>JBBMOL010000011.1:4085499-5285499 GCA_037954665.1 Laguncularia racemosa
GTTTTCCCAATGAATAAGTGACCAAATGTAATTAGAATTTATAAGTCTCTATGCTCTCTCCCTCTCTCTTTTTCCTAAATGACAAGACATCATATTTGTAAATTGACTAGGAAGACCTTCCATGTTGTGAAGGACATAAATAATTGAGCAAGCCTAAGTGAATAAACGTGATTCTCTGTGTCATGCCTTTAAGGAGGAAATTTTATCTCTAATTTAAAACCAAAAAAATACCTACACTATGCACAAAATTTTATTATATATATATATTTATATAAATAAAATTAATGAATTTACTAAAAATATTACTAGAACTAACATAGTAACAATCTATACTTATAACTTGTTATAAATATGGTGTAAAAATCATTACTTGATTATATTAATAAACCTCCTATATTATAGTTATGTACTATAGTTAAATTGTCTTTCTATATTTATAGAAAATAACAAATCATTTCAAAAGAGTTATAATCATTTATGTAGTATTTGGTTGTCAATATTTTGTGGTATTGGATTAGATAAAATTTTTTGTTTTTTGTTTGATTTAATTATTAGACAAAAAGTCCTAAAGTATTAAAAAAAATAGCTAAATGTTTTGCCATATAAAATAAAGTATAAAAATTAATTTCACAAGATAAAAAAAAAAATTGTTTTGAATCCTAAAAATATCCTCATCAATCATCTTCACTAATCGTAGTCATCTTCCCTCTAGCTAACCAGATGATTTTTTTTTTTTTGTTTTGTTTTCCCCTTCATTTTGCACACTGCATAAACATCTAACTCCAACTTAAGCAGCTACAAGTGTGTTCTCCTCTTGAAAGGTTGTACATATATGACTTTAATATTCTATACAATTACAAAATGGTCAAAGTTAGTTGCTCAATTTCCTATTGAATAAGTGACCAAATGTAATTAGAATTTGTAAGTCTCTATGCTCTCTCCTTCTCTCTTTTTCCCAAATGACAAGACATCATATTCGTAAATTGACTAGGAAGACCTTCCATCTTGTGAAGGACATAAATAATTGAGCAAGACCAAGTGAATAAACATGATTCTCTTTATCTTGTCTCTAAGGAGCAAATTTTATCTCTAATTCAAAACCAGAGCAATACCCACACTATGCACAAAATTTTAGTTTAAGTATATATATTTATATTAATAAAATTAATAAATTTACTAAAAATATTACTAGAATTACACAATAACAATCTATATTTATAAATTTTTATAAATATGGTGTAAAAATAATTACTTAATTATATTAATAAATCTCTTATATTATAGTTTTGTTCCATAGTTAAATTGTCTTTCTATATTTATGGAAAATAACGAATCATTTGAGAGTTATAATCTTTTAAAGTACAAGGAAGTAGCACCATAAATGCTAAGAATTGATTCATTCTGCATTGAAGGTTCAACTTTAGGAGCATTTTTTTCCCCACTTATTTTTTCCTTTAAAAACATATATCTTGAACATAATTCAAAGAAAAGCTTCTAAAATTATATATACTAATCGACATCCTTAGCTATATTTGGATTTTATCTTAAAGCATATACATGTTGATTGAAATAATGAATTCACTTAAAATTTGTAGCAATTATCATATTAACATTATATGCTCATAAATTATCTTAAATATGATATGAGTAATTCCATTTCACTTTATAAATTTATATCATAATTTTATATGGCTATTGATTGTATTTTCAATTTTGTACACAAAATTATGTGGCATTTAAAAGAAGTTATAACTCTTTCCAAAATACATAGAGTCATGTCATTGCATATAAAATTATGTAACTTTAAAAATCCTAAGTTGCCTATTCTATCCTTATTCTTATGTCACAAAGTAGGCAACTAAATAACATTGAAAACAAACCAAAATATAAAAATAAATAATAACAAAATCGAATATATCGTATAGTGTAGCATCTACACAAATATATAACGTTCCTAAAATATTTCATCCTTCCATGGTCACGTGAATCAAGTTGACACATGAATGTTTCTCTTCTATGCAACTTGATTCTTGAGCTTGCAAGTCCATGACTAGTCTTTGTAGAGCTTCGTTCATCCTTTTAGCTCTAGCTCAGGTCATTGGGCCTCCAATGCCATGTAATGGATCATGGAATTTGGTTTCTTCCCTTTTCAAGCCAACTAATCCTCATAAGTTTGTTTTATATATACTTAGTTATCTCATAATTTTGAAAAACTTACTTCTAAATGAACATTTTTTTCCTTGATAAAAGTGACATAAAAACTAAACACAACGTTAATTATAACAAAATATTGAAAAAAAAAATGAGTTTTCAGTTTTAGTAAATATATTTTTTTATTAATTGTAAAATAAATATTCATAGATCTAAAAACGCATTTTTCAACTTTGAGTGTTTAAAAGTTGAACTTCAAATATAAAAGAGCTAATTGTACATATTTAAAGGCATAAACAGTATCCATATTAAATTGATATAAATAAAGTGCCACTATCAAGATTCCTATCTTTATAAATTATTTATGTCCTTCTCACAACAACCAAGGTCATAAGGTACTAATATTATATTAATATAGTTGTGTTAGTTGTAAGAAAAAATATTTAGAGGATCACAGATGATATAGTTATAGATTCATATTAAAATTCAATGTGAAATCAAACAACTTACAAGGCAATATATATTAATATAGTTTTGTTATTTGTAATAAAAAAGATTTAGAGGACCACCGAGGGTTTACTTACTGTCGAATCTAATTTTTTATTTTTCATTTTCATTCTTAATCTGATTTATACTAGACCCTATGCTCATTTAATATAAACCTCGATTTGAACTAGGAATTTCATCTTATTTTGGAGTTGCAACCCAACTGAAGTTGGGAAAGATCATTCAATTAGGACTAATTGAGTAAATTAATCCTAATTTAGACAAAAAGTCAGTGGGATCTCCTCTTTTCATTTTTGTGAAAGAGGAAAGGGAAAACGAGAGTTTCTAGACTCAGGGGCTAACCTATTAAAACCTTAAAGTTACCACCTTATTCTTCTGAAATCTAAACTATATTCTGATGTCTTTCATTATTGTTTATTTTGTTTTATTTTATTTTTTTTGTTGATTTTTTGCCTATTGATTAAAAACAACTTATTCTAACATGGACAATGATTTTTAATTCTTTTTAGAGTTACCCTAAACGAGTACCTATGTACCAGCTATTTAGGATCAAACAAGTCGTAGTTCGCTTTTCATGAAAAGCTTTAGTGGGTTATTTAATTTTAATTATGAAAATATCTCGAGTTTATATTTTTAGTATTTTTTTGGAAAAAATCTAAGCCTGAGCTTTATTATTTTATTTTATTTTATTTTTTGAAAACATTAATTTAAGGAAAAAACCAATTTTAGATTAATTTGAGAAAATGATTTTTCTAAGTGATAAAAATTATTTTCATATCCCAATTATTATTCTACCCTAATTTTAATCGTTATTACCTTTTTATATATTTTTTGTTATTAATTTTTTTCATTTTTTCATTTTTTATTATTTATATTATATTATTTTTTATTTATTTTATTTTTTACTATTTTTTTATTTTTTCGTATTATCTTCATTATTTTCAAATATTTTTCAACATTTTTAATATTTTGTATAATTATTTATTATTTATTTATTAATTTTTATTACAATTTTTTATTGTTTATTATCTATCTATTTTTTCCTTTTATTTTATCTATTTTATTATTTTTTTCTTATTTTATTGTTTTCTTTTTTATTATTATTTTAAATATTTTTTAACATTTTTATTTTATAATTTTTATTATTTTATCTATTCTAAAAAGGAAGACTAATCTAAATTCTAAAATTTTTCCTAATATTATTTTCATTTTTTTTCTAATTTCTATTTTCAAATTATAAAGAAAATAACAAACAAATAAATAAAATAATAAAAAATGGAAAATTCGACTTACTTGAGTCCGGGTATGGTGCGTGGGTCGACTAAATAAGAAATACTAAAAATCATAAGTTACCTATTCTATCTTTATTCTTTTGTCACCAAGTAGGCAACTAAATAACATTGAAAACAAAACAAAAAATAAAAATAAATAATAACAAAATCGAATGTATCGTAAAGTGTAGCAACAACACAAATATATAACGTTCCTAAAATATTTCGTCCTTCCATGTTCACGTGAATCAAGTTGACATGTATATGTTTTTCTTCTGTGCAGCTTGACTCTCGAGCGTGTATGTCCATGACTAGTCCTTGTAGAGCTTCGTTCATCCTTTTAGCTCTAGTTTAGGTTATTGGGCCTCTAATGCAATGTAATGGATCATGGAATTTTGGTTCCTTCCTTTTTCTTGCTAACTGATCCTCATCAGTTTGTTTTATATATACTTAGTTATCTCATAATTTTGAAAAACTTACTTTTAAATGAACATTTTTTTCCTTGATAAACGTGACATAAAAACTAAACACAACGCTAATTATAACAAAATATTGAAAAAAATATGAGTTTTCCGTTTTAGTAAATATATATTTTTATTAATTATAAAATAACTTGAAATATAAAAGAGTTAATCGTACATACTTAATGGCATAAACAGTATCCATATTAAATTGATATAAATAAAGTGCCACTATCAAGATTCCTATCTTTATAAATTATTTATGTCCCCCTCACAACAACCAAGGTCCTAAGGTACTAATATTATATTAATATAGATGTGTTAGTTGTAATAAAAAAGATTTAGAGGATCACACATGATATAGTTACAGATTCATATTAAAATTCAAAGTGAAAACAAACAACATACAAGGCGATATATATTAATATTGTTTTGTCATTTGAAAAAAAAAAAGATTTAGAGGACCATCGATGGTTTACTTACTGTCGAGTCTAATTTTCCATTTTTCATTTTCATTCCGAATCCGATTAATACTAGACCTTATACTCATCTAATATAAATCCTCGATTTGAACTAGGAATTCCGTCTTATTTTGGAGTCGCAACCCAACTAAAGTTGGGAAAGATCATTCAATTAAGACTAGTTAAGTAAATTAATCCTAATTTGGACAACTTGTCAGCGGGATCTTCTCTTTTCATTTTTGTGAAAGAGGAAAGGGAAAACTAGAGTTTCTAGACTCAGAGGCTAACCTATTAAAACCTTAAAGTTACTACCAAATTCTTCTGAAATCTAAACCATATTTTGATGTATTTCATTGTTGTTTATTTTGTTTCATTTTATTTCTTTTGTTGTATTTTTGCTTATTTCTTAAAAACAACTTATTCTAACATGCACAATGACTTTTTATTCCTTTTAGTGTTGCCCAAACGGGTGCCTATGTACCTACTATTCAGAATCAAACAAGCCGTAGTTCGCTTTTCATGAAAAGCTTTAATGGGAGATTTAATTTTAATAATGAAAATATCTCGAGTTTACATTTTTAGTATTTTTTGGAAAAAAAATATAAGCCTAAGCTTTATTATTTTATTTTTCGATAAAATTAATTTAAGGAAAAAACCAATTTTAGATTAATTTGAGAAAACGATTTTTCGAAGTGATAAAAATTATTTTTATATCCCAATTATTATTCTACCTTACTTTTAATCATCATTGCCTTTTTATATATTTTTTGTTATTAATTTCTTTCATTTTTTATTCTTTTTATTTTTTCCTTTTATCTTCATTATTTTCAAATATTTGTCAACATTTTTAATATTTTGTACAATTATTTACTATTTATTTATTAATTTTTATTACAGTTTGTTATTGGGCCTCTAACGCCATGTAATGGATCATGGAATTTTGGTTCCTTCCTTTTTTTTGCTAATTGATCCTCATTAGTTTGTTTTATATATACTTAGTCATCTCATAATTTTGAAAAACTTACTTTTAAATGAACATTTTTTTCCTTGATAAAAGTGACATAAAAACTAAACACAACGTTAATTATAACAAAATATTGAAAAAAATATGAGTTTTCAGTTTTAGTAAATATATATTTTTATTAATTGTAAAATAGATATTCATAGATCTAAAAACGCATTTTTCAACTTTGAGTGTTTAAAAGTTGAACTTGAAATATAAAAGAGCTAATCGTACATACTTAATGGCATAAACAGTATCCATATTAAATTGATATAAATAAAGTGCCACTATCAAGATTCCTATCTTTATAAATTATTTATGTCCCCCTCACAACAACCAAGGTCCTAAGGTACTAATATTATATTAATATAGATGTGTTAGTTGTAATAAAAAAGATTTAGAGGATCACACATGATATAGTTACAGATTCATATTAAAATTCAAAGTGAAATCAAACAACTTACAAGGCGATATATATTAATATTGTTTTGTCATTTGAAATAAAAAAAAAAAAAGATTTAGAGGACCATCGATGGTTTACTTACTGTCGAGTCTAATTTTCCATTTTTCATTTTCATTCCGAATCCGATTAATACTAGACCTTATACTCATCTAATGTAAATCCTCGATTTGAACTAGGAATTCCGTCTTATTTTGGAGTCGCAACCCAACTAAAGTTGGGAAAGATCATTCAATTAAGACTAGTTAAGTAAATTAATCCTAATTTGGACAACTTGTCAGCGGATCTTCTCTTTTTCATTTTTGTGAAAGAGGAAAGGGAAAACTAGAGTTTCTAGACTCAGAGGCTAACCTATTAAAACCTTAAGTTACTACCAAATTCTTCTGAAATCTAAACATATTTTGATGTATTTCATTGTTGTTTATTTTGTTTCATTTTATTTCTTTTGTTGTATTTTTGTTATTTCTTAAAAACAACTTATTCTAACATGCACAAGACTTTTTATTCCTTTTAGTGTTGCCCAAACGGTGCCTATGTACCTACTATTAGAATCAAACAAGCCGTAGTTCGCTTTTATGAAAAGCTTTAATGGAATTTAATTTTAATAATGAAAATATCTCGAGTTTACATTTTTAGTATTTTTGGAAAAAAAATATAAGCCAAGCTTTATTATTTTATTTTTCGATAAAATTAATTTAAGGAAAAAACCAATTTTAGATTAATTTGAGAAAACGATTTTTCGAAGTGATAAAAATTATTTTTATATCCCAATTATTATTCTACCTTACTTTTAATCATCATTGCCTTTTTATATATTTTTTGTTATTAATTTCTTTCATTTTTTATTCTTTTTATTTTTTCCTTTTATCTTCATTATTTTCAAATATTTGTCAACATTTTTAATATTTTGTACAATTATTTACTATTTATTTATTAATTTTTATTACAGTTTGTTATTGGGCCTCTAACGCCATGTAATGGATCATGGAATTTTGGTTCCTTCCTTTTTTTGCTAATTGATCCTCATTAGTTTGTTTTATATATACTTAGTCATCTCATAATTTTGAAAAACTTACTTTTAAATGAACATTTTTTTCCTTGATAAAAGTGACATAAAAACTAAACACAACGTTAATTATAACAAAATATTGAAAAAAATATGAGTTTTCAGTTTTAGTAAATATATATTTTTATTAATTGTAAAATAGATATTCATAGATCTAAAAACGCATTTTTCAACTTTGAGTGTTTAAAAGTTGAACTTGAAATATAAAAGAGCTAATCGTACATACTTAATGGCATAAACAGTATCCATATTAAATTGATATAAATAAAGTGCCACTATCAAGATTCCTATCTTTATAAATTATTTATGTCCCCCTCACAACAACCAAGGTCCTAAGGTACTAATATTATATTAATATAGATGTGTTAGTTGTAATAAAAAAGATTTAGAGGATCACACATGATATAGTTACAGATTCATATTAAAATTCAAAGTGAAATCAAACAACTTACAAGGCGATATATATTAATGTTGTTTTGTCATTTGAAATAAAAAAAAAAAAAGATTTAGAGGACCATCGATGGTTTACTTACTGTCGAGTCTAATTTTCCATTTTTCATTTTCATTCCGAATCCGATTAATACTAGACCTTATACTCATCTAATGTAAATCCTCGATTTGAACTAGGAATTCCGTCTTATTTTGGAGTCGCAGCCCAACTAAAGTTGGGAAAGATCATTCAATTAAGACTAGTTAAGTAAATTAATCCTAATTTGGACAACTTGTCAGCGGGATCTTCTCTTTTCATTTTTGTGAAAGAGGAAAGGGAAAACTAGAGTTTCTAGACTCAGAGGCTAACCTATTAAAACCTTAAAGTTACTACCAAATTCTTCTGAAATCTAAACCATATTTTGATGTATTTCATTGTTGTTTATTTTGTTTCATTTTATTTCTTTTGTTGTATTTTTGCTTATTTCTTAAAAACAACTTATTCTAACATGCACAATGACTTTTTATTCCTTTTAGTGTTGCCCAAACGGGTGCCTATGTACCTACTATTCAGAATCAAACAAGCCGTAGTTCGCTTTTCATGAAAAGCTTTAATGGGAGATTTAATTTTAATAATGAAAATATCTCGAGTTTACATTTTTAGTATTTTTTGGAAAAAAAATATAAGCCTAAGCTTTATTATTTTATTTTTCGATAAAATTAATTTAAGGAAAAAACCAATTTTAGATTAATTTGAGAAAACGATTTTTCGAAGTGATAAAAATTTATTTTTATATCCCAATTATTATTCTACCTTACTTTTAATCATCATTGCCTTTTTAATATATTTTTTGTTATTAAATTCTTTCATTTTTTATTCTTTTTATTTTTTCCTTTTATCTTCATTATTTTCAAATATTTGTCAACATTTTTAATATTTTGTACAATTATTTACTATTTATTTTTAATTTTTATTACAGTTTGTTATTGGGCCTTAACGCCATGTAATGGATCATGGAATTTTGGTTCCTTCCTTTTTTTTGCTAATTGATCCCATTATTTGTTTTATAATACTTAGTCATCTCATAATTTTTGAAAACTTACTTTTAAATGACATTTTTTTCCTTGATAAAAGTGACATAAAAACTAAACACAACGTTAATTATAACAAAATATTGAAAAAAATATGAGTTTTCAGTTTTAGTAAATATATATTTTATTAAATTGTAAAATAGATATTCATAGATCTAAAAACGCATTTTTCAACTTTGAGTGTTTAAAAGTTGAACTTGAAATATAAAAGAGCTAATCGTACATACTTAATGGCATAAACAGTATCCATATTAAATTGATATAAATAAAGTGCCACTATCAAGATTCCTATCTTTATAAATTATTTATGTCCCCCTCACAACAACCAAGGTCCTAAGGTACTAATATTATATTAATATAGATGTGTTAGTTGTAATAAAAAAGATTTAGAGGATCACACATGATATAGTTACAGATTCATATTAAAATTCAAAGTGAAATCAAACAACTTACAAGGCGATATATATTAATATTGTTTTGTCATTTGAAATAAAAAAAAAAAAAAGATTTAGAGGACCATCGATGGTTTACTTACTGTCGAGTCTAATTTTCCATTTTTCATTTTCATTCCGAATCCGATTAATACTAGACCTTATACTCATCTAATGTAAATCCTCGATTTGAACTAGGAATTCCGTCTTATTTTGGAGTCGCAACCCAACTAAAGTTGGGAAAGATCATTCAATTAAGACTAGTTAAGTAAATTAATCCTAATTTGGACAACTTGTCAGCGGGATCTTCTCTTTTCATTTTTGTGAAAGAGGAAAGGGAAAACTAGAGTTTCTAGACTCAGAGGCTAACCTATTAAAACCTTAAAGTTACTACCAAATTCTTCTGAAATCTAAACCATATTTTGATGTATTTCATTGTTGTTTATTTTGTTTCATTTTATTTCTTTTGTTGTATTTTTGCTTATTTCTTAAAAACAACTTATTCTAACATGCACAATGACTTTTTATTCCTTTTAGTGTTGCCCAAACGGGTGCCTATGTACCTACTATTCAGAATCAAACAAGCCGTAGTTCGCTTTTCATGAAAAGCTTTAATGGGAGATTTAATTTTAATAATGAAAATATCTCGAGTTTACATTTTTAGTATTTTTTGGAAAAAATCTAAGCCTAAGCTTTGTTGTTTTATTTTATTTTATTTTTCGAAAAAATTAACTTAAGGAAAAAACCAATTTTAGATTAATTTGAGAAAAGGATTTTTCTAAGTAATAAAAATTATTTTTATATCCCAATTATTATTCTACCCAAATTTTAATCATTATTACCTCTTTATATATTTTTTGTTATTAATTTTTTTATTAGTTATTTTCTTATTATTTATATTATTTTATTTTTTTTATTTGTGTTAATTTTTACTATTTATTTATTTATTTTTTTCGTATTATCTTCATTATTTTCAAATATTTTTCAACATTTTTAATATTTTGTATAATTATTTATTATTTATTTATTAATTTTGTTACTATTTTTTATTTTTTATTATCTATCTATTTTTCCTTTTATTTTATCTATTTTATTATTTTTTTTCTTATTTTATTGTTTTCTTTTTTATTATTATTTTAAATATTTTTTAACATTTTTATTTTATAATTTTTATTATTTTATCTATTCTAAAAAGATAAACTAATCTAAATTCTATAATTTTTCCTAATATTATTTTCATTTTTTCCTAGTTTCTATTTTAACATTATAAATAAATAAAATAATAAAAAATAGAAAATTTGTGTTACCTAGGTCTGGTAATGGTGCGCGGGTCGACTAAATAACAAATACTAAAAATCCTAAGTTGCATATTCTATCCTTATTCTTGTGTCACCAAGTAGGCAACTAAATAACATTGAAAACAAACAAAAAAATACAAATAAATAATAACAAAATCGAATGTATCGTATAGTGTAGCATCTACACAAATATATAACGTTCCAAAAATATTTCATCCTTCCATGTTCATGTGAATCAAGTTGACATGTGTATGTTTTTCTTCTATGTAGCTTGATTCTCGAGCTTGCAAGTCCATGACTAGTCCTTGTACAGCTTCACACATCCTTTTAGCTCTTGCTCAGGTCATTGGGCCTCTAATGCCATGTAATGAATCATGGAATTTTGGTTCCTTCCTTTTTCATGCTAACTGATCCTTGTCGAGTCTAATTTTTGATTTCCCATTCCTTATCCGATCTATAATAGACCCTATGCTTATCTAATGTAGATCCTCGACTTGAGTTAGGAATTTCGTTTTATTTTGGAGTCGCCACCCAATTGTTGTTGGGAAAGATTGAATTAGGACTAATGAAGCAGATTAGTCCTAATTTGGACCACTAGTCGTCATGATTTCCTCTTCTCGTTTTTTTGTGAAAAGAGGAAAGGGAAAACCAGAGTTTCTGAGTTCGGAGGCTAACCTATTAAAACCCTAAGGTTACCACCCTAATATCCTAAAATCTACTCTATCCAGAATGTCTTTTATTTATTTATTTTTATTATCTTCTTTTTTTGAATAACATATTCTAAGAAAATGATTTTTATTCCTTTTTAGAGTTACCCCAAATGGGTGCCTACGTACCTGCTATTCAAGATCAAATGTGCCGTAGTTTGCTTTTCTTGAAAAAATTTAATGTGTTGGTGATTTTTAATTATGAAATTTCTTTTGATTTATGTTTTTACCATTTTAGTATTTTTCTAAAAAAAATCTAAGCGTAAGCTCGATAATTTGATTTTTTTTGAAAAATAATAATTTTTAGGAAAAAACCAATTTTGGATTTATTTAAGAAAATTATTTTTCTAAGTGATAAAAGTTTCATTTTTCTATTTTTCAACTTATTTCTACTATTATAAATTTTTATTGATTTTATCAATTTTTTACAATTTTTATCAATTTTCATAATTTTGTATTAATTTTTATTGAAAAATTTTCTCTTAGATTTTTTATCTATCCTATTCTAAAATCTAATTTTTGTTATTATTCTTTTCTAATATTTTTATAATTTTCTTTATAAATTTTCACATTTTTATTATTTATTATTATAATTATTATTTTATTTTATTATTCATCCTAAATTAAATCCTAAAAAAAAATCTAAATTCCAACATTTTTTCTATTTTTGAATTATAAATAAAAAATAAGTAAATAAATAAATTCTTAATAAATAAAATAGATAAATAAAAATAAAAAAATCCGACTTACCTAGATCCGGGTCGGTACGCTGGTCGGGTCGGTTGGGTCGAAGCGAGTCGGGTCGAGTTGATCGGGCACGGCGACTGGGAGTGCTCGTTGACAGCGTTCCATCGGCTTTCTACGGTGTTTAAAGGCGGCTTTCGAGCTTTTAAGGGATGGGGAACTCAACTGTGGTGGTGGTTTTCTTCAAGATCGCCTCTAGGTGGTGGTTTCGAGCTCGATTGGCAGTCACGGTTGAAGAATTCCGACGAGGCTTCGATTCTCTCTCTTTTCTCTCATTTTCTTACTTTTGATCTATGCTCTTACTTGCTGCCTTCAATTCCTATTTATAGACGCTCGGAAACCCCTCCGGATAAGCTTAAATCCTTGATTTGAATAAATTCGAATTTTTCCGTTTTTTAGATTTGATTTTATTCAACAAATTTGATGCCGATTCGTTGTAATCTTGTGATTTATCTGGATAATTTGGTTTTAGATTGATTGAAATCTAAAAAGATCTGAAGAAATCCAACATTTTTGGCCTCATCAGACTTCTGCCAGATTTTTCTCCGGCTAGGCTCGAGGAAGAAGATGATCATGTGCGAGGCACGCGTCTTCTCTCGGCCAATCGCATGCTGCCGCGTGGCAGCTCCAGGGGAAATGAAAGAAAAACATTTCTGAGCGCACGCGGGGGGATTCGAACTTGGGACCTTAGGCTCTCTCACACGTTCCAGGCGCACACACGAGCCAGCTGAGTTGGCTCAGATCTCGGTTTTTTTATATTACGCAAATTGTATATATGCAATGCAAATTTTTTTATTATTTTTGTATTTTTTGAAATTTCAAAAATTTTTAAAAATTGTTTAATCCTTTTTATTGCCATTTCTGCAATTATTTTTCGAATTTATTTTATTTTTTGAATATTTTTCCTATTTTTGCTAAATTGGAGAAAAAATAGAAAAAATTGGAGAAAATGGTAATTATTTGTTGTTGATTATTATTGATCATTAGGGGCAAAAATGGGGTGTTTACAGCTACCCCTCTTTGTAGTAAAGTTTGCAAAACTTAATTACAAAGACAAGAAAGATGCCATTTTTGGCTTCTTGATTGAATGGATAACGCATTGGTTTAGCTGGTTACCTAGAATTGGGTCTTTAGTTGGAAAATGCTCCACGAGCTAATAATCCCATGAGTATTTCGTGATGGTTGGTATTGCATAGGGAATGGTCTTAAACAACCTAGCAATTATGGAGTAATGTATCATCCTAAAAAGTGCTTTATGGGCTAACTAATTGGCGATAGGAAACATCTCAAGGATTGTTTAGGAGGGTGTTATTGTAAGTGGAATAGCTGATGATAGGAAACGTCTTAACGGACTAGCAACCTTGAAGAGAAGATTGTCTTAGGAAGCGCTCTTATGAGCTGGCTACCTGTCAATAGAAGCGTTTGACTAGACTAGCGACTGTTTGGGGAGAAATATCGCCGAAGAGTGCTCTTATGAGTTGATTAATCGTTTATCGACAAATTTGAAAAGTGTTCTCATGAGCTGACTAATTGATAGATTCGAAAAGTGCTCATATGAGCTAACTAATCGATGGATTTGAAAAGTGCTTCTTTTGAGCTAACTGATTACCAGCTTCAAAAAGTGCTCCTGTGAGTTAACTTCAAGAAAGGGCGTCTAGGAAAGTGCCCCTTTGCAGGTTAACTAACCTATAGCAAGAGGGCATACCTCAGAAGGTGCCCCTATAGGCTGACTTTTTGAAGGGGTGTTTGGGAAAGTGCCCCCATTGTAGGCTAACTAACCTATGGTGGGAAGTGTCTTCTTAAACTCACTACCCTAGGGAAGAAATGTTTCGAAAGGTACCCCTACAGGCTGACCTTAGGAAGAGATGTTTAGGAAAGTGCCCCATTGTGGGCTGACTAACCTATGGGGAGAAACGTCTCAAAAAGTGCCCTTATAGGCTAACCCTAAGAGAGAATGTTTAGGGAAGTGCCCCAATGTGGGTTGACTAACCTATGGTAGGAATACACGTCTCGAAAGGTGCCCCAATGTGCTGGCGCTACGAGAGGATGTTTAGGGAAGTGCCCTAATGTGGGCTGACTAACCTTATGCTTTTGAACATGCTTTTACTGACTAAGCTAAATGATTTGATGTTTTCATGATATGAGGATGATAGTTATTTATTTTAATATGTTTGCCAATTTATCGTGGATAACAACCAAACAACCGAACCTTCGTCCTGGTTTGCTCCTGCTTCGCTTACTCTTGCTTTAACATAGGGTTGAAGATCTTGATGTCTTTCCTTTCTTATGCTCATGGCTCTTTTGACGGTAGTGTTATCCTACTAATGCACCTGGTTTTAATGCTCAAAAGTAGGTAGAATTGTATCCCAAAATTTATTGAGATTCATTATCATTTCAATGTTTATCATTCATTAGTGAAGTAATGGGTAATGTGTTTAGGAATGTTTGCTGTAATGAGAATTGGTTGGAATTATTGACCATTCAGAGGCATTAACTTTGCTTGTAAAAAATGAAAACTAGACTCAACGAAACTTGTATTGAACATTGGCTTTCATAAACATTGGAAAAATTTC
Organism: Laguncularia racemosa; assembly: GCA_037954665.1. Classification (NCBI taxonomy): domain Eukaryota; kingdom Viridiplantae; phylum Streptophyta; class Magnoliopsida; order Myrtales; family Combretaceae; genus Laguncularia; species Laguncularia racemosa. The sequence continues at coordinate 4,100,154 of JBBMOL010000011.1, forward strand.
AATTCCCTTGCCTAAGGATAGTACATCTTAACAGCATCTGTATTAGGGTCTCTCAATTCTGGACTATCCATTTGAGTCAATATCAGAGCACCTCCTGACAATACCTTCTTCACCACATATGGTCCCTCATAATTTGGGATAAATTTTCCTCTGGAATCTTTAGCATTCGGGAGAACTTTCTTTAGCACCAGATCTCCTTCTCTGAAGCATCGAGGCCTCATTTTCTTGTTAAATGCTCAGGCCATCCTTTGTTGGTAACACTGGCCGTGACATAATGTAGTGAGTCTTTTTTCATCAATCAAATTCAATTGATCAAGTCTCTTCTTCACCCAGTCTGATTCAATTAACTACGTTTCTGATAGAATTCTGAATGATGGTATTTCGACCTCGACTGGCAAGACTGCCTCAATGCTATATACCAATGAATATGGGGTAGCTCTAGTAGATGTTCTAATTGCGGTCCTATAAGCCATGAGAGCAAACGACAACATTTGGTGCCAATCTTTGTAAGTAGTTGTCATTTTTTTATGATCTTTTTGATATTCTTGTTAGCTGCTTCTATTGCCCCATTCATTTGAGGTTAGTAGGGAGTTGAATTTCTATGGTTTATGTGGAATTGTTGACATAAACCTGTCATCGATTTGTTGTTAAGATTGGTACCGTTGTCAGTGATAATTAACTCAGGAACTCCGTATCGAGCTATTATGTCCCTTTTCAAGAATCGAACTATTACTCCTTTGGTGACATTGGCATATGATGAAGCTTCTACCCACTTAGTGAAGTAATCAATTGCTACCAATATGAACCTGTGGCCATTGGATGCAGTCGGAGTGATTGGGCATATTATGTCGATTCCCCATATGGAGAAAGGCCATTGTGCTGACAATGAGTGCAAATCGTTGGTCGGAGCATTTATCCGGTTTGCGTACACTTGACACAGATGACAGTGCTTGACATATTTGATGCAATCTGATTCTATGGTTAGCCAATAGTAACCTAACCTCATGATTTTTCGGGCCAACATGTAGCCGTTCATATGAGGTCCACATAACCCTTCATGTACTTCTCTCATCAGTTCACATGCTTCATTTTTATCCACACATCTTAGCAAGGTGGTATCAGACGATCTTTTGTAAAGCATAGACCCACTTGATAAGAAATGACTTGCTAACCTTCTGAGTGTTCTTTGGTCATTCTTGCTAGCCATTTCAAGGCATTTGCTTTCTTAGAGAAATTTTTTGATGTCGTGATACCAGGGCTTGTCATCTTGTGTTCTTTCAATTGCTAAATAGTAGGCGGGCCGATTTTCGATGTCTATTTTCAACGGTTGGACTTCGGCTCCCCCTGTTATTTGGATCATAGATGCTAGTGTGGCGATTGCATCTGCAAACTGATTCTGAGTTCTTAGGATATATGTGAAAGTGATTGCCTTGAAATCTTCTATTAGCTCTGTCAAATGTTGATGGTATGGTACCGGTTTGGGGTCTTTAGTCTTATATTCCCCTCTTGTCTGTAATATGATAAGTGATGAATCTTCGTATACTTCTAATTCGCGGATTTCTATGTGGCAAGCCATTTTGAGGCCGAGGATGCACGCCTCATATTGTGAGATATTATTGGTATATGGAAATGTGAGCTTTGTCGCTGAAGGGACTTGTGTGCCATCTAGGGATATCAACACTACCCCGATCCCACAACTGAATACATTGGCAGCTCCATCGAAGAACATCTTCTACTTAGGGTTATGCTCTATTCCACAATCTTCTACTGGTGTACCTTCCATTGTTAAATATTTTCATCAGGGAATTGGGCTTGTAGCTCTTGGGAATCTCCCTCGACAGGGTGTTCTGCCAATTGGTCGGCTAAAGATTGCCCTTTCATCGAGTTTTGATTTATGTATATGATATCAAGCTCTGATAAGAGCATTTTCCATTTGGAGATTCTCTCTATCAAAACGGGCTTCTCTGCTAAGTACTTTAGAGGATCATGTCTTGTCAGTAGCTCAATATGATAGTAAATGGTGTGTTGCCTTAACCGGTGCATGACCCAAATCAGAGCACAACAAGTCCTCTCTACTTCTGAATACATCTGTTCCCCATCTGTAAATTTTTTGCTTAGGTAATATATGGAACGCTCTCTTCCCTCTTCATCTTTTTGCCCCAACACGCAACCTATGGATTCAGGGAGTATCGTGAGATATAAGAATAAGGGCTTCCCTTATTTTGGGACTATTAAGACTGGAGGCTTTACGAGAAAGTCTTTGATCGTCTTGAATGCTTCTTTACATTTGTCATCCCATTCTACTGCGGCATTCTTTTTCAATAGATGGAATAGTGGATGGCATTTATCTGTGAGTTGTGAAATAAAACGAGCTATATAATTCAACCTTCCCAGCAAATCTCTTACTTCTTTGATAGTGCGTAGGGAAGGTAGCTCTAATATAGACTTTACTTTGTCAGGGTCGATTTTAATGCCTTCTCGGCTTATGACAAACCCTAACAACTTGCCCGCTGTGACCCCAAAAGTGCACTTCTCTGGGTTTAACTTGAGCTGGAATTTTCTCAATTGCTTGAACAACTTCCTCAGGATATCTGTATGGCTTTCTTCCTCTTTAGACTTAGCTATCATGTCATCGACATATACTTCGACTTCTCGATGCATCATGTCATGAAGTATCGCAACCATGGCTCTCTGATATGTTGCCCCGACATTTTTCAAGCCGAAGGGCATGACTTTGTAACAGAAAGTCCCTCATGTTGTGATGAAAGTCGTCTTGGTTTTAACTTCTTTAGCCATTTTTATCTGGTTATATCTTGAGAAACCATCCATAAGCGAGAAAAGATGGTTTCCTGCAGTGTTGTCCACTAAAACATCAATGTGAGGTAGGGGGAAGTTATCTTTTGGTGTTGCTTGGTTTAAGTCCTAGAAGTCTACACATACGCGTACTTTTCCATTCTTTTTCAAAACGGGGACTATATTAGCCACCCATTCTGGGTAGTCAGATACTTCAATAAACCCTACTTCTAGCAGTTTCTTGACTTCCTGTTTAATCTTTAGTAAGATGTCAAGCCTAAATCTTCTCAATTTCTGTTTTTTAGGTTTGAAATCTTCCCTCGTGGGAAGCCTATGAACTACTATTGACTGGTCTAATCCTGGCATGTCGCCATATGACCAAGCGAACACATCTGCATATTCAGTTAACAGCTCGGTCATCTCACGTTTTTGCTCGGCACTTAAACTGGTCTCGATCTTAAGGTTTTTAGGTTTTTCAACACTTCCCAGATTTACTATCTCCACTGGCTCGTCAATTGAAATTCCTCTTTGTTCATGTTTTTTCCAATTTTCTTGTACTAACTCGTGGTCAAGGATATCGCCTCTAACAACTGACCTAGTAGCGTTGGGAACGATATCAGCGTTTTTATTTTCTACCTGCACGAAATGTCCCTGATGTTCAATGGTAGGGGATTTGGGTGAAGTAAAATGAAAGTAGATATATTTAACTAAGATAAATTGTAATTTATTGGATTATGTAAAGAAGTCTCAATAAAAATTGTTTAACAATTGTTCTCTATCCTTGAGTTGACCTAGAGTTATCAATAGGATAACAAAACCAATTATTGAGAGATGGATGTTGTTTGGACGTGCGAAGGGTTGGGCTCCCATTGCTGACATCATCTTCGCTTATCCTTAGCTCTTGAATGGTAGTTGCTTGTCTGAATGACTGTTGGAGGGGCAGAATGCGCACCTGGGTGTTGCTTGGCTTCTCTTTCTTCCTGCCTCTAACACCTTTGGCTTATGCTTCTTCTTGGGCTGTAGGAACGTACCTTAGTCCAAACGTCCCTTGCTGCCCCTCCTTGAACTGATGGCCTTCTTTGCTGGTGACCATATTCACCTCATTAAATATCTGGAGACCAAGGCCTTCAGAACCATCATCCCCAATGTATGGTATGGCGGTTTCTTTGTAGATGGCATAATCTTGCTCTCCCAATACGGTGACAATCTGCCCATTTGCGATGAATTTGACCTTCTGATGGAGACTTGAGGGTATGGCTCCAGCGGTATGTATCCATGGCCTTCTCAAAAGTAGATTAAAAGATCTTGGGATGTCGAGGACTTGGAAAGAGATGTAGAATACTTGCGGGCCAATCTCTACCGGCAAGTTTATTTCCCCTTTTATGTCTCTTTTTGAGCTGTCGAAAGCCCTGACCACCGTTGAGCTAGGTTTAATATTGCTTAAATCGACCCCCAATAAGTTGAGGGTAGCCAATGGGCAAACATTGAGGGATAACCCGTTGTCGATGAGTACTCGGGAGACAATCGTGTAGTTACATTTCACCACTATGAATAGTGGTTTTGTATGTTGGTCTCCATCTTCTCCTAGCTCTTCGAGAGAGAAAGATATCTAGTCCATGGTGAAGATAGAATCTGTCACATGACTTAATTTGTTTGTAGCGATGCCTTCTGGTACCCGGATCTGTTTGAGTACTTTGAAGAGTGCTTCCCTATAGGGCTCGGAAGTTGTAAGGAGGTCCATGAGTGATATTTGGGCTGGAACCTTATTTAGTTGTTCCATGATCTTATATTCACTCGCCTTGACCATTTTTGTAAATGCAGCGAGCCCCTCTTTTTCTTCCCCTCCTATCTCCATGTTAGGTTCCTCAGTCGAGATTTTATATTTCGGGTCATAAACTCTCCTAGAGTGGGTGATTCCTCCTACTATAGGGGGTCGCTCTTGCTCGAGGGTCTGATAGTCAAATGGTGCAACCTTATACCTCTCTGCAGGTATTGGGACATTGAACACATATCTCTTCTTCGGGATTTGCATCTTGATTGACTATCCTTCATAGCATTTTATGACTCTTGGCTTTTGATTTGAATTGATCATTTTCACAGACTTCTCCCCTTCCTTTGGCGGGTTGTCCTCTTTCTCAAACTCAAGCCCCCATCGGCTAGGCGACCCATACATAGTTGGGGTATAAGAATAGTTCACCAGGTACTCAAATCTCCCATGTGATTCTCCCAAAGTGCCGACTGTTAGGTCTCTAGCTAACCATCTCTTTTTGATATGTGACTTGGGAGTTTTCTCTGGAGCTTGACGGGAATGCCTTTTCAGTTGGTCCGTTGCCTTTTACTTGGAGGATTCTTTGGGAGCCGACTCTTCGGACATGATCATATGATAGTGGGCTTATCATTGGGCAGCGAATTGATGTTGACATTAGGTGCTAGGGTGTTAACAAAATCCAACTGCACAATCCCGACGTCGATTAGATCCTGGATTTTGTTTCGGAGCCTCCTGCATCTGTTTGTGGAATGCCCCTCTTGGCCCATATGATAGTCACATTTAAGGCTTGAGTCGAAGTTTCTGGGTTTATACCGGTCGTTTGGGATTTTGAAATTGATCAAATTATCCGCCTGCAAACAAGCAAAGACCTAGCTGAGCGGGATTGGAATTGGGGTGAACTATCACGGGACTCTAGCAGCTTGGGTGTGATTTGCCGTGGAGTGCTGGGCTGGGGCACTCGTAGTCTGGAAAGTCACACGAGTTCCAGCCTTGTCTACTTTACTAGAGTTGACTGTGATGACGGTAGACTCCTTGGCTCTGTTACCTCCTAAGGGCCTTTGTGATGATGTGACCTTGGGAGGATCCATTGTTTGGAGTTTGCCTGTTGTGATGGCACTTTCAATCCGGCACCCTACAGCCACTACTTCTGGAAAACTGGATGATGTCTGGCCCACTAGATGTGAGAAGTAGGTCTTGTCCAGATTGTTGATGAATATGGATGTCAACTCTTTCTTAGAAATTGGGGTTGCTACCCTAGTAGCTTGAGCTCTCCATCGCTGAGCATACTCTTTGAAAGACTCAGCATGTCTCTTTTGAAGACTCCCTAGATCAATCACTGAGGGGGTGACTTCGATGTTGAACTTATATTGGTCATAAAAAGCCTGGGCAAGCCTTTCCCAAGTGTTGACTTGATTAAAATCTAGGTGGGCATATTAGACTAACGCAGGACTTGTAAGGCTATCCTGGAAGGTCTGGATCATCAGTTGGTCATATTGAGCATACTTGCTCATCTTTCGGGAGTACAACCCTGTGTGCATCTTGGGGCATCCAGTACCGTCATACTTTTCGAATTCTGGGGTCTTGAATTTATCGGGTATACCTCTTCCCCATATGTTGGCAAGCTGGTGATCCCGGCTTGCTCGAAACCGTCAGGCCCCTCTATTGTTTTCATCTTGTCAGCCAGCTATTGGAAGAGTCTTTTTTCCATCTCTTTTTGTCTCTCCTCCATCTCCTTCTTCAAGTCATCAGAGGTTGGACCCTAGTTGACTCTTGGCTCATACTCAAAGGTCGGGTTGAGGTAGGAATTGATTTCCTAATATTCTAGAGGCTGCCCTTCCACTGCCTTCTCTTTTCTAGCCCCTGAATGTTCTTCTTGAGTCGGTTAGGTGGTGCGAAGGAGGCCAATGCTTTTAGTCAGGAGGTGGACTTGTGCAGCTAGCTGTTGGACCATTTATTCCAGGGATACGATCCTAGAGTTTGAAGTAGCATCAACACTTGTGTTGTTGCGGTTGTTGCCACTGTTTTCCATTTTGGTTCTTGAATGTGTGCAGATTAGGCTTCTGGGAGGGTTCGGTTGTTTGGGAGCTATTTTTGATACCTGGCGTGCATTTTTTCTTATTATGATGTATGCATGAAAATGTGATGCATGTGTCACACGGATGCTAAAAATAAAAGGGCTAACTATTGATTGATGACACAATACTAAAACTTTATTGATATTGGAAACTTGGAGTTCAATAAAAAGTACAACAATAATCTATTTCCTAGCTTTCTTGGTCTTCTGCTGCGTAGGTGGCGGTCAATTGTGGAACTAGCCATCTATTACAACAGAAATTTCTAATTACAACAAGAACTATGTTACAATGATAGCATTACAGGGAAATGTATCAGAACTCCATGAACAGAACAAAAGTATTACATCATCAATCAGTTGTCGGCCCTTGATGTCATGTATGCAAATAGGTAGGTTCTAACAAGTCCCTAAGCTCTATGGCCTCCCGCATTCTCGGAGAAATGGATCTTAGGCCATATCGAAGCATTGGGTGGGGTAGCCTAATCAGTCCCGAACGGTAATCATATCACTTCGCCTGAAATCTACACAATGGCCTGCGTCTTAGGGTCCTAAGACGGCCCGGGTTTGACCGTATCTACTCACACAATCATATGCATGCAGACTCAAGAACAAAAGTAAATAACTGATCCTAAATCTAGTTACGTCCCTGAAAGGTTAGCAATAGTATAACAAGCCAAAAAGACATTCAATGAAAAAGTGATTTGAGGAGATTCTTGTGGTTAGCCTACTAGAGAGGGTCCCCAGTGGAGTCGCTATCCTGTCGAGTCTAATTTTTGATTTCCCATTTCTAATCCAATCTTTACTAGACCCTATGCTCATCTAATGTAGATCCTTGACTTGAGTTAGGAATTTCGTTTTGTTTTGGAGTTACCACCCAATTGTTGTTGGGAAAGATTGAATTAGGACTAATGGAGCAAATTAGTCCTAATTTAGACCACTAGTCGTCGTGATTTCCTCTTCTCATTTTTTTGTGAAAAGAGGAAAGGGATAACCAGAGTTTTTGAGTTCGGAGGCTAACTTATTAAAACCCTAAGGTTACCATCCAAATCTCCTAAAATCTACTCTATCCAAAATGTCTTTTATTTATTTATTTTTATTATCTTTTTATTTTTTTTTAAATAACCTATTCGAAGAAAATAATTTTTATTCCTTTTTAGAGTTGCCCCAAATGGGTGCTCATATACCTGCTATTCAGGATCAAACGTGTCGTAGTTCGCTTTTCCTAAAAAAATTTAATGTGTTGGTGATTTTTAATTATGAAAATTCTTTTGATTTATGTTTTTACCATTTTAGTATTTTTCTAAAAAAAATCTAAGCTTAAGCTTGATAATTTGATTTTTTTGAAAAATAATAATTATTAGGAAAAAACCAATTTTGGATTTATTTAAGAAAATGATTTTTCTAAGTGATAAAATTTTCATTTTTCTATTTTTCAACTTATTTCTACTATTATAAATTTTTATTGATTTTTATCAATTTTTTATTAATTTTTATAATTTTTTATCAATTTTTTACAATTTTTATTAATTTTCATAATTTTTTATTAAATTTTTTCTCCTAGATTTTTTATCTATCCTATTCTAAAATCGAAATTTTTATTATTATTCTTTTCTAATACTTTTATTATTTTCTTTATAAATTTTCACATTTTTATTATTTATTATTATAATTATTATTTTTATTTTATTATTCATCCTAAATTAAACCTAAAAAAAAATCTAAATTCCAACATTTTTTTCTATTTTTTAACTATAAATAACAAATAAGTAAATAAATAAAATAGATAAATAAATAAATAAATAAAAATTGAAAAATCCGACTTACTTTGATCCGGGCCGGTGCGTGAGTCGGGTCGGGTCGATCGGGTATGGCGGCTGGGAGTGCTCGTTGACAGTGTTCCAGGGGCTTTCTACGGCGTTTAAAGGCAGCTTCCAAGCTTTTAAGGAATGGGGAACTCAATTGTGGTGTTGGTTTTCTTCAAGATAGCCTCCAGGTGGTGGTTTCGAGCTCGATCGACGGTCGGGGGTTGAAGAATTCCGGCGATGCTTCGATTCTCTCTCTTTTCTCTCCTTTTCTCACTTTTGATCCGTGCTTTTGCTTGCTACCTTCGATTCCTATTTATAGACGCTCGAAAACCCCTCCGGATAAGTTCAAATCCTTGATTTGAATAAATCCGAATTTTTCCATTTTTTAGATTTGATTTTGTCCAACAAATTTGATGCCGATTCATTGTAATCTTGTGATTTATCTAGATAATTCGGTTTTAGATTGATTGAAATCCAAAAAGATCTGTAGAAATCCAACATTTTCAGCTTCGTCGGACTTCTGCCGGATTTTTCTCCGGCTGGGCTCGAGGAAGAAGACGATCATGTGCGAGGCACGTGTCTTCTCTCAGCCAATCGCATGTTGCCACGTGGCAGCTCCAAGGGAAATAAAAGAAAAAATTTCCAAGCGCACATGGGGGGATTCGAACTCGGGACCTCAAGCTCTCTCACACGTTCCAAGTACACACATGAGCCAGCTGAGCTAGCCCAGATGTCGGTTTTTTTATATTACGTAAATTGTATATATGCAATGCAATTTTTTTATTATTTTTGTATTTTTTGAAATTTCAAAATTTTGAAAAAATTGTTAAATCCTTTTTATTGCCATTTTTTCAATTATTTTTCAAAATGGATATAGTTTTCCTATTTATTTTATTTTTTAAATATTTTTCCTATTTTTGCTAAATTGGAGAAAAAATAGAAAAAATTGGAGAAAATGGTAATTATTTATTGTTGATTATTATTGATCATTAGGGGCAAAAATGGGGTGTTTACAATCCTTATCAGTTTGTTTTATATATACTTCATTATCTCATAATTTTGAAAAACTTACTTTTAAATGAACATTTTTTTCCTTCATAAAAGTGACATAAAAACTAAATACAACCTTAATTATAACAAAATATTGAAAAAATTATGAGTTTTCAGTTTTAGTAAATATATATTTTTATTAATTGTAAAATAAATATTCATAGATCTAAAAAGGCATTTTTCAACTTTGAGTGCTTAAAAGTTGAACTTCAAATATAAAAGAGCTAATCATACATATTTAAAGGCATAAAAAGTATCCATATTAAATTGATATAAATAAAGTGCCACTATCAAGATTCCTATCTTTATAAATTATTTATGTCCCTCTCAAAACAACCAAGGTCCTAAGGTACTAATATTATATTAATATAGTTGTGTTAGTTGTAATAAAAAAGACTTAGAGGATCACATATGATATACTTATAGATTCATATTAAAATTCAATGTGAAATCAAACAACTTACAAGGTGATATATATTAATATAGTTTTGTTATTTGTAATAAAAAAGATTTAGAGGACCACCGAGGGTTTACTTACTGTCAAGTCTAATTTTTTATTTTTCATTTTCGTTCCTTATCCGATTTATACTAGGCCCTATGCTCATCTAATATAAATCCTCAATTTGAACTAGGAATTTCGTCTTATTTTGGAGTCGAAACCCAATTGTAGTTGGGAAAGATCATTCAATCGGGATTAATTGAGTAGATTAATCCAAATTTGGACGACTAGTCAACGGGATCTCCCCTTTTCATTTTTGTGAGAAAGGGAAAATCAAAGTTTCTAGACTCAGGGGCTAACCTATTAAAACCTTAAAGTTACCACCTTATTCTTCTGAAATCTAAACCATATTCTAATGTCTTTCATTGTTGTTATTTTGTTTTATTTTATTTTTTTGTTGTATTTTTGCTTATTGATTAAAAACAACTTATTCTAACATGGACAACGATTTTTTATTCTTTTTAGAGTTGCCCAAACTGGTGTCTATGTACCTGCTATTCAGGATTAAACAAGCCGTAGTTCGCTTTTCTTGAAAAGCTTTAGTGGGTTATTTAATTTTAATTATGAAAATATCTCGAGTTTACATTTTTAGTATTTTTTGGAAAAAATCTAAGCCTAAGCTTTATTGTTTTATTGTATTTTATTTTTCAAAAAAATTAATTTATGGAAAAAACCAATTTTAGATTAAATTGAGAAAAGGATTTTTCTAAGTGATAAAAATTATTTTTATATCCCAATTATTATTCTACCCTAATTTTAATCATTATTACCTTTTTATATATATTTTTTTATTAATTTGTTTCATTTTTTATTTCTTATTATTTATATTATTTTATTATTTTATTTGTGTTAATTTTTACTATTTTTTATTTTTTCGTATTATCTTCATTATTTTCAAATATTTTTCAACATTTTAAATATTTGTATAATTATTTATTATTTATTTATTAATTTTTATTACTATTTTTTTTTATTATCTATCTATTTTTTCCTTTTATTTTATCTATTTTATTATTTTTTTCTTATTTATTTTTATTTTAAATATTTTTTAACATTTTTATTTTATAATTTTTTTATTTTATCTATTCTAAAAAGATAAACTAATCTAAATTCGATAATTTTTCCCAATATTATTTTCATTTTTTCCTAATTTCTATTTTCACATTATAAATAAAATAACAAATAAATAAATAAAATAATAAAAAATAGAAAATTCGAGTTACCTAGGTCCGGGTATGGTGCGCGGGTCGACTAAATAACAAATACTAAAAATCCTAAGTTGCATATTCTATCCTTATTCTTGTGTCACCAAGTAGGCAACTAAATAACATTGGAAACAAACTAAAAAATAAAAATAAATAATAACAAAATGGAATGTATCGTATAGCGTAGCATCTGCACAAATATGTAACGTTCCTAAAATATTTCATCCTTCCATGTTCACGTGAATCAAGTTGACACGTGTATGTTTTTCTTCTGTATAGCTTGATTCTCGAGCTTGCAAGTCTATGACTAGTCCTTATAGGGCTTCGTTCATCCTTTTAGCTCTAGCTCAGGTCATTGGGCCTCCAATGCCATGTAATGGATCATGGAATTTTGGTTCCTTCCTTTTTTTATAGGAATCAAAATCCGACAAGACCTATCATTAGGGCAAGAACTTAAGGAATTTGAATTTTGGCGATGAGGGCCCATTTTGAGCGGATCGACCTCGGAATTATTAATAAATTAACTGCTTTTCTATTATTCTTGTATTGTGTTTTCCAACAGGCACACTTATCATATTTTATAGGGCAATAGACAAACTCCCTCAGAGTCAGCTTGTGGGTTATCCATGGACCGACCTGAATCGGCGATGAGTTGGGTCGATGAATCCTATAAAAGACTGGCATCTTGAAGACCAATTTCTTTTATATATTTTTCATTTTCATGGACTATTTATGTTGTAATCATTTTGGAGAACTTTTATTTTGATTGTAATTTTCATGTAGGACTAGCAACCTTAATAGTGGCAAACTTGTAATTTTGACCATTTTCTAACCTTAGGAGTAGCAAGTATAAATACTTGCTTATAGTAGGATTTGAGGAGGCCATTTTTTCATATTAGACATCAACACTTCACGTGTGGAATTAGGGTTTATCCTAGTTCAAAAATCTCTTATCAATTTCGACCCAAGAATTGAAATTGTGGCAAATGTGACAAAGGGGAATTGTGAGTCATATCGATTCATCTTTGTTGTTTTTCATTTCTTCTCTAGTGAGTCATATCTAGGGTGGATTTGAATCTTTCTTGGAATTATTTGTGAGTGTAATTCATGAACAATTGTCTTGTTAAGATTGATTGTTCTTTTAGTACTTGAATTATATATATCATTTAGTGTTGGTGTGCATTGGAATTGAAGGAAGAGTGGAAATCATGGTTTTGATGCTTCAATCTTGATCTGATTTCACGTGGATCTAATCTCTCTTTGTTGTTATTTGGTCAAGATTACAAATAGGGATTGCAATTACATTATTTGATCTTCATTTTCCCATCAAATCTCAAAGGGTTTCACGTGATTTTGTCATCCACATTGGACCGGTTTTGTGATTGAATTGTGAGTTGTTTTCTTAAGTCATTTGATTGTGCTTGAACTTGGTTTTGAGCACATCATCTTTTGGTATCAGAGCTTGAGGTTTAAGAGGAGGGATTTTTCAATTGAATTTTGGAAATTTAGGGTTCTTGAGTTTACATTTTGATTCCGAAATTGAAAGTGGTAAATTGAAATTGTTGTTGTAGTTGTTTGAAGTGGAGTGAATTGTCTTGAGTAGAAGTTGAATTTGCTGCATGTTAAAGTGATTTTGAATACTTGTTGAAGCTTCTATGTTGTGGGCTTCACCGTGAAGGAAGAGGAAAGCTAGTGCTTTTGAAAGTAAATTCGGAAGTGTGAAATATCTCCAATTGTGTAGAAAGAAGAAGTGTGAACTTTACTTGTTTGTTTTTTGAAAATAGTGGGTACAATTGAGCAATTTCCAGATTTGAGTTGTGTAGAAGATTTGGAAATTATTTGATTTTCAAAAAAACCATTAAGTTGAAGAAGTTAATGTGTGGTTGTTTGAATTTGAAAATTACTTCTTACCAATTGTGGAAGGGTTGCAATTAGTGAAATAGTTTGATTTTCAAATTTGAATTGTTGTTGCCTTGTATAAGTTACGGTTTGCTTTGGTGTTTTATGGTGGTAAGGAAGTGTATAATTTGAAGTATTATATGTAGAGTTGTGCTTACAAAAAAAATAAAATTGTGGAGGTTGTTGCACCGTGGTTGTATGTGTATGAATTGTGGTGTAAAAAGGAGTATTGAATTGTTGGCATTATGTTTGTATGTTGAGTGAGGGAATTTCCATTTGTGAATTTGTGGAAGTTGTGTGGAGTAAGGTGTTGTACATTGAGGCTAAAGTGTGAGAGTGTAGTGCATGGATAACAAATTGTGAATGGGAAGAGTAGTGTTACAATTGTGAAGTGGAAATTGTGTAGTGTGTGCATTTTCAGAAATTTAAGGAATCACAATTGTCATTTTTTCATATTTGAAATCAGAATTGAAGCATACATTAAGAAGTCAATTTGAAATTTCAAAACACACATTAAGTCATAGTTATTTGTGTGTCATTTGAATTTGAAATAACTTCTTACCATTTGTGGAATCTTGCACTTATTGAGTTCATTTTGAATTTGAAAGTTGAGCTGCCTTTTACTTTGAAGTTGTGGTTTGATTTATTTGTGTAGAAGTGGGGAAGTGTATTGTGATTTGAAAAGGTGTGTGTGTGGAGTTGTGTTTTAATACATTTAGTGAAGGGTGTGCGTAATTGGCGTTGGTTCTTATGTGTGTTGTATAGATACTTGTTGTTGGTGGTGCGAGTAATTGTGGAACCGTGAGCTAAAAGGGGAGTTGTGTGGCGGTGAGTTGTGCTTTTGTGCTTGTGTTTAAGTGCTTCCCATTGTGAATTTAATTAGTGTGAAACCAAAGCAAGAAAAGGAAAGTTAAGTAGTGGAATTTAAATTCAAACAAAACAATTAAAGTGTGAAAGTAATTGAACTCATTACTTAACACTTGTGGTTGAATTTAATTCTTAACTACTTAGAAATAATTGTGTGCACTTCATTTATTTAACTTTACTTCAAGTACCAATAAACATTTCTTGTATTAGTTGAGTGTGAGCACTGTGGGTGTGTGAGGGTATGTTGCCGTGGTGTAGTGAAGTGTATCGTGGTTGATGAAGTTAGTAAGCAAAATGTCAAGTGAGTTGTATTTGTCTACTAACGTATTGCATCGGGACATGACTTCTTTTCTAACCATTGATGAGGGACAAAGAGAAAACTTGTTCCATACTTCTTGTAGGGTACAGGGAAACTTGTGCGTAATCATTATTGATGGTGGTAGTTGTACTAATGTTGTAGCTGCATCATTAGTATCTAAGTTGAAACTTGAAACCATCCTACATCCTGAACCTTATATATTACATTGGTTAAATGGTTACGATAGTCTTTGTGTGACCCAAAGGGTTAGGGCACCCTTCAGTATAGGAGACAAGTACTGTGATGAGCTTGAATGTGATACTCTTCCTATTTGTACATCTCATATATTACTTGGTAGACCATGGTTGTATGACAGGATGGTATTACATGATGTGTATAGAAATACTTATATGTTCAAAAAAGATGGTAAACGTATAGTATTAAACTCTGTATCGCCATCAGAGGTCCAAAAGATGCAAAGATAGATAAAACAACCATCATAGATTCTTGAGGATCATAACCACATGATTAAACCTTCAGAGGGCCAAACTGTGCAGATGCAGGTATGCCAACCTTCAAAGGTTCTTGAAGGCTCTAGTGACACGAGCCAACCCTTAGAGCATAAAATTTGTCAAACACCGATGTGCCAACCTTCAGAGAATCTTGATGATCATAGTCAGATGAGCAGACCACCAGAGAGCAAGACTGTTTAGAGACAGTTATGTTCACCTTCAGAGGTTTCAGAGGGTAGTGAGCAGTTGGGCCAACCATTAGGGGGCTATGAGGATCAGCACCATACAGATGAGTTAGAAAAAGAGGGAACAAAATCAATGGAATGGGTTGAGACAGGGGAGGCATCAGTAGACAATGAGTCCTTATTTATGTTGCAGATGAGATACATCTTGGAAATGGGAGAGAAAAAACAAATCACCTACTGTGGTATTTCAAATATTGGGATTCTACAAAGATACTTCTTCAGATGAATTGCTAGGAGAAAAAAAAGTCTCTACTGCATTTGATCTACCAGATTTGAGGACAAATCTTTTTGAGCTCGAGGAGATGATAGGAATCAAAATCCGACAAGACCTATCATTAGGGTAAGAACTAAAGGAATTCGAATTTTGGTGATGAGGGCCCATTTTGAGCGGATCGACCCTGGAATTATTAATAAATTAAATTCTTTTCTATTATTCTTGTATTGTGTTTTCTAACAGGCACACTTATCATATTTTATAGGGCAATGGACAAACTCCCTCAAAGTCAGCTTGTGGGTTATCCATGGACCAACCTGAACCGGCAATGAGCTGGGCCGATGAATCCTATAGAAGACCGGCATCTTGAAGACCAATTTCTTTTATATATTTTTCATTTTCATGGACTATTTATGTTGTAATCATTTTGGAGAACTTTTATTTTGATTGTAATTTTCATTTAGGATTAGCCACCTTACAAGTGGCAAACTTGTAATTTTAACCATTATCTAACCCTAGGAGTAGCAAGTATAAATACTTGCTTATAGTAGGGTTTGAGGAGGCCATTTTTGCATATTAGACATCAACACTTCACGTGTGGAATTAGGGTTTATCCTAGTTCAAAAATGTCTTATCAATTTTGACCCAAGAATTAGAATTGTGGCGAGTGCGACAAAGGGGAATTGTGAGTCATATCGATTTCATCTTTGTTGCTTTTCATTTCTTCTCTAATGAGTCATATCTAGGGTGGATTTCAATCTTTCTTGGAATTATTTGTGAGTGTAATTCATGAACAATTGTCTTGTTAAGATTGATTGTTATTTTAGTACTTGAATTATATATATCATTTAGTGTTGGCGTGCATTGAAATTGAAGGAAGAGTGGAAATCACGGTTTTGATGCTTCAATCTTGATCTGATTTCACGTGGATCTATTCTCTCTTTGTTGTTATTTGGTGAAGATTACAAATAGGGATTGCAATTACATCATTTGATCTTCATTTTTCCATCAAATCTCAAAGGGTTTCACGTGATTTTGTCATCCACATTGGACCGGTTTTGTGATTGAATTGTGAGTTGTTTTCTTGAGTCATTTGATTGTGCTTGAACTTGGTTTTGAGTACATCATTTTTCATGCTAACTGATCTTCACCAGTTTGTTTTATATATACTTAGTTATCTCATAATTTTGAAAAACTTACTTTTAAATGAACATTTTTTTCCTTGATAAAAGTGACATAAAAACTAAACACAACGTTAATTATAACAAAATATTGAAAAAAAAATATGAGTTTTCAGTTTTAGTAAATATATATTTTTGTTAATTGTAAAATAAATATTCATAGATCTAAAAATGCATTTTTCAACTTTGAGTGTTTAAAAGTTGAACTTCAAATATAAAAGAGTTAATAGTACATATTTAAAGGCATAAACAGTATCCATATTAAATTGATATAAATAAAGTGCCACTATCAAGATTCCTATCTTTATAAATTATATATGTCCCTCTAATAACAACCAAGTTCCTAAGGTACTAATATTATATTAATATAGTTGTGTTAGTTGTAATAAAAAAGATTTAGAGGATCATAGATGATATAGTTATAGATTCATATTAAAATTCAATGTGAAATCAAACAACTTACAAGGCGATATATATTAATATAGTTTTGTTATTTGTAATAAAAAAGATTTAGAGGACCACCAAGGGTTTACTTACTGTCGAGTTTAATTTTTTTATTTTTCATTTTCGTTCCTAATCCGATTTATACTAGACCCTATGCTCATCTAATATAAATCCTCGATTTGAACTAGGAATTTTGTCTTATTTTGGAATCGCAACCCAACTGAAGTTGGAAAAGATCATTCAATTAGGACTAATTGATTAGATTAATCCCAATTTGGACAACTAGTCAGCGAGATTTTCTCTTTTCATTTTTGTGAAAGAGGAAAGGGAAAACCAGAGTTTCTAGACTCAGGGGCTAACCTATTAAAACCTTAAAGTTACCACCTTATTCTTCCGAAATCTAAACCATATTCTGATGTCTTTCATTGTTGTTTATTTTGTTTTATTTTATTTTTTTGTTGTATTTTTGCTTATTGATTAAAAACAACTTATTCTAACATGGACTATGATTTTTTATTCTTTTTAGAGTTTCCCCAAATAGGTGCCTCTGTACCTGCTCTTCAGGATTAAACGAGTCGTAGTTCTCTTTTCATGAAAAGCTTTAGTGGGTTATTTAATTTTAATTATGAAAATATCTTAAGTTTACATTTTTAGTATTTTTTTGGAAAAAATCTAAGCCTAAGCTTTATTATTTTATTTTATTTTATTTTTCGAAAAAATTAATTTAAAGAAAAAACCAACTTTAGATTTATTTGAGAAAAGGATTTTTCTAAGTGATAAAAATTATTTTTATATCCCAATTATTATTCTACCCTAATTTTAATCATTATTACCTTTTTATATTTTTTTGTTATTAATTGTTTTCATTTTTTTTTATTTTTTTTGTATTATCTTCATTATTTTAAAAAAAATTCAACATTTTTAATATTTTGTATAATTATTTATTATTTATTTATTAATTTTTATTTCCATTTTTATTGTTTATTATCTATCTATTTTTTCTTTTTATTTTATCTATTTTATTATTTTTTTCATATTTTATTGTTTTCTTTTTTATTATTATTTTAAATATATTTTAACATTTTTATTTTATTTTTTTATTATTTCATCTATTCTAAAAAGATAAACTAATCTAAATTCTATCATATTTCCTAATATTATTTTTATTTTTTCCTAATTTCTATTTTCACATTATAAATAAAATAACAAATAAATAAATAAAATAATAAAAGATTGAAAATTCGACTTACCTGGGTCCGGGTATGGTGCGTGGGTCGACTAAATAACAAATACTAAAAATCCTAAGTTGCCTATTTTATCCTTATTCTTGTGTCACCAAGTAGGTAACTAAATAACATTGAAAACAAACCAAAAAATAAAAATAAATAATAACAAAATCGAATGTATCGTATAATGCAGCATCTACACAAATATATAACGTTCCTAAAATATTTCATCCTTCCATGTTCACGTGAATCAAGTCGACATGTGTATGTTTTTCTTCTGTGTAGCTTGATTCTCGAGCATGCAAGTCCATGACTAGTCCTTGTACAGCTTCGTTCATCCTTTTAGCTTTAGCTCAAGTCATTAGGCCTCCAATGCCATGCAATGGATCATGGAACTTTGGTTCCTTCCTTTTTCATACTAACTGATCCTCATCAGTTTGTTTTATATATACTTAGTTATCTCATAATTTTGAAAAACTTACTTTTAAATGAACATTTTTTTCCTTGATAAAAGTGACATAAAAACTAAACACAACATTAATTATAACAAAATATTGAAAAAAATATGAGTTTTCAGTTTTAGTAAATATATATTTTTATTAATAGTAAAATAAATATTCATAGATCTAAAAATGCATTTTTCAACTTTGAGTGTTTAAAAGTTGAACTTCAAATACAAAAGAGCTAATTGTACATATTTAAAGGCATAAACAGTATCTATATTAAATTGATATAAATAAAATGCCACTATCAAGATTCCTATCTTTATAAATTATTTATGTCCCTCTCATAACAACCATGGTCCTAAGGTACTAATATTATATTTATATGGTTATGTTAGTTGTAATAAAAAAGATTTAGAGGATCATAGATGATATAGTTATAGATTCATATTAAAATTCAGTGTGAAATCAAACAACTTACAAGGCGATATATATTAATATAGTTTTGTTATTTGTAATAAAAACGATTTTGAGGACCATCGACGGTTTACTTACTGTCGAGTCTAATTTTTTATTTTTCATTTTCGTTCCTAATCCAATTTATACTAGACTCTATGCTCATCTAATATAAATCATTGATTTGAACTAGGAATTTCGTCTTATTTTGGAGTCGCAACCCAATTGAAGTTGGGAAAGATCATTCAATTAGGACTATTGAGTAGATTAATCCTAATTTGGACAACTAGTTAGCGGGATTTCCTCTTTTCATTTTTATGAAAGAGGAAAGGGAAAACCAGAGTTTCTAGACTTAAGGGCTAACCTATTAAAACTTTAAAATTACCACATTATTCTTCTAAAATCTAAACTATATTTTGATGTCTTTCATTGTTGTTTGTTTTATTTTATTTTATTTTTTTTGTTGTATTTTTTCTTATTGATTAAAAACAACTTATTCTAACATGGACAATGATTTTTTATTCTTTTTAGAGTTGCCCCAAACAGGTGCCTATGTACCTGCTATTCAAGATCAAACAAGCCGTAGTTCGCTTTTCATGAAAAGCTTTAGTGGGTTATTTAATTTTAATTATGAAAATATCTCGAGTTTACATTTTTAGTATTTTTTGGATAAAATCTAAGCTTAAGCTTTATTATTTTATTTTATTTTATTTTTCAAAAAAATTAATTTAAGGAAAAAATAAATTTTAGATTTATTTGAGAAAAGGATTTTTCTAAGAGATAAAAATTATTTTTATATCCCAATTATTATTCTACCCTAATTTTAATCATTATTACCTTTTTATATATTTTTTATTATTAATTTTTTTCATTTTTTATTTTTTTGTTATTTATATTATATTATTTTTATTTTTTATTTGTTTTATTTTTTACTATGTTTTTTATTTTTTCGTATTATCTTCATTATTTTCAAATATTTTTCAACATTTTTAATATTTTGTATAATTATTTATTATTTATTTATTAATTTTTATTACTATTTTTTATTGTTTATCATCAATCTATTTTTTCCTTTTATTTTATCTATTTTATTATTTTTTCTTATTTTATTGTTTTCTTTATTATTATTATTTTAAGTGCTTTTTAACATTTTTATTTTATAATTTTTATAATTTTATCTATTCTAAAAAAATAAACTAATCTAAATTCTATCAGTTTTCCTAATATTATTTTAATTTTTTCCTAATTTCTATTTTCACATTATAAATAAAATAACAAATAAATAAATAAAATAATAAAAAAATGAAAAATTTGACTTACTTGGGTCCGAGTATGGTGCGCTGGTCGGGTCGGTTGAATCAATGCGAACCAAGTAGCGATCGGAGGACTTTCGACATCGGCATTCCGCCGACTTTCGAGGGCATTTGAAGGCAGCTTCCAAGATTTTAGGGGGTGGGGAACCTAATCGTGGTGGTGGATTTCTCCAAGAGCACCTCCTGGTGGTGGTTTCACGCTTGATCGGTGATCGCGGCTTGAGGAACTCCGGCGAAGCTTCGATCTCTCTTATTTTCTCTCATTTCTCTCTTCTGATTCGTGCTTTGGCTTCCCTACATCATGCTCTATTTATAAGCACTAGAAATCGAGCTGGATAAGCTTAGATTTCCTCTGATTGGGATGAATCGGATTTACAGTTGAAACCCTCATCTGATTTGCCCTTGATTCGCGTAAATCTTAGATTTCGTTGTGATTTGATTTCATTTGGATGATATTTATCTTATTTTAGTTAAATATTTGGTGGATTTGTGCAAAAAATCGCATCAAAACGACTGAATTCGAATTTTTCCTCATCGGCGACGATATCGGATGAAGGTAGGAGAAGATCACGCGCTTAGCGCGTGTGTTCACTTTGACCAATTGGCTACTGACACATGTCTTGGGGAAGGAAAAAAATTTGCAAAATGCGAAGTGCGTCCCCCCGAGATTTAAACTCGTGACTGAGCCTACCCCCCATACGCCTTAGGCTACGGCTTAAACCAGTACTCATTTTTTTTTATTAAACGCAATTTGTATATATGTGTTGTAATTTTTTATTATTTTTATATTATTTTGAAATTTTAAAAATTTATAAAAATTATTTAGCTCCTTTTCCTATTATTTCTATTATTATTTTTCAAAATTGATATATTTTCCCTATTTATTTTATTTTTTGAATATTTTTCCTATTTTTGCTAAATTAGAAGAAAAATTATAAAAAATGAAAAAAATAGAAAATTGATCATTATTAATCATTAGGGTAAAAAATGGAGTGTTTACAACTGCTTCTCTTTGTAGTAAAGTTTGTAAAACTTAACTACAAAGACAAGAAAGACACCATTTTTTGCTTCTAGATTGAATGGATGTCGCCATAGTTTGGCTGGTTATCTAGAATTTGGTTTTTAGTAGGAAAATGCTCCATGAGCTAATAATCTCATGAGTACTTTTATGATGATTGATATTGCTCAGGGAACGACCTAACAGTTTCAAGTAATGTATCCTCTCAAGAAGTGCTATGTGAGCTGACTAATCGATGATAAGAAACATCTCAAGGACTGTTTAGGAGTATGTTATTGTGAGTGGAATAGTTGATAATAGGAAGCATCCTATCGAACCAACAACCCTAAAGAGAAGATTGTCTTAGGAAGTGCTCTTATGAGCTAGCCACCTGTCAATAGAAACATTTAGCTAGACTAGCGACTGTTTGGGGAGAAATGCTTTCGAAGAGTGCTCTTATGAGTTGACTAATTGATATCAGGAAGTGTCTTTTTGGACTTGCAACCTTAAAGAGGATAATTTGGATAAGTGCTCCTATGAACTGACTAATCAATTATCTAGAAAAGTGCTCCTCTGAGCTGACTAATCGATAAATTAGAAAAGTGCTCCTATGAGCTGGCTAATCAATTATCTAGAAAAGTGCTCTTATGAGCTGACTAATTGATAAATTAGAAAAGTTCTCCTGTGAGCTGACTAATCGATAAATTCAAGCAGTGTCTCTTTGGACTTGTAACCATGAGAGAGGATATCTTAGGAAAGTGCCCCATTGTGGGCTGACTAACCGATAATGGGAAGCGTTTTCTTAGACTTACGACCTTGGAGAATAGGTGTCTCGAAATGTGCCCCTATGGGCTAACCCTAAGAGGGAATATCTAGGAAAGTGCCCATTTGTGGGTTGACTAACCGATGGTGGGAAGCGTCTTCTTAGACTTGCAACCCTAAAAAATAGGTGTTTCGAAAGGTGCTCCTATGGGCTAACCCTAAGGGAGGATGTTTAGGAAAGTACCCCATTGTGGGCTGACTAACCGATGGTAGGAAGCATCTTCTTAAACTTGCAACCCTGAAGAAGAAGTGTTTAGGAAGGTGCCCCTATGGGCTAACCTTAAGAAAGTATAACAAGGAAAGTGCCCCATTATGGGCTGACTTTAGGTTATTGTATCTGGAAAAGTGCCACATTGTGGGCTAACTTACTTAACACTTTTGACAACACTTCTAGTGGACTAGTTAAACGATTGATAATGGATGTCTCTTAAACTGATTATCTTAGAGTATGTGATTCATGATGAATGTTGGTTATTTACTCTAAAATGCTTATCAGCTTATCGCGGGTAGTAACCAAACAACTAAACCTTTATGTTGGTTAGCTCCTTTCTTGCTTGCTCTTGCTTTAAACAGGGTTGAGGGTCTTGATTTGTTTTCCTTCTTATGAGCATGGCTCTTGTGATTGTAGTGTTATCTTATTAATGCATCAGGTTTAATGCTCAATAATAGGTAGAATTATATCACAAAATCTATTGAGATTTATTATTATTTCAATATTCATTGTTCATTGTGAGGCAATGGGTAATGTGCATATATGGACGTTTGCTTTAATGCAAATTGGTTGGAATGATTGATCATTCAGAGACAATAACTTTGCTTGTAAAAAAAATGAAAACTAAACTCAAAGAAATTTGCATTGAATATTGGCATTCATAAACATTGGCAAAATCTCAATTTCCTTGCCTAAGGATAGTACATCTTAATAGCATCTATATTAATGGGGTTTCTCAATTTCGGAGCATCCATTTGAGTTAATATTAACGCACCTCCTGACAATACCTTTTTTACAACATATGGGCCCTCATAGTTTGAGGTGAACTTCCCTCTTGGATCTTGAACATTTGGGAGAACCTTCTTTAGCACCAAATCTCCTTCTTTAAAACACTGAGGTCTCATTTTCTTGTTAAATGCTTGGGCCATTCTTTGTCGATAGCATTGTCCGTGGCATAACGCAATGAGTCTTTTTTTATCAATCAAATTCAACTGATCAAGCCTCTTTTTTACCCGATCTGACTCATCTAACTGTGCTTCTGATAGGATCTTGAAGGATGGTATTTCGACTTCAACTAATAGGACTGCCTCAGTACTGTATATCAAGGAATATGGGGTAACTCCAGTAGATATTTGAATTGAGGTTCTATAAGCTATGAGGGCAAATGGTAGCATCTCATGCCAATATTTGTAAGTGATCATCATCTTCTCGATGATTCTTTTGATGTTCTTGTTAGCTGCTTCCACTACCCCATTCATCTAAGGTCGGTAGGGAGTTGAATTTCTGTGGCTTATGTAGAACTATTGACACAAATCTGTCATCGACTTGTTGTTGAGATTGGTTCTGTTGTCAGTGATAATTGACTTTGGAACTCCGTATCGAGCTATTATGTCCCTCTTCAAGAATCGAACTATTACCCCTTTTGTGACACTAGCATACGACGAAGCTTCTACACACTTAGTGAAGTAATCAATGGCTATCAGTATGAATCTGTGACCATTGGATGCTATTAAAGTGATTGGGCCAATGATGTCGATCCCCTATATGGAGAAAGGCCATGGTGCAGACAACGAATGAAGTTCTTTAGGCGGGTTATTTATTCGGTTTGCATAAACTTGACATAGGTGACAATGTTTGACATATTTGATACAATCCGATTCCATGGTTAGCTAATAGTAGCCCATTCTCATGATTTTTCGGGCTAGCATATAGCCATTCATGTGACGTCCACATACTCCTTCATGCACTTCTTTCATCAGTTCACATGCTTTAGTTTTATCCACACATCTTTGTAAGGTGGTATCGGGAGATCTTCTATAAAGCATAGGCCCATTTCGTAAGAAATGACTTGCTAACCTTCCGAGTGTTCTTTGGTCGTTTTTGCGTGCCATTTTAGGGTATTTGCCTTCTTGGAGAAAAGTTTTGATGTCCTAATACCAAGGCTTATCATCTTGTGCTTTTTCGATTACCAAACATTAAGCAGGCCGATTTTCAATTTCTATTTTCAATGGTTGGACTTCAGCTCCCCCTGTTATCAAAATCATAGATGCTAATGTGGTGAGTGCATCTGCAAACTGATTTTGAGTTCTCGGGATGTACGTGAAGGTGATTGCTTTAAATTCGTCGATCAGCCCTATCAAATGTTGATCGTATGGTACCAACTTAAGGTCTTTAGTTTTGTATTCCCCTCTTGTCTCTAATATGATGAGTGAAGAATCTCCGTATACTTCTAATTCATGAATTTCCATGTAGCAAGCTATTTTGAGGCTAAGAATGTACGCCTCAAATTCCACGATATTATTAGTATATGGAAGTGTGAGTCGCACTGCTGAAGGGAACTATGTTCCTTCTAGTGATATTAGTACTGCCCCGGTCCCACAACCGAATACATTGGTAGCCTCGTTAAAGAACATCTTCTACTTATGGTTCTGGTCTATCCTATAGTCTTCTATTGGTTTGCCTTTTGCTGTTAATATATTTTCATCAGGGAATTGAGCTTGTGATTCTCAGGGATCTCCTTCAACTAGGTGTTCTGCTAACTGATCGGCTAAAGATTTCCTTTTTATCGAATTTTGATTTATATATGTGATATCAAATTCTGATAAGAGCATTTGCCATTTGGAGATTCTCTTTAACAAAATAGGCTTCTCTATTAAGTATTTCAAATGATCATGTCTTGTCAGCAACTCAATGGGATAGTAAAGGGTGTATTGCCTTAATCGGTGCATGACCCAAATCAAAGCACAGCAAGTCCTATCTATTTTAGAATACCTTTATTCCCCGTTTGTGAATTTCTTGGTTAGATAATATATAGAATATTCTCTCCCCTCTTCATCTTTTTGTCCCAACACGTACCTCATGGATTCAGGGAGTATCGTGAGGTATAAGAATAAGGGCTTTCCTTGTTTTGAAACTATTAAGATTGGGGGATTTGTGAGATAGTCTTTGATCATTTTGAATGCTTCTTTACATTTGTCGTCTTATTCTATCTTGGCATTCTTCTTTAGCAAATGGAATAGTAGGCGGCATTTGTCTATGAGCTATGAGATAAAACGGGTTATATAATTCAATCTACCAAGCAAACCTCTCACCTCTTTGATAGTGTGTGGAGAGGGTAGTTTCAGTATGCATTTGACTTTGTCGGGATCGATTTTAATGCCTTCTTGGCTTATGAGAAACCCTAACAACTTGCTTGTTGTGACCCAAAAAGTGCACTTTTCAGGGTTTAGTTTAAGTTGGAACTTTCTTAGTTGCTTGAACAATTTCCTCAGGATGGCTGCATGGCTTTCTTCTCTCTTAGACTTGGCTATCATATCATCGATGTATACTTCTACTTCTTGATGCATCATGTCATGAAGTATTGCGATCATGGTTCTCTGATACGTTGCCCCAACGTTTTTCAAACTAAAGGGCATGACTTTGTAATAGAAGGTTCTCCATGTTGTGATAAAGGTTGTTTTAGTTTTATCCTCTTTAGCCATTTTTATCTGATTATATTCTGAGAAACCATCCATAAATGAGAAGAGATGGTTCCCTGAGGTATTATCTACCAAGACATCGATGTGAGGTAGAGAGAAGTTGTCTTTTGGCATGGCTTGATTTAAGTCTCAAAAGTCTACACACACTCACATTTTCCCATTCTTTTTTTAGAACAGGGACTATATTTGCTACCTACTCCAGGTAGTTCGACACCTCAATGAATCCCACTTCTAGTAATTTTTTTACTTCCTCTTTAAACTTTAGTAAGACGTCAGGCCTAAATCTTTTCAATTTCTATTTCTTAGGTTTAACATCTTCCCTTGTGGGAAGCTTGTGAACTACTATTGACTGGTTTAGTCCTGGCATGTCGCCATAAGACCATGCGAATATGTCTGCATACTCAGTTAGTAGCTCAACTATCTCGTGCTTGTGCTTATCACTCAAATTGGCCCTTATCTTGAAGTTTTTAGGTTTCTCTGTGCTTCCTAGATTTATTGTCTCCATCGGCTCGTTGATTGAGATCATACTTTGTTCATGTTTTTGCCAATTTTCTCGTATTATTTCGTGGTTAAGGACATCGCCTCCAATGGCTGACCTAGTAGTGTTGGAAATGATATTGGTGTTTTCATTACTTACCTATGCGAAATGTCCCTGACGTTCTATAGTAAGGAATCTGTAGGTAAAGTGAAACAAAAGCATGTATATATAAGCAAAAGGAATGAACTGTAATTTATTCAATCTGAAAAACAATCACAATATAAATTTGTTTAATAATTATTCACTATCCTTGAATTGACCTAGTGTTATCAATAGGATAACAGAACCAATTGTTAAGAGCTGGATGTTGATTAGATGTGCAAGAGGTCGAGCTTCATTGCTGGCATTGGTTTTACCTATCCTTTGTACGGTAGTTGCTTGCCTAAATGATTGTTAGAGGGGTGGAAAATGCATTTGGGTGTCTCTAGGCTTCTCTTTCTCTCTGCCCCTAATACCTCTTGCTTGTGCCTCTTCCTGTGGTGTAGGAATGTGCCTTAGCCCAAATGTCCCTTGCTGTCCTTCTTTGAACTGATGGCCCTCCTTACTAGTTACCACACTCACCTCATTGAATATTTGGAGACCAAAGTCTTCGAAACCGTTTTCCCTGATGTAGGGTATAGCGGTCTCTTTATAGATGGCATAGTCTTGCTCTCCTAGCACGGTGATGATTTGTCCATTTTCTATGAACTTGACCTTCTGATGTAGGCTTAAGGGTATGGCTCCAGTGGTATGTATCCACGACCTTCCTAATAATGGATTGAAAAATCTCGAAATGTCGAGGACTTGGAAGGAGATGTGGAATATCTGTGGACCAATCTCCACTGGCAAGTTGATTTCCCTCACTATTTCTCATTTGGACCCATCGAAGGCCCTAACTACTGTTGAACTTGGCTTAATGTTGCTTAGGTTGACTCCTAGTAGGTAGAGGGTGGCCAAAAGGCATACGTTGAGAGAAGATCCATTGTCAATGAGTACTCTAGAGACAACTGTGTCATTGCATTTCACCACTATGAACAGTGGTTTCGTGTGTTGGTCTCCATCTTCTCCCAACTCTTCGGGAGAGAAAGATATCTGATCCATAGTGAAGATTGAATCTGCTACATGGCTCAATATCTCTGTTACGATGCACTTTGGTACCTTAATCTGCTTAAGTACTTTGAAGAGTGCTTCTTTGTGAGGCTCAGATGTTGTGAGGAGGCCCATGAGTGATATCTAGGCTGGAATCTTGTTGAGTTGTTCCATGATCTTGTATTCACTTGCCTTAATCATTTTTTTAAGTGCGAAGAGCCCCTCTTTTTCCTCTCTCTCTACCGTAGTGTTAGGCTCTTCATTTGAGATCCTATATTTAGGATCATAAATTCTCCTAGAGTGGGTGATTCCTCCTATGATAGGGGGTCTTTCTTGATCGACAGCCTGATAGTTAAATGGTGCTTCCTTATACCTCTCTAAGGGTATTGGGACATTGAATACATATCGCTTTTTTAGAATTTGTACCTTAGTAGGTTGTCCCTCGTAGCACTTTACGACTATTGGTTTTTGGCTTGATTTAATCATGTTTACGGATTCTCCCCTTTCCTTTGGTAGGTTGTCTTCTTTCTCAAACTCAGGCCCCCATCCACTAGGTGGCCCATATTCAATTAGTGTGAAAGAGTAATTCACTAGATACTCAAATCTCCCATGTGATCTGCCCAGGGTACTGATAGTGGGTCTCCCACTAACCATCTCCTCTTGATCTGTGATTTAGGGGTTTTCTCTAAGACTTAGCGCGAGTGACTTTTTTGTTGTGCCGTTGTTTTTTCCTGTTCTGGGGACTCTTTTGATTTGGAGTTCAACTCTTTGGATGTGATCATGTTGACAGTGGGCTTGTAGTTGGGTAGTGGATTAGTATTGGCGTTGGGTGCTGGTGCGTTGACAAAGTCCAACTGCACTATTCCGACGTCAATCGGATCTTGGATCTTATTTCGGTGCCTCCAACATCTGTCTGTGGAATGCCTCTCTTAGCCCATATGGTAATCACATTTGAGGCTTAAGTCAAAATTCCTTAGCTTGTACCGGTCACTTGGGATCTCAAAGTTGATCAAATTATCTACTCACAGTTGAGCAAAGACCTGACTGAGCAGGATCGGTATCGAAGTGAATTGCCATAAGACCTTGATAGCTTGGGTGTGATTCATTGGTAATTGTTGGATTGGGGCATTCGCAGTCTGAAATGTCATGCAGGTCCTAACCCTGTCCGCTTTGCCGAAGTTAACCGTGCTGACGGTAGACTCCTTGGCTTTATTACCTCTTAGGGGCCTCTGTGATGATGTGATTATGGGAGGATCTATTATCTAAAATCTCCCTGATGTGGTGGCATTCTCGATTCAACACCTTGCTACTACTATTTTTGCAAAGCTATATGACATTTGGCCTACCAGAAGTGAGAAGTAAGTCTTCTCCAGAGTGTTGACGAAGATGAATGTTAACTCTTTTTCAGATATTGGGGTTGTTACCTTAGCAGCCTGAGCCCTCCAGCACTGAGCATACTCCTTGAAAGACTCAGTATGTTTCTTTCGGAGACTTCCTAGATCCATTACCGAAGGGGTAACTTTGATGTTGAATTTGTACTGGTCGTAGAATGCCCGAGCGAGTCTTTCCCAGGTGTTAATTAGGTTGAAGTCTAAGTGTGCATACTAGATGAGGGTAGGACCTATGAGGCTGTCTTGGAAGGTTTGGATCATGAGCTGGTTATATTAGGCATACTTGCTCATCTTCCGTACATATAACCTTGTATGCATCTTAGGGTATCTAGTGCGTCATATTTTTCAAACTTTGGGGTCTTAAACTTCTCTAGGTATACCTACTCTCCATATACCGGTAAGCTAATGATCCCTACCTGCTCAAAACCGTCAGGCCCCTCGATTGTTTTCATCTTATCAGCCAGCTATTGGAAAAGTTTTCTTTCCATCTCCTTTTGCCTATCCTCCATTTCCCTTTTTATGTCGTTCGAGGTCGGACCAAGGTTGACTCTTAGTTCATACTCAAATGCCAGGTTGAGGTGGGAATTGATCTCTTTATATTCTGGAGGTTGACCCTCTACTGCTTTCCCTTTTCTGGCCCATAAGTGTTCTTCTTAAGTTGGTTGGGTGGCGCGAAGGAGGCCAATACTCTCAATCAGGAGGTGGACTTGTGCAGCCAACTGCTGGACCGTTCGTTCTAGGGATACGATCCTTCGATCCGAGGCGGTGTTAGTGCCGGTGTTATTGTGGTTGTCGTTGTTGTTGCCATTGTTTGCCATTTTGGTCTTTGAGTGGGTGTGGATTGGGCTCCTTGTAGGGTTCGTTTATTTGGGAGCTATCTTTGACACATGGGCGCAAGTTTTTCTTAGTTTCATGCATGTATGTAAATATGATGCATGTATCACACATGTGCTAGAAATAAAAGGGTCAACAATTGATTAATGACATAATACCGAAACTGTATTTTTATTAATATTAGAAACTTAGAGTTCAATACTTAAAACATGAAAAAGAAGAAAAAGTACAATGCTAATCTAGTTCCTAATCCTCTTCTTCTTCTGTTGCGTAGGCACCGGTTTTTCATTGATGATGGCTTCCAACTCTTTGACTCTAGCTTAGGTCTTCTCTAGCTAAGCTTCTAAAGCTTTGTTCCTTTGATCAGACTCTTTAAATCTGCCCATCTAGATATCCTTTTTGTAGTCTACAGCTTCAAAGTATACTTCCATCTAGGCCCTGACTTGTTCCAAATAGGTTCTTAGTTCTGAACCCACTTTGTTTGGCTCGGGTTAGGTGACATCTGGAACTCAGTATGCCCTTTCTCCTATCTAATATAGCTGGTGGATCACGAAATCCCTAGTGGCTCGATGTTTACCCACTTCTCCATCTAGGTCTCTGAGGTTTATGTTGGGGCTTTCGATTTAGTCTTCCTATAAGACTTTGACCTCTGCCAACTTAGCAAACTTCTTGGCTACTAACAGACTTGGGTTTTGGTATTTGAATGTGATTGCTTCCAATGATGGTTTGTAAACTATATCTTGGATGGTACCGAACTGACGGACCATTGAGTTTGGATGATAACCTATGCACCCATTGATACCAATTAGAGGAACAGCCTGAAGGTCTCTGTAGGTTATAATGACTTTATTACAACGACTCCATCCAGCGGTCTAAAGGATGTTGTTGGCATTGAAGCTCTTGAGTACTTTTACCTAACTATGGCTAGTAAGGTCGTCGGGTAACTTTATCTTCTCTATGCAGGAGTCCACAAGGTCTACTTGCTGGGCTAAAGATTTCCGAACCATGTTCAACTCGAAACATTTGAGATGACTCACAAACCAGATCAGGATGAGGTTGATATTTGAGCAGAGGATCCCATGTCCTTTCTTCTTGAAAAAATTCAAGTTCCGAATCTGTTTAGCCAATAAAGCCGAGATACAAGATCTCCCTTCTAAGAATTGGGTCACCAGCTCTACGACTCGGTAATGGATATAAAAGGTTCCGGTAGGGAAAAGTATGGTGGCGAAGGTTGTCAGGATGAAAGCGTACATCCTTCTCTATTTGTAGCTCTTGGGATCCCCACATAATATATCCTTCCTGTTCCCATCATCATTCTGGGCTATAAACCAAGCTTCCAACTCATCCATCCGTATGCAGTATTTGTTACATTTTACTATGGCTTTGTGGATTGTTGTCTTGCGAATACCCAAAAGTCTACTGAAAATACCAGCCAGCTTAGCCTTAAGATCTGGCACATATACCTCGTTAGTTAGTGATGGGGCCTGTAGAAGTTGGGTGTATTCTTCTAGAGTAGGAGTGATCTCATGTGGCCTAATAAAGAAAGTCGTGGGCTCGATTTCCCATGGATGGAGAATAGCCCGAATCAGAGGTAAGTTCATTTCCATCTTCATCAGTGAAAGGATGGGCCCTATCTTTTGCTGGATGAAAGCTTGTTCTTCAAGGTTGTATAGAGTAAACCAATGGTCTAGTACCAATTTTGGATCCAGAGGTTTGCAAACCCAGATTTCCTTACCGAAGAGGCGGTCAACTGTGGGACTAGCCATCTATCACAATAGGAATTTTCCAATTACAAATTTTTTACAAATGATGCTATTATAGGAAAATGTATTTGAACTCCAAAAAAGGAACAAAAAGATTATGTCATTAATCAATTGTCGGCCCATGCCTTCATGTATGCATATAGGTGGGTTCTAACAGGTCCCCAAGCTCTATGGCCTCTCACATTCTCGAAGAAATGGATCTCAAGCTATATCGAAGCATTGGGTGGGATGGCTTAATCAACCTCGGACGATAATTATATCATTTCGCTTGAAACCTACACAATGGCCTCCAATCTTAGGGTCCTAAGACGACCTAGGTTTGATTGTATCTACTCACACGATTACTTGCATGTAGACTCAATAGTAGCAAAGATAAATAAATAAACCTTAAATTTCGTTAAATCCCTAAAAGGTTAGCATCAATAGTATGACAATTAAGAGACATTTTGGAAATGGTGATTTCAGAAGGTTTAGGTGGCTAGCCTATTTGTGATAGTCTCCAGTGGAGTCGCCATCCTGTCAAGTCTAATTTTTTATTTTTCGTTTTCGTTCCTAATCCGATTTATACTAGACCCTATGTTCATCTAATATAAATCCTTGACTTGAACTAGGAATTTCGACTTATTTTGGAGTGGCCACCCAATTGAAGTTGGGAAAAATCATTGAATTAGGACTAATTAACCAAATTAATCCTAATTTGGACAATTAGTTAGTGAGATCTCCTCTTTTCATTTTTGTGAAAGAGGAAAGGGAAAACCAGAGTTTCTGGACTCGCGGGCTAACCTATTAAAACCTTAAAATTACCACTTTATTCTTTTGAAATCTAAACCATATTCTAATGACTTTCATTGTTTTTTATTTTGTTTTATTTTGTTTTTGTTTTTTTGTTGTATTTTTACTTAATGATTAAAAACAACTTATTCTAACACGAAAAATGATTTTTTATTCTTTTTAGAATTTCCTTAAACGGATGCTTACGTACCTGCTATTTAGGATCAAACAAACCATAATTCATATTTTATGAAAAGCTTTAATGGGTTAGTTAATTTTAATTATGAAAATATCTCGAGTTTACATTTTTATCATTTTTAGTATTTTTTGGAAAAAATCTAAGCCTAAGCTTTATTATTTTATTTTATTTTATTTTTTGAAAAAATTAATTTAAGGAAAAAACCAATTTTGGATTTATTTGAGAAAATGATTTTTCTAAGTGATAAAAATTATTTTTATATCCGTATTATTATTCTACCCTAATTTTAATCATTGTTACCTTTTTATATATTTATTATTATTATTTTCATTTTTTTATATTATTTTATTTTTTATTTGTTTTATTATTTTACTATTTTTTTCGTATTATCTTCATTATTTTAAATATTTTTCAACAGTTTTAGTATTTTGTATAATTATTTATTATTTATTTATTAATTTTTATTACTATTTTTATTGTTTATTATCTATCTATTTTTTCCTTTTATTTTATCTATTTTATTATTTTTTTCTTATTTTATTGTTTTCTTTTTTATTTTTATTTTAAATATTTTTTAACATTTTTATTTTATAATTTTTATTATTTTATCTATTCTAAAAAAAATAAAATAATCTAAATTCTATCATTTTTCCTAATATTATTTTCATTTTTTCCTTATTTTTTCCTAATTTCTATTTTCGCATTATAAATAAAATAACAAATAAATAAATAAAATATAATAAGTAAATAAAATAATAATTAAAAAAAATCTGACTTACCTAGGTTCGGGTATGGTGCGCAGGTTAGGTCGGTCGAGTCGAATTGGGTTGGGTCAGGTTGAATATGCTTGAATCGGGTAGCGATTGGAGGTCTTTTGACAGTGGTGTTTCGGCGGCTTTCAAGGGCATTTGAAGGCGGCTTTCGAGCTTTTAGGGAGTGGGGAACCTAACTGTGGTAGAGGATTTCTCCAAGAACGCCTCTTGGTGGTGGTTTCACGCTTGATCAGTGGTCGCGGCTCGAGGAACTTCGACGAGGCTTCGATCTCTCTTATTTTCTCTCCTTTCTCTCTCTTGATTCGTGCTTTGGCTTCCCCACATCGTACCTTATTTATAGGCATTAGAAATCAAGCTGGATAAGCTCGGATTTCCTCCGATTGGGATGAATCGAATTTGCGGTTGAAACCCTCCTTCGATTTGCCCCTGATTTGTGTAAATATTGGATTTTGTTGTGATTTGATTTCATTTAGATGATATTTATCTTATTTTAGTTAAAGATTTGGTGGATTTGTGCAAAAAATCACATCAAAACGACTGGATTCAAAATTTTCCTCACCAGCGACGATATTGGATGAAGGTAGGAGACGATCATTCATCCGACTCGTGCGTTCACTTTAACCAATCAGCTGCTAACACGTGTCTTGGAGAGGAAAAAAAAATTGCAAAACGTGGAGTGCGTCCCCCGTGATTCGAACTCACAATTGAGCCCACCCCTCGCACCCCTTAGGCCATGGCTTGGACTAGCTGAGCTAGCTCACTTACTTGTTTTTTTATTAAATGTAATCTGTACATATGCGATGCAATTTTTTATTATTTTTTTATTATTTTGAAATTCTAAAATTTGTAAAATTTATTTAGCTCGTTTTCTTATTATTTTTATTATTATTTTCTAAAATTGATATATTTTTTCTATTTATTTCATTTTTAAAATATTTTTCCTATTTTTACTAAATTAAAAGAAAAATTATAAAAAATGAAAAAAATTAAAAATTCATTATTATTAATCATTATGGTCAAAAATTGGGTGTTTACACTTACAGATTCGTATTACAATTCAATGTGAAATCAAACAACCGAGAAGACGATATAGATTAATATAGTTTTGTTATTTGTAATAAAAAAGATTTAGAAGATCACAGATGATATACTGACAGATTCGTATTAAATTTGAATTATCTATTCAATGTTTAATCAAACAACCAATATATATTTATGTCCCGTTCACAACCGCCAAGGTCATGTCAAGGTACTAATAATATATTAACATAGTTTTGTTATTTGTAATGAAAAAGATTTAGAGGACTTACAGATTCATATTACATTTGAATTATCTATTCAATTCAATGTGAAATCAAACAATGGTAATGAAAAAAGAGGGAAAGAAAAAAGACACAACAGGACAAAAAAAAGAAAGACAACTAGATAATTATTGCTTAATTTTTCTACGGACGTCCAAGTTATGAACCGAAGACAACGTTATTTCTACGTTTAACCCTCTATATATTGGCTTCATTAGCCTACGATTATCTATGCCCATTACCTACTTAGTAGTTACATTCTCTTCTCTCCATCTCTACGTTTCCCTACACAAATAATGGAAATTCATTTTCACTTCAGCCACAATCTCTTGTTGCTGTTTAGTCTCTTTGTATTAGCACGAAGTGTCTCAGCTCTGAGCACTGATGGCAAAACCTTATTGTCACTCTTGCAACACGTCACTATAGTCCCTAATTCCATAGCTTTAAGCTGGAATGTTTCTCATCAACATCCATGCAAGTGGTTAGGAGTAGAATGTGATCTCCCTAGTCATAATGTGATTTCTCTTACTTTGTCTGAGTTAAATCTCTCTGGCCGAATCGGACCCGAAATTGGCCAATTACGGCACTTGCAGGTACTCGATATGCACTCAAATAAATTATCTGGTAAGATACCTTCACAGTTAAGCAATTGTAGTAGTCTTGAATACTTGGTTCTATGGAACAATTCACTCCAGGGTGAAATTCCCAATGACTTGATGAACTTGCAAAATCTGTCCTACTTATACTTGGATTATAATATGATAACCGGTCCAATTCCTTCAAACATTGGAAGGTTAACTTCGCTGGTGGATCTCGGATTAAGTTCGAACAAATTATCTGGTGAAATAACGCCATTTCTAGGAAATTTGAGTAATGTGAAAACTCTAGACTTGTCGTTCAACACTTACCATGGAAGAATTCCACCAGAATTAGGCAATTGTAGCGAACTTAAATTCTTAGGCATTGGATTTTCCAACTTAAGCGGTCCTATACCCACTTCATTTGGTCGTTTGGAAAAGCTTGGCAATTTTTACTTGATAGGAAATGCTTTGTCAGGGACGATACCACCTGAAATCGGAAAGTGTAAATCCATGTACTTTTTGTTGTTGTCAAAGAATTTTCTAGAGGGGGAAATTCCTAAAGAAATAGGGATGCTAAGTAAACTAGAACGCATTCACTTGGCTTTCAACAACCTCAGCGGAGAAATCCCACCGACAATTTGGCAATTGCCAAAACTAGATTATGTTGTTATGAATGATAATTTTCTCCAAGGTACCATTCC
Source organism: Laguncularia racemosa (assembly GCA_037954665.1). Lineage (NCBI taxonomy): Eukaryota > Viridiplantae > Streptophyta > Magnoliopsida > Myrtales > Combretaceae > Laguncularia > Laguncularia racemosa. Next base: position 4,135,875 of record JBBMOL010000011.1, read on the forward strand.
TGCAATTCTTCCTCCTGGACTTTCACTAATTATTTTGTTTGGAAACAACTTAAGTGGCAGTATTACGCATTTAGTGGAGAACCTAGAAGGATTGTCTATGCTAGATTTGGCAAGCAACAACTTCCATGGAATCATTCCCGACACTTTTCCAAAGAGTTGCAACTTGTCATATCTTTACCTTGATGGTAATTACTTTGATGGATCCTTGCCAAGGTCTCTAGTGAATTGTCGAAAGTTGGAGGTTCTTAACCTTGCAAACAACAAGATACGTGACACGTTTCCTTATTGGTTAGGTAGCCTCACGCAGCTGCAAGTTCTTATATTGGCAGCTAATCAATTCTATGGTGCAATAAACTCTTCTGCATCAAGAAAAATTTTCCCTCAATTGCATCTCGTCATACTTGCATATAATAATTTTACCGGTCCATTACCGATAACATACCTCTCAAGCATGCAAAAAATGACAGATTGGGATAAAGAGGAATCACGGTATAATTATTATATCGGTTCTGTGCACCCTATTATGTTGAATATGAAGGGGGTTGGTTTGGAGCTGCGGTTGAAAGTTCAACGTGTTGGCTCAAACTTAGATTTATCAAACAATGGCTTTGAAGGAGAGATTCCGACTATCATGGGAAAGCTTGCATCTCTCCGAGGGCTTAACTTTTCACACAACAACCTTCGTGGAGAAATTCCGACATCATTAGGAAATCTCACCAACCTGGAATCTTTGGATCTCTCTTTTAACAATCTATCCGGAAGAATTCCAATAGAGTTGACAGGTTTGACGTATCTTGAAGTGTTGAGTGTTGCACAAAATCAACTTGAAGGACCTATACCGCAAGGAAAACAATTCGATTCCTTCAACAATGACTCTTACCTCGGAAACGCAGGCTTGTGTGGATTTCCTCTGTCCAAAGCTTGTGCAAAAACTGAAGCGCCACGAAATCCAACACAGCTAAAGTCGGACTCAAATGTTGAAAGTAGATTATTTAATTGGAATGCAGCGTATATCGGCTATGGATGTGGTCTAATACTCGGAATGCTTGGCGGAATATTTGTCTTAGCTTCTCAATACAATATAAGAAAGAGACACTTCTGTTTCAATTTATAGTTCAGCTCCTTTACGTTGTTAGTTGTTTAAGTTGTACCATTATTGTAATATATACTTGGACTAAGATAATCGATCTAGTGTAACAAGAAATCCTTTGAAATAAAATCACTATGTTTTCTCCGTGCTTGTTTACTAAAGCATACACATTGGTTTGAATTCGGTGAAAAATATATTGAAACTCGGCTGTGTAGTTGGATTTAGGCTGTAGTAATAAAATTTTATGAACTGAGTAATCTATTTCTAAAACTGGAAATAAATGAATTGCTGCAATTGTAAAATTAATTTCAATTATAAGATATGGGAAATCTAAACCTTGGATACATGGAAAAATAAACCTATCCTACTCCTAAACTGTAGGTAAAACATGAAAATTGATGGAAATTTTCTCTCTCTCTCTCTCTCTCTCTAGGGTTCTTGTTTCAAATTTGATTATTTTATTAACTTATTGTTTAAATGTTCACTTCCATGCTAAGTCACATAAATATAAGCTTATCTTTATATTTGTTATAATACATACTTGTATTAATACTATATTCTATAAATATATTTTCATTTATAATGATTGATTTTGCGTGCCATTTAATCCCTTTCTAATGACTTATTACATAGCAATCTATTATTCACATTGTAGATAAACACTAGTAGATCCAATTCCTAAATTAGTAGCTTGAAACAATAGGATATCACAGAAACAAAAACTAAAATGTCAAAAAACTTTTAAGAATAGGAATAGTTTTACTACTTTATAAATTAAATAAGAATTATACTTTAACATTTTGTTGTTCGACTTTTCAACCCCTAATCTTTTCATATTCTTAAATCAACCTTTGGTCCGAATCTAATAATATTAACATACACAACGCAATTGCATGTTGAAGAAATTAAAGATATGGGACATATAATCCTAGTTTATGTTCAAAACCTTCTTTACACTTTTGTAAATATGAGAGTTACTGTCTCAACCCAATCAAAAGTGATATCAGACTAGGACTTAACACCATGTATATAGAGAAATGTAAAGATCTACAACAACCACAATACATAATTTTTTAAAACCAGCATCGTTTAAAATAATTACTCAAATATTGTTGTGAAATGCATGATGATCAGACCCTTCAGCACAGTTGAATTAATCAATGAAACTTTGTTGAGTTCGAAGGAGAAGGCATATTCAAAAGTAACATTCACACGAAGGTACAACTATAATTTGGAAGAAGAGCACGCACACGACATTCCCGTCCATTTGAATCACCCGACATGTCTTTTCTCATGCTATGTATAACATGTATTGTTCAGATATACTGACTAATGTGTTTCCATCATGCTATATATCTTTGTGTGTATTTTAGTAAAGAACTTTCATATAACATTTATTGTTATAGCACTTGCTACAACTTTTAAATTACTGGAATTGCTGGGAAATTAGTTATTAAAAATAGAGTTATGTCTATAATCGAAAGGAGCAAAACACATGGAATTAAAGTACTTTGTTGTTAAATTATTGCCTTACTCACGAAAGTTGATTATTGGATCCCGTTAAACTGTACATGGTCTATTGGGTTCTAAGATGTGTAGTAGATTAACCCCATATTTTATTTTTTTCGTTCCAGTTTTCTTGTTATTTTGAAAAAAAATTAGAAAAAGTCTCTAAATCATCTTCATTAATGCTTGGCATAAAATGCGGAAGGATTAATTCTCTGTTGGTACTTACAGTAATACTTTTCATGATCCTTAATTTTGGTTCATAAGAATTCTAGGAGTGATTTCTCTCAATGAAATTAATGCAACCAATTGATAAGGAATTATCTTGATATCCAACTATGCAAGCTGTTTTTGGATTAGAGTGTTGGATGATCTTATTGAAATTATAAGAGCAAAAACTTGACTTAAGCTTATTTGCTTGTGAAATGAGAATGCTATCCATATTATTTCTTTATATGATCTTGTTATTGTAAATTGATATCAAGATAGTCATGATTATAATATTTTGGTAGCATAAATATCGATCTCTTAACAGAATAGATTGGGTTTTAATTCTTATAATCAAAGTTGTAATATGTATGATAATTATCCAAAAAAATTGATGTCTAGTTATGATTGTTATAATAATTTTTTTATTATTGCTTTAAGCTGAGTAAAATAGAAGAGCATTTACAAAACCTGAGACTGGCCTAGGTGTTGTTCCTTGGATTGGCCAATTCTTTTTGGTTGGTTCAGTCTAGAGCTAGGAATTGCGGCGCACGTCTGTGGGCTGACCTATGGAGCCCGCAAAAATTTGCGGGGCGGGCAAAAAAATTTGGCTTGTGCCCACGTGGCTTGCGGAACTGGGCGAGCAAGTTACTACGAGTGCAAGTTGGCCCACTGACCGGCAAAAAAAAAAAAAAAAAACAGCAAGGCAACTCTCTCGGATAGATTTGAATATATTTTGTAATATATTACTATTATATTTCCATTGGATTAGATCAATAATAAATTACTAGCTTCTATAAGTTTAATTTAAAGAATTTAGAATTTAGAATACTAAATTTGTAAAAAATAAATAAATAAATTGTAGGCAGGGTGGGCAGATTTTTTCAACCAGCAACTCTTGCTAGCCACTGCGGGTCAGCTCGCGTCGGGGCGGGTCTACCTGTTTGAGTCGCATTCCTGGCTCTAGTTCAGCCCATGGCAAAATTGACTTTTTATATTATTCCTTTTAAAAAAAAATCAATTGGATTTAGTTTCATTACTAATTATGTTATTTTAGCATAAATAAAAACTTAAAATATTACTGTGTAATAACTACCATGCCTCCTCAACAACAACCCAAAAAGAAAAAAAGAAAGCGAGAAATTAATAAATAACCAAATATTTTTTATTTTGTACAAAATAAGCAAGTATAAACTGAATATTGTCAACATATAAATAATATATGCAATTGTGCTTACGTGAATGTGTGCTCCAAATTCACACTTATTATACAAGTAGTTTCCATTACTATAAGTCCAAATGGATATTACTCTTTTGCTTTTCCGGTTAAAAGATTCCTAATAGCATGATTTCCACATATTTAAATCTGCATATGTGCATATTCTAGTCTATATATGCTCATTTCTGGTCCCGTCTTTCATGATTAGATATGATGCCCTACAATCTTGTCCCTTCAAAATTCAAAGGGGATTTAACTTTTTGACCACCTGCTGCATCTCCATATTAATCAATGCCCTTTTATTGGGGGCAATCATGGCCTCAACTTGCACTTTCTCAATTAGTTTTATTGATTACCAATTTAGAATTTGATCACCAGACACATACCTAATCATTCCATCATTATTAACAAGGCAGATATTGTAAATTGAGCTTCAAACAAGAAAATGATCCTAACTGAATGAGTGGTAGAAGAAATCTTACAGAATTTTTTTATGAAGTAATTCTATGGAGCTTTCTAGGAAATGAGAATTTGAATTCTATTTATAGTATAATTTTATGTTAGGCTAAATTAACGGATAAGGTCAAAGTAATATCAACCCTACCCTTTGTGTTTACTTTTAGGTTTTTTTTATCTGTTAGTTTTTAACACAAGGGAGAAGATTTAGTTATAGAAAAATGGAAATGTGTGTCGGTCCCTGCTAAAAGATCAATGGAACATGTATATTTATTTCTATAGAAAATATATGTTACCTATGGTTTTCATAAAAATAAATGTTTGGTAAAACAATTAACTTAAACAATTCACTTAAAAGGATTTTTATAATTTATCACTAAAAGGATAATCATAATTTTTTTTTCTTTTTCTCATTAAATTAACTGGCGATTTTTGTATTCCTATATGCATTTTTACTATTGAATTTTTCCTTGCCTAGTTTACCATGGCTATTTTAATTTCTTGCGATGATATTTTTGTGATAATTACTCAAGTGGAGGATACATATTTCATGGAACGTAAGCCTCACGAGTGGTACCACTTGACCATTGTGGCTTTGGCGGGCTGTCCGGAAGGCAATGTAAAAGTACAAAACATTCGGAATCTTTGCTTTTCCGACCAACCACACAAACCAAGGAAAAAGCCAAACTGTCATTTAATAATTCTCCACCTACGAAATAATACACGTTGGAATAAGCCCAGACGTGACATTTTGGATATAATAATGGTAGACTATAAATATATATTTGTATATAATTATATATACTAGCTCTTTTTCTTTAAAAATAATCAAATATTTAAACCACTTCAAATATTCAAAACTCAAAACTGTGCTTTTAGATTCCTAAATATCCATTTTACAATTTATTAAAATAAAATAAAAAAAATTATGCAAGATCACCCGAATAAAATAAAGAAAAAACTCTCATTTTTTATATATTTTTTAGTCAAAATATTACACGAGTAACATGAAGCACCAAACACATTTCCCATGCATCTTTCCTCGGAAACACGGAAAAGCTGAAGTGTCCTTGAAAGTTCGCACTAATGTGACTTTAATGTTTTGTACAATTATAAAATGGTCAAGTCCATTGCTCCATTTCACATTGAATAAGTGACTAAATCTAATTAGAATTTCTAAGTCTCCATGATCTCTCTCTCTCTTTTTCCCAAATGACAAGACATCATTATTATAAATTGACTAGGAAGACCTACCTAGTTGTAAAGGACATTAATAATTGAGCAAAACTAGGTGAATAAACATGATTCTCTCTATATTGTTTCTAAGGAAGAGATTTTATCTCTAATTCAGGATAAAAAAAATAGTTGCACACCGCATAAATTTTTATTTTAGGTATATATATATTTATATTAATAAAATTAATAAATTTACTAAAAATATTACTAGAATTAACATAGCAATAATCTATATATATAAATTGCTATAAATATGGTGTAAAAATCATTACTTAATTTTATTAATAAATCTCTTATATTATAGTTTTGTACCATAGTTAAATTGTCTTTCTATATTTATAGAAAATAACAAATCTTTATAAAAGAGTTATAGTCCTTTAAGTAGCATTTGGTTATCAATATAGACAAAATTTTTTGTATTTTGTTTGGTTTAAATATTTAGTTTAATTACTAAACTAATGAAGTATTGGAGTACTGTATAAAATAATTAAATTTTGTATTTTATAAAATAAAGTATACAAATTAATTTCACAGGATAAAAATAAATTTATTTTGAAATCCTAGAAATGTCCTTGTCGTCCAGTCTTCTTCATTGACTACAGTTATCATCCCTGCCTAACTACATCATCTCTTTTGTTTCCCTCTTCATTTGCATGCTCTACAGATATCTAACTCTAACCTAAGCAGCTACAGAAGAGTTCACCTCTCGAAAGTTCGCACGTATATGACTCTAATGTTCTATACGATTACAAAATGATCGAAGTCGGTTACTTGATTTCTCATTGAATAAGTGACCAAATGTAATTAGAATTTGTAAGTCTCTATGGTCTCTCCCTCTCTCTTTTTCCTAAATGACAAGACATCATATTCGTAAATTGACTAGGAAGACCTTCCATGTTGTGAAGGACATAAATAATTGAGAAAGACCAAGTGAACAAGCGTGATTCTCACTATCAGGTCTTTAAGGAGGAAATTTTATCTCTAATTTAAAACCGGAAAAATACCTACACTATGGGCAAACTTTTATTTTAAATATATATATTTATATTTATATAAATAAAATTAATAAATTTATTAAAAATATTACTAGAATTAACATAGCAACAATCTATACTTATAAATTGCTATAAATATGGTGTAAAAATCATTCCTTGATTATATGAATAAACCTCCTATATTATAGTTTTATACTATAGTTAAATTGTCTTTCTATATTTATAGAAAATAAGAAATTATTTCAAAAAAGTTATAATCATTTATGTAGTCTTTGGTTGTCAAAATTTCATAGTATTGGATTAGATAAATTTTTTTTTGTTTGGTTTAAATTTTGATTTAATTACTGAACAAAAATTCATAAAGTATTAGACCAAATAGCTAATTTTTTTATCATATAAAATAAAGTATAAAAATTAATTTTACAAGATAAAAATAAATTTGTTTTGAAATCCCAAAAATATCCTCATCGGTCATCTTCCCTCTAGCTAACGAGATTGTCTTTTTTGTTTTCCCCTTCATTTGCACACTGCATAGACATCTAACTCCAACTTAAGCAACTACAAGTGTATTCTCCTCTTGAAAGTTCGCATGTATATGATTTTAATATTCTATATGATTACAAAATGGTCGAAGTTAGTTGCTCAATTTCGCATTGAATAAGTGACCAAATCTAATTAGGATTTGTAAGTCTCTATGTGCTTTCCCTCTCTCTCTCTCTCTCTCTTTCTAAAATGACAAGATATCATTTTCGTAAATTGACTAGGAAGACCTTCCTTGTGTGAAGGACATAAATAATTGAGAAAGACCAAGTGAATGAACATGATTCTCTTTGTCTTGTCTCTAAGGAGCAAATTTTATCTCTAATTCAAAACCAGAACAAAATCCACACTATGCACCAATTTTTATTTTAAGATATATATATATATATATATATATATATATATATATATTTATATTAATAAAATTAATAAATTTACTAAAAATATTACTAGAATTAACACAATAACAATCTATATTTATAAATTCTTATAAATATGGTGTAAAAATGATTACTTAGTTATATTAATAAATCTCCTATATTATAGTTTTGTTCCATAGTTAAATTGTCTTTCTATATTTATAGATATCTTTGTATATAATTATGTATACTAGCTCTTTTTCTTTAAAAATAATCAAGTATTTGAGCCACTTCAAATATTCAAAACTGTGCTTTTAGATTCCTAAATATCCATTTAAGAATGCAATATCCAATATCCACCACTTAGCAATATCCGGTATTCCCATAAGGATACTGAAATTAAACTTGCACCCTTTAAGAATGCAATAGAAGCTGAAGGGTTAGGTATTATGAAAATTATTGACTAAAATAATTATACAAATAAACATCTACACACAATAGGCCTACAATTGGATAAAATAGAAGATGTAGTTAGTAATGAGGTCAATAACAATGTTAGGGTTGAAAAATTGGTAAATAACAAACCACTTTTCAAACCATTAAAAATGCCTAACAGTCCTGTAATGATTTCCTCCAAGCTTTAAATGAAAAGAAAAAGCTAATGAAGAACAAAATGAAAATGGAATTGATGGAATCTTTAAGATTTGATATTCCTAAATTTAGGAATTTAATCATGCAAGATACTCCATCAGAAAAAATTAATGTTCTTAATGAATCTAACAATGATTCTGAGTCCAATCTAAATGAAGTGAAGGAGTCAATAAGATTACATGGAAAGAATCTCAAAAATTATATTATCAGCGAGCATCCACTCCTGATATTATGTTTGACGAAAAACCTAATAATTTTCAAAATAAATATTCTGCATAAACTACCTATGAATGGGACATAGATGGAGCCTCAGAACAAATGATCTTAAATGTTCTTAATCAGATAATCATGTTTTCAAATACTAACAAGAGTATTCAAGACATATCTGATTATCAAATCGCAATACTTTTAATTGTTGGTTTCACTAGTCAATTAAAAGGTTGATGGGATAACTATCTCATTGAAGAACAACAAATGAACATTTTAACTGCCATTAAAAAAGATGAAAATGTAGTTGAAATCTTAAGTGAAAATAATGAACCAATTCAAGATGTTGTTAATACTTTAATGTATTGTATTAGTTGGCATTTCATGAGGATCCATCTCATATTAGAGATTAAAATTTAGATCTTCTATCCAACACAAAATGTAAATCCTTAAGAGAATTCCATCAATACAAGGATATTTTCCTTTAAAGGGTCTTACTACGCGATGATTATAATCGACCCTTCTGAAAAGAAACATTCTTAGCCGGTTTACCAAAATTAATAGGTGAACAAGTTATGAGTAAAATATGAGGGAAATTTAATGGAGAAATTCCTTATAATTCTCTATCTTATGGAGCATTAACTTCATATGTCTAAGATAGGAACCCAATTATGTAATACAATTAGATTGTAGAAGCAACTTAAAAATGAAAAGAAAATGAAGAAACAAATCTTAGGTGATTTCTGTTCTTAGTATGATCCATCATTTGTTTTCGGGAATTCAAAAAAATGTTTAGTATGTAAGAAAAAACCTAAGAGAAATTTTAAAAGAAAAAAGAAAAATTTCTCAAAAATATTTAATGAGACACTTAAGGAAAATTCTTCCAAGAAAGATGGAAAGAAAAGACCTTAGAAAAGAATCAAATGTTATAAATGTAGAAAGTATGGTTACACTATTGATAAATGCAGAATCAGCAAAAAAATTAGATGCATTAAATTTAGATAAACACATTATGGAAGATATTCTACAAATATTTGCAAAAGAAGGATACTCTTCCGAAAATGCTTCTTCATCCTCTAAAGAAGAAGGGATTCAAGTCAACAACATTGAATCATCATCTTCTGATAATGAATTAAATGTCCTAACTAAGAAAGAAGAAGAATTTCTTCTTAAGTTAGATCATATGCTAGATAATGAGGAGAAATTAAGATGGTTGGAAAAGGTCAAACCAACCACTTCAATTTCTAATAATCTAACTTATAATGTAAATGATATTCTCAATAGGAGAAAGTCAAAAGATCATAGGTCAGTTACAATAAATGATCTTCATAATGAGATCAAAATACAAAAACAAGAAATCAAATAATTAAAACTAATGCAAAACAAACTGCAAAATGAATTCTTTGAGTTTAAAAACAAAATGACCAATAATGAATATTCAGATGATTCTGAACAACAAAGCTCTACTAATGAAAAGTCTTATAATAATTTAGTTAATTCATATTATCTAATGCAACTAGTAGAAATAACTACTAGAAAATGGATAATTAATGTCACAATTAGGATTAGCAATGAATTTATCCTAGAAACCACTACGCTATTTGATACTAGTGTAGATTTAAATTGCATTAGAGAAGGGTTAATTTTAACAAAAAAAATTTTGAAAAAACAACCTAATCTCCAAGTTCCACTTCCGGTAATAAATTATGTATTAATTTTAAATTGTCTAATGCTGAGATATTAAAAGGAAGCGTATCCTATAAAACTACTTTCATTCTTGTGAAAAATTTAAAGCAGAATGTGATATTAGGAACTCATTTTATTAATCTTATTCAACCCTTTAAGGTTAATAATGAAGGAATTGAGACAAATTATCTCATAAGAAAAATCTGTTTTAATTTTGTCTCAAAACCTTAAGTTAAAATGATTAATGAACTCAAATAGAACTCCATCTCTGAGTTAAACTATTTGATTAAATGTAAAGAAAACCAATTGTCTTTCCTAAATGGTGATTTGGCTCTTCACAGAATTGAAAACCAAATCACTAGAAATCCAATAAAAGAAAGGGCTTTTAATTTAGAAAATGAAATTAGGAAGACTGTTTGTTCTACTTTACCAAATGCTTTTTGGGATAGGAAATCTCATATGATAGAATTACCTTATGAAGGTAATTTTGATGAGAGAAACATCCCAATGAAGGCCAAACCTTTACAAATGAATAGCAATGTCTTAAGACATTGCCAAAATGAAATCAATGATCGATTAACTAAGAAGCTAATACAAATCTAAGTCATCTTGGAGTTGTTCAGCTTCTTATGTTAATGAGAATGCAGAAATAAAAAGAGGCATACCTAGGTTAGTCATTAACTACAAGCCTTTAAACAATGTGTTAAAATGGATTAAGTACCCAATACCTAATAAAAAAGACTTGCTAAGCAAAATACATAATACTAAAGTATTCTCTAAGTTTCGATATGAAATCTGGGTTTTGGCAAATCCAGATTAAAGAATGCAATAGATATAAGACAGCATTCACTGTCCCATTTTGGATAGTATGAATGGAATGTTATGCCTTTTAGCTTAAAAAACACTCCCTCTGAATTCCAAAGGATAATGAATGAAATTTTTAATGACTATTCAAATTTTATAATTGTTTAAAATGATGATGTGTTGATCCTCTCTCCAAATATAGATCAACATTTCAAGCATAGTAGAACTTTCATTAAGGAAGCCAGAAAGAATGGTCTAGTGATATCACCTACTAAACATTCCATTTTCTAGACTAGGATTACGTTTTTAGGGTTCGATATTCACAATGGCACAATCACTCCAATTAGAAGGTCAATAGAATTTTCTTCTAAGTTTCCTAACGAGATCTTGGATAAAACCCAACGCCAGAGATTTCTTGGAAGTTTGAATTATGTAGCAAACTTCTTTAAAGACCTTAATGTTTTATGTAAACCTTTACACTAAAGGTTAAAAAAGAACCCTAAAAAATGGTTTGAATTATATACCGATGTAGTTAGATAAATTAAAGAAAAAATTAAGAAAATCCCATGCATACACATAGCAGACCTAACTCTACTAAAAATAGTAGAGACTAATGCGTCTGACATAGGATTTGGTGGGATTCTTAAGCAAAATTCAAATGGAAATGAATGCATAGTCCTATTTGTCTCAAAACACTAGAATAAATGTCAAATGAATTATTCCACAATTAAAAAAAATAGCAATTGTTTTAAAAATTTTCAAGTTCTAAGGAGATTTATTAAATCAATTTTTTTTTATTTTTAAGAATTGATTGCGAAAATGTTTTACAAAAGGATGTTCAAAATTAGGCTTCAAAATAGATTTTCATCAGACGGCAATCAATTTTATGTGTTTTTTTATTTCAAAATTGAGCATATCAATGGTTCATCCAATTCCCTTCCTAACTTCCTTACCCATGAATTTCTGTAAGGAGATGCTTTCTAAGAAGGACAAAGGAAAGGGGAAGGGGGTCCCTTCAAAAAAGGGCCTTACAAATGTTCGATCTTAGCTTACTAGTATGACCCCCAAAAATCCTAATGTGCCTCTAATCATCAAAGATGAACCATCTTTAAGTTCATCCAAAACCAATGAAACCCCTACTGAGAGCAATGAGAGGAGACTTAATAAGGGCTCAAACACTAATGTGATGATAACACCAAAATTGATCAAGGCCATTACAACAGCCTTAAATGTTCCTGTTCGTATAAAATAGGAAAAGAATGAGGAGGCTTCTAAAAAGAAGTCTCATCAGAATTTACAAATTATTGAGGTGGCTTCTTCCACCATAAAGAAATCTACCCCTCAAAATGTTTTGAAAAAATCTATGTTTTATGTTAAAGGCAATTTCAAATATGTCTTCTCTGTTGAGAAAGGAGTATTTGAAAATGATCCTTACATTTATAATCAGAAAATATTTTCTGAAGGATTTAATTATGTCCCTTATGATAAATTAAAAACAATGGAATTTTATGAAAAGATTTTAATCAAAACAAAATCCGTTTCGATTAAACACTTTTAAAACAATGGAGTAATTTGTTACTCAACTACAAAAAATCATAAGTTCATAAACCTTAATGAATGGCCTAACCACCCTATGCAATGCTAAAAATTCTTAATAAACCCATTAATGGCACTTTCACCATATCTCCATGCTTACAATTATTTTGATTATAAGCAAGCATGGTGGAATGCATTCTTTCAAATGAATAAAAAAAGATCCCATACATAGCTAATCTTTTTTTTAAATGTTCTTCAAAAAACCTACCCTACTGGTTTGCACACTGGTGGAATGACTTTGGAGGTAACAATGAAATCATTCATAAAAGAGCCCGAAAAGGATATGATCTCTTCATGAAAACCTATACATTAAACCCGTATGAACAAGTAATTGAAAAAACAATACTATTCTATATGCATATCAGCATATCATGGGTGATGACCTGGTTCTATGAATACAGAAAAACCAATGACACCGAAACCACTATTTTAGCAAGAAGGTTCAAAATAAAATGGTGGGATGGTTTCAAGATGTAGGATAAGGTTAAAGAAAATGCAGTCCTTAGCTGGATCAACGAAACAACCAATGTTCTAAGGATCTAGGAAGAGACATAGGTTCCCTTCCTTCATGATAGAAGATTTCTCATATCTTCAATGGCTAGGGCATATACCTCAGAATCCATGAAACAATTGCTGGAATAAGCCTTAGCAAGTCTCAATGAATCCACCAATGAAGACTCCACTCCATCTGCACCAGCTTACAGTGGAGAAAGTAATGAAGATGAATGCTATAGGATCATTCTTGCAAAACCACAGAAATCTAATGTAAGTATTTTGCTGTTTTTGCAGCACAATATGTAGGAAATTTTATTTTGATTTTAATGTAAAGTATGGTATTTTATATCATACTATTTTATAGTACTTATGTACAACTAGTGTATGTATTTATGTAATGTTTCTTTGAATCTACCGTCATCTATGGTATAAGTAAAAAATAATGGGGGGAATCTTTCCATCGAATATCACTTTGGATTTTACTGTCCTCAACAGTAAAACCTTCGACAACTTTTACTGTTCACTATAGTAAAAGAATGAAATTTTCTTTAAAATGGGAAGCCGGACTCATTGAGGAGCATCAATTCCTTTTGGAACTCTTCCTTTTCTCTAAACCTAAGCTTTAAACACTTCTTCTGATACACTTCTACCTTTCTTCCTTCTTATCCGTCTAACTTTTCTCTTCTCTCTTCTCTGGTCAACATTTCTGATCGACCTTCTTCCATACATACACCATTACCTTAATCCTTCTAACATCTCATCTATAATAAGTCATAGATAATCCTTTGTACGCAGATGTACTAATGTAATGAAATAACTTCTTGAACCTTCTTTTTCTATTCTTCTTCTACTTCTACTACCTATTCTTCTTTTCTAACACTTTTCTCATAATGTTTCTTTCTCTAATGTTATGTATTTATGCCCATATCATTAATGAAATTCATGTTTTTATTATTTATTTTATGTTCTTTATTTAATGTTATAAACCTCACTAGTCTTGACTCTGCTACTTATGGTGGTTCATGTTTTTATTATTTATTTTATGTTCTTTATTTAATGTTATAAACCCTACTAGTCTTGGCTTTCCAGTCTGTGGTGGATCATATTTTTGTTATTTATTTTTTATTTAATGTTTATCTAGGATCTTAGGCATATTAGCTGAAACTCGCCTTGGAGAGCTAATAGTTTCTGAAAGACACCTTGAAAGATGTTTAACATTATTGGTGTTCTCAATGCAGCCTGATATACAACACCATGTACCAAGATATTAGAAATATATGTTTTATTTAATATTCTAAATGCTTTCTTTCTTCTGTTTATTTATTTAATGTTTTTCCACACTCTGTAACCTACTCTTATCTTTTATATAGTTTAAATTCCCTATATCATATATATACTACATTAAAGGCATGGATGATGCCGCACCTTCATTGTAATTTTTGGGACATAAAAGCTGCCAGTCAAAATATTACATGAGTAACATGAAACACCAAACACATTTCCCATGTATCTATCCCCGGAAATATGCAAAAGCCAAAGTATCCTTGAAAGTTTGCACTAATATGACTTTAATGTTTTGTACGATTATAAACTGATCAAGTCCGTTGCTCCATTTCACATTGAAAAAGTGACCCAATCAAATTAGAATTTGTAAGTCTCTATGCTCTCTCTCTCTCTCTCTTTTTCCTAAATGACAAGACATCATTATCATAAATTGACTAGGAAGATCTTCCTAGTTGTAAAGGACGTAAATAATTGAGCAAAACCAAATTGACTAACCGTAGTCATCTTCCCTCTAGCTAACCAAATTGACTTTTTTTTGTTTTTCCCTTCATTTACACACTACAGGACATCTAACTCCAACTTAAGCAACTACAAGTATATTCTCTTCTTGAAAGTTTGCACGTATATGACTTTAATATTCTATACGATTACAAAATGGTTAAAGTTAGTTGCTCGATTTCACATTGAATAAGTGACCAAATCTAATTAGGATTTGTAAGTCTCTATGCTTTTTCCCTCTCTCTCTTTCTTTTTGAAATGACAAGACATCATTTTCGTAAATTGACTAGGAAGACCTTCCTTGTGTGAAGGACATAAATAATTGAGCAAAGACCAAGTGAATAAGCATGATTCTCTTTGTCTTGTCTCTAAGGAGCAAATTTTATCTCTAATTCAACACCAAAACAATACCCACACTATGCACAAATTTCTATTTTAAGTAAATATTTATATTAATAAAGTTAATAAATTTACTAAAAATAATTCTAAAATTAACACAATAACAATCTATATTTATAAATTGTTGTAAATATGATGTAAAAATCATTACTTAATTATATTAATAAATCTCCTATGTTATAGTTTTGTTCCATAATTAAATTGTCTTTCTATATTTATAGAAAATAACAAATCATTTTGAAAGTTATAATCTTTTAAAGTACAAGGAAGTAGCACCATAAATGCCAAGAATTGATTCATTCCACACTTTTCATGTGAAGGTTCAACTCAAGGAGCATTTTTTTTCCCCACTTATTTTTTCCTTTAAAAACATATATCTTGAACATAATTAATAGAAAAGCTTCTAAAATTGTATATACTAATAAACATCCTCAACTATATTTGGATTTTATCTTAAAGCATATACATGTTGATTGAAATAATGAATTCACTTAAAATTTGTAACAATTATCATATTAACATTATATGCTCATAAATTATCTTAAATATGATATAAGTAATACCATTTTACTTTATAAATTTATATCATAATTTTATATGGCTATTGATTGTATTTTCACCTTTATATGCAAAATTATGTGGCATTTAAAAGAAGTTAGAACTCTTTCCAAAATACAGAGTCATGTCATTGCATATAAAATTATGTAATGGTTGTGACTTAACAATTATTTACACAAAGTACATGTTTTTTTAATTTAAAGTTAAAAGAAAAGAATTATAATGATAAAAAAGTATCACTAATGAAATGACAACAATAATAAAAGCTCTCGAGATTATGTATATATATATATATATAAAAGAAGAAGAAGATAGGAACATAGCCACAAATAGCTATTGGTGGATTTCTACACAAGTAAGACAACAAAGGGCAGCAGGAGTCTATGATGTGAATGTTGTCACTAAATTAGTGGTACAAGTTGAAGCTTTAAGCAAGAAAATTAATGAAATGTCCATGACACAACAATTAGGTCAGTTAGATTCTAATAAAAAATTTAACGAGCACGTTGATTTTGTAAGGAACACAACTAAGCAATAGAATAATCCCTACAACAATACCTATAATCTGAGATGAAAAAATTACACCAATTTTTCTTAGGAGAATCAATAAAGGAATATTCTATTCGGATTCCAACAGCCATATCTACTATAAAAAAAGAAGCCAAACTTTGAAGACCTATTAATAAAATTCATCCATAACTCATAAACACACTTTCAAGCCACAAAAGCATTGTTGAGAAATAAAAAAAGCTTCAATTTAGAACCTCAAAAACCAATTTAAGCAAGATTGCAAAGATGGTTTCAAAAAGACCATAAGATACATTATCAAGTAACACTAAAACTAATCCTAAAAAACAAGTTAAAGCAATTACCTTGAGTGAAAAGGAGTTGCAATCTAAAGACAAACCCAACAAAAGGAAAGATGTGAGAATGGAAGATAAGCAACAAAAGGCAATTGAGAAAACCCCAAAGTTGAAGGAATATGTTTCAAAAATTCCCTATAAGCAATACAATAAGTTTTTGGAAATTTTCAAACAATTTCACATAAATTTACCTTTTGTTTGTCACAAATGCCAAAGTATGCAAAATTCTTAAAAAAATTTCTTTTCAATAAAAGGAAATTTGAAGTCTCAACGATCACCCTTATTAAAGAATGTTCTATAATCTTATAAAATGAGTTACTAAAGAAATTAAAGAATCTAGAGAGTTTAACTTTACCTTGTTTAATTAGTGACTTGTTTGTAAAAAAAGTTTTTGTTGATTTAAGGAATAGTATAAATTTGACACCATATAAATTATTCAAACAGCTAAGATTAGGAAAGCCTAAACCAACCAAGATGAATTTGCAACTTGCCGATAAGTCTAAAATTTCCAAGAGGCATAATGGAATGTGTTAATAAAAGCTTGTATTTTTATTTTTCCAATAGTAATTATAATTCTTGATATAGATAAAGATATTGAAGTACCACTAATTTTGAGAAAGTCCATTTTAGCCATAGTTAGAGTGATCATTGATGTAGGAAATAGAAAATTAATATTGATGATTAGTGAGAAAAAAAATAGGTTTTAAAGTTGTAGAAGTCATAAAACATTCTCTTATACAAGATGATAACATGTGTAGGAAATTTTACAAGATCCTTTGGCGATTTGCTTGGTGTAGAAAAAAAAAAAAAGATGATGGACCATAGCTATGACAAAAAGATTTTGAAGAAATTAAAATGATTTTGAAGAAATTGATCAAAGCAAAGAGGTGAGATTGAAACAATCCATTA
This sequence comes from Laguncularia racemosa, assembly GCA_037954665.1. NCBI lineage: Eukaryota > Viridiplantae > Streptophyta > Magnoliopsida > Myrtales > Combretaceae > Laguncularia > Laguncularia racemosa. Next base: position 4,153,433 of record JBBMOL010000011.1, read on the forward strand.
AAGAGCTCCTAATCCTAAAGCCAAAAACAATTGCCTACTCATTTAGAGCATGTGCTCTTGGAAAAAAAAAAAAAAAACTCAACTTTTGGTAATCATTGCTTCAAATTTGAATGCTATACAAAAAGAGAAGCTACTAAATGTACTTTAAGAACACAAGTGAGCAATAGCTTAAAATTTTTTTAACATTCATGGGATTAGTCAATCTTTTTACACACAAGATTTTGCTAATAGAAAATTCTAAACCAATAATGTAACCACATAGAAGATTAAATCCAAACATGAAGGAAGCAATAAAGGCCAAGGTCCTCAAGCTCCTTGATACAAGTATGATCTATCCTATGTCTAACGGTTCATAGGTCAATCTTGTACAAGTCACCCCAAAAAAAGGAGACATAACCATGATACTTAAGAAGAAAATGAGTCCATCCTGATGAGGACTATAATTGGATGGAAAGTATGTATTGATTATAAGAGATTGAATGATGCAATAAGAAAAGGCCATTTTTCACTTTTGTTCATTGATCAAATGTTAGAAAAGTTTACAAAACACCTACACTATTACTTCCTTGCAATTTGTTAGGTTATTTCCATATCCCAATTGCTCATGAAGATCAAGCAATACTTTCACATGTCCCTATGATACATTTGTTTATCATTAGATGCCTTTGGATCTTTGTAATGCACTTGTAACTTTTCAACGATGCATGATAGCTATTTTTTAGAATCTTATGGAGAACATTATAGAAATATTTATGAATGATTTTTTTGTTTTTAAAAATTCCTTTAAAGAATGTCTCCACAATTTAGGAAGAGTCCTGTAAAGGTATGAAGAAACAAATTTAATGCTAAATTGGAAAAAGTGTCACTTATAGTACAAGAGGGTGTAGTACTTGGGTACAAATTTCTCATTGGGGAATGGAAGCTAATAATGCAAAAATTGACACAAAACTTCAATTAAGACTATTATAAGTTTTTTAGGACATATAGATTTTTATAAAAGGTTCATCAAGAACTTCAAAATTACTAGGCCTTTAACCAAATTGCTTGAAAAAAGATATGGCTTTTATTTTTACCCAAAAGTGCCTAAAAGCATTCAACATATTAAAAGAAAATTTAACTAATGCACAACTATAGTTACAAAATCAAATGAAGCATCATCTTGAGAAAATGAACAAGAAGATTAAACTCTACATATGAAATTAACAACTTTAACAAGAGTTGTTCTTTTCCATGCTAGTATTTTACTTCAAATTCATTTCATGCAATCAATACCATCCAACAAACTAAAAGCTTTAGGCCAACAAGTATGGTCTTCAAAAATACACTAATTCATGTGAGAACAACAGTCAGGCATGACATAATTACTACTAGCTGTATCCATCATTAACATGATTAAAAACTATATCTAGAAAGGAAATTTAGAATATTAAGACAAATTGTTAATGTATTGCCGATGGTGCACCATATTCGATAAGCAAAACATATATAAGCCACACATGAGTAGCATAAAACAAAATTCCAATTTTTAACGATGGGTTCAAATCCCATGCTATAGTCTCTAAAAAATTAAGTTTCTTTATAGAAAGTTCCCTGAGTTTTGACAACAACAATAAGGTCAGCTTGGGAACCTGATGGTTGAATAAAATACTTCAGGATACTCCACTAGAGCTGCATTCTTCAATTAGAAGTATGTTTCCATATAAAGTGCTTTTGAAGGCCCATAACGAGATGGTACGAATAGTCTCATGACAAACAAAATCTACAATATTGCAATTTTTAACCGTGCTATCAGCTGACAGAATAAGCTAAACCAATTATGATGATTTTAAAACTACACATACTTGACATAACATTGTTCCACAAATGTTCCAGTGAATCAACAACGAAAAAGATGTGAGAAATAATTGGATTAGTATAATAACAAGGCAAAAGTAGAGCAAGTTAGCAATAGGCATCAACTTTTCTCTAGTGAAAAGTTCCTTCCAGTCCTATTTGATCAATAACAAAGTAAACCATGTCTAGGGCGCCAGTTTGCTCAGTTATCACTTGGTCTAAATGGGTTTTGCAAAGTATGCTTTTATAAAAGATGATGAACCACAGTTGGGTAAAAGCAAACTTCACAATAGAGTCACCAAATATAATAAAACTTCTACATACTAGCATCACTCAGTCTAATATAATATCCTTTCTCTCTTCAACCCCTACTCATAATATGTCACTCTTAGTTCCATTATGAAAATTTTGCATTGGCAACTATAGGAGTTGAAAATTCTACAAGTAATATGAATCACTTTTCAAAATATTGAAAGATTATAAGTTCACCATCTTACAAACAATGGAAAAACGATTTTAATATTGTCTTCATTTGAACAGAAAACTTCCAACAAACTGATTTTTATTTTGCCAGGCCAATGTGACACAGTAAGTTCACCGCACATTTGCTGAAAGGGATTTTTCTTTTGGCAAGTCAACTAATTTGCTGTTATATTAAAATCCATTATCTTCAACCAGTTTTCTTGCAATAGTTTTCACATGACCATTATATTATACTTTTATCAATCTTGTTGCCATCAATTTTGTTTTTTAACCTTCTAATTAGATAGTTCTAAAGCAGACACATATTGAAGAAACAACATTTATTGCTATATAACTTTTAAATATCTTAATTGTGAATTAGAAACTACATTTCTCTTTCTTCCTTTACATGGTTATTAAGTTAGTAAAATTCTCCAAAGAAGTTGGGTAACGATGCCCTCTTTGTTAGAATAATAGGGTAGTTTTGGAACGACCAGGGATAGGAAAGTAAAATTTCAGCAAAAGAAAGCTTAAAAAGATAAATTGGCCATTTATAAATGTCCACATTATAGATATCCAACAAACTAGTGAACTAACAACCACAAAGAAAACAGAAACATTTTTTATAGGAAAAAAAAATGACGTGTATTTATATTTGTAATATGTAGAGATATAAAACAGTACCCACATATATTAGCTTGAGCTTTGACCATATATAACATCTACATATATTAACCTAAGTTTCCATATAAGATGGTTGTGAGATCAAATAATACCATGACATTGATGAGCAAGGCCACAAAAATGAGAGAGAAGGGCAGATCATGTGACATAATATGATAAAAATCTAGTTACCTACTAAAGATTTTGCTCTACATGCTTCACAGTCACTAGCTCTACACAATGCTCCCTCAAGATCTCTTTGTGCTTTCCCAGTTAATTATCAACTTCTGTATTCTCCTAAAATTGAACAAAAATGAAATTAATTGTCTAGTGATGGGATAAGAAATTGAGTGCAGTGAACAATATCAAAGGAAAAGGTAGGAAATGGAAGGCTTTGAGTACCAAGTGTGACAACAAATGTCAGTATTCCTCTCTTATTTGCAGATTGTAGCTGTGCTTTATGTGAATCTCTTGGAGCAAATGACATGGTCAGAATGCCTTCAAATATAAGAGATCCCCAAAAACCAACTACCTAAAACAAACAAATCACATTATCTAATTCAACAGCACATTCAACAGGGACAACTTGGAAAGGGTACTTAATAAGCATTTCTAACCGGCATCCTATATCAAGAGCAATCCTTAGAGTTCCAGTAGCTATAAGAATCTATCGTTTTGAGTATTTCAATGTAGTGCCATTCTCCATCAGGGATCATTGTCCCACTACTTGAAAATACAAAGTAATGACCATCCTTTTTCATCCATCTTTGATGACCTTTATTGTAATTATTATTTGGCTTTCATGCAATGATCTGGGACTTCTAGCAATATAATAAGTCACACGACTTTGAAAAAATTGGCAAAAAGGGCTTGTGACCAAATTGAATATAAGAGAAGCTGTTAGCAATCAATAAAGCCACTAGAAAGTATTACCAAGAACTACATGTGACAACTAGTATAAGGTCATTGCAAAGCACTAAAAGCATTCTTTGATAAAAAGGCAAAAAGCACAAAAAAATATTTAAACACTATTAACAAAAGAATACTAAGGCGTGTTTTTCAATATAATTCACAAATCGAATAAACAGTTATTCCCAATAAGAGCCAGAAAAATTGTATCCATTGTACTAGGACTCACCAACACATTACAGGAGAAAGTAAAAAAGCACTAAAATAGTAAAGAAAAATTGGTTGAATTAAAATAAAAAAGTAATCAAAAGGTAAAACTCTTGGACCCAAGCTACACAGATCCAATGAACATTAGCGGGAAAGGAAAATAAAGAGCAAGAATAAAAAGACAACCATTACTGTGGCTTTAGTACCAAAAGGAAACAGGGAAATCGGAATGGATTAATCTGAAAAAGTAAATAAATAAATAATAAAGTTATATTACACGTAAGGAGTATACACGAACAGTAGTACAGAACTGAACCAAATAAAAAATATAATTGCAGACTTTGGAGATCCTAGAGATATCTTAACAGGGTGCCAAATCCCTCAAAGACATCTATTTCACTCTTTCCAAGTGCATTGGAGCTACAATGCATTGATAGGCATAACCCAGCAAATCATTGCTAATTTTGCAGCAAAATTACATGACAGTATTGTGAATTCATAATGGAGAAACTTTACACACACAATACAATAGACTAATCCGGACCAGACCAAATCAATGGTAGGAACTTTAGTGTAATACACAACACATACGAAGAATGAAAACTTGGGCAATTTAAAGAAACCCACTTCACCAAAAAGCCATGGGAGTTTCTGACATGATCAAGAAGACCACTTTAGAATGTGTCCACGAGATACAACCATCATTAGAACTTAAATAAACATTTACATGCAACATGGATGCACAACACTTAGCAAAATCCCAACTTTGCCTCGCTAAATATAGGTTGACAAAATTACAAGAGAAGCATATGATAAAGCCACCAAATCCATTTTGTCAATTTAGGTCAACTAAGTATATTGATCTACTTACAATTTCCAAATAACAATCATAACAACAAGCCCAAAAGAAATCTTTTTGAACAACTGAGCAAAGAATCATAGTAAGCAATGATCCAATTATCATAGTAAGAACCTTGTTTCAGACTTTTTGTTTATTCTATTCACCAAACCCCAATAAACATTTGATTTTATACAGAATTCCTATATGAGTGCTAATAATAAAATTAAAATGATGAACATTGAGTAACAAATTGAAACCTTAATTTACTAGTGTTAGAGACCTGAATAAAGCCAGCGAAATGACAGTTGAACTGCAGCCATTTTTCGAGAGAAAATTGCAGCAACACTATATTTGAATTTGAAGCATTGTGTGTGAATGGAGAACCCTCCAATACAAACTTTCTCGACGCCAATTTCGAGTTCAAACACATGGACCCAACACTAATCAGCAAATTGTACCGCTTCCTAGCCTAAGCGTCTTCCAAATGACGCATTGTTGAAGATGAAGTGGAGTGGACGAGTGCAGGAGCTTCCACCTGGAGAGGAGAGGGAAAGAGGCCCTTGGAATATAGAACTGGAGAACAAGGAGAGAGGATAGAGGATTGACGAAGTGAGTGGTAGGATTTGGTTGGGATTACCGTGGGCTAGGGTTGAAGAAGAGAGGAGTGACTAGGATAAAATAATATTAGGCTTTGGTGTAGCTCTAGCGAGGAACGTATGTGATTTGTACAAAGAAACTAGAGAAGAAGGAAGAAACTAAAGAAACACAAGGGTTTTGAAAAGGGGAAGGGGAAGAGAGGGAAGGGAAGCTTGAGAGGGAATTGAAAGAGAAAGTAAAACATAAAATCAAGTAATGGGGAGCAAAAATGTGGGACCCCGCTTTGTTAAACATGTGCCCCTTTAAATTGGGTTTATCAACACGTATTTTATTGTTGTCCATCAGGGTTTGTTATGCTAAGGGTTAAGTTATATCGTGTCCCATTAGATTGGTCATATAAACTAAAAATTGTTGCAGCCTAGAATGGGGTTTCTATGGGCTTATTTTGTTTGAAGATGCCCACAGACAAGCTTAATTGTGCAATAATTATTTAAAAAAAAAACATATAATTTATCCCAATGGGATGAAATGCATCATTCTAATTTGTAAAGTATGTGATATTTAGTAGATTGATTTTATGGAACCTATTCCTTTAGTAACAAATATATTCTAGTGGCAATTAATTATATTTCCAAATAGGTTAACACCCAAATTTTAGTTAACACCCAAATTTTAGTTACAAATGACATTAAAGTAATTATCAAGTTCCCAAAGAAACTATTTTCACATTTTAGCACATCTACAACAGTAATAAGTGATAGGAATATATACTATTGCAATCAAAAGTACTTCATAAGTATGAGGTCATCCATAAAATAGCTATCCTTTATCATCATCAAATGAGTGGCCTAGTAGAAGTAACTAATGGAGACTTAAAAAGAATTCTAAAGAAGACAGTGTTATCCAATCGCAAGGATTGGTTGGTAAAATTGAATGATGCACTTTGGGCTTATCAGACAATGTATAAAACCTCCTTAAGCACTGCACCTTATAGGCTAGTATATGAAAAAACTTGTCATCTTCCATTTGAAATTGAACATAAAATTTACTAGGCACTTAAACTTATAGATTTTGACTTGAATTTTGCAAGTAAAAAGAGAAAGCTTTAGTTGAATAAATTAAACAAATAGCTAGCAATGGCATATGAGAACTTTAGAATTTACAAGGAACAAACCAAGGTATATCACGATTAAAGAATCAAATGAGACAAGCAATTCTAGGAAGGTGAACATGTGTTATTATACAACTCCCATCTTCAATTATTTCCTGGAAAACTCAAATGTAGATGGTCCAAGCAATTTACCATCACTAAGATTTACCCTTATAGGGCAGTCGAGGTCTTGCACCCAAAAAAGGGTACATTCAAGGTCAATAGCTAGAGATTGAAAATTTATTTGGAAGGCAAATTTGACCAAGAAAATCGAGAGGTGTTTACTCTCTACCCCATTGAGCTATAACCAAGGTAACACCCATTGAACTAATGACGTTAAACAAAAGCGTTCTTTGAGAGGCAACCCAAGTTTCATATAGTTTAGTTTGATTTACTTTTGTTTATTTTTAGTTTTACACTTGGTTACTTGTAAAAATTATGGGACAATGTCACAAATGCTATTTGAATTTTCAACAAAAATTCAATTTACTAACTAAAGTTTAAATTTGCTACCTTTAGTACCCAATTAAAAGTTTTTATATCATCATCACTACTTACACTAAATTTGGTAATGGCCATTTGTCCAATTATATCTCTCAACAAATTAGCGCCAGACATGTGGCATGTAAATAGCCAACATGGCACTAAGTGGTGCACATGTGGAAGGCAGGAAAGATTAAGGGGGGGAATAAAAAGAAGAAAATAACAAAATTAAAAGAACAAAGAGAAGATAAACATATCCTCACTCTATGATAAAGGAATGATGAAATGGAAAAACAAATGGCTATATTTACTTTCCTTTTGTCCTCTCTTCCTCTCTCTATTTCTAAAAAGTTAAATATGCCTTCTCTACGTTGAAATAGTAAAACCCTAGTTCTAGTCAAGCAAAGAAAACAACATTGAAAAGTTAAGAAAAAAATCCTTTTTTTTTTTTTACTTTACTGTGTATTTTGTAAGGTGGACCTTAACATGATATTAACAAAGTTGAAAACCACATTAATTATTGTCTTTTTAAAGGAGATAACAATGTTGACAAAATGACCCCACTAGCAAATATTTAAAAGGAAAAAGAATCTCAACAGAAGGAATGGGCAAGTAAGTCGACTTCTTTATTATATCTAATTTTTAAAATTTTCAAGTGGGTTTTGTAGATAGGAAAAGATCCTTCCCTTTTCGTACTCATAGACAAGTTTCTTGCCTATAAGTGAAATAATTGATAGCAGTTTATATATAAACTGCTAGTAATGACTGAAATGTCTGGCTGAATACTCCTATTAGTATTAGCAAACATAATCATCTGATTTAAAATATTGAGGATCATTTGTTCTGAGGCTCCATCTATGTTCCATTCATAGGTGGTACCTGCCGAATATTTATTTTGATAATTACTTGGTTTTTCCTCTAATAGGATACCAGGAGGGGTTGCTCTCTGATAATATAATTTTTGAGGTTCTTTCAAAGTAATTTTATTGATTTCTAAATTCTTAAAACTATCAAGACTTAATTTTTCTGATAATTCATCTGAACTAGAAACATTGGTTTCACTTAAAACATTAATTTTCTCAGATGGAGTGTCTTCAATAAAAGTATAGAAATTTGAAAATCAGACATGTCTGGCTGAATACTCCTATTAGTATTAGCAAACATAATCATCTGATTTAAAATATTGAGGATCATTTGTTCTGAGGCTCCATCTATGTTCCATTCATAGGTGGTACCTGCCGAATATTTATTTTGATAATTACTTGGTTTTTCCTCTAATAGGATATCAAGAGGGGTTGCTCTCTAATAATATAATTTTTGAGGTTCTTTCCAAGTAATTTTATTGATTTCTAAATTCTTAAAACTATCAAGACTTAATTTGTCTGATAATTCATCTGAACTAGAAACATTGGTTTCACTTAAAACATTAATTTTCTCAGATGGAGTGTCTTCAATAATTAAATTCCTAAATTTAGGAGTATCTAATTTTAAAGATTCCACTGATTCCATTTTCATTTTTCCTTTTAATGATTTCTTTCTATCCTGGATAGCTTGAAGAAATTCATTACTAGGATTAATCATTTCAAAAGGTTTGAAGAGTGGTTTCTTTTCAACCTTAATTTGTTCTTGATTATTACTAAAGTAATATAATTCTCCAAGACAAGTTTCTTACAAAACTAGGATTAGATACCTCTGTCCTAATGGTTCTTAGAGATGCTCGTGAATTGGAATATGAACGATCGATCCATGCATCGATTGAAACTAGTCTCAGTACTGGTCCAATTCAATTCGAGTGTCATCCTAATGTTACTTTAGGTCTTAGGGATCAAACAATAACATAATCCCTAACCCTACAAATTAAAACTCATAATTATAAAATGGTTTCAGGTGCTTTACCAATGGCGGTAATTTACCGGATCTATTTTAAATTAATGAAAACAGCCTTCGGATCAAAAGCGTACAAAATTGACAAAAGAGGTCAAACGCTTCTGATTCAAACAGATCTAACTAGATCTAATGTAACCATCCCTAGGTTAATCAAATGGGATCAGGTAAGCCTACCTGATCATTGGGAAATAGAAAATCCTATTCCCCAAAAAATATATCGAGTTGCTGAACCATCAAATGTTGTTCAACATCCTGATGGTAAAGTTACACTTCAATTTTCTAGGAAATCATTCGAAACTCCTAGAAGTTCAATGTCTTTAGGGTCATCAAGAAGGTCAATTGATGAATCCAAGAAAATTGAGGATAGTCCAAGAAAGACTAATCCCACAATCTCTGGTCTAGTTAATAAACCTTCGGGGTTAACACGACCAATCTATCAAACTTCTCCAGAATGGGAAGAACCCACAGCTTCAGAATTAGGAGATTCTGAGCTTAATGTAATGGAAAAACCTTTCGAACCTGATAGGTTATTCTTAAACAATGATTTCAATTCTTCTAAAAATAAGGAGAAAAGAAAATGGTATTTTAAAACTTTTAACAAGTTTAAAATACAAATAAAAGAAGAATATTACAATTTTATGAATGAAATTGGTTGTCAGATTTTATTCTTCGAATGGTTAGAAGAATATTATTTAAAACCTAAATTTATTAATGAAGTCAATAAGACTGTCCAATGGAGACTAAGTGATGGCAACGTAGTTGAATCTACTCATCCGCCACTTAGCAATATCAGATATCCTCACAAGGATACTGAAATCCAACTAGCTCCTTTTAAGATTGCAGAAGCATCTGAAGGAATTGGTATTAAAAAGATTATTGATCAAAACAATTTTACTAATAAAAATCTTCACACAATAGGTCAACAACTTGACAGAATTGAAGATTCAATTAGTAAACCACAGATTAATAATCAGGAACAAATTAAGGTTGAAAAGAAACCACTCTTCAAACCTTTTGAAATGATTAATCCTAGTAATGAATTTCTTCAAGCTATCCAGGATAGAAAGAAATCATTAAAAGGGAAAATGAAAATGGAATCAGTGGAATCTTTAAAATTAGATACTCCTAAATTTAGGAATTTAATTATTGAAGACACTCCATCTGAGAAAATTAATGTTTTAAGTGAAACCAATGTTTCTAGTTTAGATGAATTATCAGACAAATTAAGTCTTGATAGTTTTAAGAATTTAGAAATCAATAAAATTACTTGGAAAGAACCTCAAAAATTATATTATCAGAGAGCAACCCCTCCTGATATCCTATTAGAGGAAAAACCAAGTAATTATCAAAATAAATATTCGGTAGGTACCACCTATGAATGGAACATAGATGGAACCTCAGAACAAATGATTCTCAATATTTTAAATCAGATGATTATGTTTGCTAATACTAATAGGAGTATTCAGCCAAACATGTCTGATTTTCAAATTGCTGTACTTTTAATTTCCGGGTTTACTGGACAATTAAAAGGTTGGTGGGATAACTACCTCAATGAAGAACAAAGAATGAACATTTTAACTTCAGTTAAGAAGAATGAATTTGGAGTTAAAATACTTAATGAACAAAATCAACCTATCCAAGATGTTGTTAATACATTAATGTTTTGTATTAGCCAGCATTTTATAGGTGATCCTTCTCATATACGTGATAAGAACTTGGATCTCTTATCCAATATGAAATGCAAGTCTTTAGGTGAATTCCGCCAGTATAAAGACATATTTCTCCAAAGAGTTTTGATGAGAGATGACTGCAATCAATCTTTCTGGAAAGAAAAATTTCTAGCTGGTTTACCAAACATTATAGGTGAACAAGTTAGATCCAAAATCCGTGAGGAATTCAACGGAGAAATTCCTTACAACAATCTTTCTTATGGAGAGTTAACTTCTTATGTCTATAAGATAGGAACTCAAATGTGCAACACGGTTAGGTTGCAAAAACAATTAAAGAAAGAAAAACAATTGAAAAAGCAAAGTCTTGGAGAATTCTGTCAACAGTATGATCCATCCTTTGTTTTTGATAAATCTAAATGCACAGATTGTATAAGGAAAACCAAGAAAAAATCTTCTAAAGAAAAGGAGAAAAAGAAGAAATTTTCTAAAAAATTCCGAAAACAATCTGAAGAAAAGAATGAAGAAACTAAAAGGAAAAATTTTAAGAAAAAGAAACCTTTTAGTACAATTAGATGTTATCTGTGTAATAGATTTGGTCACACAGCTGACAAATGCAAGATTAAGAAAAAATTAAATTCTCTTGATCTTGATGGAAAACATTTAGAGGAAATCCTAGAAATATTCGAAGGATATTCTTCTTCTGAACCTTCTTCATCAGGAGAAGAAGGACTCCAATGTAATGATCTTGAATCATCCTCAGAGGAAGATTCAATCAATGTTCTGACTAAAGAGGAAGAAGAATTTCTTCTTAAGTTAGATTCAATGTCCCAATCTCAACAATTGAGATGGCTGGAAGGAGCCAAGCCCACTTCCTCAATTTCCAATAATTTGACATACAGTCTCAATAAAGATATATATATATATAAAACAGGGTTAACTTTAGTATATTTCTTAGTAGTCATTTCTCACGCTCTAAAGGTAATGTCTTATATCAAGATGGTTTAAGGGTGTAATGGACAATAGACCTAAGCTTACTACTCATGATAGCCTGGCTAATTTTCTTAATGATCTCGAGTATATAGACATTTGTACATTTTGGTTTCTTATTCCGAGAAAGGGCTTAGATAATGGGTTGATGAATTTAGGGAATGAAGCTACTTTTAATGCTATGTATAAAGTCCTAAGAGGTCATTATAGTGGTAACATATATGTTGACCATGAAGAGGGAAAGGAAACTCATGTTGGTTTAGGTGTTGAAAGTAGCATTAGTGATAGTAATTATGACAATGAGGAAGATGAAGTAATTGAGGTAAATTGTCTATCAAGTAATGATAATGAGGAGGTAGTTGCTACATAGCAAAAAAAAAAAAAGAAAGAAATCCTTTTTGGTAGCTAAGGGTAGATATGTGGTGGAGGGTCTTCATAGTTTGGTGAAAACTACATTTGAGGATTACCGAGATGTGTTTAAGAATGAAAATGAGAAAAGGAAAGAAAAAGAAGCAAGTCAACATGAGGGAGAGGAAGGGAAAGTGATTACTTGTTCTCAGATGATGAAGGAAGTTTTATCTTGGGTTCAAGTGACGAATCCAATGATGTGAGACCACATAAATGGCCTAAGAACAGGGACTATTATGATTCTTGTATAGTTGCATGATGTGCCTAAAACAAAGTTTAAGCACATGTAAAACCAATTTGAAAGACAATTATACAATGTCAATCAAACTAGCTTCCAATCATGTGAACTTCTTTTACTATTAAACCAATTCCACAACACCAATGTAATCAAGATTGAATATCCAAGCATGATAAGCTCTAATACCAGAAGATAATGTGCCTAAAAGGGAGTTTAAGCACATGCAAATGAACCAATTAAACAACTCTTAAATGATAAGATCAAACCGATTCAAATTGTAGCAAAATTGTGTGAACCCTAATTTTTGGAATGTGATCTAAATTGCAAAATCAATGAGATTAAAACTACAATGATGATATTTCTCAATTGAATCAAGAATTCAACTCAAGTTCCAATAGAACCCCAATCAAAACATCAACATAAAAACCGTGAACCCCTCCTCAACAATAGCATTCCACACAACTCAATGTAATGTAAAATTGATGGCAATAACAAGAGATAAAACCACTCAGTTATATATCATTACATGAGATGATTATGGAACACAAATGACACCAAAATCAAATCAAAAGAACCAACCTAATCAACCCTAAATATTAGTCACTAGTGATGAAAAGGAAAAACAAAGTAGGGAATTGATATAACTCACAATTTTCTATGTTGCAACTCGCCAGAATTCCAATTTGGATTGAAATTGATAAAAGCCTATGAAATCTTAGGAAATCCCTAATCTCTCACACGAAATATGTTTGTTGCAAATTTCAAGTCCATTCTCCAAAACCCTACTTAAGCAAGTATTTATACTTGCTCCCTTTAGGGTTAAAATGTCCACAAAATTACAACTATGCCACTTTAAGGTAGCCGGTCCTAAAATACAAATTACAACTAAATAAAAATTTCCCAAAAACTTACAACATAAATGGTTCTAAGAAATAAATTACAAGTACAAAATAATCTTCAACAAGCTATCTCTTCAATGGGATTCATTGGTTTAGCTCATCGTCGATTTAGGTCTATCTATGAATAACCTACAAGCTAAGTCTTAGTAAGTTTGTTCACCATCCTGTAAAGCATAATAAGTGTTTCTGTTGGAATAAATAATACATAAGTAATAGAAAAGAGGTTAGTAAACAAATAATTCTAGTCAATTTGCTAAAAAAGGACCCTCATCGCCAAGATTTGAAATCCTTTGGCTCCTGCCCTAATGATAGGTTTTGTAGGATTTTGATTCATATTAATGCGCCACACATGTGTTAATATGGTCTTCAATGGCCTAAAAATATTCAAAGAGGCCATGAATAAGTATTTAATACTCCATCATCCCCCCTTAAAGATGATATTCAATGATAAGAGGAGAAACCAGTTCAAGTGCAACAATGAAAAGTGTAAGTTTGCTATATTTTGCATCCTATGAGTTAGTCTAAAGAATTTATGGTGAAGACATTTAAGGAGGGACATAGTAAATATTGTAAGCCATCCTTTGAGAATAAAAGAGTGACATACAAGATCTTTGCAAAGTATTTATTGTCCAAATTGAGGTTGATCAAAGCATGTGATATGAAGGAACTTGTTAGAGAAGAATTGAGAGTACATGTGAAGAAGAGGTATGAGTATGAGATCACATGGGTTTGGGATTATGCATATGAAATTTGCAAGGTTGGAGGTGATAAGCATAAGAAAACCTGTGATGTTTTTGCTTTAAGGCCTACTTCGAATCAATCCCTATGCTTCAAGTGTTCGTTTATCTGCTTTAAAGGTTGCAAGATGGGTTTTTTAGCTAGTTGCAGGCTGATATTAGGCCTAGATGGTTGTGTTCCTTAAAGTTGAGTTGGAGGGAGAGCTTTTGTCTACTATCACTAAGGATGTTAACAACTAGGTGTATCTTGTTGCTTAGGCTTACGTTAAAGGTGAAAATATAGATAGTTGGACATGATTTCTAGACTAGCTATCACCTTTAGTTAACATTAGCACATCGACTTTCACGATCATTAATGACATGCAAAAGGTTAGTAAAAGGTCCTTCCTCTTTAATTTGTTTTAAAGTAAACATATATAATGAGTAGTATTAATTGTTAAATTGTTGTTTTCAAGGCTTGAAACAAGCTGTTAAGGGGAAATTTCCTCTTGTAGAGCATCGCCACTATGCAAGGCATTTTTTTACCAATTGGAGAAAAAAACACAAAGGTGCTAAGTTGTAATGGCTATTTTGGGCTACCTGTAAAGCTACAACAACTACTGACTTAGATGTGATCATTACATAGATAACTAAATCAAAGCCTAAGGTAAGTCAGAATCATATAAAGGTACCTCCAAAGCATACTATAAGGCATTCTTTCATATGAATACAAAATGTGATGTTGTCAACAATAACATGTTTGAGACCTTTAACTCCACTATACTTAGGGCTAGGCACATGTTGATTATATCTATGATGGAAAGCATTCATAAGGTGATGACGGCTCAAATAGTAAACAAGAGAAAGGAGAGTGAGAAGTGAACTTAGAGATATACTCCACATGCGTGTCTACAAATTCAAAAAAATAAGGATGTTAGTGCCAATTGCCACCCATTACCTAACAAAAGACTTGCTTTTGAGGTTCACCAAATGATAGATTCCTTTGTTGTAAACTTGGAGGGCAAAAGTTGCAGTTGCAATGTAGGGGGGTGAGCAGGATTCCATGTTCACATACATTTAATGCTATCCTATACTTGGGGTGGGATGTTGAGGACTATGTGAGCTAGTCACTTACAGTTATACATTAACTCCAGTTAGAAGCTCTAGGTTTTTGGCATAAAACTAATCAAGAGACTATGTTGCCACCTATCATCAAGAAGTGGCTAAGGAGATGAAAGTTAACAAGGTAAAGAGAAGAGGGTGGAGGAAGTAAAGACTGAACAAAGCCAGCACAAGTTATGGAATGCATGTTTTACAAGCGTAAGGGAGACAATAGGAAGGGGTGTCCTAGAAAGAAAATCCAAAAGAGGGTAAAGTGCAAATGCAATCTTTTGGTTTTTTTTTTTTTATTTACTTACCTTTGTTAAAAACTAACTTTTACTATTTATAAGTTGCAAAACAAGTTGCTAGAGCAAACAAGAAAAAAGAAAACAAGCAAATGGTGGTATTGGAGGTGAGAGTACTAAGGTTATTACTAATAATGCCAATAAAAGTGATTGGGGAGTCAATGGTGATGCCCATGAGAGTGGCGAGGGAGCTAATGGTGACGATATTGACAATGCTAGGGGTGTTACTAATGATCTACATGAGGGTGCTGGGTGTATTGCCAATGATGGTAATGGTAATGCTGGGGATATTAATGGTGATCCATGTGAGGTTACTAGGGGTATTACCAATGATGGTAATACAATGTCGGGGCTATTGATGGTGATCCTTGTGAGGATGTTGGGGGAATTGCCAATGATGGTCATGGCAGTGCTGGAGGCTATTGATGGTGATCTATGTAAGGGTGCTAAGGTTATTACCAGTCATGGCAACACAAATGGATGGGTTGTTCCTTGTGATGGCAATGGGGGTAATAGGGTAGTTGTTGTTAACAATTGTGTTGGAGAAGCTCGTCTTACTATTAAAGGTCTCAACACTAGTTACAAATCTCTATGTACTTGCAGTCTAATTATTTTACTATAGCTTTGCTAGTTCTTTCACAGGTTTCTCAGGTACATGTTGCATTAATTTTCTATAGATAACTCAAATAAAATTTTTATCCTTTTATATTGTAAGTATCAAGACAAATTTAATAGCTCTTGTTTTAATCTATTTTGTTGAAGGAAAGAGGAAGTAAACATTAAGATTTATTTTTATTTTAAAGCCCACAAGTTTATATTATCTCATTTTACATGTTTAACTTGTTATTAATAGTCAACTATATATTTTCTATTGACTTTGTCTCAAGAATAAGTAGTCTATAAGTGTTGCAACAAAAGTTGGAATATGCTTGCTAATATATCTACCTATTTAAGGACATGTTTTTTTAAAGTTAGCAATTTTCCATTACTAATGTCCTCTTTATACTCTTGCAAGGGAGTCAAGTAAACTGCACTCCATCATACTTTAAAAGAATCATAGAGATTGAATTAATCAAAATCAGGCAAGGCAATAAACACAACTACAAAAGGACTTGGAATTCATAGCTCTAAGTCAAGCAAAATTGTGATTACTTGCTAAAGAACAACCACCAAGTTAAGCTCCCTGAAGGACCTACAAGGTCATGGCAAAGGGTTATTGACAACTCTACAAGAAGAAAGACACTTTCGTTATTGTGATAGATGAGTTGGATCATGAAGTCGATTTGCATCCTATTTAAGAGAGCAAAAATAGAGGATCTTAAATGGAGTGTTTTTCATAGCCAAGTATCATTTTTTGTTATTATTCGATTTCTGCTAAAATATCTTACTAGAAATGGTTTTTAGAATGGTGGATCAAGGATGGAATGTAAATAGGTTGCCTTTGTTTTTGTGTTTGTTGAGTTTCTAGTGAAAAACTCTTTTTACTATTGTTTCATAGACCTTAATGTAAATAGGCCACCCTTGTTTTTGTTATTCTTTAGCTTTTGTTGGTTGTTAAGTTGGTAGTAAATTTGATAGCTTCTAAAGTAGTTGTCAATGTTATGTAAATATGATAAGCAATATCACTATGTTGTCATTCTATTGGGTTATCCAATCCCCCATCCAAAATTTTATTATTTAGATAATATTGTATCATTTTTTTACTTATCAAACTAGAAATGTGAAATTTTATGTTTGGAAAGCATTTTTTGCTCTATATTATATGGGTGAGACAAAATTGAGTTCATCACACTTACACTAACAAAGTTGTTGGTTAAAAGCTTTTTTTCTATCAAATAGATATGAAATGAGGCATTAGTGCTAATACCGTTAATGTTCAATAGAGCTTCTACAAATCTTTATAATATACATTATTGAGAATGAGAAAGGCTGATGGCATCAAAAAGAAATCTTTTAGGAAAATCAATAGCAAGAAGGATGAGCTATAAGCATTTATGGCAAAACCTAAATTAAAAAGGAATAGACTCTCTTCCTTTTTTAAGTAGTGGTGGAGGTATAAAAAGAAAGAAAAAGAAAAAACAAACTCAAAGCAATAAACTTTTTTACTCTAACAACTTAATATATCATGCAATAATCTTTTGCGAAATGTAGAAATTAGTAAGTCATTAAATGAAACCTACTATAAAGGAAACAATCTTAATCGACTTTCTATGGGTTTTTTTTTTCAAGTATAAATTTGTGAATAGCAAGAGTGTAGATAAAGAAAGAAAAAACTAGTATACAAAAGAACCTCTAGACTTTTGTATTTTGGAGAAATTTTCCAAAATGAAGAAAGGAATGAAATTTAGAAAGTATTAACTAGTTTTAAGCCCCACTAGCTCACACATGTTAGACTCATTTAGAAAAAATGGCAAACTCATTTGCAAGATTCCTAAGACATGTGTGAGCCCTTATAACTTTGTAAAAGCAATCTTCACATTGAATAACCAATCTAAATGCTAGTTATTCAACAATAATATCTTAACAAGGGAATTTCAATAGTAGCCAACTCCTGGTTAAATAGTTTTCTTATGGGAAGTTTTGCACACTTGAAATGAAAAGGATTGTGATTAGATTTTTTTTGGTAGAAAGGATGAGATGTCATCAATCTTTAGTTATTAAATTAAACATATCACATACTTTGTAACAAAAAAAAAATGTAATATGTACACTTGGAATTGGAACAATTTTTTCCCCTAACATTAAAGGGAGTAAAAATGACTAATATAACATAACCGAAATGTTTCATAGGAGCTATACAATGTGATAACATATTCAAGAAAAATAAAACCACTAACAATAGTCTAATATGATACAAACCAACACAACAAACCTAATCCCTAAGAAACCACCAACAAACACTTGTACATTTGAGTTACACTCTTTAACTCTAAATTCATAGCTTTTGCATCTTTTAGTTTCTTCTTGAGTGCATCGTTTTCTTCTTGTAATTGTAGTCAAGTGGCTCTTGCATCTTCAATAAGCTCTAATATCATTTTCTCTTGGGAAGGAACATCTAATTCATACCTATCATTGCCATCATCAACTACCTATTCAAAGAAATTACACCCATCATCTTGCATTTGCACACAATTATTTTGCATCATGCAGTATTAAGACATATTAAATAAGATAAAGTCACCTTCCCTGTCACTTATAAAAGCTACTCACAATAAAATCTGCAATTAAAACAAGTCTTACATTCCAACCATTTCTTCTATAACATTCATTATAGAAATAGTAGAAATTAGAACCTCGTTGTGCATTTTTCCATTTGAATAAATCCTTGTGTATCATTTTATTCCAATTCTAGAATAAAATAATCAATGGCATTACCTTATTGAATGTAAGAAATCCTTAGAACTTTTGACCCGCATTAGCTTGGGTCTTTACTATCATGATCCTTGCCTTTAAGCTACAGTTAAAAAAAGCCACACTCTCTTTTTGCATGCTAGATGAAACAGATGATGAGATATTTGAGTGAGATGAAGAACACATCCTTTGTTAGCGATTTTAAGTGTTAAAACAATTGATTTTAAGAAACTTCTTTTTTGCATTAGGGCCAAACACATTCAATTAAGGACATTCAACTGGGGTTTACAATGGCTTTTGAATTAATTTGAAGTGAAGATAAAAAACTAAGTTTTCTACTTATTTAATTTAGGGGATGAAAGAGTTTTTTTTTTTTAAGCGTAGTTCCATGTGATTCTGTTTGCTTTTTCTTTCTTTTCTTTTTTTCTTTTTTTAAATTATTAAATCTAGCCTATGCAAAATGAATGCCAATGTAGCATCCTTCAAATTAGTTTAACATATGTCATGTTAACACTGGATTAACAATCTAATTGGACAAACAATCATTACCACATTTAGCATAGGTAGTGATGATGACAAGAAAACCTTTAATTAGGTACTAAAACTAGCAAATTTAAAGTCTAGGTAGTAAATTGAACTTTCATTGAAAGTTGAAGTAGCATTTGTGATATTGTCCTTAAAAATTACACTTAATCTTTGTCTTAAGAAAGAATGTGTGTAGGATGACAATTGGAACGATGACATATTAGAGAAACAAGGGAAGAAAGGAGTTGCACAATTGCAAACACAATTGTATACAAGGGCATACAAAATTTCATGACTCAACACATGACTATGCCTATAAAAATAGGGATGACACACCCAATAGCATGCCCATACTAGTGGTCGTGCCAAGAAACATGCCTAATAGCATGACCTAGGCACAATCGTGTCAAAGGGAAAAGGGAAGAAACTAATTTATGAAAGATACACACCCAAGTACATGGCTATGTACTTGGCCATGTCAACTTGAGGAAAAATGCATAGAAAGATGAACAAACACCAACATACACATGCCAATACTTATGCCAGGTGTAAACACCCCATTTTTGCCCTAGGAATCAATAATTTTCAATAATAATCAATTTTCAATTTTTCCTAATTTTTCCTTAATTTAGCATAAATAATAAAAATATTCAAAAAAATGAAAATAAATAGGAAAACACTTCAATTTTGAAAAATGATTTTAGAAATAGCAATAATGAATAATAAATAATTTTTACAAATTTTTGAAATTTCAAAAAATACAAAAAAATAAAAAAATTGCATCGCATATGTACAATTTGCGATGTAAATAAAATCGGGAAATTGGGCCAGCTCAGCTGGCTCGTGTGTGCGCATGGGAACCGTGTGAAGGCTGAAGGTCGCGAGTTCGAATCCCCCCGCAGGCGCTCGGCAAAAATTTTTCGTTCTTTTCCTTGGAGCTGCCACGTGGCAGCATGTGATTGGCCGAGGGAAGTCACGCGCGTCGCGCGTGATCGTCTTCTTCGCGAGCCCAACCGGAGGAAAAAATCCGACAGAAGTCCGACGAAGGCGAAATCGGCCGTTTTCTTTTTAATCTTCTAGATTAAAGTCAAGATAAGGCCAAATCCATCAGATAAACCAAAGGAACACAAGAGATTAACATCAAATCGCCGGGATAAAATCGAATTTAAGAAACGGAAAAATATGGGTTTATCTAAATCGGCCGATTCGAGCTTATCCAAGAGGAGTTCGAGGTGCCTATAAATAGAGGAGAACAGGAGGAAGCCAGAGCACGAAGAAACACGAAGAAAAAGTGAGAGAAAGAGAGAGAAAGGAGTGAATCGGAGTACGCCGAAGAAGCTTGGAGCCGCGACCATCGATCGGAGTGGAGCAACCGCTAGGAGGCGATCTGGGAGTAAACCGCCACCACCATCGGATTCAGCACCCTCAAGAAGCTAGGATTCGACACTTCACCCGCCGCAAACGACCGCCGGAACGCCGTGAACGAGCCAACCCCGCCGCCGTCTCCGACCGATCCGACCCGATTTGACCCGATCGACCCGACCCGCGTAGCGACCCGGATCCAGGTAAGTCGGATTTTCCAGATTTTTTATTATTATTTATTTTATTTATTTTGTTTATTTGATTATTCTGAATTTATTTATTTATTATTATTATTTTGTTAGCCATTTATTTATTTATTTGTTTATATTTTCAATAAATAGGAAAATGTAAAAATTATATTTTCCTAGAATTTAATAATGTAGAAAATAGAAAAAAAAATAGAGAAGGAAAAATAAAATAAAAATAGTAATAAAAATGTAGAAAAAAAAAACAATAAAAATATTAGGAAAATAATAATAAATTTCAAAATAGGATAGAAAGTAAACTTAGGATGAAATTTTCAACAAAAATAAAAAATTATAAAACTCATAAAAATCATAAAAATCACAAAAATCGTAAAGATTCATAAAAAAAAAATTCAAAAAATTACAAAAAATAAGTTTAGCACTTAGAAAAAACCATTTTCTCCAAATAAACTCAAAATTGATGTTTTCCCTCAAAATCATTTTCAAAAAAATCAAATTCAAAGTTTAGGCTCAGAAGTTTTTTTAGAAAAATTCCAAAAAATGTTAAGAACATAAATCAAAAGAGTTTGCAAAATTAAAATTCACCAACAAATCTAAATTTTTCAGAAAAGCGAACTACGGCTTGTTTGATCCTGAATAGCAGGTACGTAGGCACCCGTTCGGGTCAACCCCTAAAAATGAATGAAAAATCCTTTTTCTTGAAATAAATTAAAAAACATAATAAAAAGTAACAGAAACACAATGAAACACATTTCTAAAGATGAACAATTTTAGGAGATTAGGTGGTAATCGTAAAGGTTTTAATAGGTTAGCCTCCGAA
This sequence comes from Laguncularia racemosa, assembly GCA_037954665.1. NCBI lineage: Eukaryota > Viridiplantae > Streptophyta > Magnoliopsida > Myrtales > Combretaceae > Laguncularia > Laguncularia racemosa. The sequence continues at coordinate 4,175,053 of JBBMOL010000011.1, forward strand.
CTTAGAAACTCTGGTTTTCCCTTTTTCTCTTCTCACAAAAACGAGAAGAGAAAATAACGACGACTAGTAGTCCAAATTAAGACTAATCCGCTCCTTTAGTCTTAATTCAATTTTCCCAACAACAGTTGGGTGGCGACTCCAAAGATCAAACGAAATTCCTAACTCAAGTCGAGGATCTAGATTAGATGAGCATAGGGTCTAGTTTAGATCGGATTAGGAATGGGAATTCAAAAAAATTAGACTCGACAGGATGGCGACTCCGCTGGGGACTCCATACCAGCAGGCTAGCCACCTGAATCTCTTCAAATCTTTATCTTAAAGAACTGTGTTTTTTAATTATAATTCTGTTGCTAACTTTTCAGGGTTTAGTTAGATTTTTTATTTTCTTTATTGTGGGGGTTTCTTGCATACATACATATGCTTGTGTAAGTAGATGCGGTTGAACCCGGACCGTCCTAGCAACCTAAGTCGGGGAGCCATTGTGTAGGTTTCGGGCGAAGTGAGTCGATTCACCGTTCGGGACCGATTAGGCTACCCCACCCTATGCTTCGATATGGCCTGAGATCCATTTCTTCGAGAATGCGGGAGGCCATAGAGCTCGGGAACCAGTTAGAACCCACCTACTTGCATACATGACATCGTAAGAAGGGTTGACAATTGGATGACAATGTAATGGTTTGTTATTTTGTCCTTGGAGTTCAGGACTATTTCCCTGTAACGTTTTCATAGTTCTTGTTGTAACTAGGCTGTTTCCTATTGTAATAGATGGCTAGCAGTGCAGTCAACCGCCTCCTCCGCAAAGAAATTCGGGTGTACAAACCTTTGGACCCAAAATTGGTATTGGACCACTGGTTTACCTTATATAACCCAGAGGAGCAAGCCTTTATCCAACAAAAGATCGGCCCCGTCCTCTCACTGACTAAGACAGAGGCGAATTTGCCTATGGTCCGGGCCATGCTCCAGTTATGGGAGATCGAGCCCGCAACTTTCTTCATCGGACCGCATGAGATCACCCCTACCCTGGAGGAGTATACCCAGTTGCTACAGGCTCCAGCACTGACTGATCAGATTTACGCGCCAGACCTTGAGGCCGGGCCAGCTGGTACGTTCAGCAGACTACTGGGCATCCGCAAAACAGTAGTCAACAAAGCCTTGGCAGACTGTAACGGGTATTGCATACGCGTGGATGATCTAGAAGCCTGGTTTATTGCCCGAGAAGACAATGGGGATAGAAAGGACATCCTGTGTGGGGACCCTCAGACTTACAGACAAAGAAGGGTGAAGGCTTTCATCTTGACAGCCTTCGCCACCATACTGTTCCCCACCGGAACTTTCTATATTCACTACCGGGTTGCAGAGCTGGTAACCCAATTCCTGGACGGAAAATCTTACATCCCGGCTCTACTGGCTGAACAGATCCGAAATCTGAATTTCCTCAAGAAGAAGGGTCATGGGATCCTCCGCTCTAGCATCAACCTTCTGCTGATATGGTTCGTAAGCCACCTCAAATGCTTCGGGCTGAACATGGTCAGGAAAACCCTGGCCCAACAGGTGGATCTGGTGGATTCCTGTATAGAAAAGGTGAAGCTACCCGACGACATTACTAGCTACAGTTGGGTAGATCTGCTTAGAAGCCTTAGCGCCGAAGATATTCTGTGGACAGCCAGGTGGAGTTGCTGCAATAAAATCATCTTAACCTGCAGTAATTTCCAAGCAGTGCCGTTAATCGGGATCAATGGATGTATTGGATATCACCCAAACTCCGTAGTCCGCCAATTCGGTACCGTTCAAGACATAGTTTACCGGCCTTCACTCGAAGCAGTCACCTTTGAGTATCAGGATCCGAACCTGTTGGTAGTTGAGAAATTTGCTAAGCTGGCAGAGGTCAAAGCGCTCTGGGGAGCCAGAATCGAAAGCCCGAATGTGGACCTAGGAGAGCTAGATGGCGAAGTGGGAAAACACCGAGCCACCGGAGAGTTTGTAATCCGCCAGCTATACCAGACAGGGGAAAGAGCATACCGGGTTCCAGACGTCACTCAGCCAAGACCAGATAGGATCGATCCCGAGACAGAAATCTACCTGGAGCAGGTCAAAGCCCGGATGGAAGTGTACTTCGAAGCCGCAGATTACAAGAAAGACATCTGGAAGGGACGCTTCAAGGAATCCGACCAAAGGAACAAGGCCTTAGAAGCACAATTGGAGAAATCCCAAGCCAAGGTCAAAGAACTAGAAGCTATCATCAGTAGGAAACCTGAGCCTCCACAGCAGAAGACAAAGAAAGCTAGGAAATAGATTATCATTGTAATCTTTCATTTTTATTTGAACTCCAGAATTATTAAGTAAAGTTTGGATAATACATTGTCAATTAGTTGTCAACCCTCTTTATCTTTTAGCATTCGCGTGACACATACATTTCATTCTTGCATTCATCATACTAAAATAAAAAATAAAATAAAATGCGGATCCAGGTATCGAAAATAGCTTCCAAGCAACCGAACCCGCTCAGAAGCCCAGTCCTTACACGCTCAAGAGCAAAAATGGCCAACAGCAGTGACAACCGCAATAACACTAACGCTGAAGCTACCTCAGATTCCAGGATCATATCCCTAGAGCAGACGGTCCAACAGTTGGCTGCCCAAGTTCACCTCTTGACTGAAAGCATCAGCCTCCTGCGCAACACCCAACCGACTCAAGAAGAGTATTCGGGGGCCAGGAAGGGAAAAGCTGTGGAGGGACAGCCTCCGGAATACGAAGAAATCAATTCCCACCTAAACCCAGCTTTCGAGTATGAGCCGAAAGTCAGCCAGGGGCCGACCTCTGATGATCTGAAAAAGGAGATGGAAGAGAGACAAAAGGAGATGGAGAAGCGACTCTTCCAGCAGCTCAATGACAAAATGAAAACTATTGAAGGCCCTGATGGTTTTGAACAGGCCGGAATCACCAATCTACCAGCATACAGGGAGGAAGCATACCCTGACAAGTTCAAGACCCCAGATTTTGAGAAGTATGATGGGACCGGCTGCCCCAAGATGCATACCAGGCTATATGCCCGGAAGATGAGCAAGTATGCTCAATATGATCAACTCATGCTCCAGACCTTCCAGGACAGCCTCACAGGCCCTGCATTGGTCTGGTATGCTCACCTTGACTTCAACATCATCAACACCTGGGAAAAGCTAGCCCGGGCCTTTTATGATCAATACAAGTTTAACATAGAAGTTGCTCCATCTATAATCGATCTGGGGAATCTCCGAAAAAGACATACTGAGCCGTTCAAGGAATATGCTCAACGCTGGAGGGCCCAAGCTGCCAGGGTAGCCACTCCGATATCTGAAAAGGAATTGACATCCATATTTGTAAATACCTTGGAAAAAACTTATTTTTCACATTTAGTCGGCCAGACGTCCTCCAGTTTTGCAGAAGTAGTGGCTGCAGGTTGCAGGATCGAGAATGCCATCACCACCGGCAGGCTCCACTCAATGGAACCTCCTAGGGTTGCACCAACCCAAAGGCCCTTAGGAGGGAATAGAGTTAAAGAGCCCACAGTCAGTACAGTGCATTCGAGTAAGGCAGAAAAACCTGGGGTTCGGGTGACTTTCCAAACCCCGAATACCCCAGCCCAGCAACCAACGACGGGTCATGCACAAGCTGCCAGGCCCCCAAGGCAGTTCACTCCAATCCCCGTACCGCTCAGTCAGGTCTTCGCTCGGTTGAGGGCGGACAACTTGATAAGTTTCGAACTCCCCAACGACCGATACAAGCCCAAGAACTTTGATTCCAACCTCAAGTGTGACTACCACATGGGTCAAGAAGGACACTCCACAGATAGGTGCTAGAGGCTCCGGCACAAAATCCAAGACTTGATTGACGCAGGGATCGTACAATTGGATTTTGTAAACACTCCAGCGCCCAATGTCAACACCAACCCGTTGCCTAATCACAGGCCTACCATCAACATGCTCACATCAGAAGAGTCAGCTCCCAAAGAAGCCGTCAAACAGAATCCGGCTAAGCAACCCGTTTCGGGAGAGACTCCAAAGGTGCACATTAAAAAAAGATGGTTATCCGGGGACCCTACGGTGGGCCCTTTGGGAGAATCACATGGGAAGTTTCAGTACCTGGTGAACTATTCTTACACCCCAACTGAGCAAGGGTCGCCTAGTGGGTGGGGGCCGGAATTCGAGAAGGAAGACAATCTAGCAAAGGAAGAGGGGAAGACTGTCAACATGATTAATTCCCATCGGAAGCCCAAGGTCATACGATGCTATGAGGGACAGTCAGTGGAGGTACAAATCCCAAAGAAAAAATATGTATTCAATGTCCCTGTACCAGCAGAGAATTACAAGGCTGCACCGTTCGACTATCAGGCCCTCGAACAAGAGCGACCTCCTATAGTGGGAGGTATCACCCGCTCTGGGAGATTATACGACCCCAAGTATAAGAGCCCGACTGAAGAACCCAATACAGAGAAAACGGAGGAAGAGGGAGAAGGTCTTGCTGCATTTACAAAGATGGTAAAAGCCAGCGAATACAGGATCATGGAGCAATTGAATAAAGTTCCAGCGCAGATATCTCTCATGGGCCTCCTTACTACATCTGAGCCCCACAGGGAAGCACTCTTCAGGGTGCTAAAACAGATTCAAGTCCCGGAGGGTATTGCTACAGACAAGATGGGTGACGTGGCAAACTTTATCTTTACCATGGATCAGATATCTTTTTCTCCAGAAGAGCTAGGAGAAGAGGGAGACCGACATACCAAGCCACTATTCATAGTGGTCCGGTGCAATGATACTATCGTTTCCCGAGTACTTATTGACAACGGATCATCCCTCAATGTATGCCCATTGGCAACACTTGGCTTATTGGGGGTCGATCCAAGCAACATAAAACCTAGCTCCACAGTGGTCAGAGCTTTCGACGGATCAAAGAGAGACATTGTGGGGGAAGTGAACCTACCAGTGGAAATCGGTCCACAAGTATTTCACATCTCTTTCCAAGTCCTCGACATCCCAAGATCTTTCAACTTGCTCCTGGGACGGCCTTGGATACATGCTGCTGGTGCCATTCCCTCTAGTCTCCACCAAAAGGTCAAATTCAACACCAATGGGCAGATAATTACAATACTGGGCGAGCAGGATTACGCCATATACAAAGAAACTGCCATACCTTACATCGGGGATGAAGGTTCAGAAAGCCTGGGATTGCAAATTTTCAGTGAAGTGAATATGGTGACCAGCAAGGAGGGTCATCAGTTCAAAGAGGGGCAGCACGGGACCTTCGGACTGGGATATGTTCCTACAGCCATGGAAGAAGTACAAGCAAGGGGCAGAATGAAGGGGAAGTTGATGGACACCCAGATGTGCATTCCCCCTCTCCAACAAACTTTCAGAAGGGCAAATACCATTCAAGAGCTTCAAATAAACAAAGAAGACAACAAAGGGGAATCAATCTCCCGCATGTCCAACCAACGTCCAGCTCTGAACAACTGGTTTTGTTGTCCTACCAATAGTGCTAGGTTAGCTCAAGAGTAGAAAAATCATTAAACAAGTTTTATTGAGACTCTTTATTCAATTTAATCACAGTTTGTTTGCTTTCTCTTATATACGTGCCTTTATTTTCATGTCACTCAGATCTCTTACCATCGAACATCAGGGATATTTCGCGCAGGTAGAATGTAAAAACGCTGATATCGTTTCCAATGCTGCTGGGTCAGTTGTTGAAGACGATATCTTAAACCATGAAATAATACAAGAAAATTGGCTAAGACATGAACAAAGCGGAATCTCGATCGATGAGCCTGTGGAGACAGTAAATCTAGGAAGCGTGGAAAACCCTAAGAGCCTCAAAATTGGGACCAATTTGAGTGCCGAGCAAAAACGAAAGATAACCGAGCTATTAATCGAATATGCAGATGTGTTTGCCTGGTCATATGGTGACATGCCAGGGCTAGACCAGTCAATAGTAGTTCACAGGCTTCCCACAAGAGAAGATGTCAAACCTAAAAAAAAAAATTTAGAAGATTTAGGCCTGACATCTTGCTGAAAATCAAAGAAGAAGTCAAGAAACTACTAGAAGTAGGGTTCATCGAAGTGTCCGACTACCCAGAATGGGTGGCAAATATAGTCCCCGTCATGAAGAAGAACGGAAAAGTGCGCGTATGCGTGGACTTTCGGGACTTAAACCAAGCCACGCCAAAGGATAACTTCCCCCTACCTCATATTGATGTTCTAGTGGATAACACCGCAGGAAACCATCTCTTCTCATTCATGGACGGTTTCTCAGGATACAATCAAATAAAAATGGCCGAGGAAGACAAAACCAAAACAACCTTCATCACGACGTGGGGAACTTTCTGTTACAAAGTCATGCCCTTCGGTTTGAAAAACGCCGGGGCAACATATCAGAGAGTCATGGTCGCCATACTTCACGACATGATGCATCGTGAGGTTGAGGTATATGTCGACGACATGATAGCTAAATCCAAAGAAAGAGAAAGCCATGTAGATATTCTGAGGAAGTTGTTTAATCGACTGAGGAAATTCCAGCTTAAGCTAAACCCAGAAAAATGTACTTTCGAGGTCACAACGGGGAAATTGTTAGGGTTCGTCATCAGCCAGGAAGGCATTAAGATTGACCCTGACAAGGTAAAGTCCATATTAGAGTTGTCTTCCCCACGCTCCGTTAAAGAAGTAAGAAGCTTGCTGGGGAGGTTAAATTATATAGCTCGGTTTATCTCACAACTCACTGATAAGTGTCGGCCGCTATTCCGTCTATTAAAGAAGAACGCTGAAATAGAATGGGACAACGAATGTGAAGAAGCGTTCAGGACAATCAAAGACTATCTTATAAAACCCCCGGTCTTGATAGTCCCGAAACAAGGAAAACCTTTATTCTTATACCTCACCATACTCCCTGAATCCATGGGATGTGTGCTGGGGCAGAAAGATGAGGAGGGAAGAGAACGTCCCATATATTATCTGAGCAAGAAGTTCACTGATGGGGAACAGAGGTACTCAGAGGTAGAGAAGACGTGTTGTGCGTTAATTTGGGTCATGCATCGGCTAAGGCAATATACCCTTTATTACCATATTGAGCTATTGACAAGACATGATCCTTTGAAATACCTGGCAGAGAAGCCAGCGCTGATGGGGAGAATCTCTAAATGGCAGATGCTTCTATCCGAGTTCGACATCACATATGTGCATCAGAACTCGATAAAGGGGCAAGCCTTGGCCGATCAGTTGGCCGAACACCCTGTCGAGACGGGTACCCAAGAAATACGAGTCCAATTCCCGGACGAGAACATATCAACAGTAGAAGACATACCAGTAGAAGACTCTGGGAGAGAGCAGAATGCTGGGTGGAAGTTGTTTTTCGACGGAGCTGCCAACGTATTCGGTTGTGGAGTTGGGGCGGTATTGATATCCCCAGACGGCACTCAATTCCCTGCAGCGACAAGACTTACATTTCCCTATACCAATAATATCGCGGAATATGAAGCGTGTATTCTTGGCCTCAAGATGGCCTGCCAAATGGGAATCCGCGAATTAGAGGTGTACGGGGACTCGTCGCTCATCATACTACAAACAAGAGGGGAATACAAAACCAAAGACCCCAAACTGGTACCATACCATCAACACCTAACAGCGTTAATCGAGGAGTTTAAGGCAATCACCTTCACGTATATCCCGAGAACTCAGAATCAGTTCACAGATGCCTTGGCCACATTAGCGTCCATGGTGCAAATAACAGGGGGAGCCGAAGTTCACCCGATGAAAATAGACATCGGAAGTCGGCCCGCTTATTGTTTGACGGTTGAAAAGATACAAGATGATAAGCCTTGGTATCACGACATCAAGACCTTTCTCCAAGAAGGTAAATACCCTGAAATGGCTAGCAAGAATGACCAAAGAACGCTCAGAAGGTTGGCAAGCCATTTCTTATTAAGTGGGTCTATACTCTACAAGAGATCACATGATACCACCCTGTTGAGATGTGTGGACAAAGATGAAGCATGCGAACTCATGAAGGAAATACATGAAGGGGTATGTGGACCTCATATGAACGGCTACATGTTGGCCCGAAAAATCATGAGGTTAGGGTATTACTGGTTAACCATGGAGTCGGATTGCATAAAGTATGTTAAGCATTGCCATCTGTGCCAAGTATACGCAAACCGGATAAATGCTCCACCCAACGAGCTACATTTGTTATCGGCACCGTGGCCTTTCTCCATGTAGGGAATCGACATAATCGGCCCCATCACTCCAACGGCATCCAATGGCCACAGATTTATACTGGTAGCGATTGATTACTTCACCAAATGGGTAGAAGCGTCATCATATACCAATGTCACCAAAGGGGTAATAGTCCGCTTCTTAAAGAGGGACATAATAGCTCGATATGGAGTTCCTGAGTCAATCATCACCGATAATGGTACCAATCTCAACAATAAATCGATGACAGGTTTATGTCAACAATTCCACATAAACCATAAAAATTCAACTCCCTACAGACCTCAAATGAACGGGGCAGTGGAAGCAGCTAACAAAAATATCAAGAAGATCATCGAAAAGATGACAACAACTTACAAGGATTGGCACGAAATGTTACCATTTGCTCTCATGGCTTATAGGACTTCAATAAGAACATCTACAGGAGCTACCCCTTACTCATTGGTATATGGTACAGAAGCAGTTCTACCAGTGGAAGTCGAAATACCATCATTCAGAATATTGTCAGAAACTCAATTAACGGAATCGGATTGGGTAAAGAAAATGCTTGATCAGCTAAACTTGATTGATGAAAGAAGACTCACCGCACTATGTCATGGTCAGTGTTACCAGCAGAGGATAGCCCAAGCATTCAACAAAAAGATGAGACCTCGGTACTTCAAAGAGGGTGACCTAGTACTAAGAAAAGTTCTCCCGAATGTCCAAGACTCCAGAGGGAAATTCACTCCTAATTATGAAGGCCCTTATGTGGTAAAAAAGGTTTTGTCAGGTGGGGCCGTAATATTGACTCAGATGGATGGTCCAGAATTGAGAGACCCCGTCAACACCGATGCTGTAAAGATGTACTATCCTTAGGCAAGGGAATTGAAATTTTGCCAATGTTTATGAAGGCCAATGTTCGATACAAATTTCATTGAGTTGAGTTTTTATTTTTCTACAAGCAAAGCTAATATTCCTGAGTGGTCAACAATCCTAATCAATTCTCATCACAATAAATACACCTAAACACATTACCCACCATTTCGTCAATAAAAGATAAACAATAAAATGATACTGAATCTCGATAAAATTTGTGATATAATTTTATTTATTCTTAAGCATTAGAACTTAGTGCATTAGTAGGATAACATTACCAACGAATGAGTCAAATGCATCAAGAAGTGAAGCACATCAAGATTTTTAACCCCGTATCAAGATGAGAAGAAGAGAAGCAGAAGCGAACCGACACGAAGGGTCGGTTGTTTGGTTGCTATCCACGATAAACTGGCAAGCGTCTTAAAATGGTTAACCATCGTCACATTATGAAAGGCATTACATCATTTAGCTCGATAGGAAGCATATTCGAAAGCATGAGATGAGTCCGCCCATAATAGGGCACTCGTCTAGTCATTCATTTTTAATAAGGTAGTTAGCATGACATGGGCACTTCCCTAAACATCATCTCCTAAGGTTAGCTCATGGGGGGCACCTTTTTGGAAATGTCAATTCTCAATCCTAGGTTAGGCAGCCCATAGGGGGCCCTTTCCTAAAAACCTTGTCCTCATGGTCAGCCCATAGGGGGCACTTTTTGAGACAAAATTTCAATTCTAGGTTAGGCAGCCCATAGGGGCCCTTTCCTAAAACTTTGTCCTCATGGTCAGCCCATAAGGGGCACTTTTTGAGGCAAATTTCTATCTTAGGTTAGGCAACCCATAGGGGGCCCTTTCCTAAAACCTTGTTCTCATGGTTAGCCCATAGGGGGCACTTTTTGAGACAAAAAATCTAATTCAAGGTTAGGCAGCCCATAGGGGGCCCTTTCCTAAAAACCTTGTCCTCATGGTCAGCCCATAGGGGGCACTTTTTGAGGCAAATTTCCATTCTAGGTTAGGCAGCCCATAGGGGGCCCTTTCCTAAAACCTTGTCCTCATGGTCAGCCCATAAGGGGCACTTTTTGAGGCAAATTTCAATTCTAGGTTAGGCAGCCCATAGGGGGCCCTTTCCTAAAAACTTTGTCCTCATGGTCAGCCCATAGGGGGCACTTTCTGAGGCAAATTCTCAACCCTAGGTTAGGCAGCCCATAGGGGGCCCTTTCCTAAAAACCTTGTCCTCATAGTCAGCCCATAAGGGGCACTTTTTGAGGCAAATTTCAATTCTAGGTTAGGCAGCCCATAGGGGGCCCTTTCCTGAAAACCTTGTTCTCATGGTCAGCCCATAGGGGGCACTTTTTGAGACAAGTCTAATTCAAGGTTAGGCAGCCCATAGGGGGCCCTTTCCTAAAAACCTTGTCCTCATGGTCAGCCCATAGGGGGCCCTTTCCTAAAACTTTCTACCTCAAGGTTAGCCCATAGGGGGCACTTTTCGAGGCATTTTATCAAAGGTTAGTCAGCCCATGAGGGGCACTTTCCTAAACCCTCCCAATTAGTCAGCTCTCGGGGCACTTTTCGGTCATATTTCTTTCCAAGGTTGCAAGTCTGATAAGACGCTTCCTATCATCATTTCTCATACATTTCTACTCAAAGCTTGAGATATGTCCTGTCGCCAATTAGTTAGCTCATAAAGCACTTTTTGGAGAAGGAACATTACCTTGAATCATTTGGAACATATTCAAATCGTAGGATTATCAGCTCTTGGGGCATTTTCCTACCAAAACCTAATTTAGGAGGCCAAAAATGGCGTCTTTTGTTTGTCTTTGTAGTTAAGTTTTTCAAACTTTACTACAAAAGAGGGGCAGCTGTAAACACCCCATTTTTGCCCTAGGAATCAATAATTTTCAATAATAATCAATTTTCAATTTTTCCTAATTTTTCCTTAATTTAGCAAAATAATAAAAATATTCAAAAAAATGAAAATAAATAGGAAAACACTTCAATTTTGAAAAATGATTTTAGAAATAGCAATAATGAATAATAAATAATTTTTACAAATTTTTGAAATTTCAAAAAATACAAAAAAATAAAAAAATTGCATCGCATATGTACAATTTGCGATGTAAATAAAATCGGGAAATTGGGCCAGCTCAGCTGGCTCGTGTGTGCGCATGGGAACCGTGTGAAGGTTGAAGGTCGCGAGTTCGAATCCCCCCGCAGGCGCTCGGCAAAAATTTTTCGTTCTTTTCCCTGGAGCTGCCACGTGGCAGCATGTGATTGGCCGAGGGAAGTCACGCGCGTCGCGCGTGATCGTCTTCTTCGCGAGCCCAGCCGGAGGAAAAAATCCGACAGAAGTCCGACGAAGGTGAAATCGGCCGTTTTCTTTTTAATCTTCTAGATTAAAGTCAAGATAAGGCCAAATCCATCAGATAAACCAAAGGAACACAAGAGATTAACATCAAATCACCGGGATAAAATCGAATTTAAGAAACGGAAAAATATGGGTTTATCTAAATCGGCCGATTCGAGCTTATCCAAGAGGAGTTCGAGGTGCCTATAAATAGAGGAGAACAGGAGGAAGCCAGAGCACGAAGAAACACGAAGAAAAAGTGAGAGAAAGAGAGAGAAAGGAGTGAATCGGAGTACGCCGAAGAAGCTTGGAGCCGCGACCATCGACCGGAGTGGAGCAACCGCTAGGAGGCGATCTGGGAGTAAACTGCCACCACCATCGGATTCAGCACCCTCAAGAAGCTAGGATTCGACACTTCACCCGCCGCAAACGACCGCCGGAACGCCGTGAACAAGCCAACCCCGCCGCTGTCTCCGACCGATCCGACCCGATTTGACCCGATCGACCCGACCCGCGTAGCGACCCGGATCCAGGTAAGTCGGATTTTTCAGATTTTTTATTATTATTTATTTTATTTATTTTGTTTATTTGATTATTCTGAATTTATTTATTTATTATTATTATTTTGTTAGCCATTTATTTATTTATTTGTTTATATTTTCAATAAATAGGAAAATGTAAAAATTATATTTTCCTAGAATTTAATAATGTAGAAAATAGAAAAAAAAATAGAGAAGGAAAAATAAAATAAAAATAGTAATAAAAATGTAGAAAAAAAAACAATAAAAATATTAGGAAAATAATAATAAATTTCAAAATAGGATAGAAAGTAAACTTAGGATGAAATTTTCAACAAAAATAAAAAATTATAAAAATCATAAAAAACTCATAAAAATCATAAAAATCACAAAAATCGTAAAGATTCATAAAAAAAAATTCAAAAAATTACAAAAAATAAGTTTAGCACTTAGAAAAAACCATTTTCTCCAAATAAACTCAAAATTGATGTTTTCCCTCAAAATCATTTTCAAAAAAAATCAAATTCAAAGTTTAGGCTCAGAAGTTTTTTTAGAAAAATTCCAAAAAATGTTAAGAACATAAATCAAAAGAGTTTGCAAAATTAAAATTCACCAACAAATCTAAATTTTTCAGAAAAGCGAACTACGGCTTGTTTGATCCTGAATAGCAGGTACGTAGGCACCCGTTCGGGTCAACCCCTAAAAATGAATGAAAAATCCTTTTTCTTGAAATAAATTAAAAAACATAATAAAAAGTAACAGAAACACAATGAAACACATTTCTAAAGATGAACAATTTTAGGAGATTAGGTGGTAATCGTAAAGGTTTTAATAGGTTAGCCTCCAAACTTAGAAACTCTGGTTTTCCCTTTTTCTCTTCTCACAAAAACGAGAAGAGAAAATAACGACGACTAGTAGTCCAAATTAAGACTAATCCGCTCCTTTAGTCTTAATTCAATTTTCCTAACAACAGTTGGGTGGCGACTCCAAAGATCAAACGAAATTCCTAACTCAAGTCGAGGATCTAGATTAGATGAGCATAGGGTCTAGTTTAGATCGGATTAGGAATGGGAATTCAAAAAAATTAGACTCGACACCAGGTAAGTACTAAAGTACGCAAAGAGATACAAAGCCAACCGACATGCTTATGTTAATTGTCGTGCTCAATATAAACTAAGTCAACACACCCACTTGCATGGCTATGCTAGTGGCCTTGTTAACTCACTAACCACAATCTCGATTGTATCAAAAGATAATACATCCCAATACATGAGCGTGTTAGGGACCATGTCACCCTTTATACACTTTAAATTTAAGTTTTCTTCTTTACCCCATCTTCATTCCCTCACTTTCTCTTGTACATACACACTCTCTCAAGTAGATAAAACCATTCTTAAGCATTTTCTCGTACTTGTTCTTAGATTTTTAGCTCGAATCAAGCATGTTTCCTCTTTCTTCTCTCTCTAGAATTGCAATTTATCATGTTTATGCTTGTTCTTGTTAGATAATACTTGTTCCTATTGAGATCTTTTGTGGAAGTTAATAAAAATGTGATTTTTATGAGTTATGTAATATAATTTTACTATTTAGAAGTAGAATTTCTTATTATGTTGTTGGACCAACTACATTTAAACTATTTTAGTTACAATGAACTATTGTAGTTGCTATGTTTTGTCAGCTCTAAGCAAGTTACACTTTCCTAAGAAAATATTCATGTAGTAAGGATTCTATTCAACCAGATTTGAAGTAGTTGAGTTGTTTCTTTTATATTATAAGATTTGATAGCATAAAGGGAACTTTGCATGTTACATTATAGTTAAGAGACAATTTTCTCATGTCCATGCAAATAACATGCCTCTCAAAAGTACCTAGAAGAAGCAATGTGTTGAAGTTACTAGCATGAGCTTGTAACAAGAAAGCCATACCCCTACACACTATATGCTACGATTTCATATCTTTGCCTATAAGAAGAGGCATGATCTCATCAAGAGTAGGCCTTTCCAGTAGTCTTGCTACATCAATTGGAAAGCTTTGGAGCAAGCCGATTTGGTGGATTAAGTTAAGGGCTTGATCAATTTCGGGGGTTGGGACAAACTTTTCAATATCTAAGAACCAACTTATGTCAAGCTATCCCATGAGTTTCTATTGACTTTTAGATTGGCTTAAGAATTTATCTCCTAGAGTGATGATGATGGGATCCAATTTCAAGTTAATGGCAACACATATCACATGAACATTATTTGGTTTTCAATCTTGATGGGTCTATATGATGAGGGCTTTACTCATATTAAGGAATACGCTACCTTGATGACTAACATGCCTTAAGGACTCACAAAGAGTTAATACTGGTGTCAAATTAGTATTAAAGGCCTTTATATGCCAAAATGATCTAAGGTGTCCACATTACATAACTCATTCCACAAGTATCTTCATTGGTCACTTGCTCATACACTCAATGGGAAGGGACACAATTTTGGGATTATAGGTACTATTGACATATATTATCTACATAGCATGATTAAGAGGTAGCCTATTCATTTGAGGGTCATCTTGGTTAGATTTTTTAAACATTGGCCTCATGATTCACAAGTTGGTTCCATCTATGTTAGCCTATACACCACAAAATTGATCAAGCAAGTAAGCATATTTAATAGGTTACCACCCATGCAAATTAGATACCAAATGATTCCTATTAGAATCGAGTTGTTAAAGGCCATAGGGATGATAGCTAGAGATGCCCTAATTATACCAATCATAGAAGGATTGGAAATAATGCAACACAAACGACAATATAATAAGATAATTGCTCTGATACCAAAAGATGTTGCAACACAAACGATAATACAATAAGATAATTACTCTAATACCAAAAGATGATGTGACACAAAAGATTCTATAATCAAATTATTCCAATTCCTAGGTGACAAACAATGATAACCAAATCCAATAATCAAATTAACGAACGATAACAAACAAGAACACAAAATAAACCTTAAACCCTTACCTGATATGACGCACCAGCAAGAGAGTAGTCCTAGTATGAATTTATTGATATGACACATAACAATCCAATTCCATCACTTACCACAATCCCATAGATTAATAAGAGTAAAATAAAGATCAAACTTCAATATGTAATTTCCCAAATGTTTAGAAGTCTTAAAATCCTTACATTATAACATACATATAGTAGAAGGAAACAATGCAAAAAGTCACAAAAATCAACCGATTTGCATACATAAGTCGTCAGCTTTGGAATAATGAAGGTTGTCGGCCTAGATGGTCGGCTTAAGTGCCAAAGCCGTTAGCCTTGATAACCGGCCTATCTCTATGTTGCTGACCTTGAATGGTTGGTCTAAAGGAAAGCCGCTGGCCTTTATGGCCTGACTACAGGTGTCCACCTCCAACTCTTGTGATTTGATTCCCATTTCAGGCAAAGTTGTAAGAGTCGTGATTTGATCCCCATCATCTTCTCGGACCTATGGAAGATTTGTCCTCAAATTTGATGGTTCTTATGTTTTAACTGCACATTTCTGAGAATCCCCTAGATTAAAAATTTTGGTCTGCAATTGTTTATTGTCCTAAAGTTATGGTTTCCCTGAAGACTTCTGAATTACTCATAGCTGATTGCCCAATCCTTTCCTCTTTACTAGTAAGGACTTCTTGTCAGTGGCTTTATTGATCTACTCTTGGGCTTCGTGTAACTCAGTTGGTGACATAAGACTTAAAATAACCTATTTACCATCCTTATGAAACATATAGGTGTTTCTAAACCCATCATGTGGCACTTTCCTATCAAATAGCTAAAGCTTACCTAGTAATATGTGTGATGTGCACATAAGGAGAACATTGCAATCAACTACATCCTCATACTTTTTCCTTATGCTGATTGGAATCTTAGCCCTCTGAGTGACATGCAGACTATCTTGTTCACTTAACCAATGTAATTCATAGGGCCTATGATGAGTTGTAGTGACTAGTTACAGTTTATTCACTAATGCAACAACTATAACATTAGTGCAACTACCACCATCAATAAGAAGAGTATAAAGATTACCTTGGACCCTACAAGGAATATGGAATAGGTTTTCCCTCTGCATGTCCTCAATATTTAGAATGTAGTCCTTACCCTGCGCAGCACATTAATAGCCAAATATTGATCATTGCCCTTGTCTTTATGCACCTTATCATCTGGATCTTCATAATATTCCTTTAACACTGCTAATAAATCTGTAAGCTCAAGTACCTCTTCCTTGCCATCCTCACTTTCCACCTCCATAACAGTCATCACCTTTTTATTGGGACATTGAGAAGCCATGTGTATAAAGCCCATGCAGTTGAAGCATTAGGTTTGACGAATCTTCCTACTTTATGACATTAGTACTATTTGTCTTATGTCTGCCCCAGCAACTGATTTCCCCTTTCCAGAAATTTCCTTCTTCCTTCCAATATCAGTAATAGTTGCATTCGCTTCCATCGTCTCACCTATCCCTCCTTTTTCAACTTGTTGACTATTTGACCCATATAGTTGAGTAGTAGATCTATACCTGTTACTCATAGCTCTTTGAGGGTTAGAATGTCTCAGTCTTTCCACTTTCAAAGCTAACTGAATGGCCTCATCAAAGGAGTTATATCGTTGTAACTCTACTATGCAGGCAATTTCATATTTTAAACTAGACACAAATCATGCCACAGTTTGTTCAGGAGGTTTAACTACTCTACATCGAGTCATCAGTGTCTCAAACTCTTGGACATACTCATCTACAATTTTGCCTCCCTGTCTTGGTGTTTGTAGATGCATGAATAACTCTTGTTTGTAATATTCTAGAATAAACCTCTTTCTCATAACTCTTTTCATTTCCTACCAAGTACAAATCTCAACTTACCATCTCTCCTCCTACTGGCCACAAGGTTCTTCCACCACAAAGTGGCATAACTTGTAAACTCAACTGTTGTTAGACGAACTCATGTATGGTCATTAATCTCGTAGCACTCGAAGAGTCCTTCTACCCTAATTTGTCAAAAGAATTCCAATAGTCAAAATCCTTAATCTCAATCTGAGCTTTGATACCAAAAGACGATGCGACACAAACGATTATATAATCAAATGGTTCTAATTCTTAGGTGATAAACCATGATAACAAAATCTAATAATCGAATTAATGAACAATAACGAACAAGAACACAAAATAAACCCTAAACCCTTACCGAATATGACGCACCAGCAAGAAAAGTAGTCTTAATACAGATTTGTTGATATAACGCATAATAATCCAATAACGTCACTCGCCACAATCCTATGGATTGATAAGAGTAAAATGAAGATCAAACTTCAAAATGTAATTTCCCAAATGTTCAAAAGTCCCAAAATCCTTACATTACAACATATATATAGCAAAAGGAAACAAAATGCGAAAAGTCATAAAAATCAACCAGTTTGCCTACATAAGTCATTGGCTTTAGAATCGTGAAGGCCATCAGCCTTAAATAGTACACCATTAGCTTAGATGGCTGGCTTAGTTATTTAAGCCGTTGGTCTATCTCCACGCCATCACCCTTGAATGACCGGTTTAAAGGAAAGCCACCGGCTTTTATGGCCGACCTAAAGGTGTCTACCTTCGACTCTTGTGATTTGATTCCTGCTTCAAGTAAAGTTGTAAGAGTTGTGGTTTGATTTCCATCAGGAAGAGGAGGAGGAATATGTTATATTGCAACCATTAGGTCCAAGTAGCTCATCCATAACTCATTCTAATGATATTGCTAACATCTCATGCATGATGTACTGGATGATGATTATACAAAGGACTATACAACATACACAAGATGAGTATTGTAGGGAGTTTAGGGGGGATTTAAAGAGGATGGAAATGAAGGTAAATAGGATTGAAACATGTGTAGAGCTCTAATCTACACATAGTGGGATTTATATTCTACCTCTTAAGGGATATGATGATGACATGTGTATATTCCTACTAAGATGGATGATGATAATGATGGGGTAGAGGCTTAAGGCTTGATTTGTAGTTTTATTTTTCTAAATTTTCTATTTTTTTTATGTAATAATGTAAAGATTCATGTAACCAATTATGGTATCCATGTGTAGTTATTTTTTTTTTCTTTTCCTATATTTCTTTTATATAGTTTTTTTTTAATCTTTTGTCAAAGGAACTCTACTTCTTAAATTCAAAAACTTAGCTTTAAGCTTTTCTTCATGTCTTCAAAAATCTAAGAAGTACTTGTTTTCCTTATTTCTCTTTCCTTGCTACTTATTCTTTTATTTTTCATGATTATTTTGATGACTTTTTAAAACTTTATCAAGAATTGTTATATGATATTTTTTTTTCTCTTTTATTAGTACTAAATAAATTACATTCACTATTTGGATGATTTTGTGGATTTTTTCCAAACCCTTACTGTTATTCTTACCTTAGTGAACTTAAAACACTTGATTAGGGTTTAATTGTGGAATCTTTGTAAATCAGAGTTACAAGTTATTTAGGCTTGGAATTTAGAAACTTCATATTAGAATAATATCTCTAATAAAAAATTAGGAATTCGGGTTTGTAAACTTACTTTGATATATGTTTATTTCTTAGAAGTTTTTATGAGTATTATGATCTCAAATAATTAAACTAATGAAATTTGTCTATTGAAGGTTCTCTTAACGAAGTAAAAGTTAGGAGATAAATAAAATAAAAATAAAGTTTAGTAGTGAGCCTCATTAACTTAAGCAATTAAACCTGCAAGTTGCCCTTCGAGGGATAATACCTATTGAATTGAGATATGAGCTCAAATTTATCGACCTAAAGCTTGCTATATGCGTCAAGCGAAAAGTCTTAGAAAAAACAACAAATAAAAATAAGTGATGGAGTTAATTGAGATTCAGAGGGGTATCATAAAACCTATCAGCCTAAGACTGTTTGGTCTGGGATGTACTGATTGATGAAATTACTCCATGTTACTTAAAATAATAATAATAATGATGATAATAATTAAAAAGAAAACTCTAAGTTAAAATAAAAACTAGGAAGAATTTTTAAGGGATAGACGAGGTAAACTTTTGTTTGACATCATGGTATTTATAGGGATGAAAAAGAGGAAGTATACATTTTAGTTAAGTGGATAAAACTTTGAAAAAACTTTTTTCTTGATTAAATGATATTTAGTAGAATTTCAAGTTTAAAAATCTTTGTCTAAATAGTATGATAAACATTGATATTGCATGGATTAACTTTTGAAATATTTAATGTTTGTAGTGCATTGAAATGATCGGGAAAAGAATCTGTTAAGGGATAATAACCATTTATGATGAATGCAATTTTTTCAAGTACAATTTTAGTGATTATTGTTTATAGTAAGGTAATTGGTAAAGTAATGTTGTCCTTAATCTTTAATGATTATTTTGCTTGAGAACAAGTAAAGGTATAAGTGAAGGGGATTTGATAAGCGCTATAAAACATTTATTTGTAACTTTTATATAATCTTCGGTTTAATTTTAGAATATTTTAAATGGATATTATACTTAAATAGGATTTATTTTGATTTTAGGGCTTTAAAGTGTAACTTTTGATAAAATGAAACAAAATCACATAGTTTGCATGCTAATCGAAGAAAAAAAAAATCAAAGTTACAACATTAGAAGGTCTTCTAAAGACCATGTCAAGATAGAGGAAGAAAAAGGCTTGAAGGAGCAGTCATGCTAGAGGTCAAGCTAAATTACATAGTTAGTGATACGCTTGTATCATAGGGTATGTTAAAGCCAGTTTTTTTTTTAGCTTTTTGAGAATTTTGAAGATGAGGGATACACGGGCATTTGCACGATCATGTCAAGGCCATATCAAGCAAAGATTTTGATTTCCAAATCAATTACCCAAGCTAAATTTTACTTTCCTGGAGAAGGATCCATCATGAAGATTTGATTTCCTTTCTAAAGAGCCAAGTTTCCTATTTCTTGAAGGCATAATTTCTCCTATTGGTAAAGATTCTATTTTACTCTAGGAAACTATAACTTTCCTAGACAAGTAGCATTTAACTATTACGAGCAGGGTAAAGTTCTAGCTTTGACACATATACAATTTAGAGTAGTAATAGGGTAATTATAGATTTCTACTATTATTCTTGCTTTATTGATATTCTTTTTTATACACTATTCTTATAATTCTATTTTTAATTTCATTATGATGTTACCTTAATTTTCTTTTGTACTTAGGTATGATGAATCCTAAAATGAATATGTAATTGCTGAATTATTATTCAATGAAGTCATTGTTATTCTTGTAACCTAATTATATGTGCTTTATTGTTTTCAAATCAATATTGCTAGTGTGTTAATTTTATATTTGATTTCACTTATGGAGATCAATAGATCCTATATTTGAATAGATAGAACATAATTGGAAGTAGTTACAAGCAATCCTAGAAATATGATGATTTTCTAGATTAAGGTTAAACCTAATAGTACAATTCACAAATCAAAAGTACTGCGATTATAAAGGTTTTAATTAGGAAGGGATTCTAATTAATCAACTTGGAATTAAGAAATAGTAGACTCAAGAGAGCTATGAGTTCAAATTAGGAATTCTCATTATCTAAAATTACAATAGTGGAATTTAATAATAATTAGGTAATTATTGTTGAGACGTGTTTTTTTATATCTCCCTTAATTTTAATCTATACTAAATCCTACCCATTTAACATAGATTACTCGACTAAATTAAGAAAAATTGTTTTTTTTTTTTTTTAAATAAGTCACCACCAACCTAAGTTAGAAAATAAAGTTAAAATTAACTGGTGAATTAACCTTAACTTGCTACTAATCTACGAATTTTCCTAAAAAAGTATTTTAGAAAAAATATAAACCAAAAGTATTGGATTCGGGGGCTAACCTATTAAAATATAAACGGTTACCGGATAGAATTTTCAAGAATACTTACCAAAAGGCCTTTATTTTTTTTATTTACTTATTTGCTACCATAATATGCTATTTGTTATTATTATTTTTATGTTTTTATATTTTCATAAGATTCTAAATTTATGTTAAAAGAAAACCTAAAGTTTATAGTTTATTGTACTAATTTTTTAAAGGTTATTATTATTAATAACCAAAAGTTTTTATTCATCTGATTCTTCTAATTTTTTATCATATCTTAATTTTTATGAAGTTTTTATTTTATTTAAATTTTTCTAAATTTTTTATATTATTTAAATTTTTAAAGGTTTTATATTATTTAATTTATTATCATTAATTTTTTTAATTTTTCTTTCATTATTTTTAAACTTAAAGTTGTTTAGTTTATTATGATTATTTTTCTAACCTAAAGTTTTTATTTTATTATGGTTGCCTCGAAGGTGCCTATGTAATCGTCCGTAGTTTGCTTTTCTTTTATAGAATTTTAATTTGTTGGTTAAGTTTATTTAATAAAAAGTATCAGGTTTACATTATTATATTATATTGATTTTTATTAAGAAAATACCTAAATGGACTAGATTATTAGATGATTATTTTTTTGAAAAATCTAAAATAGCATAAGTTTAGGAAAAACCTCATATCAAATTTTTTATTTATTTAGGAAAAAAGCTCTAAATGAAAAAATCCTAAAATGCTAGGTTTTATTTATTTTTAATTCATTACTACTTTATTCTTTATTCTGTTTATTTAGCTAAAAACCTTAAACTAAAAAAAAAAAACTTTATTATTTTTTCTATATTTTTTATATTTTTATCATTTTCACTTACTCCTAATATTTTATTTATACTAAGATTTTTACCTATTTATTTTTTTCATTTTTATATTTTTAAAATCCCAATTATACTAAAGGTTTTCATTTTTATGTTTTTTATTTTTATTTAATTTGCTAAAGATTTTTATTTAATTAAAAAAATTTATTTTATTATTATTATTCTCCATCAGGCGATAGTATACACCACAACAACCTGATGGGTACTCTATTTTTATGATTATTTATTTTTATTATTATTATTTTATTATATTTTTATTTTTCTATTGTTAATTAAAGATAATCTAAGAAATGAACTAAAATAATAAATAAAAATAATAATAAAAGAGAAAAACCAAACGGATTGTTAGATAATGCAAGTTGGATCATGGGTCACAGGTTGAATCGCGGGCTCATGGATCGCAGTGGCGGAGCTTCTCATCGGTGGTGATTCGATAGCTGTTAAGGGTGATTGATGGGTGCTTTCCTAAGATTTTAGGGGTGATGAATTGATTGGTGGTGTTGTTTTTACCTAAAAGCTAGCTTAGGTGGTGGTTTGGGAGGTGGTCAAGAGTGGCGATTTTAGGTGTTTTCCAATCTTATCGATCTAAGCAAAATTGGATCAAAAGATAGGGGTTTTCTTATTCTAAGTGACCTTAGGAGTCTTCTAACGCCTAAATGGTAGTCTAAGGTGGTGTGTAAGTAGATCTATCTTAAACAGAAGGTGGTGATCGACGTCCTAGAGAGAGAAAGTTCTTGGCCAAAATGTATTAAGGTGTTTTTGTGATTTTTTCCAACCTTTTGAAGTTGAGGGACCTTAATCTATTTATAGAAGTCCATGGATGAGCTTGAGGGACCTTGGATTGCATTGATTTTAAGAGGGGATATACTCTATTTTCGGTTTGAGTTTTGATTTTTTTTTCTTTTTAGTTAAATATTGATGTTAATCTTTGTTTTTAATGATATTTATCAATATATTAATTGAATAACGGTGGATTTATGCTAAAAATCGAGCTTAGAATGGTCAGATTCACCTTTATCTCCTCCTCGCAGTCATTGGTTAGAGGTTGAAGATGATCATATGCCAAACACATGATCAAGTATGACCAATTAGAGGTCAACACGTGTCAATTCGAGGAAAAAAAATGAAAACAGTAAAAAGTTCCTTAGACTAGATTTGAACATGCGACCTACCCCTTCCCCACACACACTAGGTAATCACTCAAACCAGTTGAGTCGATTCAATTTTCGGTTTATTATTACACATATATTATATGTGAGCTAACAATCTTAGTTATTTTTTTATTGATTTTGAGGTTCCCGAACTTAATTTAGAGTCTCATATTTCCTTATTTTTATTGAAAATGTTCACAAGTTTTATTAATTTTGTTATTTATTATTTTTTTCATCATCTTTTTTTTTTCATTTTTCTTTATTTTTTTCTTTTTTCTTTCTCTTTTTTTATTACTTCTTTTTTATTATTGTCTTTATCATGTATTATTTTTATTATTATTTATTTATTTATTTTGTAAACTAGGCTTCTTATTATTTTTTGTTATTTTATTATTTATATATTGATATATATTTTTTTTAAATCCAGATTGGGGCAAAAATAGAGTATCTACAATTGTATTGATAATTCTTGGCTAATTATACGCTTTTATTGATAGTTTTTTCTTAAATTTGCTTGCTAATTTTCTCATTCAATTTTTGCGATTAGATAATAAAAAAAGGTAATTATTAATAATCATAGTCTCTATGGGATCGACACTTGATATCAATATCCACTATACTATAAAATCAATAGGTTCATTTGTTTAGAGGTCTTAAGATAGTAGGATAAATCAATATCATGACTAGAGATGGTAGAAGAATGAAGGGAGATTTACAAGAGCCAGATTACAAAATCCGGCACTTACCAACCAAATACATTTAAGTAATATACTTGGGAAAGAACCATAATAGATCTTGATATTAATGGTTAAATCTTGAGACTCAAATAATTTTTATAATGGAATTAGGTACAAGAAATAACAAAAAGAAGTTTTTATTATGGATTAAAAATAATTTGTAGTAGGTGAATTAGTCCTAAAAGGAAAGTTTTCGATAAGTTTAAAAGAAAGTTTTCGAAAGTTTAAATAGTTAGTAATATATGTTGCATCTTACATAGTTTTGTTACATATAAATATGTTAGATATGGAAAATCCTAAGATGTGTCTCATTTTGATATAGGAAGAATCTTTTTATAAATGAAAAGTGCATAAGCCAATATCTATTCTATAAGAAAGCTTATGTTTATTATTTACCTCAATAGAAATTAATTCAGATCTTTGTCTTATTCTTAAAGCTACATATTTTCTTAAATTAAACTATTCATAAACATTGAATATAAAAAAGCTAATAAATCAAGGAAGATTAAAAAAGTAGCTATTGCATATTTTGATCCTTCTATCCTCAAATAAGCTCGACCGAAATATAAATAGAAGTAAAGACTTAAAGTAAAGTACGAGAGTGTATAGAGTAAACACTGCATCATGTGAAGTTGAATATTTCTAGCAAGAAGTGCTCTTGAGAGATTGAAAGCTTACAAGATATTCTACCTATCATAGGGGCTTAGAGAATTTTCAACTATTATGTAGTCTTTTCAAAAGAAGTAACTCTTATGGAAGTGTGCTGTGAGTGTCCATTGAGACATGAAATTTAAACTCAAAGATCTAGTGTAAGAAGTGAGTTCTATGTGAAGGGCTAAGGGTTAAGACTAGTGAGAGTCAGTAGAACCTAGGAGCACCATTAAAGACATATGAATAATAGCTTCTACTAAGTGCTGCTAAAATTGTCACGATTGTAAACTCATAGATACTTGCTTTTGAAAAGAAATAGTGGATTCTTAGCAATTGAGATGGTGGTGTTGGTAGAAAGGATGTAGGCATGAGGTGAAACCTCTATATATATAGTCTCTCTCTCTCTCTTACTTTACTTTATTTTCATATTACTACTTGTTGTTACCATATTCTAACTTGCATATCCAAGCATCTCTATCTAAGGTAGAAGCTAATAAATGCACATAACTCTAACATAATCTGAAGTGATTTCACATAATAATTTAATTAAGGATTTTATTTAACTTTAGCTTTAATTTTATTTAACAACTATTTCTCTCCCCCCCCTCCCCCCCCTTTCTTGGTTGCCACTTTAGGACTTTCATTTAGTATTTGAGCTTCTATATCATTTATCACATCTCTTGTTTTTACAAAAAGGTGCTTTACTTTTATCTAAAGATTAGTGGCAACCAATAGTGCTTATTTAATAGAAGATCAATTCACTACACATCTACACTTGTTTGATGGAACTAACTTTGCGTATTATATGTGTAAGATGGAAACCTTCATCCAGGTAATGGGACAAGATATGTGGTTAATCATCATGTAAGGAGAGTATATTCCTATATAACCAACAACTTCTAAATGAAAGAGGGAATAAGCTTATACTATAGATGACAACAAGAAGATCAAAGTTATTTTGAGCTCTAAGATCAGAGTTCATCAGAATTCAGCAAAGTCTCCATGTGCACAAGTAGAAAGGAAATATGGGATAGGCTCATTGCAACATGTGAAGGGGATTCTTGCGTTAGAGAAAGCAAGAAAAGTATTCCTATATAGGATTATGAACTATTAAAAATGAATCTATGAGAAAAAGTGTAACAAATATATGATAGGCTAAATGATATTATAAATGAGATAAAATCTATTGGAAAAGAAATAAGTGATGCTAAGCTTGTAAGAAAAATCTTTAGATCTCTACCTCATTCATGGGATGCCAAGAGGGTAGCAATAGATGACACTAAGGACTTAAGTTCCTTTCCTCTTAATAACTTGTTATCAGCGATGATATCTTATGAAACCAAGATTAGAGTCTCATAAGAAAGAAGCAAAAAGAATATAAATTTCAAATAAGTAGAATCATGCACATCTAAAGAGAATGACTAAGAGCTTGCTCTAATCACTGAAAAATTTTCAAAGTTCTACAAAAGAAACAGAAGTGTTAAAAAGCACTCATCCAAAAAGGAGAACAAACCTAATTCAAAGGCACCAAGGAAAGCAGAATCAAAAGAAGGGAAAAATGAACTTGTGTGCCATGAATGCAACAAATGAAGACATTGTCTATGGTTTAAGAAGTCCTTCCAATCAAAGAAGAAAAATGCTATGATGACAACAATGAATGACTTGAAAGAATCTAAATTTGAAGGAGAATCAGAGGAGACTACAAATGTTTTTCTAATGGTAAACATAAAGGTTTTTTTGAAAGCTTTATTGATGGAATTCTTGATAACTGTAGAGAATTGCTTAAGTTTAATATTAGAATATTAGAAAAATATAAAGGAATTAAAGTTGAAAATAAAGTTCTTAAGGAAGAAAATCAATCATTGAAAGAATAGATAAATCAGTTAAATAAAGAAACTATTACAATTGAGTCTACAAAGGATAAAACTAAAGATAAACAAAAGGTAGAAGAGCCTAGAAAAGTATATAAAGGAGAGTCTAGCAGAAGTACATAGACTTGAGATTTTAAGAAAACTAATATGGTAGAATCTAGAAGTTGGTAGAATCGTAACATAAGTAGACCTTATAACTATAATCCTTTTAGAAATAAAAGATGTTATTGTTGTGGTATATTTGGTCATATTACATCAATTTGTTATATAATGAAAAATTCAATTATAAGAAACTAAGATCTAGAATGAATTCTTCACAAAATGAGCCTAAGTAAATTTTTCACGAAAGGAGCTTGAGTGATTTGGGATTCTAAAACAAAATAATATGCTTGTTTGTTTTGCAGGAACCTAAGATAAGAATAAAAGGAAAATGGTACTTGGATAGTAGGTGTCCCAAATAATGATTGGTGATGTCCCATGGTTCATGAACTTAAAGGAGTTGGATGGAGGCTACATAACTTTTGGAGATGAAAAAAAAGGAAAAAACAAAAATTGTTAGAATTGTTAATGTTGGTAATTCCCTATACTCTATAGATAATGTGCTAATAGTTAGTGGTTTAAAACATAATCTTCTTAGCATAAGTTAGTTATGTGAAAAGGGTTACCACATTCTCTTAAAAAAGGATCAATGCATTAGCTTCGACAAAAATGAAAAAGAATTTTTCAAAGGTGTAAGATCAAGAAATGCATATATCATATCTTCTAAATTTCTTAGTTCTTATCATGAATACTACTTTCTATCCAAGAATCACAATTGCATAAGTTAGCATAAAAAGTCTTAGACATGTGAACCTTATGCAACTTAAATGCTTAAAAATTGGTTAGTAAGGGGACTATCAAGTTTTTCCGTAGAAGAAAATGTATTTTACAAAAGTTATACTTTAAACAAACAGTTCGAATCATCCTTTAAACCAAAGAAGCATGTGATTACAAGTAAGCCCTTAGATTTAATTCACACGGATCTCTTTAGACCAACCGGAACTCAAAGTCTATAGGAAAGAAGTATGGTTTAGTCATCATCAATGACTAATGTTGATTTACATGGGAAATTTTCTTAGTGCACAAAAATGATACGTTTCGCAAATTTCTCAAGTTTGCTAAGAAAGTACAAACGGAAAATGAGAGAAGCATTAAAGCCATTAGCTTGAATCATGGTATGGAATTTGAGAATTCATAGTTTATGACTTACTATGAAGAATATGGTATTAACCATAACTACTTAACACCTTACATGCCTCAACAAAATGGCATAGTGAAAAGAAAGAACAAAAAAATCTAGGAAACGACAAGAACCATACTTAATGAAAGTGAGATTCCTACATATTTTTGGGCAAAAGTAGTTAATACTACCTGCTACATTATTAATCAAGTATTCATCAAGCCTTTGTTAGACAAGACTCTGTACAACTTGTTCAAGAATAGGAAGCCTAATGTATCATACTTCTACATTTTAGATGTAGATGTTACATCTTAAAGAAAGGAAATGAGTATGTAGGGAAGTTTGATATAAAAGCAAAAGAAGATATCTTTTTAAGATACTCAAACTTGAGTAAAGCTTATAAGGTCTTTAATAAAACTACCTGTGTGGTTGTTAAATCTATCAATGTAAAGTTTGATGATGAAATGAAAGAAAGATCTTTAGAAGATGATGAAGTCTGGAAGGAGCTAGAAGAAGTAGTTTAACTGAATGAAGATAATCAGGCTTCTAATAGAATCAAGGGAGATCAAGAAATGTCACAACAAAAAAATCCCAAAAAACAAGAGGAGAATCAAACTTAACCTAGCGTAGTTGCAAAAGGAGTTGATGAAAGCAAGAAGATAAGGGGAGAAGAGAATCCTTCTCCATCTAATCCTACCACAAGAAGTATTCTTGTAACTCATTACACTAGAAATATAATTCATCATCCTATTGATCAAATAATCGGTAAACCATCTAATAATATTAAAATAAGATCAAAATATAATGAAATCAAGTCTCAATTTACATTGTTGTTTAAAATAGAACCAAAGTTAGTTGACGAAGCTTTAAAAGATGAAAATTGGATAAAGGCAATCTAAGATGAACCTAGACAGTTTAAGATAAATATTGTTTAAAATCTTTTTCCCCCCTCCTAAAGATAAATCTATAATTGGAACCAAATGGCTATATAAGAATAAGCTTAATGAAAATGGGGAAGTCTATGGAAATAAGCTTGGATTAGTAGCTCAACATTTCACACAAGAAAGAAACCTATGCGCCAATAGCTAAACTCGAGGCTATTAGACATTTTCTTGCATACAATTGCTTAAAAATTTTCAAACTATTTCAAATAGACATTAGAAGCAAGTTTTTTTTTTTTTTAATGGTTTTATGAAGGAAGAAGTTTATGACAAGCCCACCCTCGATTTTGAAGATGAGGCTAATCTAGATCTATGTCTATAAGTTAGATAAAGCTTTAGAACATGGTACAAAAAGGTTGAATAATCTTCTAGTTGAAAATGCCTTTAATAGAGGAACTACAATTATAACTATTTTTACTAGGTTTGTGAACTCTAATATTTTAATTGTTCAAATTTATGTCAATGATAGTGTTTTTTTTTTTTTGTTCCACTAACAAATTGTTGTGTAAGGATTTTCTTAATATAATGTAGGTTGAATTTGGAATGAGTCTTATTAGAGAATTTGCATTCTTCCTAAGACTTCAAATCAAACAAATGATAGAATGAACCTTTATCCATCAATCAAAATATGTTCCCTAGATATTAAGAAAGTATGGTATGGAAAACTCTACGTATATTGTGATGCCGATGGAAGTCAATAACAAGTTAGACAAAGATGAGACAAGTAAATGAGTATATCAAAAGACATATGAAAGTATGATTGGTTCCCTTCTTTATCTTACTACAACAAAGCTAGATGTACTTTTCAATGTGTGCCTATGTTTATGTTATCAATCAAATCCCAAAGAATCACATCTAAGTTTTAAAGATTTATCTCATACAAGGAATTTAAGATTATGTTTGGTTAATTTTTTTTTCATGCTTATTATGTAGAATGTTGAATTGATAAGAAAAGTATAGCATGTACTTGTCCATTCCCACAAGATATGATGGTTTCTTTGTCCTCCAAGAAGCAAAATACAAGTGGCTCTATTGACTATAGAAGCGGAATATATCTCCTTAAGTAATTGTGCAGTGCAAGTTTTATGGATATAATAGAGTGCTATAAATATATCTAAAAATCTTATTTATACATTTAAGACTAAACACATTAGACATTATTTTATCATAATCACATAAATAATGGTAGAATCATAGTAAATTTTATTCCAAATGATGAACAAATAGCTGATACTATCACATAACCCTAGGAAAAACAATGCTTTTCCATGTCATATCTTTTCACATATATCTTGTCCCACACCAAATCATGTTCTTTCTCTATTCACACATGCTTACTCTCTTCTATCTCTTTCTTACTCTATGTGTCGAGTATGTCTAAAGGCTTGTTTCTAAAACACAAATGGGAAGAAAGGTTGTTTGCTAAAACTTTCAATTAGAATAGGGAGAAGAAAATCTTCAGATGTGGAGTTAATTGAAGAATCAATCCACTTATTAAGTGAAAATGCCACAATTGATACAACAATTTCAAAGGAAGCCCTAATAACTCTTGATCTTAATCTCTCTTTTACATTGTTAAGTCTGTTTGCTCTTATACATGAGGATTTCAAGGTAAGATCGATTTTAGAGGATTATTTTGTTGATCTCAACTTCTTTAAATCTGTTGGTGTGGACCTCTTGGTGTAGTTTTCAAACCATGGTTAGGAAAAAATTTATTCTATGAAGAATAGTTTTTTGAAGATTTTGACAAAGATGTTCTATGGAAACCTAGTGGTGAAAACAAAGAATGGGAAGAGAATCTTAGTTACTAAGATAAGCATGCAAGATATAACAGTGAGAAGAGAAGATATTGCTCAAAGTTTAAATATGCAAGATGATGAAATCCAAAACTATGACTTTGACAGTTCAAAAGAGGCCTACCATATATTATTGGATTATTCCATTAACTTGACCTAGTAAAGCATAATCTGAATTCACAGTTTCCCTTTTATGTTAAATTGTAGCATCACATTTTTATAAAATGCATTTCACCTTGCATAGGCTCAAAAACTTCAATTTTTGCACTCGATGCACATCTTTTAGCTTCTATCATGAAAAGGAAACATGTGAATATTCCTTATGTTTTGCTAAAAGTTATGGCCAAAATGACAAAGAAGTCAAGTTTAGGTTTTAGTTCTTTGATCACAAAGATTTTGGAGATTAAAGATGTGGATTTAAGTCCTTTTGCTATAGACATGATAAGTGTAAAGAAAATTGGGCTTGCAACTTTAAAAAGTATGCATATAAGTGTTCAAAATAAAGTTTGGTATGATAAGGATGGTATTGTTATTTTCTCTTAACAAAGCGTATAGGAGAAGGTAAGGAGTTTGGCTCAAGAAGAGGAAGCAGAAGCAAATCCATCTGCGAAAGCTATCCTACATCCTTCTAACTCTTTCTCTCCTAAAAATTGATGAAACCAAAATGGAGGAGAGTAGTATGTCAATAGGAAAAAGTCTACAAGGAGAAGCAAGTGGAAATGATGATGATGTTGATGCTGCTTTGATCAAGGGTTAAGGACAGGTTAAGGAATGGGCAAGATAGATGTTGAAGAAAGGTAAAAGTGTTGAAGAAGATGGAAAGATGGAATTTTATTTTATTTTTTCTTTGAGATTTTACTTATTTAATTCTATGGTGGCTAATCCTTTTGTTGAATGCACTATGATGTTTTTATATGGAGTTTTGTGATAATAGTTTTAGGGGAAGCAACATCTAAAAGTATCATGTGATGAATTTAATGTGATAATAATTGTTTCCTATTGTTTATATGTTTTGGCTTAATCAAAAAAGGAGTAGAATATGAGTAATGTAGTTTTTTATGAACCATGTTATTATTATAACATATTATTTTGAGTGTGGTAGGAGATAGTAGAAGCATGAAGGGAGAATTAAATAGAAAGAGATTAGCCAAGTACTTACCATTTGAGTAAAGTACTTAGATAGGAGAACCAAAATAGATCTATGGTTAAATCTTGAGATTCCTTAAATAATTTTATAATGGAATTAAGTAAAAAAATAAAAAAAGAAGTTTTTGTTATAGCTTAAATAATTTGTAATAGGTGAATTAGTCCTAGAATGAAAGTTTTCAACAAGTCTAAAAGAAAGTTTTCAAAAGTTTAAATAGTTGGTAATATATGTTGCATGTTACATAGTCATGTTATATATAAATTTGTTAAATGAGGGAAGCCCTAAGATGTGTCTTGTTCTAATATAGCAAGGAGTTTTTATAAATGCAAAGCACATTTACCAGTATCGTTTCCATAGGAAAGCTTATGTTAATCATCCACCTCAATAGGAATTAATTTAGATTTTTATCTCATTCTTAAAGTTGCATATTTTCTAAAATCAAAATACCCCTAAACAATGGTTATCAAGCTATTAAATATTGAATATAAAAAATCTAATAAATTGAGGAAGATTCAAAAAGTAGCTGTTGCATATTTTGATCCTTCTATCCTTAGATAAGCTTGATCGATATATAAAGAGAAGCAAAGACCTAGGGCAAAGTATAAAAGTTTACAAAGTATACATTGCATTGCATGAAGCTAAATATTACTAGTAAGAAAAACTTTTGTGAGATTAAAAGCTCACTAAATATTCTACTTAGTAGAAGGGCTCAGGAAATTTTCAACTGCATAGTCTTTTCAAAAGAAGTAACTCTTGTGAGAGTGTTGTAAGCGTTTATTGAGACTTGTGATTTAAACTCAGAGATCTTTTGCGAGAAGTGAGTTCTATGTAAAGGGTTAAGGGTTAGGACTAGTGAGAGTCGGTAGAACCTAAGAGAATTACAAAGGACATAGGAGCAATAGCTTTTACTAGGTATTGCTAAAGTTGTCATGGTTGCAGACTTATGTGTACTTACTTTTGAAAGGAAGTAGTGGGTTCCCAATAGTTGAGCTAGTAGTGCTAGTAAAGAGTATGTAGGCAAGAGACTAAACCTCTATGTGAAGGGTTAAGGATTAGGATTAGTGAAAGTCAATAGAATGTAGGAGAATTACAAAGATATAGGAACAATAACGTCTACTAGGTCTTACTAAAGTTGTCATGGTCGTAGACTTACATGTGCTTGCTTTTGAAAAGAAATAGTGAATTCCCAATAGTTGAACTAGTAGTGCTAGTAGAGAGGACATAGACAAAAGACCAAATCTGTATGTAGCTAGGCTTTATCTCTCTCTCTATCTCTCTTTTACTTTACTTTATTTTCATATTATTACTTGTTTTTACTATGTTATAACCTATATATTCCAATATTTCTATCTATAGCAAAAGTTAACAGATGTGCATAACTCTCACATAACCGTCTACAGTGATTTTGCATGATAATTTAATTAAGGGGTTTATTGAACTTAGGCTTTAATTTTATTTAATAACCAATTTAGTCCCCCTTGATTGCCACTCTAGGATATACATATTTCACTAAGGTAGTGACCAAGCAATTGGATACACCAAAAACATCCCCTATAAGATCTAACCACATGTTTGTCACTCTTAATTGAAACATGAACATGTACTTTGCTCATTTGAAGACTTGATGTCTCTCCTCCAACTACACAAACGAATCTTTATCCCCTTTACAACTTTCTATCCATATTTAACTGTGTTTTTTAGGGGGGGGTGGGGGGGTGGGAATGAAATTTTATTCTCTAACACTCTAACATAAAAAGGAATTATTATCCATGATAATTCCATTTGTCTCATAACATTGACACCTCATGAAAAATATTATTTTAAAGTAGTAACATTTTATATTTAACTCTACTAATGATAGTGAAAAGCAACCAGTTCTTCTAATAATCAAGAGTTTGATCTTTCGAAGGGATAATCTGGTAGAGTAATGGCATTTTTTTTTCAAATTATCTCTCTCTTTTGACTAAATAAGGAAAGCTTATGCGTATTTATAAAGATTTCGCCGTCAATATCATTTGTCGGATAATGTTAGTCATCAATGGTCTGGATGAATCTCCTCTTAATAAGAAGAAGCATACATGAGACATGCATGTAATTGAGCCCAATGAATGGACAATCCATTTTAATGAGCCATACTCCAAGCCTACCATACTAATTCTCTTATAATCATCTTAAGGTCATGAACTTAGCTCTCTAAGCCTTATCACCTTAACACAAAAATCCAATTAATCAATAGGAATAAGGTCTTAGATTGCATTTAGCGCTCTACAATAGCTAAAAGAAATTAATTGTTATCAAAATAAATTAAATCTAAACTCTCAGCATAAGTTGTAACTTCTATCCATTAACTAGTGTTGGGTATGGACCAAATTTTAATACCTTGATAAAGCTCATTACTGCACAAAAACATTTAATGTGAATTTCAAACAAGAGGAAGATGTTAATGTTCAACCAAATGTTGTTAGTGTTTGGGCTAGTGGAAACATGTGGTGGACTAGAAGGTGTGAGGTTTTAGTTGTTTTTTATTTTGTCTTTTCTATTTTGAAGTTTTCTACTTGAAAAAAGTATACTTTTAGTCCTTAATATTTACCTACTTTTCTATTTAAGTTTTGAACTTTTTTTTTTCCTTCCTTATGTTAAATATTCTATCCATATTGGGTAAGGATTAGCTCTTGATTAGCTTTAGACTAGTTAACTAAGGTGACTAGAATACATATCAATTTTTCCAACCCCTTTTTTTACTTTTCATTATTATTTTCGTATTTTAATTATATTAATTCACTAAATATATTTAATATTATTTTTATTATATTATGTAAATAAATATGTTTAATATCATCATTTTATTAATTTAATTATTGTAGACTAATACGAAGTCTATATGTTTCATAGATGGACAGGAAACTTAATAAATATCATAAAAGCTTTTTTTTTTTTTTGTAAGGGTTTGAAAATGTTAAGAATTAGCATATAAGGAAAAAAAGATTGACCACTCAAATAGAAAAGTAAGTAAATGTTAAAAACTAAAAGTATACTTTTTTTCCTTTTTATTTTATCATATATTTCCTATTATAGTTTAGGGTTATAAATAGCTACATAGTGTTTACTTTAATGTTCGCCCAATCCCATCAGTTCTCGTGATAGTTTGATATGGGGATGGTAGTAGGTTAAGTCATTATGACTCAAAACAAAGTCCTTAATCTAAACTATTAAATAATTTATGAATTAATCTCCCATTGCTAGGTCTTTTTCTTTAAAATCTCAACAATTGTCAAATACTTTCAAGTCATCAAATGGCAACTTATTCCAATTAAAAAATATAAAAAATAGTATATGAGTTCAATGGAAATAAAAAGGAAAAATTAAGAAGGATTTATAAAGTTAAAAAATCAATTTTTCCAAAAAGGACCTTTTTCCCCTTAAAAATGGTTTTATCAAATTTAGACCTGAATAAGCTTAGAGATCCTAAATATATCTCCAAGACCTTAATTAAGTAAATAAAATAAATTATAAGTTATTTAGAGAAAATTGGGAAAGAAAAACTTAAATTTGAAGATCAATTTGGTGAAATGACAAAAATATCTTTAAGCTTAATTTTATTGAAGGGTAGCTAAATACTTGAGTTCTTAAGGGTAATTTGGAGAAAATAACAAGTATTTTTTAGTTGGAATGAAGAAGGAAAAAAGAGGAAAAATAAAAATTTTAATTATGCTAAAAAGGATGGACACATGCCACTTTTAGGCTAATACCCTTAAACCCTTGCAATCCCCATTACTTTTTTCTCTTAAACCCAAACTAAAACCCACCTATTTAAGCCCTTAATGACCAAAATTTTTAGTAGCCCTCAAAACTCTAACTAAAACCTTAAACTATAAACTTAACTCTAAACCCTTCTCAATTCGTTACTAATTATACTTCTTTTCTTGTGAGTTTTAAGTGAAAAATCAAGTGAAGAACTTAGGGGCTCTCAAATTGTGACTCAAAGGAGATTTTAAGGTAAGTGATATTTAGTTTAATTTAATTAAGTTTTATCTGGTCAAACATAAATCTAAGCGGTGAAGGGTAGTTCTATGTAATGTTGTCAAAATCGCGAGTTAACTCGCACATTTTTACAATTTTACAAGTTGGTAAGCACATTTTCAGTCAACTCGCATGTAAAAATGTTTTTGAGATAAAATCGTAATGGAATCGTGATTCCACACATGGAATCCATAAAATCATGAGTCCACTAACGTTTTTACGTTTCTACTACAAGGTCTTATTTTTCACCAGTAGAAGGAGTGAAGAGGAAGTAGCTTGGCCTAGACATGCAGCCTAAAGAAGCCTAGCTTAGCCCAAAATTCAAGTAAATTTGTAGGCTATAGCTTTCATTCAAAAACTAAAGGTATAAGATTTTATCTTGGTTTACCCATTAACTAAAGCTATGAGTAGGACCCACGTGCTTTCCTGTCGTAGGGGAGTATGAGCTACACCCCAACATGTTCATCGGTCATCACTCATAGCTTGTTGGTGTGTTGCATTGCGTTGAAGTCTTCATGTTTGTGTTCATTGATTGTTGGTCTTCTTGTTCCTATTTATGATCATGTTCGTGTTAAGCACTCATATTTGATTAGTGCAACTTTCCTTATTTTAATTAATATCTTTGTAATAGTAAATAAAATAAATGGTAGATAACTTTAACTTTATAAGATTTTTTTAGATTTTTAATTTTATAGGAAAGGTATAAACATATTTATATTTCTATCTTTTCAATATCTCATAGATATAATACTTTTAAATATATATTAAGTAAATATATTTTGAATTAATAATCACGAACAATACAAAAATTTACTTAGTAATATATAATTTTGAAAGATTTTCTTGTTATAGTACCTTTTTTACTATTTACTTTTGGTTAGTAGTTATTAGTCATTTTTTTTATATTACTCCTTTTTAATAGTATATCTTCATTATCAACTTTTATTTATTAGTAATTTCTTAAAGTCACAATTGATTTTTAAATTTTATTTATTATCTTTTAGCTTTTGTATATATAACTAGGTAAAATTTACTTTATACATGATTTATCATTTTAGAAATAAAATATCTATATTATACAACTTATGCTTGATTATCTATATTATGACTTTTATTGTAAATTTGCAATTTATGATCAAAATAAATGATGAATTTCCTTATTTCTATTATCCATTATATTTTTTAATGACTATTGTAAGTAAATTTACAATATTTAGAAGTTATTTTACATAGGTTGTAGAAACTTACGTTTCTAAGTTCTGTCTTTACATTTCAATTCCACGGACCTCTTGGTGATTCTACGTAAAATCATGATTTTAACAACCTTAGTTCTATGTAAGGAAAACCAATTGGAATCAAGAAGAAATTTCATCTTTAGAGCTTGTTGTGGATGGAAAAGGAGTGATTTGAAGGCTAAGTTGAATCTCCACCAAGGTCAGTTTAATACAAGAGTTGATTTGATGGTTGAAGATGGTTACAAGAGATTAAACATGATGATTATATGATTAATTAGATGTTGATGAAAATGAACTTGGAACCCGTGTGGCTACAACTTATTGTGATGAGTTTTGAATGTCTTTTAATGATTTGAATGTTAACCTAAGATTTAGCATACTGAAAATGTTGTTAAGTATTGGAAATGATAATAGAAATTAAGTTTGATAAATGATGATTTAAGATATGTATATAGGTAACTGTTGCCACCACTATAAGGAAGGAATTAAGATTTAATTTCCATGTGGAATCTGATTTAGATGATGAATGATGATAATTTTATGATTAAAGTATAGGTATGTGGATTTAAAAGTAGTTTACGCGATGGATTTGGCATATATGGCATGTTAGAAGTTGGAATTGATGATTTAACTGAGTTAGTGAATAAACAAGTTGATTTGATTGATAATCCATAAATTTTCAGTATATTTACATATTCTTGAAGTGATAAGTTTGACCAAAATTAAAGTTATATGATAAACATTAAGTTTGGCAAAGTTTAAGGGTTATTTATGTTGTGGTTGTAGATTAATTGATCTTGAGATTTTAATTTTCTTGCTTGAATTGAATGATGTGTTTAATTATGGAAATTTACGAAATATTATGTTTAATTTGAATCAATTTGGTAGAAATATGTTTGATTAATGGATAGGAGTCTAATTGGATGTAAAATGAGACTTAGAAGTGGAATTATGTAGGATTTGGGCTAGTAAGAATGAATTTAGATATGTTGGGCATGTTTTGGATTGTTTGGGCTATTCTAGAAATTATTTTGGCTAAAATTGGAAATATACAATGTCTTGGATTCTAGAAAGGAATAGAAATAAGTGGCTTTTGGTTTGGAGTGAATTGAACCTAAATTAGATGAGTCATTAGCCTTTAAATTGGATAATTCGTAATTTAATGTACTATGGAAATTCAAGAGTCCTAAAATGAATAAAATGAGGCTTTTTTATGTTGGAATGGATAGTAGAAGTAATAAGGAATCAAATGGCCTTATTTTCACGTAATTTGAGTTTAAATTGAATAAATTATGACCATTTAAAATTAAGGTATTTAAAAATAATAAGTTGGAATTTGATAATAACTAGCTCAATTAACTAAGGCTTAGGTTTACCCAATTCTAAATTGGCCCATTCATATAGGCTTAAGGACCACCCTTTCACCCTTCTCATGGGCGGCTCATATAATTAAGCATAATTAGATTAATTGCACTTAATTAAACTTAGTTATCCTAAACGAATTAAGATAAGAAATAATGTAATGAACTTAAGTGACAATGGGCCTAACACCCAAAATTTAATTGGGCCCATTCCTTTCTTAAGACTCATAAGCTAAATAAACCTTATCATAATAATAATAAAAAAAAAATCCAAATCGAGTCTCAAATTACATTAAGGCCTAAATCTAATTAAATACCTAAAATGAACTAGACTTAAGCTTAATGAAATCAAGTGGGCTTACATGACAATAATAAAATCCAAATGGGCGCAAAACTCAAAACTTACTTAAACCCATTAATCTTTAGAACCCATACTCTAAATGTGTCTTAACAAATCAATTAAACTTAATGGGCCTTAAACTTTATAAGGCCCTAAATTAATTAAAGGCTTAAAATGAAATTAAAATTAGACTTAATAAGCAATTGGACCTAAGACATAACAAATAGGACTAATTGGATATAGTGAGACTAGGTTAATTAAAATAGATTTAAGTAACCTAATCGGACTTAAAATGTAACTCAATGTTAATAGTTAGACCTAAGTGATTTAATTAATGCTAGTGAGCCTAATTTCAAACATAATTAAATCTACTATTTGGAAAGGGCCTAAATACCCTAGTAGGGCTTGAGACACATCTAAACTCAATTATAAATAACCTGATAAGCTTAAGTAAATAAATCCTAGATGGTTCGAGCCAAAATTAGTTAAAAGCTAATTAGGCCTTTATAGCCTTTAATGGGCTCATAACTAATATGGGCCTTATGTCTTAGAATAGAATCAAATACTTAAAATAATTATCTAACTTAAGTTTTTTTCTTTTAATGCATAAAATCGATTCAATCTACTCAAATGAATTTCGAACTACATTTCAGGAACCTTCAACCCTTCTAAGTATGTAGTAAAATGTGTGTTACATACTAAGTTACATAAATTAACTAGACTAATAACTAATCTAACTAAGTATCTACTTGCTACATGTATTTGATTACTTGAGCTAGCAAGTAATAACTTTTAGATCGGGATTATGGTTGTGGTCATATACCTTAAAATGACACAGTTGTTAGGCGCTTAAGCAATCGAGTAATGGCTTGGTAGGTAGTTGATAAACAAAATCGCATTGGATAACAAGTACTATAAGTGAAGAGAAGGTATATCAAGAGTTGTCCAAAGTTATGAGACCTTAGCAGACAATATGATATAATTAAGTTATGATCAATGAAAACCACATAAAAATAAGGTTACTTAGACAAAGCTACTTAGGTTTTGGTTTTAGGGATGTGGAGTTTGATTGCTCTCATCAATTCTTAATGTCTGCTATGGTGGAATCAGACCCTAGGTCTTTCATTGTGTTGTTCAATATCATAAGTACTCTTATGTTGACTGTTTACTTAAATAAGGTAATTTAATGAACTATATGATTGTCTGTTGCATTAGTGTGTAAGCATGTGTAACATTTGTATAAGTGTTTCTGTTACTATGTATTGATTCCTTATAGCTCACTCGCCTTGTCTTTTTTAGATGAAGACTTTTTTTTATCCTTTGTATGATTCGATGAGATTTATCTCTGAGGAGGAGTATGGGGATGAGTTTGAGGACCTAAACTACATTGATTATGACTTTATTTGATTTCCTTTTTTTTTTAAACTTAGTTTTATGTTTTCAATATTGTATTTAGACTTTTATTAGGAGCCACCTATGGTTTTATAGCCTATTCTTTTTATGTTTGTATTTTGTAGATCGTTTAAGCTCTAGGAATTAAACCACCCTTTTGTGTTTATCTATGTGTTTACTTAAATAAACAAACATTCAAATGTTTTCAAAAATCAAATAAACTGTCGAAATGTTTTCAAAATCTAATTAATAATTTTAGGGTTTTAAAATTGGTTTAGAAACCCATCTAGTAACTGTAATTTTACATATTTTATTTAAGTAGGTTACAAAGCCAATTATTATTGCCATAATGAATTAGAGGCATGATACCAATAATTTCCTTATGATGAGTTTGCTTACAAAAGATATGCTACTGAAAGTAGGCATTGGAGAAAGGGTGAGGGTAGGGGGGACTCTTGGATTCCATCTCTGAGAGAGTTAGAACTTGCACTAAATGGTAGAGAAACTAACAAGTCTTTAAAAGTGTGAGAAATGATTTATATCAATACAATGTCATGGAAGCCACTAGTTCTAGCTAGGTTATTTATGGAAAATGAAATGAAAGCCATTAAAGAAGTTATTGCTTAGAAGTAGAGGGCATGATAGGCCAGTATAGGCAAGGGATAGAAGAGGCAATTACATTGTCAATTTAATTTATCAATTCATAATAATTCTCCATGACATTAAGTTGTTCTAATAGTATCTCGAGCTCCCATGATGTGAAAGCTCATCTTTGTTGGTATAAGTGAGAATGGAAAATGCCTATTTGTAGGTTTTCTCCTCATAATGGATGATGGAGATGAATTTAATCAATAGTCGCAATACTTTATAGAAAATAAACACCACATAGAATATCTCATGGAAATTTCTCAACTAATAAATTTTAGATATCGTACCTAACATCTCTTCTATAATATGGATGTTGTGATACATTTGGGTTAAGACATGGATCAAAGTGGATCAATTTTAATAATTTGGTTAATAAAATGGCTAACCAAGCCACTAATTGCATAACTATGGCTTTGAAAATGAGGATATGTGTAAAGGATCGATGGTTGTCAACACCAAAACCTCTCTAGATGGTATTTTACCAGCTAGTTGATTTGAATCTCCGCAACAGAAAAATAAGAAATAGACAAGACGATCTGAATATGACCATAAGACAGCTATGTGTACTCGTGACTTTGGTCGACGAATAAAATGGAAAAATATTACTTTTACAACCCCACTAGAGAGAGAGAGAGAGAGAGAGAGAGAGAGAGAGAGAATGCATACCACCAAGCATGACGAGAAACGGAGCATAATAATAGCTTTATCGTCCGGGGTGAATCAATTATTCGTTAACAAGTACTAATGTTTCA
Organism: Laguncularia racemosa; assembly: GCA_037954665.1. NCBI lineage: Eukaryota > Viridiplantae > Streptophyta > Magnoliopsida > Myrtales > Combretaceae > Laguncularia > Laguncularia racemosa. Next base: position 4,215,999 of record JBBMOL010000011.1, read on the forward strand.
CATTTCCAATGAAATTGCTTAATTACGTCGCAGACCATACATATCCTAATTCTTACGGAAAGAATTGCTAATCCATCAAGCAAGTTTCAACCTGAAAGCATTCTTGCAAGTAACTAATTCAGTTTTTGTTATGTTATGGTATAGTCCAACGTTATTTCCAATTCCGACCATGTTGTGATCATATATAATCTGCAGTTAATTAAGTTGGTGCGGCAAGCCCATCTTCATCATCACCTAGAGCACGATTCAAAAACACTGCCAGTCGGATCCCTCCCTGTGCAATCCGCTTCATGACTATCGGCGTCCTCGAGTTAAAATAATCATCTGCGTGCCAACACAAATGGAAATATATTTTATTTGATCTTCAATTATTGAACATCTCATACGTGATTTTATCCCATAATTAAAGCATTAAATTTACCAAAAAAAGATTTCAAATGGGATTATGTTCAATGCCCTAGCACGAACGGGCCTAATATGATAACCGGTAATTATAAGATAAAGCCACTTTGGGCAAGGAAATGCAAGATTCATAAAGAGGCTGACCTTCTCACATTGAATATATATAAATATAATCATATTAAATAATTTTTATCAAGTTACACTTATTTCCATATTCAAAGTGAGGTGTAACTTCATTTTCTCATTTTTATAATATAGTTGTCAACTTGCTAACGTGGCATTTAAATTTTTTAAAGTAGAATTAAAAATCGAAAAATAAATCCAAAATTTTATGATCAATTTTAGAAATCGAAAAGAAACACACATTCTTACAACACAATCTTACAATTCGATTAACTTATTAGATTACATATGTAAAATAGAATAGATGATACGTCTCATGGACCTTCATACCTGCTAGTGTCATACCAGGCTCAACGTCCTTGTAACCCCATTTACAAGCTATGTTGATGCTCTCTGTTGCATACCTACATGTATACATGACAATGAAATTTATTGCGTATGTCAAAATTAGATTAGATATAAAAGATTAACTCTCAAACCTACTTGAGAGTTACCTTGGAGTTACTCAATATCTGCTGACAATTATTTTATTTTAATTTGACAATAGTTGAATTGAGTTTGACTTCTAACTGTTGTAGTAATTTATAGAATTGAGTCCAAATTTTATAATATTTAGATTAATTAGCTTGTAAACTAGAATTTTAATGTTAGCCAAGTTTAATGATTATATTAATTAAAAAAATGACTGACAAATAAATCAAGGTGTGAAGCAAATTTTACGGAGTGGAGCTCAAATTCGAGTTCAAGTTTCAGTTCAGAACTACATTGTCTATGAAAAGATGAACTTACCTAATTGGACATGAAAGAAGATCACTGCAATCGGTCCACAATGAGGTGTCGGTAGACCAATCTCCCTAATATGTAAAAGATAAAAATTTAAAACGATTGCTTTTATGTATGAAAAATTATAATGGAATGTAGAATACAGGAACGGAGAAAGGATATGCAATGTCAATAAGATTGGCCATACATCGGTATAGTTGCCCTCTATGTCTTGTAGAAGAAGATCCATGTCCTTCTCATAGTAATCTGCAGCTGCTGTTAGAATGATTTCCCTGTCCCAAACCTGTTTAGACATGAATTATTTCAGTACGTCGAAGAGTGCTGGGAAAACGAAGAAATAAAAAAACAAAGAAACGATTGATGATATTACATGGTGAAGATTGGATTTATGCCTAAACCAACGTAGATCTATGGTGTTTCCTCCTTCATCGCTGGTAAATCCACAATGCAATGGCTGAAAACAACGACTGAATACAAATGAGTGTAATCCATACGCAAAACAAGAGCAAGATAAATGGATCTCGCTTATTCAGTTAATGGTATTATGTTGTTTCGACAAAGTTATATATCAGATGATCAGGTCTTGGTCGACGGGATTGAAATCGTATGGTTGCTTCATCTAACTTTAAAATTAATTTTTGTATATTTTAAATATACACTTTATAATGATTTAATCATTTTTTTTTCCTTGTATCAAAATGATCGTATATCTTCGACATTTAAAATTTATGATTTGCTCTCTTTGGAATAAAATTCTAAGATCAACTCGAATTATGTGCATTGAAGAAAAAGAAAAAGAAAAAAAAAGAAAAAACTGGATATTGATTAGTAAATAATCATTCTTAATGGTGTATAATACTTCTTGATAAGAGTATTATTTAATAAAAAAATAACATAAAGAAGTTTTAATCCAATTGAATTCTTTTCTATTCTTTTCGAAAAAGTGGAAGACTACGAACAGCAAAAGTTAAAAGTGAACTCAAATAATGGAAAGTGAAAACTCATAGAGCTTGAATTTTTTATATGATATAATAATATAAATATAACATGATTAAAAATAAGATTTTAAAAATAAAATATCAAATCGATACGATATACGATTGAAAATATATAACTATTACAAAATAAAAAATAAAAAAATCTTGATGTCATCTAAGATCTCTATCCAATTTTTTATACTTTTGATATTAACACAAATTGAATATAATATAAGACGAAGAGCAACCCACCACCTATACGAATTGCCACTCTTGCTCACTATTAGGATAGAAAAACTGCAAAAATGGAGGATCATTTTTGACGTGTACTTCTCGTTTTGGCCAAATTGGTTAAAGTGTTTGCATACCTGATGAATATCGCCCATGAAGTGAGATAAAAACAACAACGCTTCAGTCATGTTATCTGTGAAGCAAAGAAATTGCCAGAATTAAGCAAGTTTAATAACGTGTAAGCAAAGAAATAAAAAGGGGCACCCTTATGTGGGGAGCTTTAATGGCTTCTCACATCTACGGTCAGCAGTTCCTTCTTTGTAGTGCAAAAGCTGGGAGGTGAAGTTTTGTATTGCGCCAGCCACACACATATTCTTCAACCCATGTGTGTCGTGACAATCCCCTTGTAAAACCAACCACACATTATCAGAATTATTGATAATAATTACAACGTATGCATTATTATTACATGATCTATATACGCCCCAATATAAATCGTACTTCCATATCATAATTTTTTTTTTCTTTTTGGGAATTTAATACAATTTGACGATACAAAATGTAACAGTGAAAATAGCATTATTTCGATCCGAACTATTGTTTTCATGCAATTGATCTTCTAAACTCCTAAAAAAAATGTTCTTGCACACTTAATCTTGATATTTGTTGGTATTGATTTACACCAAACTGCTCAAGAAAATATGAATTTGTCGCACAGGAAAGAGAACATGAATGAACACAGAAGCTGTTGAAGTTGTGCTTATTACTTGAATAATCGAAGGTGCATAAGTTGTCCGGGGTGTCGATGAAGTGAAGCGAGCTTGTCCAACGATACTTGTGCCAGTGTCTTATCTGGTCGGGCCATGTACACAGAGAGGAGAGGTCGCCCTTGGCGTAGGCCGGCAGCAAATGCCCGACAACCTCCGCCACCTCCGGCTTCAGCAACGACTGATACATATTTGGATCACACATTGAATCAGGATTGGCTATGCCAAGTCTTGGAAGTTCATACTTAGTTCGGGCCGTTTAATAACTTCATGTTCTTATAACTAGTGCTACTACTCGATTGTCTTTCAGTCTGATAATTAATTTGGGCAGCATCTTATTTATTCATAAAATACAAATTAATTTCGACTTCTGTATATAGTTAAATGATTAAATTTCAGTAAATTTTATATAAAAATAAAAATTTTAGAGACTAGTCACCACGGCTAGCCTATATCTCATTCCGGCGAGTTACTGGTTTTTGTTGAATATATCATAATTCATATTGTAATGGATAGAATAGATTTAAAACAATGATCCTCAAATCAAGGCCACGGTATAGAAATCTAAATAAACCGAATCGAGCTAAAAAATTTCGAACCCAATCTCAATCGAATCTAAACTTTTGACCTCGAGCTTGGTGACAAGTTTGAGCATGGCTTGTCTAATAATTATTTTATATTTTTAATCTTGATTATTCACGTAATAATTAGTATATATTTTTAATTAATTATGACTCAAATTGAATTGATTGATTTTCCTTTACACTAATGACAATACAATTATTATTTTTTAATTTATTGATAAAAGCGATGTAGAAAATATTATTAGCTCTAGGAAAAAATTTATTCTTTCTATTTATCTATTAGTTATTATTAATCAATTTATGAATTTTGCATTCATATAAATTATCATTAATTATTTATTATTCTTTTTTCATTCGTTTATAATTTTTTTTTGTTACTTTACAATAATATAACTGTTGTTAATTACAATTTGGGTAAGGCCATTATATTAATATTTTACAAAAAAAAAAAAATTGGTAAGATTGGCCCGAAAAAAAAATCTCAAAGAATAGAAAATAACTAATCTAATGGTAGCGAAAAAATGGGTAGACCATAAAAAAAAAAAAAAAAAAAACCATCTAAATCAAATAAAACTCTGTGCCAAACTAAACCGTACCAAAAATGTAATATGATATAAAACAAGTCAAGCAAGTTCAGTAGATTAGGATATATTAATGCAAATACTACTTCCCCTTTAAAATCATTTATCCATTCATTTTTTGGAAAATTTTCATTATACAAAGTCCATGGCAAAAGAACCAAAACATCTAATAATACCAAATTTTTACCTGTGCAATTCGGCAAGTCATTATATGCCCTTCTTTGCTCCATCCCCAAGCTCCAGGCACTACAATGAAAGCTATACTAATCCATACAAGAAAACGAGCAGAAAATATGCTCCTGAAATTCCTTGAATCACCCATGATCTTCAAACCCTGTCTCCAAGTACGTTGATAAGAGAGACTTCAAGAATGGCAGTTGTAGGAAGAGCTTTTTAATGATTTATAATGAATATATGCATACAATGAGAAAGATGATCATTGCTTGCAAGTTTGAGATTGGATTGCGCATATGTTGTGTGTGTCCTAAGAGTTTTGACTTCACACACAAGCAACACAGAAGGGCATATTCCGAATACGAAGGGTATCACCAAAATTAAAAAATCCAATGTTTTTCAATATGGCAACTAATTCATCCATTGTGGGGTTTAGTTACGATTGATTGTAATTAGAATAACATATATGAATGCTTTCACATTGTAAGATGAGAACATTGACTCAACTCTTCTTTAATTGTACAAATTAAGACTTAGCACTTAAAAATTTTATTTAAATTATCATTAGGAGGTAAATCCATCGATCACTTGATTTGGCCCAATCCATATAGCTATGAGCCCACATCTTATTCTTTTTGTACACAAAGCAAAGTAAAGGTTGTCTTGATTTCATTTTTAAAATATACTAAGTTGACAACAAAACCGGAAGGGAGGGGAAGGCCAAACCAATTTCATGTTAAATCAGGTTGGAATGGTCACACTAGTTAGGGTCCGACTAAAATAGAATATGCCGTTTGATGCAAATCAAGGAAAGTTCTAGGAATTGAGCGACCATTCAAAAAAAAAAAGAGGGATAAGTTTTGTTTGTGATCAATGTCTCACATGGTTTGTTTTTGTATAAAATCATCAAAACAAAGATTTTGGTGACTAAAAACTAAAATGCAATACGGATACTGTAACAAATTCAATAAATTAGCCAATGTATTGCATATACATACTTTGACAGAAAAATATGGCAAACATTATACACAATCTCTAGAGGACCACCTCATATTTCGGACTTGGAACCTCTTTATTCAATAGCATCAAATGACAATATCAATAGTAAATAATAAAAATCATAGCAAGAAGGCTTGTTAATCATTTTTTGCACACCTTGCCATAACCATGTTTAAGCCCACTTTTGCAATCCATCATACTATATTCCACCAAATATGGCACATCCCGAGGCACGTTCTTACTGAAGACACAAGATGAACAATATGATGAGAGCAAAGAACTGGTCCAATACTTATCTTCACCACCAACAACAGGCATTTCAACACCCGATTTCGCCGGATTGACAAAACCCGCCTGATACGTCCTCCCCAGAATTCCCTCAACTTCCGGCGAAGTCCGAAGAATCTGAACTGCACCTCCAAATGTGCAAAACTCTCATTGCTTGGTAATAGGTAGTTATGAATTATAATGTCTGTTTCAGTCACAGGTACCGCGTTAATCGATAGCTCTAACATATCGGGTATGGTAACCATGACGCTGTTCTTGGTTGCAGTTCTCAACACAATAATATCATTTTTAGGGGATTTAAATTCAGAATATTCTCCCTCGAGTAACTCCAACGCTTGACTATCATAAGTAAAACTTAGATGGTCAGTTTCATCATCCCATTTTCCAGATCGTGTTGCTTCGAGAGTGAAGGTGTGAGATTTATAGAGGATGCCAACGTGTGAACATGCATAATTTCAATAATTTACATATTCAAAACCTTTATACCACCAAATATTTTCATCACTAATTAATACAACACAGTTCATCAATTAATACATGAATATGTTGATAAATCATAAATATTAAGATTAAAACCCTACTCTTTCATTTATACAAGTGATTGTTGTAACGCCTCGCCTCTCTAGGTTACTACTTAACCTATACTAGATACTTAGTGCCTAGAAGTCGAGTCGTCATGCTATCCTAAGTTAAGGATAAAGTTTTACTTGCAATAAGCACTCAAGTAAAATAACTCTAATGAAGCGAGTTGATTTTGTGACAATATTAAGCTTGCAACATTTGAAAAAAGAATGCATTGTTAAGAATGACTAATGCAGTAAGATGGATTAATTATTTAACAATTTAAATGACAAAAAAAAAAAAGACTTCCTCCCCTCTCAATTATATTGCTTAACTACGTCATTTCAATCGGAATCTAATGCACATTCAAGTACTCAAGTCTAATTCATTATGTTATGATTTTTTTATTATGATTTCAATTATGTTGCATTTTCTTGATTTATTCATGTACTCATATCATATTTCTCTTAGAAACAAACGATTGCATTGTTGCCAAAAAAAAAAAAAACTTTTTCCATTGACACTTAAAAAAGTTGGGACTTTCATTCACCTTCTTTAGAATTTTGATTTTGAGACAATAGATCCTAGAAAATTGCTCGTTAGTCCTGTATATAGCTTAATTATGTAATTGTTTTTTGTTCGTATTTTATTATACAACTACATTTATTGTATCAACAAGCATCACAAGCATATTGCTACTAGTTAGCTATTCATTATATGTTAGACTAAATAATAAATATATATTTAGTTAATAAGCTTTTGCGCTTTAGGGCATTTCAAAGAGAGAATGGAGGGAGGAGAGAATTGCTTTTCTCCATTTGTAGTTTAGATGTTAAGGGAGGAATTGCATATAGGTTGTATTGATATGGATTAAATCCATATTTGAGTTATTTGCACGGAAGCCTTTGAAATATGTAAAATTTGACATTTTTAGTAATTTTGAATTTTGTGATCTTTTAGGGTTTTAAGGTTTAACAAATGAACTAAAATTTAAAATAAACAGGTCTAAGCGATTTATAATAAAATATCATGCACAAGTAGGTAAACTAAACTAAGATGAACTATAATTGAAATTAGGCACCACTAGAATAAAACAAGGTTTGATTACCAAAGGTTTGTTGCCACAATTTGTAGTAAATTGAGAATGCAAAAGGTTTGAGAATAGCCTTTTAGTCTTTCAGTAATCAATAATGCCAAACTAAATAACAATGTCTAGAAAATAAGAATACAAAGCTAGCCTTGTATACCCTAAGGGTATAGACGTTAAAAAAAAAAAAATGGGACTTCTGATGACCTAATAATCTAAGGATAAAACTGTTAAAATATTGGCGCACATCTTATTCTAGTTGTACACAAAGCAAAGTAAAGGTTGCCTTGATTCCACTTTTAAAATATACTAAGTTAACAACAAAATCGGTACTGAGGGGGAGGCCAAACCAATTTCATGTTAAATTAGGTTGGAATGGTCAAGCTTGATAGGGTTCGATGAAACTAGAATATGGGGTTTGAAGCAAATCAGGGAAAGTTCTAGGAAGTGAGTGACTATTTAAAAGCAAAAAACAAAAATGAGGGATAAGTTTGATTAGTGATCAATGTCTCACATGGTTTGTTTTCGTTAAAAATCATCAAAACAAAGTTTTGGTGACTAAAAACTAAAATACAATACTCTATTAACTTTCATAGGAATGCTTTCTTTATCTGTGGATGTGGTAACAAATTCAATACATTAGCCAATGTATTGAATATACATACTTTGACAGAAAAATATGACCAACATTATACACGATCTCTAGAGGACCAGCTCTTAATTTGGACTTGGAACCTCTTTATTCAATAGCATCACATGACAATAACAACAGTAAATAATGAAAAATCACATCGAAAAGGCTTGTTAATCATTTTTTGCACACCATGCCATAACCATGTTTAGGCCCACTTTTGCAATCCATCATACCATATTCAACCAAATACGGCACATCCCAAGGCACGTTCTTCCTAAAAACACAAGATGAACAATCGGATGAGAGCAAAGAACTGGTCCAATACTTATCTTCCCCACCCACAACAGGCATTTCAACACCGGGCTTTGCCGGATTGACAAAATCCGCCTGATACGTCCTCCCCAGAATTCCCTCAACTTCCGGCGAAAGTCCGAAGAATCTGAACTGCACCTCCAAATGTGCAAAACTGTCATTGCTTGGTAATAGGTAGTTATGAATTCTATTGTCTGTTTCAGTCACAGGTATCGCGTTAATCGATAGCTCTAACATATCGGGTATGGTAACCATGACGCTGTTCTTGGTAGCGGTTCTCAACACAATAATATCATTTTTAGGGGATTTAAATTCAGAATATTCTCCCTCGGGTAACTCCAATGCTTGACCATCATAAGTAATACTTAGATGGTCAATTTCATCATCCCATTTCCCAGATCGTGTTGCTTCAAGAGTGAAGGTGTGAGATTCATAGAGTATGCCAATGGCCTGGATCCATGTAAAATCCCGGGTTCTGTCGACCGGGCGATGGCCGATAAACCGAGCGTTTATCTGGAGATTGGTGTCGGAGAGAAGGGTGTAGTGTTCGTTGCTCTTGCCATGGAAGTAGAATACGATGTTGTCTCCGCCTATGAAACGAGGGTCATAACACGCTGCTCCTGTTCCACTGCAATTTGGTCTTCGCCCTGTTGGATGAGAACTCCATTTAATTATGATGATTTCAGGTTGTGCTAGTTCGCAACATGTGAATATGCATAATTTCAATAATTTACATATTAGAGATGAGCTCCAATCCAATGATATCAAAGCATACAGCTATATCTTGTGATGCACGTTTTCAACCAACTATTGGAAATTGGTGGAAGTTATTTGGAAATGTCTTGTAAATATAGTCATTCAATGCTCTGTAAAAGAAGAAAGTGATTTTTTTTTCTAGGTGATCGACTCAAATCTGGTTCAATGGAAAGAAAAGTATTTATACCAATAAGCAATTGTTTGGAAAGGTCTTGTAAATGCAAAGTAGTCATTCAAAGCTCCCTAAAAGAAGAAACTGATTTTTTTTTCCTGATGATTAATTCAAATTTAGTTTATTCCACATAAAAATCAATATTTATATTAATAAATTATAATAGTCTTAATAAGAATAAAGTGATATTGCATCTACCAAAACGACTCTATGAGTATATGAGTTTTATTAATAAAGAAATTTTTTTAAAACAATTAATTATTATGTCCCTTACCTTCCACTATGGATAACCTGTAAGCCCTATGGTTAAATGCGGTTAACCCAAAGCCAATAGCTTTATATAATTTCACTTCAAGAAACTCCTAACTAATTTTTAAAATAAGAAAAAAAAATTATTTCTTCCCCATATCATAAATTTGATGAGTTTTATGGAATATTTATGAATAAAACTCCTCACAAAATTTTATGTGGGCCAAGACCCTTTTAGCCCTCCATTAAATCCAATCTTGTCGTATATAACTAGAATTAATTTTTAAATATTTATAATTGAAAAGAAAGAAATAACAAATGAAAAACCACATCTGAAAAATGAGCTAGATTGTACTCAATCTCTTTACGTAAAATTTCAATGTTGACAAAATCATACAAGTAATAAACGAAAAACTTATCATAGAATTAATTTTGTATAGGTAAATTGTTTATATATTCATTATGATCCATACAGATCCAATACTTGGGGAGAAAAAAAAAGAAAAATAAATAAAAAGAGATTGAATGGTATTACTCATCAAGTGTTTTTGAATTGTTGGGTATGAAAATGGGTCTCTCCCTCTCTAAATCTTTCTAAATTTATCCTTTTAAAATATCATATGATGTAATTAAAGGTTGAGAATACAATAAAAAAGACAACATCATAATAATATAATAAAATACCTAAAAATTATGAACAATGTAAGAAATTAAAAAAAAAATGTAACTTTAAAGATTCACAGTTAGGATATGTATATGTATATATATATGGCATGTGATATTTAATAGAACTTTTCTCATGCTCATGCCATAATTCTTGCAAAAAAAATGTTGTATTTCCAAAATTGAAATCTTACTTCGGCACACTGGTTCACATGTTGGCGAGTAGCAATCGCAAAAGCATGCTTTAGCTTTCGAATCTTTAGGTTTCATCTCAGGGCATTGGTCCGGACACGTTATAGTTTTCTTGAAACATCTACTTGCACGACTTCCGCATGTAACACGATCTTTCTGAAACTTACCGGTATTTGCTTCTGTGACACTAAACAGGCCTAGAAGCAAAACGAGAACCACAAGGAATGATTGGCATCTCATTGCCTCCATAATACAATAAGCTTATGCTGAAGAAGGCAATTTTTAGTGAAGCTTGTGAAATCTTATTGATGAGATGGAAATGAAGCAGCTTGCACCGTTTATATACAGCAAGGTCATGAGTTATGAGCAAGGGGCTGTTGCTAGATTATTACTGTAACTACCTTCTTAACGCGTTCCTAAATAATTTTAGTTTTCTGGTTGATCAAAGAAACCACAACGCCAGTTAGGCAGAATTTGATTTTGGAATACATATGTATGTATTTAAGTCATAGCTTGAGATGGTGCTAGATGGCCAACTTCTATTGGCTGTTTGGTCTCTATTATATCCTTTGTGCATATAATATTACATTATCTTATTTTTAAATGGCGTGTTAATTTATGTACTATATCTAGTTTTTAATATTTTCCAACTTTTACTAAATAGGATATTTTCTAATCCTGTTAAGTTTTTCATCCATTATTAGCATACGTCGCTTTCTAATTAGTCTATACTATCTTTTGTAAAATTATAATACTAGATGTTTTTAATCGTATAAAGAAAAACAATGAAAAAAGAAAATTAATGTCTGCCTCCGGTTATCGCAGTTGAAGTGGCTAGTGTAGGTCCATTAGGAAGCACAAACGTAGCCATGATTGAACTTATTAATGTTGCAGCTTGCTTTCTTTAAAAACCCTCATGCATTCTTCGTAGAACAAGAACAATACGCTTTAGATCCAAAACAAAGAAGAAAAAATAGAGAGAGAGAGAGAAATCAGACAGCTCAAGTGACTATGATGGTGAACCATAATTTCCATCTAAACAAGCATCATTCAATATTAGACAACTTGAATGCTTTAAATCCAAAAAGAGAAACAATTACATAGTTATGGTGAATTTGACAGTGATGTAGCTTGATTCTGAAATGATTTGCGAATTCACACCAAATAAAATATATTGTAAGATTTACTGTTCAAACAAAATACAAATCGATGAAACGAGTATGAGATTGTTCATCATAAAGTGGTGGTGGTGGTAATTTAGAGATTACTTACAGGTGCAGATCGAGAAATGCTAAATCATATAGTTACTAGACATCATCTTCTTTTATGTATCTTTTTCGTTCTACTTGGATTTGCGCTCTCCAGCAAGAGAGAGGCAATGCATTCCGGCGTTAGATCTGTGTACTCCGGCAATCATCCTAACATACCTAAATAGGGTGCGTCAATTATGATAATCGATGGCTAGAGATTAACTTTTATTTTTTATTTATTATATATTTTATTATGATGTGTAATTAAACATATTTAATACTATTATTTCATTTAATTAATAAAAATTGACCCATAAGAAGACGACACGCATTATTGATGGATGAAAACCCTAACGATTTTGACAAAAGTTCAATTTTATAAAAGCTTGTAAATGTTAAGAAATCAAACAAAAAAAAATAAAGGACCAAATACAAATAGAAAAATATGAAAATATCGAAAATTAAATATATATATTTTTTATACTAGATATAAATGTATATATATATATATATGATTAATGAATATATAATGGTTTATGATGCTTATATATTGCGTTTAAGGCTACAAGCATCCTTTTGGATGCTATTTTCTAAGCTAGGAGCTGAAACAAAGGGCTCGACACTATTACCCATTACTATTCAGTGAGCCTTAAAAGGATAATCAAATTGGAAAGTGGAAACAAATACCAAGAGTGAGTTTAGTTGAGTCAAACGTTAGAGTTTCCTCGGATTTAGCGAGGGAGTATATAAATTTAACATAAAGGACACCTTATATTGGTGAAAACCACGAAGGATACAAGACAGCCAATAGCCAGCAAATTATTTGTAATTACCAAAATAATGTAATTTATTTATTTCAATATCAACTTGGATCAGATCCTTGGATGGACTAAAGAACAGAGGCAATTTTTTTTTTCTTTTTTTCACAACCGACTTATTACAGGGGTTAGGAAAAAAGAAAATCAAATATATTCCACGTCCAAACCCATATTTAACGAATGGACATGATTAAAATTATTTGATCAGATCACACAATTATTTATTTCTCGTAAAATCTCTCTCTCTCTCTCTCTCTCTCTTTAAAGAGAAATAAGAATATTAAGAGACCTGACAGATGAGTCATTAATATATTAAAACAATATGGATTTTCGCCAAACATAGACGACCATAAAGATCTTGATTATGCGACCAAACGATAGATTGTGACCTTATCTTTATCCTTCTAGTATAGCTTAGTAGAGAAGCTGAACTTTATTAGATGTATCTCCTAATAAGGACGGAAGGGTTAATACTAGAAGTACATAGATAATCAATACAATGAACGGATGATTATATAGTTGATTTATTTCCCTAAAAATGTCTTAATATCTATTATTCGTGAATTTGAGTAATCTTATATTCTTTAGCGCCTTCGAAAGTCCAAATTTTTGGTATTTGACTCATAAAAGAAATTATTACTTATAAAATAGATTAATTGTCTTGTAGAAATTTGATTCAAAGAAGAGAAGCAAATTTTTTTTCTTTTATTCACATCTATAATATTACAGGGGATAAGGAACAAAGATAATTAAGTACATTCCACGTCCAAGCCCATATTTAACTAATGGATATGATTAATATTATTTGATCATATTACAGAATTATTTATTTCTCTCTTTTTAAGATAATTGAGCATATTAAGAGACCTGATAGATGAGGGATTAATATATTCAACCAATATGGATTTTGAGCTATCATAGACGACCATAAGGACCTTGATCATGTTACGAAGCAATATATTGTGACTTTATCTTCATCCCTCTAGTATAGCTTAGTGGAGAAGCTGAACTTTATTAAATATATCTCGTAACAAACATAATAGGGTTACATAGATAATCAGTACAATGAGCAAATGATTATATAGTTAGTTTCTTTTCCTAAAAATATGTCTTAATATCTCTTATTCATGAATTTGTGTAATCTTATATTCTATAGAGCCTTCGAAAGTCCAAATTTTTGGTATTTGGCTCATGAAAGAGATTATTACTTACAAATCAGAAATTTGTTTCAAAGAATATCGTATCCTTTTCAATTTTACTTTATATTTATTAATCTAGTTTTAATTTGCTGCAATGTCTATATATCATACAAGATAATGGCAATAAAGTATGAAATGAAAGAGAAAAGGAAGAACACGGAATCCTAATGTATAGAACTTCTATCATATCAATTAATTCCCCCTTCCAACCCTACCAATACCAGCTATCTCGAATCCACTATATTCAAAGAAATGTTTAGAGTATTTCACTTATGTTTACAATTGGTTATGACGGTTGAAATTACGCAGAATTTTGTTAGTGGATAGGTTAATTAAATGGGTAATATATAAGTATATCAGCTAAATATGTTTGGTTAATAAAATTAGGTTTTATTATATTCAGCACACTTAAATGGCCTTTTGAGTTTGATTTCATCAAGACAGAGTAATATTAACATCGGCATACATCACTCTTTAGATAAAGAATTGTTTTCAATTAGATTTATTATGGCTTATGTTAGGTATTTTGCTTTCTAAATTCAATTACTAATTTATATTTATTGATATGTGACCTTACTAGGAATAATGTAATTTTTCTCTAGAGAAATATACTTTTAGTTTTCAATATTCATCTATTTGTCTATTTGAGTTTTCAACTTTTTTTCTTTTATTTGAGTTTTCAATATCTTTAAAACTTTATAAAATAGTACTTTTGTCAAATTTGTTAATTTTTCTACTTATCTATGACACTTGTTTATTTCAAATGGGTCCATGATAATTAAATTAAAAAAATAATATGTTAAATATATTTAATTACTTAATATGATAAAAATAAAATCTTATACATTTAATTTTATAATTTAATAAAAATATTTAAAAGATTCCAAAATAAATTGAAAGTAAGGAAAAGGGGGTTGGAAAAAATTGTGTATCACCTTGACCAATTCCCTCAAGGCTAATAAAAAACTAATACATGTTTAAGATAAATAGAAAGATTAATGAATTTAACATAAGTCCAATTTTTAACATTAGTTGGTATTTTCCCAGTTTGAAAAGTTAGATCAAAGGGGTCAAGCTACACATAGAAATATTAGAGGGTCTATCTACACCTCACAAATACTTTAAGGATGTGTTTGCTATTATCCCATACCTAATTTCATATAAGGAAAACTGCAAAGGCAATTGTTGAAGTATTGGTAATACATGAACAGACAGCCTAAAATTTTAAAAGTACGACTTTACTATTCTATATTTTAAAAAATATGCATACAAAACTCAAATGTTACTAACAAAAATCATCCTAGTCCTTTTCACCGTTAGATATCTCATATTAGAATTAAAAACTATGAAGCAAAAAGCTGTCTATTCAAATTGTCTCGTTGGTCTGAAAAAAAAAAAGAAAAAGAAAAAGAAAAATTCAATTTACCAATGTGTCTACCACCTTTTTATCATAACATATTAGCTAAGAAAATGAAAGGTCCCTTTTTAATGAAAACATGTCCTTTCGATTGTTTTAATGAAAACGTTTCCTTTAATTATTTATTTCTTTTGTTTTGAATTAATATATTATAATATAAACGGCAGGTTGATATCATTAAATTCCATTTTCCTTTCCAAACCAGACCAAAATAATTCAATGCCCCATTTAGGTGCTTCCAATTTTATTATTTGAGACCAATTAATTCTTAATCCCGAAATAAATATTGACAAACTTTAATATCCACTAAAATTCCTTAGCAAATATCTTGTTTTTCTTAACCGTGTTATTGTATATGACTCTTTATATTTCTATACACAAAAGTAATGTCTACTACTCAAACATAGACTAAGATAATTATCTAGTATCCATTATTGGCTACCCGATGAAATAGAAAGGTTGTAAACGATAAATCACTATAAATCAACTATTGCATAATTAAATTTCTTTACTAAATGATATCTTGATTAAACCATTGTATATCATGTCATTCATGTGTTAATCATTTAACTTGATTTCGGATATAAATTAGACTTGATACAACATGTCATGGCCACAGACTTATAAGTCACTCTTATCCCAACTAAACATTTTTAGATATGAGTCCATAATCCTAAAGAGTGATCGTAAGTATTCCATTTTTACCATTTGTATCTATTAAATAAGTAAATATAGTCACACATGTATACATTTGGCTCAATTGGGATGAGAATAATTTTTCATATGCAATTCAATAGAATTAGAGTTTATTAACATGAAAAAAGAAAAAAAATAATATATATATAGAGAGAGAGAAAGAGAGAGGGAAACGAATTTTTGGAAACAAAAGGCTAAAGCTTATTTTTAAGGCTAAAAGACTAGAGAGGATTAATTAATATTTTGTGTGCATAATACAACAAGAAAAAACAATAACTCAATTGGTCAGTGTATTAGTGTTCAAGTATGGAAATCACGAGATTAAGTCACTAGGGATGCACTTTGCGAGCCTTGCGAATTTTTTTCAATCCACTGGACACATGCCAGCTTCCCCATTGGTCGGTACGAATCACTGTAGAACATCTTCTTCCCTAAAATAGCTGCGTAGTGCAAGTTAGGAAAGCCCAACATCAACCTTTTCTTGTCCGATTTCAACTACTTTTCATCCTTTTTTTATCAAATAAAAAATAGAAATCAATAGAGGGCATAAAATAGAAGCTAAAAGATATCAAATTTGAATAAACCAATAATGGAAAGTGCTTCAAAAATATACTTGAAATTACATACTACATCCGAATGTCAAACCCAAAATTAAAATCATTTTTGCTTGAAAATCATAAAGTAATTACATATTTAGGGCAAGTAAAACTTCTAAAACACGAATATATCTTTTAATACTTTCAATTATCATAAATTCATGTTTAAATTTGGATTCAAATATTTAAGAACCTTAAATACCCATTATACAACAAGATTAAATTCTTCTTAAATCTAAGGTTTCCTTCCTTGCAATTGATGCTATAAAGCTATAAATAGGACCTTAGGGGATTATTTAGAGGTGGCTTTTCCATCTAACAACAATCAAAATTGCATCGATCCTCTCTTTCTCACTCTACTCGTAGGCAAGCACACCCTCCCTCCCTCTCTTCCAAATGCTCTCATGTAAGAGAAAACCGAAGGAAACTGGAGTTGCTAATTGCTTACCCATCACTAGAAGAGAGAAACCCAGTAATCAATTGTGTGTAATTAACCACAGTTTGCATCAATTTGATTGAAGATCAAACTTAGGGTTCATACTCTTTTTGTCTCAATTCAATTCTAATTGGACTAGTTAAAGTGTTTGGATCCAGAAATTGATCAAGGACTTTCACTGTCCACACAGCAAGGAAGTGGTCCGACTGTCCACCGTTGCCAAAACTGGCCAGAACTTACTCGAACTAAACCCGGTTCAATTGCACACAAGGTAAGTCTTCTAATCTTATTTGTTTGTTTATTTCATGTGTTAATATATATAATAATAATGTTTGTTTTTTTAGGAATAATTAAATAATTAGATTAATACTAGGACATTGTTTATTACATGTTTCATGTTATCATGGTATGTTATTATCCAAAAAAAAAGAAAAAAGGTGTTTATTATGTTCTTCAAGACTTTAATTTATTGATTTTTTTAATTAATTGGCTTTTTTTTTTGTCTTTATCATTACCTTTATAAAAACAAATAAATTTTTAACACTTAGGAAAACCTTTTTGGAAAATAACAAAAAAAAAATGGTCTCTTTTTATTAAAAAATTTAGGATTTTTTTCCAAAAAAAAAAAGGATGGTAAAAATGAGGGTTTTAGAAATTTTTTCAAGAGAAAAAATAAATGGCTAATGACGTAAAGTGATTTTTTTATATAAAATAAATCAGCAAACTAAATTTTTATAAATAAGAAACTACAGCTTGTTTGATTTCAAATGGTAGGTATATATGCACCATTATAGGGCAACTATAAAAAATAAAAAAATTATTTTCATTATTACTTTTATTATTTTGTTTACCTCTTTCCTTTTTGTAAATAATTAAATTTTTTATGAAAAAAAAGATATAATTAAAATATAATTAAAATTTAAAAGGTTAAAATGGTAACCGTAAGATTTTAATAAGTTAATCTTTGAATTCGAAATCATTTGTTTTATTTATTTTTTTAAAAGAGTTTTTTTTTTCATAGACTAGTGGCTAAGTTAAGATTAATCTACTCAATTAATCCTAACTTAACATTTTTTTCCCTAGCCCTAGTTAGGTGGTGACTCTAATTTCCAAAATAAATGAGAAAAACCAAGTTTTTTCTAATTTAAGTCAATAATTCATGTTAAATGAGCATAGGGTTTAATATGAATCAAATTAGGAAAACTTAAAAATTTAGACTCAACAACTTGGCAACTCCACTGAAGACTTTCAGGTGAGCTAACCATTTGAACTTTTTGAAAATATAATTTATTTTAGATACCCTTCATTTTTTTTGTAAATATTTAATTATGCTAATGTTTTTATTTGAAAGTAATGCAGGAATTTAGAAACTCAACTTTGAAAAAGGTTTTTTTTTTTCATATGTGTGATTAGATACTATTAGACCTAGACTGTCCAAGAGCTTAAGATGGGTACAACGCGATAACCACCACTTGAAGCTGATTAAGCTACCCCACCTAATGCTTTGATGTAGCCTAAGATCTATTTCTTAAAAAATGTGGGATACCACAAAACTTAAAGACATTTAGAACCTATCCTTTTGCATTCATGAATTTCTAAGTCAACGAATAATTAATGATGTGGCATATTATAAGTTTCAAAATAGTTTCTTTTTGTAAATTTCCTTGTAAAGTTTTTGTTATTGTAATGATGATTTAATTTTCAATGCAAATGTTAAATGTGATTTAGAATTTTGTAAAATGGGATATTTGTTTATAACTTAGAAATTTCATGTGTAATTTTACTAGATGGCCAGTACTTTGATTGATCATCTTCCTTGCAAAGAGATTCACATCTGCAAGCCTTTAGACCTAAAGCTAATATTGGATCATTACTTCACTATATACAATCTAGGAGATTAGGCTGTCATAAAGGACAAGATTGGGCCCATGCTCTCACTAATGAAAATCAACATTAACATACCTTTGATTTGAGCTGCAGTACACTTTTAGGAGCCTGAACCTATAGCTTTCTTTATTAATTCGCATGAGATTACCCCAATCATTAAAGGATATATGTAACTTCTCTAGGCTTCTCCACTTTCCAATGGGGTATATATGCTAGATCTAAAGACTAGGCCAGCATCTTTAGCAGACTTAGGGATTTGTAGATTAGTGATCAAAAAAGCATTAGGGGATCACAATGGACATTACCTTCAATGGGATAACCTGTAGACATGGTTTAAGGCATGTTTTGATGCTAAAGATAAGGACATCATATGTGGAAACCCTAAAGACTACGAATAGAATCGAATTCATGCCTTCATCTTAACACCATTTGCAACCCTTCTTTTCCCTACTAGGGTCTTCTATATTCGTTACCGTCGAGTCTAATTTTTGAATTCCCATTCCTAATCCGATCTAGACTAGACCCTATGCTCATCTAATGTAGATCTTCGACTTGAGTTAGGAATTTCGTTTGATTTTTAGAGTCGCCACCCAACTGTTGTTGGGAAATATTGAATTAAGACTAAATGAGCGAATTATTCTTAATTTGAACCACTAGTCGTCATGATTTCCTCTTCTCATTTTTGTGAAAAGAGAAAAAGGGAAAACCAGAGTTTCTAAGTCCGGAGGCTAACCTATTAAAACCTTTACGGTTACCACCAAATCTCCTAAAATTGTTCCTCTTTAGAAATGTGTTTTATTGTGTTTCTGTTACTTTTATTATATTCTTGAATGAATTATTTGAAAAAAGATGATTTTTCATTCATTTTATGGATTGCCCCAAATGGATGCCTACGTACCTGCTACTCATGATCAAACAAGCCGGGTAGTTCGCGTTTTGAAAACCTTAAATTGGTTTGGTGAATTTTAATTTATGAAATCTCTTTTGGTTTATGTTCTTACCATTTTTGAGATTTTTTTCTAAAAATCTAAGCCTAAGCTTTGATCTGATTTTTGAAAATGATTTTTTAGAGGAAAACATCAATTTTGGATTTGTTTGAAGAAAAGGATTTTTCAAAGTGCTAAAACTTATTTTTTTATGATTCTTTTATAATTTTTGAATTTTTTATTAATTTTCATGATTTTTGTGATTTTTTGGGAATTTTTGTTGAAAAATTTATCCTAAGTTTATTATCTATCCTATTTTGAGATTTAAAATTTTATTATTATTTTTCCTAATATTTTTCTTATTTTTCTACATTATTATTATTATTATTTTCTTTCTTCTTATTATTATTTTTATTTATTTTTTTCTACATTATTAAATCCTAAAAAGTCTAATTTCTACATTTTCCTACTTATGGAAATAAAACATAAAACATAAATAAATAACTAAATAAATAACCAACAAATTAATAAATAAAATAACCAAAATAATAAATCAAATAAAAACAAATAAACTAAATAAACAAAATTCGAAAAAGTAAAGAAAATAAAATAAAAATCCGGAAAAATCAACTTACCTGGATCCGAGTCGGTGCGCGGGTCGGGTCGGTCGGACACGGCGGCAGAGAAGGCTCGTTCACGGCGTTCCGGCGGTCTTTTGCAACGGGTGAGGTGTCGAATCCTAGCTTCTTAAGGGTGCTGAATCCAATGGTAGTGGTGGTTTGCTCCCAAATCGCCTCCTGGTGGTGGTTCAACTCCGGTCGGTGATCGCGATTTTGGGTTCTTCTCCGATGCTCTCCGATTTGTACTCTTTCCTCACTTTCTCTCAATTCTAATCTGTGCTTTGGCTTCCTCCCCTCCTCCTCTATTTATAGGCGTCCGGAAACCCTCTTGGATAAGCTCAAATCGGCCGATTTGGATAAATCCGAATTTCTTCCGTTTTTAGATTTGATTTTATTCTGGCGATTTGATGTTAATCTCTTGTTTTTCTTTGATTTATCTTATGGATTTGACTTTATCTTGACAGTAATCTAGAAGATTTGAGAAAAAATGATCGATTCCACCTTCGTCGGACTTGCTCCGGCTTCTTCTCGTGTCTGTCCGGGTGAGGAAGACGATCACGCGCAACACGCGTGATTTCCTTCGGCCAATCGCACGCGGCCACGTGGCAGCTCCAGGGAAAAGAAAGAAAAATTTTGCCGAGCACATGCGGGGGACTCGAACTCATGACCTCCAGCCTTCACACGTTCCCTATACGCACGCACGAGCCAGCTGAGCTGGCCCAATTTCCCGATTTTCTTTACATCGCAAATTGCATATATGTAATGCGATTTTTCCATTTTTTTGTATTTTTTGAAATTTCAAAAATTTGTAAAAATTATTCATTATTTATTATTGCCATTTCTGAAATCATTTTTCAAAATTGATGTGTTTTCCTATTTATTTTTATTTTTTGAATATTTTTATTATTTTTGCTAAATTAGAGGAAAATTAGGAAAAAATTGGAAAATTTTGAAAATTGATTATTATTGAGCATTATTGAGTATTATTGATTCCTATGGCAAAAATGGGGTGTTTACAGCTGCCCCTCTTTGTAGTAAAGTTTGAAAAACTTAACTACAAAGACAACAAAAGAAGACGCCATTTTTGGCCTCTTGAATAGGTTTTTGGTAAGAAAAATGCTCCAAAAGCTAATAATCTCACGATTGAAAATGGTCTTAACAATTTAGAGTAATGTTCTTTTCCAAAAAGTGCTTCATGGCGACTTAATTGGCGACAAGACATATCACAAGCATTGTGTAGGAATGTATGAGAAATAATAGTAGGAAGCGTCTTATCAGACTTGCAACCTTGGAAAGAAAATTTACTCAGGAAGCGCCCTAATGAGCTGGCTACCTGTCAACGGAAGCGTCTTGTTAGACTAGCAATTGTTTGGAAGAATATTTCCGAGAAGTGCCCCAAGAGCTGACTAATCGGGAGAGTTTAGGAAAGTGCCCCTCATAAGCTGACTAACCTTGAATTGAATGCCTCAAAAAGTACCCCCTATGGGCTAACCATGAGGACAAAGTTTTAGGAAAGTGCCCCCTATGGGCTGACTAACCTAGGATAGGATTGTCTTAAAAAGTGCCCCCTATGGGCTAACCATGAGAACAAGGTTTTAGGAAAGTGCCCCCTATGGGCTGATCATGAGAACAAAGTTTTAGGAAAGTGCCCCCTATGGGCTGACTAACCTGGAATAGGAATTGTCTCAAAAAGTGCCCCCTATGGGTTGACCATGAGAACAAGGTTTTAGGAAAGTGCCCCCTATGAGCTGACTAACCTGGAATTGAATTGTCTCAAAAAGTGCCCCCTATGGGCTGACCATGAGAACAAAGTTTTAGGAAAGTGCCCCCTATGGGCTGACTAACCTGGGATTGAACTTGCCTCAAAAAGTGCCCCCTATGGGCTAACCATGAGGACAAGGTTTTAGGAAAGTGCCCCCTATGGGCGACTAACTTGGGATTGAACTTGCCTCAAAAAGTGCCCCCTATGGGCTAACCATGAGGACAAGGTTTTTAGGAAAGTGCCTCCTATAGGCTGACTAACCTGGAATTGAATTTGCCTCAAAAAGTGCCCCCTATGGGCTAACCATGAGGACAAAGTTTTAGGAAAGTGCCCCCCTATGGGCTGACTAACCTGGGATTGAACTTGCCTCAAAAGGTGCCCCCTATGGGCTAACCATGAGGACAAGGTTTTAGGAAAGTGCCCCCTATGGGCTGACTAACCTGGAATTGAATTATCTCAAAAAGTGCCCCATGTGGGCTAACCTTGAGAGATCTAGGGAAGTGCCCCTTTTTGGGCTGACCACCCTATTAAAGGGAATGTTCAGACAAGTGCCCCACTACGGGCTGACTCATCTTGTGCTTTTGAATATGCTTCCTACAGCCTGAACTAAATGATGTGATGCTTTTCATGACAGTTATTATTTTTTCTCAATGTGCTTGCCAGTTTTATCGTGGATAGCAACCAAACAACCGAACCCTCAGGCTGGTTTGCTTTTGCTTCATTTCTTCTTATCTTGATACGGGGTTGAAAATTTTGATATGCTCCCTTTCTTATGCGCAAGGCTCTTTCAACAGTAATGTTGCCCTAATGATGCACTCAGTTCTAATGCTCAAAAATAGATAGAATTATATCACAAACTATATTAGGATTCATTATCATTTCAGTGTTTATTTTTCATTGGTGAAATGGTGGGTAATGTATTTAGGTGTATTTGTTGTGATGAGAATTGATTGTTGATCATTCAGGGATATTAACTTTACTTGTAAAAGTAAAAACTTGACTCAACGAAATTTGTATCGAATATTGGCTTTCGTAAACATTGGCAAAATTTCAATTTCCTTGCCTAAGGATAGTACATCTTTACAACATCTGTGTTAATGGGGTCTCTCAATTCTGGACCATCCATTTGAGTTAATATCAGAGCACCTCCCGATAAAACCTTTTTCACTACATAGGGGCCTTCATAGTTTGGGGTGAATTTTTCTCTGGAGTCTTAGGCGTTCGGAAGAAACTTCCTTAGTACCAGATCCCCCTCTTTAAAGTACCGAGGTCTCATCTTCTTGTTAAATGCTCGGGCCATTCTTTGTTGGTAACACTGGCCATGAAAAAGTGCGGTAAGCCTTCTTTCATCAATCAGATTCAGCTGATCAAGTCTCTTCTTTACCCAATCTGATTCTGTTAACTGAGTTTCCGACAAGATCCTAAATGATGGTATTTCGACTTCCACTGGTAGCACTGCTTCTGTACCATATACCAATGAGTAAGGGATGGCTCCCGTAGATGTTCTTATTGAAGTCCTATAAGCCATGAGAGCAAATGGTAACATTTCATGCCAATCTTTGTAAGTTGTTGTCATTTTCTCGATAATCTTCTTGATATTTTTGTTAGCTGCTTCTACTACCCCGTTCATTTGAGGTCGGTAGGGAGTTGAATTTCTGTGGTTTATGTGGAATTGTTGACATAAACCTGTCATCGATTTATTGTTGAGATTGGTACCGTTGTCGGTGATGATAGACTCAGGAACTTCATATCGGGCTATTATGTCCCTTTTTAAGAAGCGGACTATTACCCATTTTGTAACATTGGTATATGACGAAGCTTCTACCCATTTGGGAAGTAATCGATCGCTACCAGTATAAATCTATGGTCGTTGGATGCTGTTGGAGTGATAGGGCCAATTATGTCGATTCCCCACATGGAGAATGGCAATGGTGCTGATAACAAGTGTAGCTCGTTGGGCGGAGCATTTATCCGGTTTGCGTAGACTTGACACAGATGACAGTGCTTGACATATTTTATGCAATCTGACTCCATGGTTAACCAATAATATCCTAACCTCATGATTTTTCGGGCCAACATGTAGCCATTCATATGAGGTCCACATACTCCTTCATGTACTTCTTTCATCAGTTCGCATGCTTCATCTTTGTCCACACATCTCAACAGGGTGGTATCAGATGATCTCTTGTAAAGTATGGACCCACTTAACAGGAAATGGCTTGCTAACCTTCTGAGTGTTCTCTGGTCATTTTTGCTAGCCATTTTGGAGTATTTTCCTTCTTGGAGAAAGGTCTTGATGTCGTGATACCAGGGTTTGTCATCTTGTATCTTTTCCATTGTTAAATAGTAGGCGGGCCGACTTTCGATGTCTATTTTTATCGGTTGAACTTCAGCTCCCCCTGTTATCTGGATCATAGATGCTAGTGTGGCTAGTGCATCTGCGAACTGATTCTGAGTTCTCGGGATGTATGTGAAAGTGATTGCCTTGAATTCTTCAATTAGCTCTGTCAAATGTTGATGATACGGTACCAGTTTGGGGTCTTTAGTCTTATATTCCCCTCTTGTTTGTAGTATGATGAGCGACGAATCCCCGTATACCTCTAATTCGCGGATTCCCATTTGACAGGCCATTTTGAGGCCAAGAATACATGCTTCATATTCTGTGATATTATTGGTATAGGGAAATGTAAGTCTCGTCGCTGCAGGGAATTGAACGCCGTCCGGGGATATCAATACTGCCCCAACCCCACAACCGAATACATTGGCAGCTCCATCTAAAAACAGTCTCCATTTAGCATTCTGCTCTATCCCAAAGTCTTCTACCAGCATATTTTCCACTGTCAATATATTCTCATCCGGAAATTGGGCCTGTAGTTCTTGGGAATCTATCTCGATAGGGTGTTCCGCCAATTGGTCGGCTAAGGCTTGCCTTTTCATCGAGTTCTGATTTATGTATGTGATGTCGAACTCGGATAGGAGCATTTGCCACTTAGAAATTCTCCCTATCAAGGCTGGCTTCTCTGCCAAGTATTTCAAAGGATCATGTCTTGTTAGTAACTCAACATGGTAGTAAAGGGTATACTGCCTTAGCCGATGCATAACCCAAATTAAAGCACAACAAGTCTTCTCCACCTTTGAGTACCTCTGTTCCCCGTCTGTGAACTTCTTGCTCAGATAATATATGGAACGCTCTCTTCCCTCGTCATCTTTCTGCCCTAGCACACATCCCATGGATTCAGAGAGTATAGTGAGGTATAGGAACAAGGGTTTTCCTTGTTTTGGGACTATCAAGACTGGAGGTTTTATAAGATAGTCTTTGATCGTCCTGAATGCCTCTTCGCATTCGTCGTCCCATTCTATTGTGGCGTTCTTCTTCAACAGACAGAATAGTGGCCGGAATTTGTCGGTGAGCTGTGAGATAAATCGAGCTATGTAATTTAATCTTCCCAGCAAGCTTCTTACCTCTTTAACAGAGCATGGGGAAGGTAACTCTAATATGGACTTCACCTTGTCAGGGTTGATTTTAATGCCCTCCTGGCTTATGACAAACCCTAACAATTTCCCTGTTGTGACCCCGAAAGTACATTTTTCTGGGTTTAACTTGAGCTGGAATTTTCTTAGTCGTTTAAACAATTTTCTCAAGATGTTTATATGGCTTTCTCCTTCTTTGGACTTGGCTATCATGTCATCAACATATACTTCAACCTCACGATGCATCATGTCGTGAAGTATGGCGACCATGGCTCTTTGATACGTTGCCCCGGCGTTTTTCAAACCGAAGGGCATGACTTTGTAACAGAAAGTTCCCCATGTTGTGATGAAGGTCGTTTTGGTTTTATCTTCCTCGGCCATTTTTATTTGATTATATCCTAAAAAATCGTCCATGAATGAGAAGAGATGGTTTCCCGCAGTATTGTCTACTAGAGCATCAATATGAGGTAGGGGGAAGTTATCCTTTGGTGTGGCTTGGTTTAAGTCTCGAAAGTCTACGCATACGCGTACTTTCCCGTTCTTTTTCATGATGGGGACTATATTTGCTACCCATTCTGGGTAGTCGGATACTTCAATGAACCCTACTTCTAGCAGTTTCTTGACTTCTTCTGATTTTCAGTAAGATGTCAGGCCTAAATCTTCTCAGTTTTTGTTTTTTAGGTTTGACATATTCCCTTGTGGGAAGCCTGTGAACTACTATTGACTGGTCTAGCCCTGGCATGTCACCATATGACCAGGCAAACACATCTGCGTATTCCGTTAATAGCTCGATTATCTCACATTTTTGCTCGGCACTCAAACTGGTTCCGATTTTTAGGTTCTTAAGGTTTTCCATGCTTCCTAGATTTACTGTCTCCACAGGCTCGTCGATCGAGATTCCGCTTTGTTCGTGTTTTAGCCAATTTTCTTGTATTATTTCGTGGTCTAAGGTATCGCCTTCAACAATTGACCCAGCAGCGTTGGAAACGATATCAGCGTTTTTACTTTCTACCTGCGCGAAATATCCCTGGTGTTCGATGGTAGGAGATCTGAGTAACATAAAAATGAAAGCATATATAAGAAAAAAACAAACTGTGACTGAATTTGATAAAGAGTCTCAATAAAATTTGTTTAATAATTTTTCTCTACTTTTGAGCTAACCTAGCGCTACTGATAGGATAACAAAACCAATTGTTCAGAGCCGGATGCTGGTTGGACATGTGGGGGGTTGATTTCCCTTTGCTATCGTCATCTTTATTTATCCAAAGCTCTTGAATGATGTTTGCCTTTCAGAAAGATTATTGGAGAGGTGGGATGCACATCTGGGTGTCGATCAGCTTCCCTTTCATTCTGCCTCTAACACCTTTCGTTAATGCTTCTTCCGCGGCCATAGGAATGTACCCCAGTCCAAACGTCCCGTGCTGCCCCTCTTTAAACTGATGGCCCTCCTTGCTAGTCACCATGTTCACTTCGTTAAAAATCTGCAGCCCTAGGTCTTCTGAACCCTCTTCCCCGATATAAGGTATGGCAGTCTCTTTGTATATGGCTTAGTCCTGCTCGCCTAGTACTGTAACTATCTGCCCGCTTGCAATGAATTTGACCCTTTAGTGGAGACTAGAGGGGATGGCTCCAGCAGCATGTATCCAAGGTCGTTCCAAAAGCAAGTTGAAAGATCTTGGGATGTCAAGGACCTGGAAGGAGATGTGGAATATTTGTGGACCGATTTCCACTGGTAGGCTCACCTCCCCTACTATGTCTCTTTTGGACCCGTCGAAGGCTCTGACCACCGTGGAGCCGGGTTTTATGTTGCTTGGATCGACTCCCAATAAGTCGAACGCTGCCAATGGGCAAACGTTGAGAGATGATCCGTTATCAATAAGTACCCGAGAGATAATGGTGTCATTGCACCTGACCACTATGAGGTGTCGAATCCTAGCTTCTTAAGGGTGCTGAATCCAATGGTGGCGGTGGTTTGCTCCCAGATCGCCTCCTGGTGGTGGTTCAACTCCGGTCGGTGGTCGCGATTTTGGGTTCTTCTCCGATGCTCTCCGATTTACACTCTTTCCTCACTTTCTCTCAATTCTGATATGTGCTTTGGCTTCCTCCCCTCTTCCTCTATTTATAGGCGTCCGGAAACCCTCTTAGATAAGCTCAAATCGGCCGATTTGGATAAATCCGAATTTCTTCCGTTTTTAGATTTGATTTTATCCCAACGATTTGATGTTAATCTCTTGTTTTTCTTTGATTTATCTTATGGATTTGACTTTATCTTGACAGTAATCTAGAAGATTTGAGAAAAAATGATCGATTCCACCTTCGTCGAACTTGCTCCGGCTTCTCCTCGTGTTTGTCCGGGTGAGGAAGACGATCACGCGCAACACGCGTGATTTCCTTCGACCAATCGCACGCAGCCACATGGCAGCTCTAGGGAAAAGAAAGAAAAATTTTGCCGAGTGCACGCGGGGGACTCGAACTTGCGACCTCCAGCCTTCACACGTTCCCTATACGCACACACGAGCCAGCTAAGCTGGCCCAATTTCTTGATTTTCTTTACATCGTAAATTGCATATATGCAATGCGATTTTTCCATTTTTTTGTATTTTTTGAAATTTCAAAAATTTGTAAAAATTATTCATTATTTATTATTGCCATTTCTGAAATCATTTTTCAAAATTGATGTGTTTTCCTATTTATTTTTATTTTTTTGAATATTTTTATTATTTTTGCTAAATTAGAGCAAAATTAGGAAAAAATTGGAAAAAATTGAAAATTGATTATTATTGAGCATTATTGAGTATTATTGATTCCTAGGGCAAAAATGGGGGTGTTTACAGTTACAAATTCGTAGAATTAGTGACTCAGTTTTTAGAGAGAAAGTCCTACATTCTAGCCCTCTTAGCTAAATAGATCTAGAACTTGAATTTTGTGAAGAAGAAGGGTCATGAAATCTTCTGCTTCAACATCAATCTCATCTTAATCTAATTTATGAGCCATCTCAAGTATTTTGGTCTAAACATAGTTAGACGAGCACTAGCCTAACAAATTGGCCTTATAGATTCTTATGAAATAGGATGAAATTACTAGATGATGTTCCTAGCCATAGTTGTGTTGAGGTACTCAAAAGCTTCAATGCTGAAGATATCTTATAGACTACAAGATGGACTACTACAATAAAGTTGTGTTAATGTGTAAGAACTTTCAAGCAGTTCCATTAATTGGGCTTACTTGATGTACAAGCTATCATCCTTATTTAATGGTCCATCAATTTGGTACCATCTAAGACTTAGTCCATAGGCTCTCATTGGAGTTAGTTACAGTTGAATTTCAAGACCCAAACATATTAATAGCTGATAAGGTTGCTAAATTGATAAAAGTAAGAGCTTTATAGGAATCTCAAATTGAAAGCCTTAATATTGACCTAAGAGAATTAGATGGTGAAGTGGGAAAACATCAAGCTACTAAGGTCTTTGTCATTAACCGACTGTACAAGATGGGAGAAAGGATATATTGAGTTTCTGATGTTGTTCATCCTACACCAAGCAACCTAAGGTAGAATTAAAGACTTATATGGAGTAGGTATAAGCTTGGATGGAAGTCCATTTTGAAACTATGGAAGGAAGGAAGGATGTATGGAAAAATAAATTCAAGAAATCTAACTAGAGGAATAAAGCGATTGAAGCCTAGCTAAGGAAGGCTCAAAAGTAGGTTAGGGAATTAGAAGTTACTGCAAAAGCTAAAGGGAAGAAGAAAGATTTAACATCCACCCATTAAAAGAAGAGGAAGTTAGAAGCTATTAAGAAACTAGCAGCCAAGGAGAAGAAAAACTTAGATTATAGGACTTTCTTTTTTACTTTAGATATTTTTCTCTTTGAATAATCAAACTCCAAAATTTGCAATATTAATAAAATTTCAACATTGCCACATCGTTAATTAATTGCTAGTTCCTATTTTCACCCTTTACATCTACATCTACATGTTTCATTTTCTTATCATTATGTTTGTTACTTTTCCTTATCTTTATTAATTTATTCATCATCAAAGACTTGTAAAATATTTATTTCATAAATTTTGGTCCCTATTTTGTCTTGTCTTTATTGTTCTCACTAATGCTTTCAAAAATAATATAAAAATAATAATAATAGAGATTAGATTTACTTATGGCTATATTTATTTTCCAACCACCTTAGATTTTCTTTTATATTTTATAAAGCTTTGTTCCACTTTAGTGATGTACCCTTTGTAAAATATTGTCTACAATCCTATGTCTCAAAAGAAGAAGAAGAAGAAGAAGAAGAGGAGGAGGAGGAAGAAAAGAAAAGAAAAGAAAAAATCCTCAATCATTTTTCTTTTATGATTTAATCTGGTCATCATCATGTAAATAAGTTCTTTCTCTTTTGGTAAAACTTTAAATTTATCTCTTCTAACTATAACTGAAAAAAAGAGAGAATAAACATGAAAATTAAAATAAAATTTACTTAAGCATGTAAAGCATTGCACATGTTCATTCTCCATAGTTTATAAATATGTCTATAAATATATGTTTTCTTTTGTAAAAAAAAAAATATCAACCTTAAGATTTCCTCTCTACCCTATAAAATATTGTTACTTTTATAATAAAATCTTCCTTTTTTATATACTCACAAGAACTAAAAATTCAAAAAGATCAAATATGTTCTTAATCTTATTCTTAGATAGCTTTTCATCTTAGAATAGTAAGTCAATATCTTGTAAATAAATTCCCCTTTTGTAAAACTATAAATCTCTCTTTTTTAAAAAAAAAAGAAAAGAAATTGGAAAAACAAGCATAAAAACTTTTGAAAATCCTAAAAAAAAAAAATTGGAACAACATATGGATTAGTATTTGTTACCATTTAAGATTTATTCTAATTCATCTCCCCTTGAAAATATTACCTTTCTCCATTAGGTTGTAATCTTGTTTTCCATTGATTGCAAGTACTCTTCTTCTTAAATTACCATCTAAGGTTCGTATTTGTTACTCAAGTTGAAAAGGGTGGAAAAAGAGATTAAATTATTTGAGACTTGTAATTATTTATTTTCCATCATGTAAAATTCATATTTTCTTTGCAAAAAAAAGAAATCATCAATTTTAGATCCACTCCCTTAATTTGTAAAATATTTCTCCACTTTTGTACTAAAAGTTAGTGGGTTGCAAGTAATAGTTGTCACCTTAGTAACTATAAATAATCATCTTCTTTATCACTTTTTCTTAAGTCATCATCTTAGAGTGGAATTTGTCACTCAAATAGTCCTTGTCTCTTTCTATTATTTTTTTTAATACTAATTTTCGAAAACAGAAAATTTTCAAAAAATAAAAAATAAACAAAATTGAAAAGTTACTAACAATGGGAGATTCTTCCAACATCCTAAAAGTTGCTTCTAAGCAGGTCAGCTCAACCTAAGGCTCATAGTCACATATTGTAAACCTATATAACTTAGAAAAACTTTTTCGAGAAATAATAAAAAAAGGTCTCTTATTTTTCAAAAATTTAGGATTTTTTTCAAAAAAAAAATAGATGGTAAAGATGAGGGTTTTAGAGATTTTTTCAAAAAATAAAAATAAAAAAAATAAATGGCTAATGACATAAAGTGAATTTTTTTATATAAAATAAATTAACAAACTAAATTTTTATAAACGAGCGAATCCTGAATGGTAGGTACATAAACACCTTTATAGAGAAACTGTAAAAAATAAAAAATTTATTGTTATTATTATTTTTATTAATTTGTTTACCTCTTTCCTTCTTATAAATAATTAATTTTTTTATGCTAAAAAAGATATAATAAAAATATAATTGAAATTCAGAAGGTTAAGGTGATAACCATAGAATTTTAATAGGTTAGTCCTTGAATCCGAAATCATTAGTTTTATTTTTTTTTTAGTTAGACTAGTGGCTAAGTTAGGATTGATCTACTCAACTAATCCCGACTTAACATTTTTTTCCCAACCTTAGTTGGGTGGTGACTCTAATTTCCAAAATAAATGAGAAAAACCAAGTTTTTCCAATTTAAGTTAATGGTTCACATTAAATGAGCATGAGGTTTAATATGAATCAAATTAGGAAAAATTAAAAATTTAGACTCAATAGCTTAGCAACTCCATTAAGGACTTTCAAGTGAGCTAGCTACCTAAACCTTTTGAAGTTATAATTTATTTTCAATACCCTTAATTTTTTTTTTGTAAATATTTAATTATGCTAATGTTTTTATTTGAGAGTGATGTAGGAATTTAGATACTCATCTTTGAAAATGTTTTTTTTTTTTTCATGTGTGAGATTAGATACTATTAGACCCAAATTGTCAAAGAGCTTAGGATGGGTGTAGTGGGATAACCACCACTCGAGGTCGATTAGGCTACCTTACCTAATTTCTTTGATGTAGCCTAAGATCCGTTTCTTTAAAAATGTGGGATACTACAAAACTTAAAGACCTTTAGAACCTATCCTTTTACATACATGAATTTCTAAATCAACGAATAATTAATGATGTGGCATATTATAAGTTTCGAAATAGTTTCTTTTTGTAAAGTTTTTGTTATTGTAATGATGATGTAATTTTCAATGCAAATGTCAAATGTGATTTAGAATTTTGTAAAATACGATATTTATTTGCAACATAGAAATTTCATGTGTAATTTTACTAGATGGCCAATACTTCGATTGATCATCTTCTTCCTAAAGAGATCTATGTTTGCAAGCCGTTAGACCTAAAGCTAATATTGGATCATTACCTCACTATATACAATCCAAGGGATCGGGCTATCATAAAGGACAAGATTGGGTCTATGCTCTCACTAATGAAAATAAACATTAACATACCTTTTACTCGGGCTGCATTACACTTTTGGAAGCTCGAGCCTATAGCTTTCTTTATTGATTTGCATGAGATTACCCCAAGCATTAAAGAATATACGTAACTTCTCCAAGCTCCTCCACTTTTCAATGGGGTATATATGCTAGATCTAAAGACAAGGCCAACATCTTTAGTAGACTTTTAGGGATTTATAGATCAGTGATAAAAAAAGCATTGGGGGATCGCAATAGACATTGCCTTCAATAGGATAACCTATAGACATGGTTTGGGGCATGTATTGATGTTGAAGATAAGGACATAATATATAGAAACCCTAAAGACTACGAATAGAATCGAATTCATGCCTTCATCTTAACAACATTTGCAACCCTTCTTTTCCCTATTGGGGTCTTTCATATTCATTGCGGAGTCATAGAATTATTGACTCAATTTTTAGAGAGAAAGTCTTACATTCCAACCCTTTTGGCTAAATAGATCCGAAACTTGAATTTTGTGAAAAAGAAGGCTCATGGAATCTTCCGCTTCAACATCAACCTCATCTTAATCTAGTTTATGAACCATCTCAAGCATTTTAGGCCAAACATGGTTAGAAGATCACTAACCCAACAAATTGACCTTATAGATTCTTGTGCAAATAGGATGAAATTACTACATGATGTTGTCGAGTCTAATTTTTATTTTTTTTTCATTTTCATTCCTAATCCGATATATACTAGACCCTATGCTCATCTAATATAAGTCCTCGACTTGAACTAGGAATTTTGTCTTATTTTAGAGTCACCACCTAACTGAAGTTGGGAAAGATTATTGAATTAGAACTAATTGAGCAGATTAATCCTAATCTGGACAACTAGCCAACAAAAACTCCTCTTTTCATTTTCATAAAAAGATGAGGAGAAGAACCAGAGTTTCTGGACTTGGGGACTAACATATTAAAACTATAAAGTTACCACTTTATTTTTCTGAAATCTGAACCATATTCTAATGTCTTTTCCTTTATTTTTTTTTATATTTTTTTTACTATTGTTATTATTTTGGATACATGTAAACAAATTGTAACAACTTAGAAAATGATTTTTTATTTTTTTTAGAGTTGCCCCATGAGGGTGCCTACGTACTTGCTATTCAAGATCAAACAAGCCACAGTTCGCTTTTTATAAAAGCTATAGTAGATTAATCTAAGTTTTAATTATGAAAATACCTCTAATTTACATTTTTTATCATTTTCAAGATTCTGGAAAAAATCTAAGCCTAAGCTTCATTATTTTATTTTCTAAAAATTTTAATTTAAGGAAAACCAATTTTGGATTGATTTTGAAAAAAGATTTTTCAAAATGGTAAAAAAATTTATTGTTGATTCCATTTCATATTATTAATCTATCTTCATTTAATTTTTTTTCTTCTTTTTTTTTTATTTTTCATTATTTTATTATTTTTATTAGACCATTTTTTTATTTTTTATATTAAACTAAACATATCTATTCTAAAAAAAAAACTAATTAAAACCTTAACATTATTATTTATATTTTTTAGGATTATAAATTTCTAATAAAATAAATACCTAAGTAAAATAAATAAATAAATACGAAAAAAATAAATAAGATAAAATAAATAATAAAAAATCAAAAAAATCAACTTACTTGGGTACGGGTCGTGGTTTGCAGGTCAGTCGAACTGGGTCGGGTCGCGCGAGTTGGGTTATAGTGGCTGGAAGTCTTCATCGGTGGTGTTCCAGCGTCCTTTTTCATCGAATATGGGGTATTTTCGAAGCTTTTGAGGATGAGGAACCTGATGATGGTGGTGTTTTCCATCGAAAACCCCTTCAGGTGGTGGTTCGAAAAGGCAATGGGTGGTAATCGCAGCTTGTGAACTCCGATGACTTCAATCTCTCTTATTTCCTCTCCTTATTCTCTTCCGATTAATGCTTTAACTTCCCCACATCATGCTCTATTTATAGGCATAAAAAATCAAGCTGGATAAGCTCGGATTTCCTCCAATTGGGGCAAATTGGATTTCGGTTGAAAAACCCATCTCTGACTTGTTTCGATTCGTGTAAATCTTGGATTTAGTTACGATTTTATGCTAATTGGATGATGTTTATCTCGTTTTGGTTAAA
Source organism: Laguncularia racemosa (assembly GCA_037954665.1). NCBI lineage: Eukaryota > Viridiplantae > Streptophyta > Magnoliopsida > Myrtales > Combretaceae > Laguncularia > Laguncularia racemosa. The sequence continues at coordinate 4,250,559 of JBBMOL010000011.1, forward strand.
GATTTAGTGGATTTGTGCAAAAAATCGAATCAAAACGGCCAAATTTCATTTCTCTCACTACCAACGACGATATCGGACAAAGGTAAAAGATGAACACGCACCTAGTGCATGCATTTGCATTATTCAATCAGTTGCTGACACATGTCCTAAGGGGAGAAAAAAAATTGTAAAACGCAGATTTGCTTCCCCCGCATTTCGAACCACTGACCAAGCCCCTTCCCTACACGCCTTAGGCAATGGTCCGGACCAATTAAGCTAGCCCACTTCTCAGTTTTTTTTTTTTTACGCAAATTGCATATATGTGATGCAACTTTTATTATTTTTATGTTATTTTGAAATTCTAAAATTTTTTAAAAAACATTTAATCCCTTTTATTATTATTTCTACTATTATTTTCTAAAATTGATATATTTTTCCTATTTATTTTATTTTTTGAATATTTTTCCTAAAATTGAAAAAAAAATGAAAATTTTTCAAAAATGAAAAAAAAAATGTAAATTGAACATTATTAATAATTATGAGCAAAAATGGGGTATTTACGGATGTTCTTAGCCATTGTTGGGTTGAGGTACTCAAAAGCTTCAACGCTAAAGATATCTTATAGACTACGAGATGAAATTACTACAATAAAGTTGTGTTGATGTGCAAAAACTTTCAAGTGGTTCCATAATTGGGCTTAATTGGTGTACAGGCTATCATCCTTATTCAATGGTCCATCAATTTGGTACCATCTAAGACTTAGTCCACAAGCTCTCATTAGAGTTAGTTATAGTTGAATTTCAAGACCTAAAGATATAAGTAGCTGATAAGTTTGCTAAATTGATAAAAGTAAGAGCTTTATGGGAATCTTAAATCAAAATCCTTAATATTGATCTAGGAGAATTAGATGGTAAAGTAGGAAAACATCAAGCTACTAGGTTCTTTATCATTAACCAGCTGTATAAGATGGGAGAAAAGACGTATTAAGCTTCTAATGTTGTTCATCCTACACCAAGCAACCTAAGGTAGAATTGAAGACTTATATGGAGTAAGTATAAGCCTGGATTGAAGTCCATTTTGAAACTATGGAAGGCAAGAAGAATGTATGGAAAAATAAATTCAAGAAATCTAACTAGAGGAATAAAGCACTTGAAGCCTAGCTAAGGAAGGCTCAAAAGAAGGTTGGGGAATTAGAAGCTGCTACAAAAGCTAAAGGGAAGAAGAAAGATTCAACATCCACCCATCAAAAGAAGAGGAAGTCAGAAGCTATTAAGAAACTAGCAGCCAAGGAAGGAGAAGCAAAACTTAAATTATAGGACTTTCTTTTTTACTTTAGATATTCTTCTCTTTAAATAATCAAACTCCAAAATTTGCAATATTAATAAAATTTCAGTATTGTCACATCATTAGTTGCTAATTCCTATTTTTGCTCTTTACATCTACATCTACATGACTCATTTTCTTATCATTATACATGTTACTTTTCCTTATCTTTATTAATTTATTCATCATCAAAGACTTGTAAAATATATATTTCATAAATTCTGGTACTTATTTTGTCTTGTCTTTATTGTTTTCATTAAAGTTTTCAAAAATAATATAAAAATAATAATAATAGAGATTAGATTTACTTATGGCTATATTTATTTTCCAACCAACTTAGATTTTCTTTTATATTTTGTAAAGCTTTATTCCACTTTAGTGATGTACTCTTTGTAAAATATTGTCTACAATCCTATGTCTCAAAAGAAGAAGAAGAAAAGAAAAGAAAAAAAAAATCCTCAATCATTTTACTTTTATGTTTTAATCTAGTCATCATCATGTAAATAAGTTCTTTCTCCTTTGGTAAAACTTTAAATTTATCTCTTCTGACTATAACTTAAAAAGAGAGAGAGAGAATAAAAACATAAATTAAAATAAGATTTACTTAAGCATGTAAAAAATTGCACATGTTCACTCTCCATAGTTTATAAATATGTCTATAAATATACGTTTTCTTTTGTAAAAAAAAAAAAAAAATCATCAACCTTAAGATTTCCTCTCTATCTTGTAAAATATTATCACTTTATAATAAAATCTTCCTTTTTTTATATGCTCACAAGAACTAAAAATTCAAAAAGACCAAATATGTTTTTAATCTTCTTCTTAGATAGCTTTTCATCTTAGAATAGTAAGTCAATATCTTGTAAATAAGTTCCCCTTTTGTAAAACTGTAAATCTCTCTTTTTTAAAAAAAGAAAAAAGAGAAAAGAAATTAAAAAAAAAAGCATAAAAAACTTTCAAAAATCCTAAAAAAGTACAAAATTGGAACAACATATGGATTAGAATTTATTACCATTTAAGATTTATTCTAATTCATCTCCCCTTAAAAATATTGCCTTTCTCCATTAGGTTGTAATCATGTTTTCCATTGATTATGAGTACTCTTCTTCTTAAATTACCATCTTAGGTTAGCATTTGTTACTCTAGTTGAAAAGGGTGGAAAAAGAGATTAAATTCATTAAGACTTGTAATTATTTATTTTCCACCGTGTAAAATTCATATTTTCTTTGCAAAAAAGTCATCAACTTTAGATCCACTCCTTTACTTTGTAAAATATTTCTCCACTTTTGTACCAAAAGTTCTCAGGTTGCAAGTAATAGTTGTCACCTCAGTAATTGTAAATAATCATCTTCTTTGTCACTTTTTCTTAAGTCGTCATCTTAGAGTGGAATTTGTCACTCAAATAGTTTGTATCCCTTTCTATTATTTTTTTTTAATACTGATTTTTGAAAACAAAAAATTTTCAAAAAATAAAAAATAAAGAAAATTGAAGAGTTACTAACAGTGAAAGATTCTTCTAAGGTCCTAAAAGTTGCTTCTAAGCAAGTCTACTCAACCCAAGGCTCATAATCAGCTACTTTAAACCTATATAGCTTAACATAAGACCAAAGATCTCCATAGCCCACTCTCAACTTAAAAGACCCTAAACATAAAAGTTTATTCACTTCAAAAAGTCTCCTTACCTACTATAAATACAAAACACAACAGCCACCTTACCTACTCTAATCTCAAAACACAAAGCCTTCCTACCCCTTTTAATCCTAGAGGCCACACTTGAAGTTTCTCTCCAATAGAAGTTATCTATTTTAGTAAACTAGACATAGAGGGGCAACTAATTTTTTTGGCACACTTTTGAAGCAACCATGGTCAATTACCAATAGGGGTATAAAGAAGACTAGCTTGACTAGCTAAGTTTTGGGCAGCTAAATTCTCAAAAGAGATAAGTTAAGACCAAATCATTTGTTCAAGTTGATAAGGGAACATAACTCCTAAAGAAATCACATAACTTGGTGAATATGGGCAAATTTGGTAAAATGGAAAGATATCTCATTTGTTCAAAATGTTTAGGATGAAAAGAGGCAAAACACATCTCAAACCTTAACCCTTAAACACTTGAAAGTTAAGTATTATTAATGTGAGGTTTTGGACTCATTTCTTAAAAGAGGTCCATCTTGAATTTGATACGTTAATCAAAATAATGTTAGGAATTCATTTTTGTTATTCTAAACACAATAATCCTTTGCCAACCCCATTTGAGCCTATATAAGAAGAGTTTCAAATTTTAACCTTGTTAAAAACCACCCCCACAATGGGGTAATTATAATGATAGGGACATAAATCAAGAGAAAAAGGAACTAACTAAATGGTGCTTGCCCTAGTTGCAACAATTTAAGGTTAATTTTTACCATGGATAATTTATTCCCTTTAAGATAAAGAAAAGCTTACATTATGAAAAACCACACATAACCCACACACTTTGAGCTATAAGTCGTTCAATTGAGACATAATCACCTTTAGGCCCAAAAAAAAAAAGGAAAAGAAGATGAATGAAAGAAAAAAAAAGTGATAAAAAGAAAAGAAAGAGAAAGATCCAAGAAGGTGGTTAAGCTTGTACACAATAAAAAAGTGAGCCCAACAATACTTGAAACACTAGGGGCAAATACAAAAGCCTAAACATTACAGTTCAAAGACATGTCCCACTTACAATACCACTCTTCTCTAAAGGATTTTCTAAATCATTGAAAATAATTTATCCTAAGAAAAATTTCGTTTGAAATCGAGGCAAGTACTATTCTAGTTTTTCTCAAGGCTTCTTGACTTATAAACCTAGATTGAAATGATGATTCTTTCAAAATAGACTTTTACATTAATACCTTGTTGGAACCAATAACCAAAAACCTATATTGCATTACAAATTCCAAAAAAGGCCTAACATATTGATTAAGGTATATTATTTGCAAGAGAGACCATAATTTTTTTAATTTAAGTCAAAAGTGACATCTAAACCAAGAGAGTACAAGGAAGTCCTCTTATATTAAACCAATTAAGAATGAGATATCTATTTCTAAATGGAAGGAGGAAATTTGAAGTCGCTCCTCAAAGGCATTGTTTGTCCCAAATTTAAATATTGCTACCCCCAAGAAGAAGATATAAGTCTTAATTATAAGAAAATTAGTTGAGCTAAGACACCACTTATTCAATATTAAACTAAATCTTCAACGCAAAATGAGGTAAAAAAACATGTGAGCATTGAGTAGTAGGGTAGGTCTACCCCTTTATTAATAGCTTTTTAGAGCCTTATCAGACACTTTACTTGTTAGAAATTTTTTAAAAATAATTCTTTTAGATTTTAGCCTAACCAATAGAAAAAAAAATGAAATTTGAGAAGAAAGAGAAAAAAATCAAAGTTTGCTAAAAGATACTTCAATACCTTGTCACCATATCCTTGAGTTTAGAAAAGAATTTTTAGAAAAGCTTTAGTTCAAAAGTCTCAAGTCATCGTCAATTTAAAACTTTTGACCATTATTAGAAGTTCATTCCTACTTCAGGATAGTTAGCCTAGAGGAGCACTTTCTTGGATAATCTCTTCTTTAGGGTTGCTAGTTTAGGAAGACGCTTCTTATTATTGGTTAGTCATCCCATAAAGCACTTTCTTAGACATTTCACCTCCTAGTTTGGTAAGACACTTCCTATTATCAATTAGTCAGCTCATAAAAGCACTTTCTTAAACATTCTCTTTTTGGGTTACCAGTTTGGAAAGACCTTTTCTATAGGTAGATAGTCAATCCAGAAGGGCACTCTTCTAGATATTTTCCTTTTAGGGTTGCTACTCTAAAGAGACACTTCCCACTATCAATTAGTTAGCCTATAGGGACACTTTCCCAGACATTCTCTCTCAAGGTTGCTATTTTGAAGAGACACTTCTCATTATTGGTTAGTCAGCCTATAGGGGCACTTTTCTAGACATTCTCTCTTAAGTTTGCTAGTTTAAAGAGGTGCTTCTTACTCTGGTTAGTTAGCCTATAGAAGTATTTTCCTAAACATTCTTCTTTTAAGGTTGTTAGTCTGAAAGAATGCTTCATGCTATCGATTTGTTAGCCCATGAAGGTACTTTTCTAGACTTTCACGATTACTAGTCTATAAGGATTCTTCACTAAATTGATTAGTCAACTTAAAGGAGCACTTCCCTAGACAATCTCCTCTTTAGGGTTATTAGTCTAGTGAGATGCTTCTTGTTGCTGGTTAGTCAACCTACAAAGCATTCCCATAGACATTTCACCTTTTAGGGTTGCTAGTTTAAAGAAACGCTTCATGATGATGGTTATTTAGCCCATAAAGGTACTTTCCTAAACTTCAGGATTACTAACCTATAGTGATGCTTCCCTCAATCGATTAGTTAGCTTAGAGGAACACTTTCTTAGACAATCTCTTCTTTAGGGTTACTAGTTTAAAGAAATGCTTCACGTAATTGGTTAGTTAACCTGTAGATGTACTATCCTAAATATCTTCCTTTTAAGGTTGCAAGTCTAGCGGGACGCTTCTCGCTATTGGTTAGTTAGCCCATGTATTCACTTTCCTAATCTAAGAGCATTCCCTAAGGAATAGTAGTTGTCATAAAGCATTGTTTTCTTTTGCAACATGTTTTTTTCTTGCAAAGGATTGCTAGCTCACAAAGCGTTTTCCTCACTCAACATTTTAGTTGGATAAATCTCTAGTGAATCAAAAATTAGATAGTTAGCTAGTTGTAGCATTGTCCATTCTTTCTTTTAGGCAAAAATGGTGTCCGTTAACATAAAAAAGAAAAAAATATATATATATATATAAGGGGAACAAATTTTTGGAACCAAAAGGCTCATTTTTAAGGCCAAAAGTCTAAACAGGATTAAGTAATATTTTGTGTACATAATACAACAAGAAAAAAAAATAGCTCACTTGGTTCGTGTATTAGTGTTCAAGCATCAAAATCATAGGATCAAGTCATTAGGGATGCACTTTGCGTGCTTTGCAAATTTTTTTCAGTCCGCTGGACATGTGTTTGGCTTCCTATTGGTTGATTCGAATCACTATAGAGCATCTTCTTCCCTAAAATAGTCATGTAGTGCAATTTAGGAAAGCCTAACATCGACCTTTTCTTGCCTAATTTCAACTAATTTTGGACCATTTTTTATTGAACAAAAAATGGAAATCAATAAAGGGCATGGAATAGAAGCTAAAAGATATCAAATTTGAATAAATCGATAATGGAAAGTGCTTGAAAAATATACTTAAAGTTGGCCAAAAAGTTTGAAATTACATATTGCATCCGAAATTCAAACCCATAATTAAAATCATTCTTGCTTGAAAATCATGAAGTAATTACATATTTAGGGTAAGTAAAACTTCTAGACCACGAATATATCTTTTAATACTTTCAATTATCCCAAATTCGTGTTCAAATTTGGATTCAAAGATTTAAGAACCTTAAATTCCCATTATTCAACAAGATTTGATTTTTCTTAAATCTAAGGTTTCCTTCCTTGCAATTGATGCAATAAAGCTACAAATAAGACCTTAAGGGATCGTTTAGAGGAGGCTTTTCCATCTAACAACAATGGAATTTGCATTAATCCTCTCTTTCTCACTCTACCAGCGTGCGAGCACATCCTCCCTCTTTCTCTTTAAAATCCTCTCACATAACAAAAAATTAGGTAATTGAAGTTCCTAATCGCTTACCCACCATTAGAAGAGTGGAACTCAGTAATCGATTGTGTGTAATCAACCACAATTTGCATCAATTTGATTGACAATCAAATTAAGGTTCATACTCTTTTGTCTCAATTCAATTCAAATTGGATTAGTTAAAGTGTTTAGATCTAGAAATTGATCGAGGGCTTTTGCTCTCCACATCGCTACTCGAACTAGCCAGAATTGACTCGAACCAAACCTAGTTCAATCGGATGAGAGGTAAGTCTTCTAATCTTTATTTTTTTTATTTGTATTAATACATATAATAATAATGTTTGTTTTTTTAGGAATAATTAAATAATTAGATTAATACTAGGACATTGTTTGTTGCATGTTTCATGTTATCATGGTATGTTATTATCCAAAAAAGAAAGAAAGAAAGAAAGTGTTTATCATGTTCTTAAAGACTTTGATTTATTAAAAGTTTTTTTTAATTAGTTAGTTTTTTTTTGTCTTTATCATTACCTTTATAAAAATAAATAGCTTTTTATCACTTAGAAAAACCTTTTTGAGAAATAACAAAAAGAAAAAACTTTAAATGGTCTTTATATATATATTATATATAAAAGATTTTTTTTAAAAAGGCAAAAAAACAAGGGTTTTAGAAATTTTTTCAAAAAAAAAATAAATGGCTAATAACATAAAGTGAAATGTTTTTTTTTTATTATAAAGTAAATCAACAAACTAAATATGTTTGATTTTGAATAGCGAGTATTATTTTTATTATTATTTTACCTCTTTTTTTCATGTAAATAAATAATTTTTTTTTCTAAAAGGGATATAACAAAAATATAATTGAATTTTAGAAAGCTAAAGTAGTGACCGTAAGGTTTTAATAGATTGGTCCTTAAATCTCAAATCTCTCATTTTATTCTTTTTTTTTTCAAAAGATTTTTTTTTATATAAACTAGTGGCTAAGCTAGGATTAATCTACTTAATTGATCTTGACTTAACATTTTTTTCCCAACTTCAGTTGGGTGGCAACTCCAATTTTCAAAATGAATGAGAAAAAGTAGGTTTTTCCTAATTTGAGTTAAGGATTCACAATAAATAGGCATAGGGTTTAATATGAATCAAATTAGGAAAAATTAAAAATTTAGACTCAACAATGATGAATTCTATCTTAACCTATTATTATTATCTCTATATTTTATGTTGTATCTAATAATCGTACTATTTATAATCTAAATTAAGACAACGTTAACAATATCAAAATGCAACAATCCATACATAGGATATATGAAGATGTTAGGTTTAAGGATTATTTACGCTCATTCATATAGAAGAGGGACCAATGATATTTAGCATGTAGTATCTTCTATTTGTAGGTCATATCCAATATACCTATTTAACTTTAAGCACCCACTTGTATAACTTGATTATCTTTCTCTTGTTTTAATGAGACAACCTTAGTTATACAATATATTGGTCTAAATATCTATATCCCTTTTAGATATTTATTCAACCAAAGACAATTTTTAGATGATATAATGTCATGGAATCTCATTGATAATATACTTTTATTATTATTCGATACATACTATAATTCTTTATGGGATTTTATTATAAAATATATATGAGTAAAAAAATATACATGTACAACAAATACTTACCTTTTATTGATAATATTCATAAATACATCAAAGTATTTTGACGTACTATGCACAAAATTACAACAAACCACCTCATCATAATTTGGAGTTGGAACCTTATTATTCGATAGCATCAAATGATAATAACGACAGTAAATAATAAAAATCACATCAAGAAGGTTTGTTAATCATTTTTTGCGTACCATGCCTTAACCATGTTTAGGCCCACATGTGCAATCTGTCGTACCATATTCCACCAAAGATGACACATCACTAGGCATGCTTTTACTGATCACACAAGATGAACAATCTAATAAGAGCAAAGAGCCGGTCCAATACTTATCTTCACCACCAACAACAGGCATTTCGATAACGGGTTTCGCTGGAGTGACAAAATCAGGCTAATATGTCCACCCTAGAATCCCCTCGATTTTCAATGAAAGGACGAAGAATCTGAACTGCACCTCCATATGCGCAAAACCGTCATTGCTTGGTATTTGGTAGTTATGAATTCTACTGTCTGCTTCTGTGCACTGTGACACTATTCTTGGTTGTTGTAAAATACAGAAAAATTTAATAAAAAATAAAGTTTTATAAGACGGGACATTAAAGTAATAAAGTAGTTATAAGAAAGATAATTTAGTCTTTTTAGCAGTGGAGTACCTAAAGCCTCAAAAACCCTACTCTATCATTTCTTTTCCTCCTAAACTACATCTACCTCTCCCTCTAAAGTAAACTCGATCTTTACAAACTTTCAACAATCTGCACGCTAGTGATATAAAATCATTTAGTTCAACAAGTAATTCACAAAGTATGTCATAATTCTCATCTAGTCATTATACTTTCTCTTGTTTCTAGTGAAAATTTGATAAAAGTAATGGATTTCATTATAATTTGAAAGAAATAAGTACAAACAGATTCATGGTGTGTTGACATATTTGGACATTCTAGAGTTAATCGGAGTAATTCAAAACAAGCAAGTGTATTTTTAATTGCCCAAAGGTAGGATTTTGTCATTTTGATCAGGACAGGATAAAAAATTGTAAAGAAATTAGGGATCTTGCATATTTTGATGAATAGGAAAAAAAAGGTTTCAAACATGGGGGTATGCAATTAGGTACATAAGCGTGTACTTACCTATGTCAAGATGAAGAGAAGTTTCATGCAACATGAGATACATAGTCAGGTATACAAGCATGTACCTACTCATGTTAAAGTACGTCATTAAGTACATAACCATGTACTTAAACCTATTGAGTAGTGTTTTTGCACAGAAGGGTACACAACCATGTATATGGCTATGTTCCTATTCATGCTCGTTTACATGATCATATAGACAATCGTATTGTTTTGGAACCTTATAATACACTTCTTTTTTTCCTTCTATTTTGGTTTTTCATCAATTCTAAACTAGTTTTACCTAAAAATAGATCAATGGAGGAGGGAAATAAACAACAAATCTTTAGGTGGACCACCCTAGTGAGATGAGTCTATGTTGTAGGCTAGTACTAAGTTTAGTCTTTTGTTACATGATAGGTTTTCATAAGAGTGGTAGTTGCAGTCAAGATGAAATTGAAATTGTTCTTCTAGGTACATATTTATAGTATTTGCTACTTGTGGCTATAAGCTTAGTAAACTAAATTAACCTAATTAATATTAGAAATAAATATATGTGCTGCTTGTGTTTGACTCAACCTATGAGCTCGTAATGGAAGTTCCCTAGAGGGCTACCCCAATGATCAATATGTAATGTTGTTCATAGTAAAGTCATGTGTCAAAATGATATAAGATAGATTTTAGGGATATTGGAACCCGCTGTGGCAATTCCCAACATCATTTAGAAAGTTGAGTCGAAAAGTGACAAATCTCAATATGGAATATATTATACATATATTATATAATGTGGTGGGGTTATGAGTACCTCTATGATGGTTACTAGCTAATGTAAATTGCTTATGATATTACTATTGCATCCCTCTATGTATGTATGTTGTCATTTGAATGACATATGCATATACTAGTAGTACATAGGTATTAGGCTTAAGCTTGTCTCTTTTTTTTTTTTTTTTTGCTACAGAACTTTGAGAGCGGGTTTAATACTAGTGCATTGGGACATACTAAAAAAATAGGTTGTTATAATTTACTTTTGATTAAATTAAATTAAACTTTAAATTATCTAAAAAATTTTAAGGTTACGTATATTATTAGAGAAATAGAAAATATTTCATTATGATATTTGATAATCTAATGAGTTATTTTCTACTATAGAGACACAAAAATATTTATCGTTTTAGATAAGTTAAAAGTCTTAATGTATTATTATTTAATAATAACACGTGGCTGATTATGACATAATAAGTTATGATGTACTAGGTTTGGGGCATTATAATTACAATTCTCAACACAATAATATCATTCTTAGGAGATTTAAATTTAGATTATTATCCCTCGGATAATTCCAATGCTTGACCATCATATGTAAAATTTAGATGGTCTATTTTATCGTTCCATTTCTCAGCTCATGCTGCTTCTAGCGTGAATGTATGAGATCCATAGATTATGCAAATGGCTTGGATCCACGTATAATCCTGGCCTCTGTCGACCGGTTGAGGGCCGATAAACGGGGTATTTATTTGGAGATTGGTGTCCGAGGGAAGGGTGTAGTGTTCGTTGCTCTTGCCATGGAAGTAGAATACCACGGTGTCTCCGCCTATGAAATGAGGGTCGTTACATGCTGCTCCGCAATTCTGTCTTCGCTCTGGTGGACGCATCGGTTATGATAATGTCAGGTTTTGTAAGTTCCACAATGAACTATATATACAATTTAAATAACTTATATATTAGACATGGACGCTAATGATATCAAAGCATACGAACTCCACAGAAACCTGCAGTGACTGCTCTATCTCGGGATGCACCTTTTCCACCAATTATCTGGACCCCATGGCATATAAACTACATGGTGTATATAAAAAAATTTCTATTACGGGGCTAACTCTTTTTTTTTTCCCCTTTTTACCCGCAGCAAAGATGGCTTGTCCATCATGATCCATGAGAGAAAGAACTTCGTTTTTTAAATTTGTATAGATCCAATTTACATATCTCATCATACATTTTGAACTTTTAGACTCATTTTTTATAGACCATGTAAAACGAAAATACGGGTAACTTCTATATATCACTTATACCTTCTACTATTATGGTTCATAGAAAGATGGTACATTAAAAACTTCTCCAATAAAACAAGTTTGTCGCTGTGTACTTACGAACATGTGATAATTCTCATGAAAACAAAGAGCATAAGAAATAATTAAAACTGATTCAATTAAATTTTACAACGTTGTGATACGTTCAACAAATAAATAAATTAAAATTAAGTTACTAAAATCTTAATTCTGCATACTGGTTCACACTTTGGCCAGTCGCAATCAAGGAAGCATGCTTTAGCTTTCCGATCTTTGGGTTCGACCCTAGAGCATTGGTCAGGACACCTTATGGTTTTCAGAAAACATCTACTTCCTCGACTTCTGCATGTAACACGGTCTTTCTTAACGTTACGAGAACTTGTTCCTATTACACTAAATGGACCCAGAAGCAAAATGAGCACCACAAGAAATTGAAATCTCAATGCATGCCTCCATACTATAATAAGCTATTCTGATTAAGAATGCAATTTTTAGTGGGAGTTTGTGAAATGTTATTGATGTAATACAAATTTTGTAGCTCACACTGTTTATGTACAGAAAGGTCATGACTTACAAAAAGGGGAAGGGGCTGTTGCTGTTGCTAGAGTATTGTAACTAGGGTTTCTTTGTCAAAGCAACCATTTCTTGAGTTCGGCACCTTTTGGTTTTGGAATATAGCCATAGCTTGAGATAGTGCTAGATAGCCAACTCTTTTTGCCAGTTTGCTGCCTATTATTATATGCGACGTATCCTATACCCCGAAGCAAAGGGTTTGACACTTCTTCATATTAATAACCACAGAGCCTTAGGGGCAATTTTATCTGGAAACAAACACCAAGATGAGATTAGTTTTAGTCAAATGTTTGGGTTTCCTTGGATTCAGCGAGGTAATAAATAATTAGGCCGTTCCTATATATCCAAGAAAGCTTGCTCGAACAATTTTATATAGGGGAAAGTAATCTATTAAGTATCAAAATTCAGTTAATTCATATATGTTTGCACTAAGTTCTATATATTTCAAGTGAACCATTTTAAATCCTTAATATTTGTATTTTTGCATCAATTGGATTAGTCCATTGGCATCTCCTATGATGGTATAGATTAGAGGACTTTGTAAAATACAAAAAATTTTCATAAAAAATAAAGCTTTATAAGATTAGGTATTAAAGTAATAAGGCGATTATGCAGAGGGCATTTTAATCTCTTTGGCAATGGACCATTTAAAGCCCCCAAAACTCTACTTTGTTATTTCTTCTACTCCTAAACTTTATCTACCTCTCTTTCTAACGGAAACTCTATCTCTATAAACTTTCAACAATCCACACACTAGTGACATAAAATCATTCAGTTCAACAAGTAATTCACAAGGTAAGTCATAATTCTCGCCTAGTCATCACACTTTCTCTTGTTTCTAGTGAAAATTTGATAAACGTAATTAATTTTGTTATAGTTTGGAAGAAATCAATACAAACAAATTCATAGCGTGTTGATGAATTTAAATGTTTTTGGAGTTATTAGAGTAATTCAAAATAAGTGTACTTTAAAGTGTTGAAAAGTAGGATTTTGATGTTTTGACTGGGAAAGGATAAAAAATTGTAAAGGAATTAGGGATCTTGCAAGTTTTAGAGAATCGAAAGATGAAAAGTTTTGAATAAGGGGATACACGAGCAAGTACATACATAATCGGGTACACAGGCATGTACTTACCCGTGTTGAGATGAAGAGAAATTTTATGTGACATGAGGCACACAATCAAGTACATAACCATGTACCTGGGCATGTTGAGTATCATTTTTGCACAAAAGGGTACATGACCATGTATACAACCATGTTCCTACCCATGCTTTGATTTTTCATCATTTGATTTGATTTTTCATCCATTTTAAGCCAATTACCTAAAGTACAGCATTGGAAAAGGAAAATAAACAACAAATCCTTAGTTAGACCACCTTAGTGAACTTAGTCCATATTATAGGTTAGTGCTAAATTTAGTCTTTTGCTACATGGTAGGTTTTCATAAGATTGATAGTTAAAGTTAGGGCAAACTAAAACCGTTCTTCCAAGTATGTGTTTACTAGTTGTGCTTACTATATTAGAAAAGAAAATAAATTTAATGAATATATGACTAAATATTGCGTGATGCTTATGCATGGCTTGACCTAGGAGTTGAAGGTGGTGGATCCTTAAGGAGCACCTATTGATAGGTATGTGGCATTATCTCTTATGGAGTTACATATCAACATGATTCGAGTAGATTTTAGAGGTATTGAGGCCGTAGATGGTAATTCCCAATAATGATTAGAAAGTTGAGGCTAGAGTTTGCAATTCCTAACCTAAGATTTTATATATTGTATTATATAATATAGTAGGGTCATGAGTACCCGTATATTATTTATTAGTTAAATCAAAGATAATAAATAAATTGATTATGACATTACTATTGCATTTTTCTATATGTGTGTGCATGTTGTGAACTGGATGACATGTGCATATGCTTATAGTACACACATATTAGGCTTAGACTCAATCCTTTTTTTTTTTTAACTACAGGTAAGTACAATGAATACATATAATATAACGAATTTGGGAATGTGTATGATTACTACTAGGATGAAAATGATGGAGATTATTGCTATTTTATGGTAATGAATAGTGAGGATTACTTGGAAGTCTCTTGATGAGCATAGGGTTGATCATGTAGAAGTTTTTAGATGATAAATTTACTTATTGTAGCTCTTTAATAACTCATGAAAAACTAAGGTTTTAGTTTAATAGTTGGAATAAAACTACTGTTTATCTTCAATTATAACTATAATTGAAGTGACCCTTCTATAAGTCATTCATTCTTATTCATTAGAGAAATTATGTTACTTTGAAGTTAGAAGTTAAACGAGTTTGAAAGCTACAAGTGTAAATGAGAGCCTTTGAGTGTTTCTATACAGTAGGGACACATGGCAAGTTATAACATTCTAGGTTTTAAGGCATTGTAGAGTTATTGGTTGTAACTACACAAACTTAGAGTGCACATTCCAAACATCTTGTTGCACATGCTAAAATATACTTATTTTTAACATATAAGTAGCATTTTATAATATGAAGAAAATACATATATACAACATGTAGAAACCATAAACATGTATCAAAACTTGAAAGTGAAGAAAGTAAAAGCATGTGTATTTTTTTTTGTTTTTTAAATAGTTAACCCTCAAAAACATTTTAAACTATTATTTGTCTCATCTAATTTTTATTTATCTCTTATTTGAATATAATTTATATATACTCATTATATATTTTGTCTATATACAATATCTTTTGTATCTACAATACATATTCTTCATAAGGGAGTTATTAGAATAAGATGCTTGATCACAACTTTTTTTCAAGCCACAATGTATATGACTGATTTATCAAGTAATAATATTTACCAGAATTTGACATTATGTACCAAATTTTAATGTTACATGCTAGATTTTGTTAATGTGATTGAATAAATAAAAGTACTAGAATGCCTTATGGTATACCATAATCTCAAATGTTACCACAATTTGATAAAGTGTATGTGAAACCCCACAAATTTGATAATAATTAACATTAGGTTAGTGAATTAATTAAGATAAAAGTATCATTTTAAACCCTAATAAAATTTTCAATACAACAAGTAGGCACCTTATGGATCCACTAGGCAAAGTATCACAAATAGATAAATGAAATTACAAGCATATGGTTATGATAGTTATATAGAATTCTTGAATATATATTTATACTCAAGGCATTTTATCTAGCCTATATATAACTTCTTGTATAAAAATACTATAATTTAGATAATATAGTAAGATTGTTAGTACGTGTGCTAGTCGAACCCATAAATAAATAATATTTAACCATCAACTTAGTTTTACTTTAGCTTGAAGGAGTTCTTTAGATATAAAATGTAAAGTCCATTCTCTCTCCTCACTTTTATAGTTCATATTGTCTGAAATTTTCTCTTCAAAATTGTAAATGATTTTATGAAACCAAAATCTCCTTTAGTTTTAAAATATTTATAACTTTTCCGTATCACGTTCAAATCAAAAACTGCAAGTAGTCTAGTAATCCTTGCAAAGAGTACTTCACAATAAGATTAGGTTTCAAAGGTATATAGGTTGATTTTAAAGTTTGAGTCAAATTGAAACAAACATAAAAAGGTTTAATTTCAAAATCCTATTCAAAAAACAATTCGTAAACTTAATTTTATTGAATTTTTTATGAGTTTAGTTAGTTGAATCTTTAGTAAACTTTTTGTTTTTAAATCTAAGGTGAAGAGTTTGATTACTTGTAGCTTCTCGATAACTATTTCAAATCTTAAATGATAAGGTTAAAATAAGTAGGAAGTTTTATGAGTTACTAGAATACTTGCGGATGTTGCTTGTTTGAATGCTATATTTATTCTATGATAGTGTTTATGAAGTTTGTGAATGATCTATGATGAGAAACGATGGAATATAAAAGAAACATGAGACATTGAATGAAACAGTACGTATTGGAAATGGAATATGAATAGCATTCGGTCGGTAGGAGAATTACCAACTGAACGGTAGGAAGAATAGCCCCACCGTTTGGCTGGTATAAGCCCCAATGGCCAATCGATAAAAGTTTAAACCGCCAAACTTTTTCTTGCATTGTCCAGCCGATCCTATTCCCATCGGCTAGCCGGTGGTAAATACCCCTATGTATATGTATGTTTCTTTCCTGTCCTCTTCAGTATCATTCACCTGATGTTTTCCTCATTACGAAACCAAAACCACATATACATACATATATATATATATATATATATATATATGAATGGATACATATTTATATATGTCTATCCTAGTTTAAATTTTGTATTAATAAATAGATTAACTATAGCCAGGAAGAAAAGGAATAGATCGTGAATTATGAATTGTGGTTGATGAATGATGGATTGATTTATCATATGATTTTATTATTGTCGGTTGCTATGAATAATTGTGGTTTCGTGATTTGATTGATTATGGATTTGAAACTTGCTTGGTCACCCCTAAAGAAATTAATTAAAGCTTAATTTAAAATTTGATATATATTACACAAAATATTGTATTGAATTGAAAGTCATCATTGCTACTTAACTTATAAGTAATCATGGAAAGATTCCTATGATGTTAGATGTAAACTAAGTGACTTGAGAGTTATCATGCATTTGATGTAGTTTCTATGTAGGTCTTACCTATCATTTTTAGGTATTAGAGTTGTTAAAGGGTGTTTCATGATTGCCCTAAATTGGTGAAAGTTGGAATTAGAATTGGGTACTTCATGATCTCCCGTGATATTGGCATAGGATAACCCAAGTACTCATAGTTAAGTTGAGAATCCCCAACCTAAGGTTAGGGAGAGTGTAAACTTTAAACTTTACACTAGTTACTAAAAAATTATGTATAATGTTTGCATTGCATATGATTATTTATGTATACCATATGATTAATAATTTATTTGTGCTTGCATAATAATAAGAATATTACACTCACATTTCACTAAGTAATGATTGCTCATTCCCTTATAGTGTGATCAATGGTGCAGGTTGTAACTCTTGATACTTTACTGCTAGAAGAACAAAGAAAGTAAGCTCTTCCAACTTTATTGGGCGGGGTAACAATAGTAAGATAGAGTAAATAGATTAGGGTCACTTGAGAGATCCTTTTTGATAAATATAATTTTTGAAGACTCCCACTTTTGAATTTCATTTTGGAAATGGGCCTAATTGTAAATCAAACTCACTTATCTGTATTTCGAACTTATGTATTCAAACCTTTTATTAAAGGTAACTTTTGTTATTTTCTCTATAGTTATTTTAAATGCTTTGCGAGTGTTTAACCATGGATAAGCATTCATGGTAGGTTGTCACAACTAAGGTTTACTATAAGATGTGATAGTGTATTAGAATATTATTTGTATCGAAATCTCACATGATGTACTATAATATAAGAAACTATATTAGAATAAAAAAGAAATGAGTACAACAATCTCAAATGTTATCATAATTTGATAAAATGTAATAGAATAGCATTTGTATTAAAAACTCGTATGATGTAGAAAACTGTATCAAAATAATGAGAAAAGAAATACCACAATCTCAAATATTATCATAATCTAATAAAATGTTTCATAATAATATCTATACTAAAATCTTGTACAATGTACTACAATATGAGAAACTATATCAAAATAATGAGAAAAGGAACACCACAATCTCAAATGTTACCATAATTTGATAAAGTGTTCAAGAATAGTATTTGTATTAGAATTTCATATAATATATCACAATATGGGAAACTTTATTAAAATAAAGAGAAAAGAAGTATCACGATTTCAAATGCTACCACAATATGATAAAGTGTACTTATACTAAAATAGTATCTATATTAGAATCTCATATGATATATCACAATATAAAAAATTATATTAGAATAAGTAGAAAAGTAGTACCATAATATCAAATGTTACTATAATTTGATAAAATATATTGAAATAGCATTTATACCAAAATCTTATATAATATACCACAATATGAAAAACTACATTAAATAAGGAGAAAGGGAATATCATTATCTTAAATATTACATAAAAGTATACTAAAATAGTTTTTGTATCAAAATTTCATATATTGTACACAATATGAAAAATACTTATAATTAAATATTTATAATCAAACATTTATAATCGAATAAATATAAAACGGTGCTAAGCAATAAAAAATAAGATAATCAAACAGCCCAAGAGAACAAAAACATATGTCGAGATCCTTCCAAGTCCCCCGCTGCGTGTACACTCCACGTAAACCCACTGGTTCTTCCAAGAAGTAAAAGCACTCCCATTCGCTCACTTTTCTATCTCAAAGTTTCAAACACAAAACAAAAGCACGCAAGAAACAAACGAAGAAAAACGATGAAAGCGGTGGTGATAACAACCCCTGGTGACCCAGAAGTCCTGCAGGTAAAGGAAGTTGAAGACCCAGAAATCAAAGACGATGAAGTAGTTATCAGAGTCACAGCCACTGCTTTGAACCGTGCAGATACCGGTCAGAGAAAAGGAAATTACCCACCCCCTAAAGGAAGTAGTGAATATCCAGGTCTTGAATGCTCTGGTGTCATTGAATCTGTTGGGAAAAACGTTTCTCGTTGGAAAGTTGGTGATCAGGTTGTTTCTTTGCTTCCTTTCTTCTGTTTCATGCATTAAAGTACTAAACTTTAATGTCCATTTATCGGTCTGTTTTCATTTTGAGTTGAATTGGTTTTTTTTTAGTTTTATCTCTCATGTTTTGATCTTATTTATGTCTTTTATGATGGTATTTGTTGTAACGAGTCCCCTATATTCAAACGGTAAAGAATGATGTGCAATTGGTTACTTTTAACAAGTGTCCCAGCCAAAAGAATGAACTTTTTACCTTTCGAGAGTTGAAAATCTTAAGATTTTTTTTCTTCTATTTTTTTCCTTAACATTCGGTTAACAGTTTAGTCTACCTTTTTTTTTTTTTTGGGTCTATTTCTTGGACGCGGTGTGCTGTGTGATATATGTTAGCAAATTTATATGGAGAATACTAATGAAGCTGACGGCCACGAGTTTTGGAAAAAGGATGAGTACTTATCTGACGCTTGTGGAAGAGTTGAATTGCAAATTGGCATATGGGTTGAGTTCCCTTCTTTCGATAACTGGTCAGAGTTCGGGAAATTAGTGTTTGGAATATCAATGGCTAAAACATATGGAGGATGGCCCAGGAAAGATGGTGTGAGAGCAGAGGGTCGATTTGTGGCCAGTACCTTCCTCACTTGAGTTACAAAATCAAACAAAAAATTGAAGTGTTCATTTACATATTATGACACTCCATTTAGTGAATAAAGTTCCCATGCTTGTTGAGGATGTATGTCCTTTTTCCTAGGATTCTAGTTAATGTGGATTTTGCTTTGAGTGTATTTAGGAAGCACACCCATGTAAGGATTTTCTAAATTGGATATAGGTGTGTGCTCTGCTTGCTGGGGGAGGTTATGCAGAGAAAGTTGCTGTTCCAGCTGGACAAGTTCTTCCAGTTCCATCTGGTGTCACACTCAAGGATGCTGCTAGTTTACCTGAAGTGACATGTACTGTTTGGTCTACCATTTTCATGATGAGCCACCTCTCTGCTGGGGAAACTTTCCTGGCAAGTTCTTGAGTTATTAATTAACTTTTGTCCTTGATGATCTTGGGAGATGAATCATGTTTGAGTATCTTCACATTGCATGAATCGTTTTTGGATTTTATGCACAGATTCATGGAGGCTCTAGTGGAATTGGTACATTTGCTATTCAGATTGCAAAATACTACGGTTGTAGAGTTTTCGTCACTGCAGGTAGTGCAGAACTTTACCATCCTTTTGAATTAAACTGCAAGCGTATCATCCTTTTAGTAATAGCTTCCAGCCCTTGATTCATCATCAACAGGCAGCGAGGAAAAGTTAGCATTTTGCAAGGATCTTGGAGCTGATGTGGGAATTAATTACAAGACCGAAGACTTTGTTTCAAGGGTAAAGGAAGAAACCGGAGGAAAAGGTATGTTGTTTCTGCCTTCCCATTACATTTGGATGCACTATCTGATCCAGAAATCATGTTTTGTTTTTCTATTGTGATTTGGAAGACTCTGCAAATGGAAGATATGGTCTAGTCCATA
This sequence comes from Laguncularia racemosa, assembly GCA_037954665.1. Taxonomy (NCBI): domain Eukaryota; kingdom Viridiplantae; phylum Streptophyta; class Magnoliopsida; order Myrtales; family Combretaceae; genus Laguncularia; species Laguncularia racemosa. The sequence continues at coordinate 4,271,059 of JBBMOL010000011.1, forward strand.
TCTCTGCACCATGTAATGAAATTCATTTCTTTTTTCTTGAATCTTTTTCTGGATTCCTCTGGCAGAGAAGGCTCTGTGTTCCTATTATTTTCTTTTTGAATTTTGTTCTATCAATACTAAGCAGCCTTTTATGTTTTCTGAGATAGTTGATAATCTTACTGATTAAATCACGTTATGGTGATGTGAAAAATTCAAGATCTTGTACCCAAGATTTGGGCCTACTGATTATGGCTGAGGAACTTTTATGATGGATGCCTGAAATTTTTTGGTATAAAACTCACTATGGACACTTCAATGCTAGCAAGTTATACTTAATCGGTGCAAGTCTTAATGGATGATTCTTGTGCCGTGGCTCATATGTCTAAAGATAGCTGGTCCAATTACAACCACGTCCCTCCTTTGACAGCATATATGGGAGATTCTTGTTCTCAAGTCACGTGATGGGGCATTGTTCTGAATTCTATATGGTTCTTTTTTTCCCTCTTGACACTTTGATAGGTGTGGATGTTATTCTGGATTGCATTGGGGCATCCTATTTCCAACGTAACATCAACAGCTTGAACATGGATGGGAGGCTTTTGATTATTGGCTTCCAAAGTGGAACATCTACACAAGTGGATTTAAGGGGCCTGATAGCTAGGCGACTTACTGTACAAGGTGCGATAAGCATGCTGTTTGCTTCAGCTTTGTTATTAAATGTTTCTGGCAATATGGAGTATAGCCGTTCTCCTTCATTGGCAAATTTCGGTTGTGATTGATCCCAAGAGATTTTATTTTGTCTCGGCAAAGTTTGTGAGAAGTTCTAGTTCATAAAGCAAAACAATTCCCTTTTGGTTATTCATGGAATCTTTTGGTTTGGAATAGCAAACATTACATAAGCTAAATCGAATTCACTAATCCATATATCCATAATATGGTACTAAATGATGCTCAGTACTAGCTTATTTTGTTTGTTTTTCACTTTAGTATATGCCTAAAGATAAACGTGTTGGAATAATTGACATGTCAGCAAGCACCAAACGTCCAAGTATTAAGAATCCCTCTCTCTGAATACCAAGTGATTAAATAATATTTAAAAAAGTGCTACTTACATTTTGCAAGTGGGTAAGTTTGACTATGAATTTATGCCATTATTTATCCTTGAGGCTTCAAGTGTATGAAACAAATTGATCTCCAGAAACTGTCGTATTGCATGGAAAATTGACAAATATATGTTTAAATCTGAAAGCATATTCTTACCAAAAAATCTGAATGTGTAATCATTTTTTTTTTTTGATGTGATGCCTTTCTGACTAGTGCTGCAAGAATGCCATAATGTTAATTGTGTAAATTAGATGAATTTTACAGGAAGTTTGGACATTTGCTGTCATACAAAGAATTACATGTTGAAGCTGGCATCTCATACTAAGTCATCATACTGACATTAGCATCTTCTTCTCTTTTGCCTTTGAAGTTCATTCCCTGTAGGGTCTTTTTTACTCTACTTCTAAGTCATATGATGACATATTAAAATTATGAATGCAGCGGCTGGCTTGAGATATAGAAGCCTAGAAAACAAAGCTGCGATTGTAGCTGAGGTGGAAAAGATGGTTTGGCCAGCAATAGAGCAGGGGAAGGTGAAGCCTGTGATATATAAAGATTTCCCGCTCTCTGAAGCTGCAGAAGCACACCGGCTTATGGAAAGTAGCAAACACATAGGGAAGATTCTGCTCCTTGCTTGATACTACTGCTGTTTGTAACTTTGTATACTTTTTCAAGTATGATAAGTTGCTACTGGGCTTGCAAATGTTGTAATGCAAGTATTGTTGTCACGCTCTTATCTCTCGTTTAATAATGGTATCAGTCTTTGGGTATTTATATGCTTTCTTTGTTAGTGGATCTTGTTGAGGACCTAGTTACAGGTAGTTGAGGATTCAAATCGGGCTCTATTCTCTTAGAACGAGAATCTTGCCCCTGTTTACCTATGGTTGCCTAAGGTGAGGGCTAGTTAGGGAGAACCCTAGATCTCTTACAAGTGTTTAGATTGGATTCCAAAGTCTGATTCCTTTTTCTTTTCTTTTTCTTAAGTACATTCAGAAATGGAGGGGGAAGGAGGTGGTTGCTAACCACCTTCCTATTTTTCCTCCCACTACTTAATCCACATGCCATATCCTAACAACTATTCCTACATGGAATGATCTTTAACTACCCCTAGTACACATCTGGCCACTACACCACATACACACACAACACCACACACACAGACTACATGATGCTGACGCCCTTCTACAGCTTGGACACGTGGTGTTCCTATTCTCCTTAGACCTGGATGCTGGAAGGTTCCCTCGGCTGGACGCTGGAAGGTTCCTTTCGCTGATCTTTCTTCCTATTCTTGTGGGTGTATACTTTCATAGGGGCGTTGGAAGGTTGTTATGGCTTCCTCCTTCAAGATGGCGCCTAACCTCAAGTGCGAAGTGAGGATAGCGATGACATATCATTGTTGCCTCTTCCCATGGTGCTTTAGCGGGGGAGTAACCTTCCCAGTGGATCAAGACTTTCAGTCGAGAGTTGCTGTGGCGTGATTGGAGGATGGCTTGCAGTGATGGTACTATGTGTTCGTGATTGGTGAGGGGTACCTTGGGCTGAGGAGGGGCTAGCCGATGAGATGCTTGAGGCTGGAGACATGGAATATTGGGTGTAGTTTGCTGGTTGGAGGAAGGTGTGATTTGTATGCGACACAGACCCAATATGTGCTTCAATGGGAAAGGGGCCATAAAACTTTGGTGAGAGCTTGTGAGTCTTGGCAACTGAAAGTGAGGATTGGTGATATGGTTGTAAGCGGAGGAGGACTAAGTCTTCGGGATTGAAAGAAACCTCCTTGTGCTTGGAATCATATTGGGCTTTCATGAGCTGCTATGCGTGGAGGAGTTGATGACGCAAATCCTTGATGACCTCATCTCGGTTTTTAGAGCTTGATCAACCGCTTCTAGTTTGGTTTAGCCGGAAGTATGGGAGATGAGGCGTGGAGGAGGGCGGTCGTAGACTACCTGAAAGGGGGTGGTCTTAAGGGACAAGTGATACCCCATGTTGTAGCAATACTTAGCCCAAGGAATCCAGTTGGTCTATCGGCAAGGTTGGTCACTAGTAAAGCAGCGAAGGTACATTTCAATGGTACGATTGACCACTTCAGTTTGGCCATCACTTTTGGGGTGATAGGCGGAGGAGAAAGATAGCTTAGTGTCGCTAAGTTTGAAGAGCTCTTGCTAAAACAAGCTAGTGAAGGTGATGTCCCAGTCACTAAGAATGGTCTCGGCAAGTCCGTGGAGCCTGAAGATCTTGTCAAAGAAGACTTTAGCAACTGAGACAGCAATGTAGGGGTGATTGATGGGGATGAAGTGGGCGTACTTCGAGAAACGGTCTACTACCACTAAGAGGACAATTTTGTTGTGGGATGGAGGAAGAGCATCAATGAAATTCATGGAGATGTCGAACCAGACTCGGTGAGGCACCAGCAGGGGCTGGAGGTGTTCGGCCTTGTGTTGTTGGTAGGTGGGATAGGCACACACGAGGTCTCTTACTTGCTGATTCATGCCTCTCCAAAAGAAGTCATGGCTAATGTGATGAAGTGTGTGCTGATGGCCTTCATGGCATTGGTCATGGATGGTTTGCATGATGGTGGAGCAAAGTGCTGAGTGTGGCTCCAAATATATCCGATCTTTGTAAAAAACAAGGCTTGCCTCTAGGCGTAGAAAATGAGGCTTGCCTCCAAGCGCCATTGAGGGCCCTTCTTGTTGTCACAAATTTGCTAGCAAAGCTCTAGTAGCGTAGAGGAAGTGGTCATCTCGTTTCTGATAAGGTCGAACAGTTGTAGTTGCGATGTGGACAGGGCAAAGACTTTGGCTCCAGCTTCTTCCTGGTGGGAAAGTGCATTAGCTACTTGATTATGCTTTTCAGGTTGGTATTGAATATCAAAATCGAACCCCATCAATTTGTTGACCCAATGCTGCTAGGGAGAAGTAGTAATACATTGTTCCAAGAGAAACTTTAGGCTGTAATGATTTGTCTTAACAAGGAACCGCTGCCCCCACAAGTAGGCCTTCCAATGCCTCACTACTTTGGTTAGACTGATCAATTCCTTCTCATATGCCGGTAACTTGAGGTGTCGCTGTATTTAGGGATGGCTGAAGAAAGAGATAGGCTGCTGCTCTTGCTGTAAGACCGCCCCTATGATACAAGTCACAGGAGTGGGATAAGGTCTTTTGACCCAGTCACCTCACAAAGGAAACATGGGAACAAGGATCAAGGTAGCAAGGAGACTACGATGGGGAGGACAAACGACAAGGCAACCAGCACCAGCATCAAACATAGGCAGGAGACTTGCTGAATGCCAGCGACAAATGTAGGTAGCAGGAGTCGTGGATGAACAGGAAGATAAGGATAGAATAGAGAGTGGCGAAGACCACGATCATGTAGCATCCTAGCTTGTATTTAAGGGATGAATGAAATGAATGAAAGCATCTGAGTTTTGAAAAGAAATCTCCTTGTGAGTTCTTGGGTTCTCTCTTAATGAGCCCTACCCCATTAACAACCATAGGGAAACTAGGAAGGAAGAGCCACAAGCAAGCTCTAGAGCAGCTTACTGACACCTCTAGACCTAGGATGCAATCACATACTTCCGCTGTCAACAATTTGGTATCAAAGCTAGTCACCATGGACGAATGGAAGAAGGTCCAACAACAGCTTGAAGCCTTGCTCGCCATGCACCAGGATGTGACCGAGAATGCCTGGAGTGAATGGAGGCAAGGCAAGACTGCCTTGCCACCTTGCTGGACAGTTTGACACAAGGAGACCCTCAGCCCCCACTCCGAAAGAGGTAGGAGAAGCCTTGGTGGAGAGCAGCAAAGGAGAGAGAAATCCACCAGCAGCCCGTTTGGCTAAGTGGGAATTTCCACAATACGACGGCAACAAAGACCCCTTGAGCTGGTTCAATTAGTGTAAGCAGTTCTTTGAGCACCAACCCATAGCAGAGGAGAAGAGTGTAGTTAGTAACCTTCCACCTGGAAGGCGATGCCCAGCTATGGTTCCTTAAGCTGAAGAGGGACCACCTTAGGCTAAGCTAGGTCGAGTTCAAGGGGTTGTGCGACTTACCCTTTAGCCCCCCGATTCGTAGCAACAAAGTAGGCGAGTTGGCCAAGCTCCACTAGGTGGGCTTGGTCGAGCATTACCAGCAACGGTTTGAGCAGTTGTCCACTCAGGTGCTGGACTTAGCTCCCAAGCATGAGATCGCCATCTTCAACAGCAGGCTTAAGGAAGCAATCGCGGTAGAGGTTGAACTGCACCACCCCACCAGCCTTATGCAAGCAATGAGCCTCACCAGGTTGTATAAGAAAAGGGGAGTGACCTCTAAGGAAGTATTGGAGTTCACAAGACGATCAACGCCCATGCCAAGCAAGCCCCTGTATACAAAGAAATTGAGCAAGGGCCGAACTGGAGGACCGGAGGAGCAAAGGGTTGTGCTTGAATTGCGACGAACCCTTCACCGTGGGCATCGATGCAAGAAGCTCTTTTGGCTGGAGTGGGAAACGGAAGAGGAACAAGCAGGAGGCGAAGAGGAGGAGGCAACAGCAAAGTGACAGTTGGAGATCTCTCTCTACGCCATGGTCGGGCTGTCCCACTCCTAAGCACAAACCATGAGAGTGAAGGGGATGATCGGACAGCGGACCATTGTTGTGCTGATTGACTCAAGCAACACACACAGCTTCGTGAACGTAGAGTTGGTGGTCCAGCTTGGCTTACCCTTGTCACGGGAAAGGCTGAAGGTAGTGGTGGCCAATGGGACCAAGGTGGGCAGCAAGGGAGTATGTAGGAAGGTGCCCTTGCAATTGGGCAGCCAAACCTTCATCACGGACCTCTATTCCCTGCTCTTGTGTGGGGTGGATGTGGTATTAAGCGTCAATTGGCTTTAATCCTTAGGCCCCATTTTGTAGACTTTGCGGTCATGAAAATGAGCTTCCTGCAAGGTCAGGAGAGGATACAGCTCCAGAGGGAGACAAGGGAAACAGAAACACCCCGAACCACAGCCATTGCCTAAGAGGGAAAGGGGGACGACGGACTACAAAGGTTACTTTACGACTTCGAAGACATCTTCCAACCTTTACAAGCACTTCCCCCTTCCCGCCCCTACGATCACGCCATCAAACTTCAATCGGGAACGCCTCCAATAGTGATACGACCCTATCGATACCCCCATGGCCAAAAGGATGAGATCGAATGCTAGTGTGAAGAAATGCTCCAAAAGGGTCTGATCAGGCCTAGCCAATCCCCTTGCTCTTCGCTGGTGCTCTTGGTCAGAAAAGGGGGCCACATGTGGAGATTTTGTGTGGATTACTGAGCCCTTAACGAGAAGACCGTTAAGGATAAATTTCCAATCTCAGTCATTGAAGAGCTCCTCGAAGAACTAGGAGGAGCCCACTACTTCTCCAAGTTGGACCTAAGCTTGGGCTACCACTAGGTATGGATGAGATCAAACGACATGGAAAAGACTGCCTTCTACACCTACCATGGGCACTTCGAATTCCTTGTCATGCCATTTGGCCTCACCAACGCCCCTTCCACCTTCCAAGCTCTCATGAACGAAGTCTTCAAGAGCTAATTAAGTTAGTTCATCCTTGTGTTCTTTGATGACATCCTTATCTACAGCCGGACGTGGGTGGAACATCTCCAGCACCTCAATCGAGCCTTCTCCTTGCTCCACCAGCACTAATTGCGACTAAAGCCTTGGAAATGCACCTTTGGATAGCAGCAGGTGGCCTACCTAAGACACCTCATCTCTCATCGTGGAGTAGAGGTAGACCCTCAAAAGGTGGAAGCCATGTTGTCGTGGCCCAAGCCTACTACCATCACTGCCCTCCGAGGCTTCCTAGGATTGACAGGCTATTATCGAAGGTTCGTGCAAAACTATGGTGTCATTGCAACTCCCTTAACTCACATGTTGAGACGCAATGGATTCCAATGGAGCCATAAGTCCGAGCAGGCGTTCATTGAATTGTGCACAGCCATGACGAAGGCCCTTATTCTAGCACTTGCTGACTTCGAACATCCCTTCGTGGTAGAATGTGACGCATCCAATCACGGCTTAGGAGCTGTTCTCCAACGACATGACAAACTGATTGCCTTCTTCAGCCCTCCCCTCGTGCGAAGGCACCTCCAGCTCACAACATACGAGAAAGAACTCATAGGTTTAGCCAAAGCTGTGCGACATTGGAGATCCTATTTGTGGGGAAGATGCTTTAAGGTACGCATCGACCACTATAGCCTTAAATTTTTATTGGATCAACGGGCTTCAACTTCTCCTCAACAGCATTGGCTTAGCAAGCTCATGGGTTTCAACTTTGAAGTGGAGTACAAAGCTGGCCGTGAGAACAAGGTAGCTGATGCCCTCTCTAAAAAGGAAGAGGTGATGGCATCCGCCCTTGCCATATCCACACCCTAATCGTAACTGATCCCATGGGTACGCCAAGCTTTGCAAACATTGCTTGACAAGGTCAAGCTAGTTGCCAAAATTCAAGCACGAGAAATGGGACTAGAATGGGAGCTGGACAAAGGGCTAATCCTCTTCAAAAACCGCATCTTTTTGGAACCCTCCTTCGAGTTCTACTCCACCATCACACAAGCCCTCCACGACCAATGTCACGAAGGGTATCAACGCACCCTCCACAGAATCACTAGGGACTTCTATTAGAAGGGTATGCACCGGCAAATTAAGTAGCTCATAAGGTCATGTCTCCACTGCCAACGGAACAAGTCTGAACACCTTCAGCTAGTTGGACTTCTGCAGCCTCTACCATTCCAAGTCAGGTCTGGGCAGACATCTCGATGGACTTTATAGATGACCTTCCCAAATCCCATGGCAAGACTATCCTCATGGTCGTAGTAGACAAGGTCTCCAAGTATGGCCACTTTATTGCCGTAAGCCACCCTTACACCACTTTCACTATGGCTAAGCTCTTCTTCGACAACATTGTTCGCCTCCACAGATTACCAGAGTCGATAGTTAGCGATCATAATCCGACCTTCACCAGCAACTTTTGGAAAGAACTCTTCCGAATGCACAGCACCAAACTCTCGTTCTCCTTAGCGTACCATCCTAAAAGCGACGGCCAAACCGAGGTGGTTAACCAAACCTTGGAGATGCACTTGCGATGCTTCACGGGGACACAACCTCAAAGGTGGACAGAGTGGATAGCGTGGGCTGAATATTGCTACAACACTAGCTACCACTCTTCCCTTAAGACCACCCTGCTTCAAGTAGTCTATGGAAGGTCCCCTCCTCGATTGTTGTCCTATGCAGGGGGCTCGTCTAAGCTAGAAGCAGTAGAAAGAGCATTACATGATAGAGATCAGGTCCTAGCCAAGCTTTGACTTTAGTTGGAACATGCACAGTAGAGGATGAAGACCACCTACGATAACAAGCGCCGGGATATCAACTTCCGAGAAGGAGATCTGGTATGGTTCAAGCTCCAACCATATAGACAAGCCACGGCGCGTCAAAAAGCCCACCAAAAGTTAGCACCTAAGTTCTACGGTCTATTCTCCATCAAGGAATGCATATGATCTGTCGCATATCGACTAAACTTGCCACTTGAAGTCAAGATCCACCTGGTCTTCCACATCTTCCTCCTCAAGCGCTTTCACGGCATGCCCCCAACACAATTGATTAGCTAAGGCCCGCTAATACCAACACCACAAGCGGTCTCGGGAGTATGAAGAATGGATTAGCTCACAGAAGGCCTTATCCATTGGAAGGGCTACTCTCTAGCTGAAGCAACCTAGGAAGATGCTGACATGATCTGCTAGAGATACCCGTCCTTTGCACATGAGGTCGCGCACCTTGTCGAAGGGGGGAAGTGATGATACGAGTCAAAGGAGTGGGATAAGGTCTTTTGACCGAGTCTACTCACGAAGGAAACGTGGGAACAAGGATCAGGGCAGTAAGGAGACCACGATGGGGAGAGCAAACGACAAGGCAACCAGCATCAGCAGCGAACATGGGCAGGAGACATGCTGAACGCCAGCAACAAACATGGGCAGCAGGAGTTGTGGATGAACAAGAAGATAAGGATAGAATAGGGAGTGGCGAAGACCACGATCATGTAGCATCCTAGCTTGTATTTAAGGGATGAATGAAATGAATGAAAGCATCTGAATTTTGAAAAGAAATCCCTTTGTGAGATCTTGGGTTCTCTCTTAACAAGCCTTGCCTCGTTAACAACCATAGGGAAACTAGGAAGGAAGAGCCACAAGCAAGCTCTAGAGCAACTTACTAACACCTCTAGACCTAGGATGCAATCATAGACTTCCGCTGCCCACACCTTATGCCACTATTGGACGCATCACACTTGACTGTGAATGGTTGTGAAAAATCTAGGAGTCGCAATACCGGGGTTTGGGTCAAGGCTTTTCCTAGCATGATGAAGGCCCAGTCCGATTCTTCCATCCATACAAAGCTATTTCGGCATAGCATCTTCGTCAAGGGTTCTACGATCGTTCCATAATTCCGAATGAACCTGCGGTAGTACCTGGTTAGCCCTAAGAATCCTCACAAAGTTGTGATGGTGGCAGGTTTTGGCCACATTTGTACTGCTGCAATCTTCTAAGGATCAGCTTCCACACCAGCAGCAGAGATTTGATGGCTGATATAAGCCACTTAGCTTTGCTTGAAGCTGCATTTATTTCTTTTAAGAAATAGTTGGTGCTGCTTAAGTGTGGAGAGGACTAGGTTGATGTGTTGTAGGTGCTTTACCCAAGTGCGACTATATATGAAGATATCGTCAAAAAACACCAAAACAAATTTCCGAAGAAATCCCTTGAAGACCTCATTCATGAGGGCTTGGAAGGTGGAAGGGGCATTGGTGAGCCCGAAGGGGATGACCAAGAATTTGAAATTGGAAATTTATCCTTGATGGTTTTTCATTTAAGGCGCGGTAATTGACACAAAAGCGCCACATACGATCTGCCTTCCGGGCCAGCAACACAAGGAAGGAGTATGGTGAACAACTAGGCCAAATGATCCCTTGGTTAAGCATCTCCTCGCATTGTCACTCAATTTCATCTTTTTGGTTGTGGGGGTATTGGTAGGGTCATACTACTACGGGTGGTGTTTCGGGTAGTAGGTTGATGGTATGGTCGCATGATCATTGTGGGGGAAGTCCCTATGGGTTTTGGAAGACTGCTTCAAAGGTTGTGAGGAGCTACTGTAGTTCATGTGTTTGATCGGCTTCTCGAATGGCTATAGCAAGCTTTGGTGGTTTGGCTGACCCAACTATCCCTTGTAGTCCAACCCTCTTCTTCCCCTACTAGAACATCATTCTCATGGAAGAGAAATCCCATGCAATTGGTCCAAGGGATTTAAGCTAATTAACCCCTAGGACAACTCCTACCCCACACAAGGGTAATGAATACAAGTCCAAGTGGAATGGAACTCCATCAACCAATAGGGGTACCTTCCAGCAGATACCTTCACTTTGATTTTTTCTCCATTGGCGACCACCACCTGTAGCTTGGCATGGGGCTCTACTCACAAGCCCACTTGTGACACTAGCGAGGAATTGATGAAGCTGCGAGTGCTTCCCGAATCCACTAATACCTTTGTCTCCTATCCCAAAACATGCCCCAGCACCTTCATTGTTTGAGCCTTTGCTAACCCTATCATGGCTTGAAGTGAGATTTCCAATTCACCTTCAATCTCATCCCTTTGATTCTCTCCTCCCTTGGGTTGCAACTCGGCATCTTCCTCTTCACATTTAACCAAAAAAGCCACTTACATTTGTGCCCCACTATGAAGGTTCATCACAGTTGAAGCATAGGCCTTTGGTTCAATGTTCCTCCAGATCAGGCTTGCTCAGCAACTTGATGAAAGGTGGCCACATCCCTCTTGGGTTAGTGCTCAACAGACGCGGCTTTCCCCCCACATCTTCTCTAGTCGGCATCCCTCGCCTTTCATATAGCCTTGCAAGGCTCATGGCCTCCAAAAGACTCGAAGGCTGGTGGAGTTCAACTTCCACTGCAATGAACTCTTTCAACCCATTGATGAAGATACCAATCTCATTCTTGGCTGTGAGTGTCTCAATTTGCGTAGACAGCTATTCAAATTTCTGCTGGTAATTGTCTATCATGGTTACTTGCCTCAATTTAGCCAATTCCCTTACCTTATTACTTCAAATGGGTGGCTTAAACCTCAAGTCACATAGGCGCTTGAACTCCCACCTTCCCTATCGCATTCTCGCACGCTAGCTTCATGAACCACAGCTGCACGTCCCGTTCCAGGTGGAATGCTGCTAGTTCCACCCTATCCTCCTCCTTCATGAGTTGATGCTTGAAGAATTGCTCACTTCGATTAAGTCACGCCAGCAGATCAGTGCTCCCATCATACTTAGGGCAGTGCCATTTGGGGTACTTGGGAATCGCCAGGCCTTGCTCACACTGCTCTTCCCCCCTAAAGTTGCCTCCTATCTTTGACGTCTGTTCCTGCAGCTTGGATGTCGATCCTTTTCTCGACAGGGTCTCTACTTGGACTGCCAATTGCTCCTACCGAGCTTCCATTCGCACCATGTGTGCCTTATCCTCCCGATACATGGCCACGAGGGCTTCCAACTGCTGCTGCACCTTCCGTAAGTCCTCCATACCGGGCTCTGGTACCAATATGTTAGTGGATCTTGTTGAGGACCTAGTTACTGGTAGTTGAGGATTTAAATCGGGCTCTATTCCCTTAGAACAAGAATCTCACCCCTATTTATCTATGGTTACCTAGGATGAGGGCTCGTTAGAGAGAACCCTAGATCTCTTACAAGTATTTAGATTGGATTCAAAAGTCTGATTCCTTTTTCTTTTCTTTTTCTTAAGTACATTCAGAAATGGAGGGAGAAGGAGGTGGTTGCTACCACCTTCCTATTTTTCCTCCCACTACTTAATCCACATGCCATATCCTAACAACTATCCCTACATGGCGTGATCTTTAATTGCCCCTAGTACATATTTGGCCACTACACCACATACACACACTCTCCTACATGACACCACACACAGAGACTACATGATGCTGATGCCCTTCTACAGCTTGGACACGCGGCGTTCCTATTCTCCTTAAACCTGGATGCTGGAAGGTTCCTTCTGCTGATCTTTCTTCCTATTCTTGCAGGTGTATACTTTCATAGGGGTGTTGGAGGTTGTTGGCTAACATTCTTCTTCCATTTTAAGCCCTACAGCTTCTATATTATGCATGCAAGTTTAGACAAAGATGTTCCATGATTTGCCTAAGTTGATACTATCATCTAGGATATGAATTGGTTGAATCAAGACAGTGTGTTACAAAACTCAAGCTCATTTGTGGTTAAGATCAAGCTGAAGCTCGGCTCAGCTTGAAAAATCAAAATTCAAGTTTGACTCGTTTAAACTTGTTTAAGCTCATTTTATTTCAGAGAAATAAGATCTAATTAGAATAATTGAATGCCCAAGCTCAACCTACACTTACCTCGATCAAACTTGATTAGGCTTGGGAGCTCATAAAGGGAAATGGAAGTTTGAACTCAAATCGATAAGCAGTCTAGTCAAATTGAATTCTAGTATATGGCAAGCTGAATTCGATGATTTTTGTTACAGCTGCTAATTGTGGAGTCATTCTCATATTTCCACTTCTTCCCTTCCTGTACAAAAGTGGAGAAACCACAAGATCTCACTCTTTGAATCAGAGTCTGATCGATGTTGTTCTCTTAAGATCATGGTTAGGAAGTGTCATTTCCCACGAACCGAAGGGGAAACATGGAAGCACCTAGTTATTAAAATAGAAACTTGAAACAGACAATTATATTTCCTTTCTTAAATTCATGAACTCTGCAGTTTACCTTTAATACTCCCTAAAAGATATTTTGGCCAGGTCATGCAAAAAAAGCACTTTGTTCACGCTCTTTCAGAATGATAAATGTGGAGACGTTATCGTGTGAAAATGGAAGTGAAAGAGAGGGAGGCCAGGCTAAGTACTTGTACGAGAGAATTTTTCACATCCTGTCGATCTTTATCCTTAAATTTTGTGTTATCACTAGCTATATAGATTCCTTCTGCCACTGCACTACGTAAGAAGTCTGCTTATATACCATCCGTCAGAATTTTGTAGGCAACAGGAAAAGAACATTACTGTCTTCCTAGTGGCAATAAACATATCATTCGAATAACACACAAACAGGAAGATATGACATCTTAACTAGGAAGAGAGACCAGCCCAGATGAACTAATTAGGTTGAACGTGAGGATCTAGTTCATTTTGAAATCTCCAACTTCATCAAAGTTTGCATTAACATCATCATGGAAACAGATATGAGCCAAAAAGGCCTTCTTTCATGTCTCTAGAGATGGAGTCATTCACTGCATAGCACTTCGACTGCCAAAGTTTTCAACGATCCAGGGCAAGGATCACCAAGTGTGGTTGCATTTACAGGTACAGAGCATCCCTCTTTGCCAATGCAAGCCTGTTTCACCAATTATATTTCAGGATAAGACCATCACCAGAACCAATTGGTCAAAGGCATATGAATCTGGAAAAACCAATGGCTCAAAGCATTCCCTAGTTGAAAGTTGAGCCATGTGGGTGCAAAGTGCCTCTCGTATCTACCACTTTTAGTTGTCATGTGAGGCAATTCATGTACTGGACAAAATGTTATGCGAGATACTCTTGGCATCAATTTGCTAGTGATTTGGACAAAAACGAATGTTGAAGATTATATTAGCAGAGACCGAATCAAGGTCAAGGGACCAACGTAACCAATGTTACAGTCTTCCATAAATAAGTCTCCTCCTCATTTGACAGTGCATTATGCAAAAATGGTGAAAGGGTACCTGCTGTACTATTGCTGTTAGATCGGTATGACAGGGTCCTGGATTAAATGAACCACAATCTCCGTGAGGATTACCAAAGCTGGCAAATCCAATTGAGGTAATACGCCATCCCCTTTCACAGGACAGTTGCACCTGAGAATCCTGAGACATGAACCCTCCATCCGGTGTCCACATGTCAACTGGGGGAAGATTTGATTCTGTTATGATTGCACATATCTCCTGCCTCGTTCTTGTTACTAAAGAAACCTTTGAAGGGTCACCTCCAATTTCTTCATGGAGCACTAATAGATTATCACCAGGCTTTAGCCAAGAGCGTGGGACATGATACCTAAGCATTAGTGATATCATGATCAACTAGCTTTTGCAAGAAACTCAGCGGCATTAAAATATATTGGTGCAAAACCTCCATAGTCGAAAAATAAACAGCTTCTGCCTTGTTTCAAAGATTATGTTGTTCCGTAAATATATTCAATCAACTCCAACAAAATGTTCTGGAAATTCTTGCTTCCATTGGACTGTTGATATCTATATGACTTAGGATCCCAATTTACGGATCTCTTGATTCATGAAAGAAAAATGGCGTATTGAAATTCACTTTAATATCTGCAGCTCCATTGCATGTGCTCAAGGTAGAAGTATATGTTTTGGCATTGCTATTTTGATTTGTGGGGTGTAGTTTTGGTTCTATATTTGGCTATAATGAATCATGATTCTGGGTGCTAGTTGCTATTTCTCTCCGAAAGAATAACTAATTCTTTCAACTTTCCCTCAAAATTGGTGATGAAGAAACCATATGAGCATGCGAAAATCCTTTGAAAAGATGCATATTGAAAATGCAGTGCATCCATGTGGGGAAAAAGAAAAGGCTTGGGCTTTTTACTACTGCTGAACTCTGTCCAGAAATGACCAAGATTCATACTTACAATGTTTGAGTAGGATGACCACAACCTTTCGGACAAGTGGATTGAACATGAGATCCTCTATCGTCGCAGTTATCTATGCAACCCGTTGTCGGCGAGAGATAGGCGGGCCAATGTCTCCCTATGCTTATTACATTTACCCATGCTTGACCCTTCCCCATGCTAGCAAGATTTAATGCCAATGGTCCTTTGCCTTCTGGAGCTAAAAATGTTGTCTTAAGAATCAGTAGAAAAGTCAAAAATCAATCAAGGAATCCGAATCCAAATTTAGCAGGCCGTTGGAGCTCGATTGATCAAGGTTAAGAAAGAATTACATTCTTGCTTCAAGCTTTTGGCTCTATTATACAACTTACTCTTAAACTTTAAAATGTGCAAAATAGCAACAAACTCGCATTTTTCACTTTCTAGTCCTTCACAAAGTATGGTGGAAAACAGTCTAATTAATGGCCAAGAAATGATTTATGAACCGGGAAGAATCATGAGATTTAGAGTTCCATTGCAAGTTCCTTAAGTAAAATATTACAAAGATGTCCGTCTCTGAATACAAGCTGTCTCAAAGAAAGTGGTCGAAAGTGGGAGAAACTAATATTTGCTTTCATGTGGATTAAACAGAGGAAGATGAACGAAACCAAGCATGCGTTACCCCGTGGAATTACACTATCATTTGCTTGGATAAAAGTAAAGAACCAAAGTTACGAGTTTTCTGCCGTCGACAATCGTCTCTGATTTCAAGAAATTTTCAAAAGTAAATCTCTAAAGACAATCAAAAGAGAAAATATCTTTATTTGCTAGGTGCAGATGCACCAAGTTGTATGTTGACACGTTCGATCTTATAAAAGCATTTTGCCTGAGATTCATTCAAAGCGAAAATAAGGGAATCTTGCGTGAACACCATAGTTTCATTCACTTAGCTACACGAACACAACAATTTTAGAAGCTCTTCAACCAGTGTATGGAATATGGATGCAAATCAATAAAACAAATTTGGAAGCTTGATGCATTAGCCTACCTCGTACCATATCAAACTCTGATTCACTGGTGTATGCGTCCCCTTTTTCCATAGTCTACTATTTGCATTGCTTACATTATCTGAACCGAGGTGCTTTCCTTCAAGTCCCACCTAGAGGTGCAAAGTGTGTAGTATACCAAATTTTCATCTTATCTAGTATAGACAAAAAGAATTCAATATCAAATTAACTGCTGCAAGCTTGCACATAAATCCAGCATACATATGTTTCCTTTTGGGATGCCATGCCCTTAATCTGCTCTCTTTACTTCTAGTTACTCCATTGAAAAAGTGTAATGCAACAAGGGAGAAGCATTTAGAATAAAGGAAATGTTTGATTCAATGCAAACAACTAGGTATACAACCTGTAGGTTTTTGCTTGCAAGATTCCTTAGTGATTGGTATTCTCAAACTTCACCCCCATTCGGTAGCCAAAAACAAGGAAATTTCATGATGAGAGGGATATAGTTAAACCACAGTATAAATAACAGGATCAAAATCGCCTTTCAAACTGTTTAGAGTATAAAGAAAGAAATATGTACTTATGGAGCTAAACCACTAGAAGTGAAAACTAAGACATCTTACCTCGTAACTCCATTCTCTTGGAGAAAGATCAAGTTTGCCACCACTTGCAAAGCCATCAACAAAAACCGAATAGACTCCTGCTCCAGCAATATCAAACCAAGGTCCATAGTTCTACAATAATTTGTGAACAATAAAATGATGTCAACTTCTATAACCGAAAAATCCATGCGCTCTGAATGAAATTCGTTAAAATTATTCTGCACTGTCCTTTTGACTGTAAAATAAATGCAGTTTAGAATTGAGACTAGACATTTTATTGCTCTACTCTCAAAGTACTAACATGTTCATAATGATAAGACAGAACATTAACAATATAATGTAGTTCCAAGAAAGATCGCATTCTTATAAACACGACAGCATTAATAGCTCAATGCTGGTGCTCTAATAAGGTGCATTTGATTGCCGACACAACCCATCAGCCATTCTTGCCTACTGAGAACACTAAATTGAAAGCCTATGACTTATTAACATAAGACACATCTCAAGCAACTTCTTCTTCCTATACATGTACATTAGCAAATTCCTGTCAACTAGCGCAGATCTTTGAACAACTATGGAACAAACGAATCTAACAAAGAAGGGACAAGCTGTACTGAAGAAGAGAGTCACTTACCAGTACTGCAACTATCATGCTCAGGATATCGAGCGTATTATTTCCTGGGCAAAGATTGATTTTTCCGTTGAAGTTGAAGTTAGCATCATCATGATTACCATAAGCAAATCCTGTTGCATGCCAAGTTGGTCATGAGCTACAGTTTTGCTTTTATAACAAAGGGGAGAAATTTGAACTGATAGCAATATCATTTAGCTTTAAAACTAAGACAAAATAATAATAATAATTGTGAAGTTGATGCGCACGACTGTAGGGGAATATAGGAAAAAATCAAAACTAGGTGAAAGGCAGATACTGATAGATGAATAGTTTCACATAGTCACTCTTATTTTAAAATCTGATGATATGACCACGTGGCAATATAAATTTCGCAATAACATCTTGAAAGGGCTACAGGAAACACAAGCCGCTTAATCAATAAAATCAACAGCATCTGACTTACCTACTCTTTGTCTGTTGACAAAAATGAGTGCTGCATGCCCCAAGCTCTTGAGCAGAAAAAAAGCCTCTTTTTCTTGGTTTGATGCAATATCCTCACTCACATAAATGCTGCCAGCATGGTGCAAGAATTGTCTAATTATAAAAATCATATAATTCTTGCAAATAATTGAGGTAAGGCATACAGAAAAAACTATGTCATGTCAACATAACTAATACACGATATAAACATTCTAAAGGATATTTCCAGTTCCACAGGCCGCTCAATGAGATGATGTACTGTTTTCTCAATGATAAATTTGATCCTAGATGTATTTCTCTTCATGATATAAGTTGTATACGTAACCCAGTGTAATGTATGTAGTAGCGAGGATACTACACTTAAGTCAAGCTTCCATTCTTTCATTCCTCTTTGAGCCTGCCCTCTCATCAATGACAATATCTTTAGATATGTAACCAAATAGCCTTCACTAATTGAGATTGCTCATATGCATTCCACTGCAGAAATTAGGGAAATTAGTTTTTTCTTTCTTCTCTTGCTTCTAGGGCAGAGAACTAGTTCATTGCTTCATTTCAGAATGGAATAGAGGTAACTTCATATGGATCATACCTGTCCTTTCACAGGCTCATGGTAGTTCCAGAAAACATATGACTCAATAACATCCAGTCCTCCTTCCTTTGCTTTCCTAATAATCTCTGGCCACACCTAAATCCAGTAACCAAAATAAAAAATGATATACGAGCCTGCAACTATAGGGAATATCCCTATTAGTAATATCACTTCAGAGATTACATGCAACATAATCCTGCTATATTCCTATTGTAAATACGTGGAAAGATGTCGTGGTATTACATTGCACATAATATCTGCTGTCATACTGCTATCAAGCCAAATCATTTCCATGAATGAGAATTTAGCACTGGAGCTGGAAAACGTAGATAAAGCACAACGACATGGTACAGCCAAATTACAAACAAAATCCATAACTAAAATGACACAGCTCACATTTTATTTGTCTTATACCTGTGAAACAAATAGATATGAAACAAATTAACTGACTTCACCTCCAACAATTTGAAAACATGTATAGTCGTTAGAAAGATCACAAATTGTGACAGTTTTCAGTGTATTTATGTATTTAAAAAAGTTCTGTATCATTTCAGCATTCACATGAATTACAACAAAAGCTAAGACACGACTATGACATAAGACACCAATTGCGACCCTTAATGTATAAAACGAAAAGGAGACTTACCTCTGGTGTAGTTCGAGGATAGTGGATAGAACCTGACTGCAAAATCCTCCTTTTTCCAGCAATAACCAGTGCTCTACTATCATACGTAACAGTGCTACAAGCCACTCTTTCAATGCCATGGCCTTCAAGAATTAAGATGACTAACAGTAAAAGCACTGCAAGTAAATTCTTCATTCCCATGACTTTACTCATACCGAGTTATCATGCCAAACTAAGGATGTAGCATCAATAATGTCAAACAAGAACAGGTAACAACACCTGTAATGTAAAGCTAGCAAACGAGACCACAAATTGAATTATTTAAACAAACTTTAATTAATTTATCCCAACATCAAGACAGACATGCGAGGACGGCAATAACAATACAATAACATGAATCATACTTGAACACAGAGGCATATTTAAAAACAGACAATATGTCTTATGGAATTTACGTACAGAACAAGTCGGTGTGGAAAAGTGGGACAGGTATAATTAAAAATCTTATTCTTAACTCTTATAACTTTAAATTAATAGAAATAACAGTTTACAAAACTAATCATATATGATTTCAGAATAAACGATAAAATAAATTAAAACCATAAATTTAAGATAATTAAACAAAAACTTAAAATAAATATTTACATTTAAAATAATTCATTTAACCTAATTGTAAAGTTTCATATAAAAATACTCTACTTAACACTCCTAACTAAAGCCAAGCAAACCCGGAAAGACCCAATTTTTCCTACCATATAAAATTGCATTTTCCCCTGCCGGCCTCAGCTAATCCTTATTCGTCTTTTAATTTTTCTTCTTCCTTTGCAAAAGTCAACAAGTGAGAGAAAGGGGAAAGAAACAAAAAAAAAAGAAAAGAAAAGTTTGCAATTTCCATATACGAGGTCCAAATTACAATTCGGGACCACCAACACAATCCCTAAAATCAGTTCTACAAAACTATACCACACTTGCATGGTAAACTTTCAATTTGAATACCTAGATACAATTTTAAAAAGTATAAAGTTAAAATTTTTAAGTCTAGAAAATAATAAAAATCATTAAAAATATAAAAGATAAGATGATCTTAGCATAAATAGTAAATAATAGCATTATTTTCTTGGATTTTAGGAAAAGAATTCAACCCATCACAACTACCCAAGAAACCAAGGACTAGCATATTTAAAAACAAATAATATGTCTTATGGAATTTACATATAAAACAAGTTGGTGCAAAAAAGTGGAACACGCATATTTAAAAATCGTATTCTTAACTCATATAATTTTAAATTAAGAGAAATAGCAGTTTAAAAAACTAACCACATAAAATTTCAAAATAAACAATAAAATAAATTAAAATCATAGATTTAAAATAGTGGGAAAAAAAATAGAGTAAATACTTGTACTCAGAATAATTCATTTAGCCTAATCATAAAGTTTCATGTAAAAAATACTCTACTTAACACCCCTAAATAAATTACCACGTGCGCTTAGTAAAGTTGAAATGACTCGATTTTTCCTACCATATAAAATTGCATTTCCGCTTGCTAAACTAACTAATCCTTATCCGTCTTTCTTATTTTTCTTCTATCATTTGCAAAAGTCAACAAGAGAGAAAAAAAATAACAAAAAAGAAAAGAAAAGTTTATAATTTCCATATACAATGTCTGAATTACAATTCGAGAACATCAACACAATTCTTGAAGTAAGTTCTACAAAACTAGACTATGCTACTTCTATAGTAAATTTTCAATTTTAAAATTTAAATACAATTTCACAATGTGTAAACCAGAAGTTTTTAAGTCTAGAAAATAGTTGGAATTACAAGGAATATAAAAAATAGGATGATCTTAGTACGAATAGTCAATAATAGCATATTTTCTTGAATTTTAGGAGAAGAATTCGACCCAACTCAACTATGTGTGTATCAGTGTGTTTTTCCAACAATGTTGTGAGTGTACATGTGCTCATCAGCAATTGTGTGTGTATGGATGTCTTGCCTCCATTGTAGAGTGAAATAGGGGAGCATGTGGTGTTTTGAATGTAAGGTATGATGCTATGTGTGTGTGTGAGCTTATGGTGCCCTATGTGTGTTTGTGTGCTCTATGTGTGTGTGTGCTTGTGGGGTTGCAACAATATGTTGTGGGAGTTGGTGTACGCGATAGTATGGTGTGTGTTATGTATCTTGGTGTGTACTGCGGGAATATGAGTGGCCTGTATGTGTGCATGGAATATCTGTTCTATGTGTGCGTAAGTGCGTGATGTGTGTGAGTGGAATGCTTGCTTGGTTTGTGTATGTGCTATGCATATCTGGTGAGTGTGTGCTACTGCATGCATGTGTGTATGTGTTGGTGTGCGCAGTTGTAAACATGCAATGGCTAGCGTACATTATGTATGCAGCCACTGCTACTTGTGCGTGGTGTTCCGTATGTTTTGCGTGTGCGCGTGGTGAGAGAGGGTATGCATGTGATGCAATGGAGTGTGTGAAGGTGTGCATGCGAAATTGTCCGATGGCTGTATGTGTGTGCATATTGGTGCTCTGCATCATGCGTGTCGTGTGCTCGGGTGTGGGATGTCGTGGTGTTGTGTGTGATGAGTGTGTTGCCATGGTTGTGTGTGTGTGCATGATGGTGCTTTCTGTGGTGTATGTTTTATGCTCTGATGTGTGTAAGCGTGTGGTCTGTGTTGTGTGTGCCACGTGGTGTATTATTGTTGGGCGTTCGTGTCTATGTGCGATGTTGTTGTGTGTCCATGCTTGTGCAAGATGCTGTTGTGTGGGTGCTTGAATGTGTGTGTGTGTTCCATATGGTGTATATACAGTTATTGATACTGTGTGCATGAGAATATGTGTTTACGTGAGCTATTATAGGTGTGTATGTGTCCTTGCATGTGTGGAAGCGCACATGTGCATGTATGCTGGTAGTGCTGCAGTGAATATGTTGTGTGTGCAAGTGTATGTCGTAGTGGAATCGTATTCTGTATGTATGTGTGCATGGTAGATGCCATGGAGAGTGTGTACATGATGTGTTAGTGTGGGTGTCATGTGTGTGCCGCATGTGATCTTGCTATGGTGTGGTGATGGTGTGTGCATGCGTGCTATTGGGGTTGTGTAGTGTGTGCATGTGTGTAGTGTGGTGTGGTGTGTGTGAGTAAGTCGTGGAAGAGAGGGTTGTGTAAGCATATTATGTGCGGGATTGTGAATAAGACTAGTATATATATCATATATTGCCTCAAGAAATGACAGATTAAATTTCGATATTTATAAATTTAAGGAAAAAAAACCAAACCAATGCAAAAAATATACATAGATAAGTAATAAATAATCCTAAAGGATATAAAAACTATATAATAAAAAAGGGGATGAAAAATAAAAAATAATTCAAAAAAAAAAACTTCGTAGGGTCCGTTCATGAGCCAAACTAGCCTATAAACTGCCAAGTCAAGAGAACTAGCCTAGCCCATCCCCCTATGCTAATTCTGATTTTGATTCCCCCTCCCATTGGCCCTTGGCCCAATGGAACCGAGCCAGTTCCAAACTGGCCCTATGTCTAAACTAAGATACCCAAACACGAATGGTAATGAAAATCCTTAACCTAAGGTCAAAGGGGGCATAAAACCCTAGACTCCATGTTAATTATTGAAAGACTACATGCAATATTGCACGGCATATGGTTTGTTCATGCATGACATATGTTTGATAAACTTATTTGTACATGTGTAGCATTAAGATATTGCACTCCCATCTCGCTAAGCAATAATAGCTCACCTTCTAGAGATTTTATGATGCAAGTCATGACTGTGAGAACCTATAAAGTAAACGAATTACCCAAGTAAATAAAATCCCAATGCGAAACTACTAGAATGAGGAGCAAGGAATCGATAAGTAGAGTAGAATTCTCTTGTAAATTATATTAGATGACTAAATGATTTTATATTATAAATATTTTAATTGAATTAGCAAAATTTTGACTGTTTGTGTAAAAAGGACCTAAATGTGGTCTACTTTTGGAAAAATATGTCATATGTACTATGTTAGATCTCAAATACTCTGATGATAATAGAGAAATGTGAAATGAGAACCAAGATAAGATCTCCTATTTTGTTAATTAAATTTTGACAAGTCAATCGATATAGTGGTTTAGATGCTTTGTGGTTACCTAATGGAGGTTAGGTAACCGTAAAAAGATGGGAAGTCAAAGTAGAATGAGAGCGAGCTGTGGGAGGTTAATGGGTTTGTGGAGTCTATGCAGCAATGTGGGTCAATTGGTGTTGTTAGAGAAGGTGGATGGAGGATTTAGGGATAGAGTTAAGGTCAGGGTGTAAAACCCATGAATTTAGTATAAATATAATACCAGATTGGTTAAAAGATTTTCTTAAAAGTCTTAATTATAATCAGCATAAATTAAAAAAAAAATCATCTAAAAATTGAACTGCATAAAATTTTGAGATAAACAATAAAGTAAATTAAAATCATAGGTCTATGATATTCAAATGAAAATTTCAAAAAAATATTTACGCGCAAAATAATTTATCTAACTTATGTCGAGTCTAATTTTTGAATTCCCATTCCTAATCCGATCTAAACTAAACCCTATGCTCATCTAATCTAGATCCTCGACTTGGGTTAGGAATTTCGTTTGATTTTTGGAGTCGCCACCCAACTGTTTGTTGGAAAAATTAAATTAAGACTAAAGGAGCGGATTAGTCTTAATTTGGACTACTAGTCGTCGTTATTTTCTCTTCTCGTTTTTGTGAGAAGAGAAAAAGGAAAAACCAGAGTTTCTAAGTTCGGGGGCTAACCTATTAAAACCTTTACGGTTACCACCTAATCTCCCAAAATTGTTTATCTTTAGAAATGTGTTTCATTTGTGTTTCTGTTACTTTTTATTATGTTTGAGAATTATTTTGAGAAAATGATTTTTCATTCATTTTATGGGTTGACCCGAATGGGTGCCTACGTACCTGCTACTCAGGATCAAACAAGCCGTAGTTCGCTTTTCTGAAAACCTTTAGATTTGTTGGTGAATTTTAATTTTGAAATTTCTTATGATTTATGTCTTTAACATTTTTTTGGAATTTTTCTAAAAATTTCTAAGCCTAAGCTTTGATTTTATTTTGAAAATGATTTTTTTTTTTTGGGAAAACATCAATTTTGGATTTATTTGAAGAAAAAGATTTTTCTAGGTGCTAAAACTTGATTTTTCTTCTATTTTCATAATTTTTAAATTTTTATTAATTTTCATGATTTTTGTGATTTTTTATAAGTTTTTGTGATTTTTATAAATTTTTGTAATTTTTATGCTAGAACATTTTATCCTAAGTTATTATCTATCCTATTTTGAAATCTAAAGTTTTATTATTATTTTTCCTAATCTTTTTATTATTTTATTCTATTTTTTTATTCTTTTATTATTTTTTTTACATTTTATTTTTTTTATTATTTTTCTTAATTCTAGAAAAATCTAATTTCTACATTTTTCCTATTTATTGAAAATAAAACAAAAACAAATAAATAAATGACTAAACAAATAATAAATAATAAATAACAAATTCGGAATAAATAAATAAACCAAATAAATTAATTAAATAAAAAAAATCCGAAAAGATCCGACTTACCTGGATCCGGGTCGGTGCGCGGGTCGAATCGGGTCGGGTCGGGTCGGATCGGATCGGATCGGTCACGGCAGCGGGGTTGGCTCATTCACGGCGTTCCGGCGGTCGTTTGCGGCGGGTGAAGCGTCGAATCCTACCTTCTTGGGGGTGCTGAATCCGATGGTGATGGCGATTTACTCCCAGAACGTCTCCTTATGGTGGTTTGAACTCCGATCGGCGGTCTCGACTTCAAGTTCCTCCGGCGTACTCCGATTCGCTCCTTTCTCTCTCTTTCTCTCACTTTTTCTTCGTGTTTCTTCGTGCTCTGGCTTCCTCCTGTTCTCCTCTATTTATAGGCACCTCGAACTCCTCTTGGATAAGCTCGAATCGGCCGATTTAGATAAACCCATATTTTTCCGTTTCTTAGATTCGATTTTATCCCGGCGATTTGATGTTAATCTCTTGTGTTCCTTTGGTTTATCTGATGGATTTGGCCTTATCTCGACTTTAATCTAGAAGATTAAAAAGAAAACGGCCGATTTCGCCTTCGTCGGACTTCTGTCGGATTTTTTCCTCCGGCTGGGCTCGCGAAGAAGACGATCACGCGCGACGCACGTGACTTCCCTCGGCCAATCACATGCTGCCACGTGGCAGCACCAGGGAAAAGAACGAAAAATTTTTGCCGAGCGCCTGCGGGGGGGGGGGGGATTCGAACTCGCGACCTTCAGCCTTCACACGGTTCCCATGCGCACACACGAGCCAGCTGAGCTGGCCCAATTTCCCGATTTTATTTACATCGCAAATTGTACATATGCGATGCAATTTTTTTATTTTTTTGTATTTTTTGAAATTTCAAAAATTTGTAAAAATTATTTATTATTCATTATTGCTATTTCTAAAATCATTTTTCAAAATTGAAGTGTTTTCCTATTTATTTTCATTTTTTGAATATTTTTATTATTTATGCTAAATTAAGGGAAAATTGGGAAAAATTAGGAAAAATTGAAAATTGATTATTATTGAAAATTATTGATTCCTAGGGCAAAAATGGGGTGTTTACAACTTAGTCATAAAATTTTATGTCAAAACACTAAAATTATTAAACTCAAACTCCCTCAAAACTTCAAAAATCTATATCTACCTCATATTAACTCCAAATCAAAAACCATAAGTGCCATTACGATCCTTGGAAGGAGTACTTTGCATCAAGACTACACTTGCTAAATAAATTTTGAACTCCAAATTTAAGTTTAAATCCATACGAATTTATTTAAAACAAATAAAAGAGGAGGAATAAAATGGAGAATCCAACTGAAATGATGAAGGATGAAAAAGAAGAGTTGATGACAAGAGTAAGTTGTTGAGGAAAGTGTTTGTTGGGAATTTGCCTTTGAAGTTAAAGAAGAAAGAGAAGGAATTGGAGGAGTTGATGGGGAGAATCAAGTCGAGAGAGATGGAAAATGAGTGCAAAAATGGGGAATTAAAGAATAAGAAGAAGGAATTAAAAGAGCTAAGGAAGAAAACCCAGGCGAAAGAGAAGGAAATGGAGTGCAAGATAGGAAATTTAGAGTGAGATGTTGGGAATACAAAGAGAATGTGGTGAAATTGGAAGAGAGATTACAAGATGTGGAAAGGAGAGAGAAGGGAAGTGAAATTTGGTGTAAAGAGTAATTTGAATTGCTTAAAGTTAGGAAAAAGGGAAATTGATGTACCAAAGAACATATTAAACATGGCTATGCTTACTACGTTAAAAAGTGAGGAACCATGTAATCGTAGGGCACATATTGCTACATGTGTGGTTGTGTGACATTGTGTGGTTATGGATGGAAGGGCATTGTAGATTCCTTTAAATGAGCACTAGGAAGAGTATGATAAAATATGAGATATAGTGTCTGCATTGCTTAGATTTTGTTCGGATCCTGCAAAGCTTGTTTTGGATGCATGGAGATTTTAAGAATGAAGCAAGTGTTATAAGGAATAGTTGTCTTTTGCTATTAGAGGAATTGATGGAAATTGGTCCTAAATCAAGCCTCATGTAAAAGACGAGGTCATGAAATTTTCTTTTGATTAGATAGCCAAAATGAGTATTGATTTAGAGCATTCCATAGAGGTTATAGCATTTCTAGAGCTTGTTAATGTTTATGAACTAGCTTATTGTTTTTATGTAAATGAGCATTTAGATTATGCAAAGAATGTTGCTCACTATAGACAAATTCCTAAGTTATGCCAAGCATTGGGATTGGTAGGAAAATTCCACTTCTTGAAGTTGCGGCCACAACATTAAGTCACCAAGGAACTCGAAGGCTACAATCATGGTGGTTAGAGCCATAGTTGTTATTTCTTGAGAACAAAAAGTGGTTTAGGTGACCTATTGATCAGCGGCTTTACAGTGACTCCTTGTTAACAAGCTCATGTACTCTAGTATCCATTCATTGAAGAAGTGAAGAGTGCAGATCTTGTTAAGATGCAAATCCGATAAGTTATGCCTTTTAACTTCAAATTAGTTTGAATTATTGAATTAATTATAACTTAATTATATAAGATTTAGTTATTGCAAATGCTTATTGTCCAGTGTCAAGGTCTGTCTTACCCTGTTTCCTCCCCTTCTAATGGTTACGTCAATTAAGGAGTTTAAGATGGTGCAAGTGTAATTAACACAAAACAACTTGAACAGACATAAATTCTTATTGTCGCGCTCTTTTCCAATGAAGCACTTTTTGATGATGCTTGTCTTCGATACTGGTAACACACCTATCAAGTGTTCTCCTATAGATTATTCTTAAAGGATTATTTCAATTGAGTCTCATTGATAGGTGAGTGGGAAACTCTATGATATTCTACAATGTCGTGTTTAATTGTGATATGTTGTATATATTTGTATTTTCTTGCTTGGTTGCTATTGTAGTTGTTGTGGTTATTATTATTTTGGAGTTAGAAGCATATGAAATGTATAGTGTGTTGTGGTGCGCATGTAGTGTGATCTACGATGTGTGTCATTGAGGTTATTGCCACTACCGTTGCTATTGTTATTGTTACTATTACTACTATTATTGCAATTGTTACTGCTATTGTTGTTGCTGTTACTACTGCTGTTGCTGCTGCTACTATTGTTGTTGTCATGGAGGGCTATTGTGAGCATTTGTGTATGTATGTAGGTGCTTTGCAGCTAAGTGGAGGTCTTCTGGTGCATAATGTGTGTAGGGATTATGTATCTTAGGTGAGCATGAATTGGTTTGTGTGTGTGTATATACGCATGTCATTATGAGTCGTTCTATGTGTGTATGTGTGTGTGTGCATATATGTGATCCAATTTGTATGTGTGTGTGTGTGTACGTGCGCTAGATTGGTGCTGTAGTGTGTGTATGTGTTTTGGTGCTGGTGGGTGAGCATGTGTACAATTAGAGAGTGTGTTCATGCATAATGGTGAGTGTGTATTAAGAGAAAAGAGAAATTACAAGGAAACTATGAAAATATATTTTGCAAACTTATCCTTCCAACTAAACTAAAAATATATGTACATATATATATAAATAAGGTTAGATAACATATAATTATATATATTATATATTTAGTTCAAATGAAAGACTTGTGGTCTTATTTTTATAAATTTTAAGATTTTGATAATTGAGGATATTGCAAGAGGTCACATTTAGGCACCCTGTTTGGCTCTTGAATGTAGAGAATTAAGCACTTGAGAAGTGAAATAACACAGTTGTACCATACTATTATTGATCTAGCTTCGAATGTCAATTCATTTTTAAAATTTATTTATTTATTATTTTTTTTGTCCCATTCGCTTTATTTTATCTGTTTGGTCTGGCTTACCTTACTTATCTACGACATGTAATGCTTCATTCTTCTTATGGTGGTGAATATAAGTATAAAGTGTGAATTGTTTTGCTTGTGCAGTGACTTGAATTCTTTTTTTTTTTTTTTTGCTCTCAGAGTTGCATTCCTTAAATACTTTAATAGTTTATTGTCTTGAATGTAGACTAGCTTGTGACTATATATTGTCTTATCACTCCGAACCAACTAAGGGCCTAATTAAAACTAGATATGCAATACACAAGATATCACATCAAATCAAAAGTCATCACTACTACAAAGCGCATCAAAATTAATCGAAGGATTACTGTTTTGCCAAGAGTGAATTAAATGATTAAAGGATTATCACGCCTTAACAATTCCTAGTTCAATCTATCCTTGAGGGTGTTTATTGTTCGATATGCTAATTACACCTGAGTTTATGACATTAAAATTAAGAGACAATCTCTAATAAAAAGATAAGATTAATTAACAGGTTTGAGACTTAGGCACTTATGGTAGTGATCTGAATCCCTAATCCAAGGTTAAAGGGGGCATAAACTCTACACTTCACGCTAGTTATTAGATGATTGCGTGCGATGTTACATTTATATGATAACCCATGCATAGCATATGATTTAAAAACTTATTTAGAATTGCTTGTGTGTCTAAAATATTGAGAGTATTACATTCTCATCTAACTGAGTCATAGTATGCTTACCCCTCTATAAATTGTTTTATAGGAAATAACACAGAAGCTTAGGACGGAATAAGATATGACGTGAAGAGAGCCTTTGGAACCAAGATTAATAGAGTAAGATGTGTCATGATAGATTATCTAGATGTAATATTATTCTTAGGAACTCGATGTAAAAATTGGAATTATGAGATTTAGAACTATTTTTCCATTTTATTGTTTTGGTAGGGGATTCCAACCCTCTACAATCTTAGTCAACCATGAAATATGAGAATGTATAATTATATTTTTATTATATGATTATATATAATATGATTCCTTGTAATTAATTAAATATTTAATTAGAGCCTCGCGACTTTTGACTCATTAAGTTGTTATCATGTAACGGGTACATAGGTGACGAGATAGCTTTTATTAGAAACTTCAAGGAGGGAAGAAGAAGAAAAAGAAACCTTTCATTTTCAATTTTCAGAGAAAAAGAAGTCTTTCCTATGCTCATTAAGTGGGGCTTCTTTTTTTTTTTTTTAATTCATCGAAATTTTAACCCAAATTTTGAGTTCAAAATTTACCTAATGAGTAGAGTCTAAATGAAAAGTACTCCTTCCAAGATTGTTATGGTGCTTACGGTTTTTTATTTAGAATTAGTATGAAAAAAATTAGGGATTTTTAAAGTTTTGGAGATGAAGTTTAGCTCATATCTAGAAAAGAAAGAGAGAAGAAAAGAAGCAAGAAGGAATGAAAAGAAAAGGGATGAGTCTAACCGATAGAAGGGAAGAAACGAGAAGAGAGAAAAGAGAGTGGAATTTAAGAAAAAATGTGACAATGCATAAATATCGAATTACAAGTCTAGTTAGTACACATATTAATACTTTATTAAATTATCTAAATTATAATTTTTCATATAAAAATTTATGTATATACTATCATAAATCTAAAATTTTAATCATTGCTTCTTATTTATTAAAATAACCTAATGTATCTCGTTTTTTTTCTTATTTTTTCATTTTGAAGTTTATTATTATTTTTTTATAAGATTTATATTATATGTAAATTATTAAAGTGGTATTAATACATTAAGATGATTTAATTTTTATTTCTCACTTTTTCATACTTTTAAAATTACAAAAATGCTATTTATGTTATCGTATCTTAAAAAGACTTATCGTTCTGCTCATTTCTTTTAGTTTTAAAATAATTTTTCAAATTTTGCTGGGTATTTCACATTTCCCATCAACCTAAGGGGGAACATGGAAGCACCTAGATATTAAAATAGAAACTTGAAACAGAATTATATTTTCTTTCTTGAGTTCATAAGTTTTATTATTATGAAACAGAATTATATTTTCTACAATCTGCAGTTTACCTTTATTACACCCTAAAAGATATTTTGGCCAGGTCACGCAAGAAAAAAAAAAAAAAGGCACTTCGTTCAAGCTCTTTCGGAATGACAAATGTGGAGACGTTATTGTGTGAAAATGGAAGTGAAAGAGAGGGAGGGAGGCTAGGCTAAGTACTTGTACAAGAGAGTTTTTCACATCCTGTTGATCTTTATCCTTAAATTTTGTGTTATCACTAGCTATATAGATTCCCTCTGCTACTGCACTATCACGTAGGAAGTCTGCTTATATACCATCCGTCGGAATTTTGTAGGCAACAGAAAAAGAACATTACTTTCTTCCTAGTGGCAGTAAACGTATCATTCGAGTGACACACACAGGAAGAGATGAAATCTTAAATACAAAGGGAGACCGACCCAGATGAACTTATTTGGTTGAATGTGAGGATCTAGTTTATTTTGAAATCTCCAACTTCATCAAAGTTTGCATTAACATCATCATGGAAACAGATATGAACCGCAAAGGCCGCCTTTCATGTCTCTAGAGATGGTGTCATTCACTACATAGCGCTTCGACTGCCAAAGTTTTCAACGATCCAGGGCAAGGATCACCAAGTGTGGTTGCATTTACAGGTACAGAGCATCCCTCTTTGCCAATGCAAGCCTGTTACACCAATTATATTTCAGGATAAGACCATCACCAGAACCAATTGGAAAAAGGCATATGAATCTGGAAAAACCAATGGCTCAAAGCACTCTCTAGTTGAAAGTTGAGCCATATGGGTGCAAAGTGCCCCTCGTATCTACCACTTTTAGTTGTCATGTGAGGCAATTCATGTACTGGACAAAATGTTATGCAAGATACTCTTGGCATCAATTTGCCAGTGATTTGGACAAAAACGAATGTTGAAGATTATATTAGCAGAGACATGAATCAAGGTCAAGGGACCAACGTAACCAATGTTACAGTCTTCCATAAACAAGTCTCCTCCTCATTTGACAGTGCATTATGCAAAAATGGTGAAAGGGTACCTTCTGTACTATTGCTGTTACATCGGCATGACAGGCTCCTGGACTAAATGAACCACAATCTCCGCGAGGATTACCAAAGCTGGCAAATCCAATTGAGGCAATACGCCATTCCCTTTCACAAGACAGTTGCACCTGAGGATCCTGAGACATGAACCCTCCATCCGGTGTCCACATATCAACTGGGGGAAGATCTGATTCTGATATGATTGCACATATCTCCTGCCCCGTTCTTGTTACTAAAGAAACCTTTGAAGGGTCACCTCCAATTTCTTCATGGAGCACTAATAGATTATCACTAGGCTTTAGCCAAGAGCGGGGGATATGATACCTAAGCATTAGTGATGTCATGATCAACTAGCTTTTGCAAGAAACTCAACGGCATTAAAATATATTGGTGCAAAACATCCATAATCGAAAAATAAACAGCTTCAGCCTTGTTTCAAAGATTAGGTTGTTCAGTAAATATATTCAATCAATTCCAACAAAATGTTCAGGAAGTTCTTGCTTCCATTGGACTGCTGATATCTATGTAACTTAGGATTCCAATTTACGGATCTCTTGATTCATGAAAGAAAAATGGCATATTGAAATTCACTTTACTATCTGCAGCTCCATTGCATGTGCTCAAGATAGAAGTATATATTTTGGCATTGCTATTTTGATTTGTGGGGTGTAGTTTTGGTCCTATAATTGGCTATAATGAATCGTGATTCTGGGTGCTAGTTGCTATTTTCTCTCCGAAAGAATAACTAAAATTCTTCTAACTTCTTTCCCTCAAAATTAGTGATGAAGAAACCATATGAGCATGCAAAAATTCTTTGAAAAGATGCATATTGAAAATGCAGTGCATCCATGTGGGGGAAAAGAAAAGGCATGTGCTTTGCACTATTGCTGAGCTGCGTCCAGAAATGACCAAGATTCATACTTACAATGTTTGAGTAGGTTGACCACAACCTTTCTGACAAGTGGATTGATCATGAGATCCTCTATAGTCGCAGTTATCTATGCAACCCTTTGTCGGCGAGAGATAGTTGGGCCAATATCTCCCTATGCTTATTCCATTTACCCATGCTTGACCCTTCCCCATGCTAGCAAGATTTAATGCCAAAGGTCCTTTGCCTTCTGGAGCTAAAAATGTTGTCTAAGAATCAATAGAAAAGTCAAAAATTAATCAAGGAATCTGAATCCAAATTTAGCAGGCCGTAGGAGCTCAACCGATCAAGGTTAAGAAAGGATCGCATTCCTGCTTCAAGCTTTTGGCTGTACTATACAACTTACTCTTAAACTTTAGAATATGCAAGATAGCAACAAACTCGCATTTTTCACTTTCTAGTCCTTCACAAAGTATGGTGGAAAACAGTCTAATTAATGGTAAAGAAATGACTTATGAACCGAGAAGAATCACAAGATTTAGAGTTCCATTGTAAGTTCCTCTAAGTAAAACATTACAAAGATGTCCATCTTCGAATACAAGCTGTCTCAAGGAAATTGGGAGAAACTAATATTTGTTTTCATGCTGGATTAAACTAAGGAAGATGAACAAAACCAAGCATATGTTGCCCCACGGAATTACACTATCATTTGCTTGGATACAAGTAAAGAGCCAAAGTTACAAGTTTTCTGCCGTAGACAATCGTCTCTGATTTCAAGAAATTTTCAAAAGTAAATCTCTAAAGAAGATCAAAAGAGAAAATGTCTTTATTTGCTAGGTGCAGATGCACCAAGTTACATGTTAACACGTTTGATCTTATAAAAGCATTTTTCCTGAGATTCATTCAAAGGGAAAATAAAGAAATCTTGCATGAACACCTTAGTTTCATTCACTTAGCTAGATGAGCACAACAATTTTAGAAGCTCTTAACCAGTGTATGGAATATGGATGCAAATCAATAAAACAATTTTAGAAGCTTGGTGCATTAGCCTACCTTGTACCATATCAAACTCTGATTCACTGGTGTATGTGTCCCCTTTTTCCATAGTCTACTGTTTGCATTCCTTACTTTATCTAAACCGAAGTGCTCTCCTTCAAGTCCCACCTAGAGAAGCAAAGTATGGAGTACACTAAATTTTCATCTTATCTAGTATAGACAAAAAGAATTCAACATCAAATGAACTGTTGCAAGCTTGCACATAAATCCTGCATTCATATGTTTCCTTTTGGGATTCCACGTCCTTAATCTGCTCTCTTTACTTCTAGTTACTCCATTGAGAAAGTGTAATGCACAAAGGGAGAAGCATTTAGCATAAAGGAAAAGTTTGATTCAATGCAAACAACTAGGTACACAACCTCTAGGCTTTTGCTTGCAAGATTCCTTAGTGATTGGTATTCTCAAACTTCACCCCCACTCGGTAGCAAAAAACAAGGAAATGTCATGATGGGAGGGATATAGTTAATCCACAGTATAAATAACAGGATCAAAATTGCCCTTCAAACTGCTTAGAGTATAAAGAAAGAAATATGTACTTATGGAGCTAAACCACTAGAAGTGAAAACTAAGACATCTCACCTCGTAACTCCATTCTCTTGGAGAAAGATCAAGTTTGCCACCACTTGCAAAGCCATCAACAAAAACCGAATAGACTCCTGCTCCAGCAATATCGAACCAAGGTCCATAGTTCTACAATAATTTGTGAACAATAAAAGGACGTCAACTTCTATAACTGAA
The DNA here is from genome assembly GCA_037954665.1 of Laguncularia racemosa. Classification (NCBI taxonomy): domain Eukaryota; kingdom Viridiplantae; phylum Streptophyta; class Magnoliopsida; order Myrtales; family Combretaceae; genus Laguncularia; species Laguncularia racemosa. The sequence goes on from JBBMOL010000011.1 coordinate 4,304,846, forward strand.
AAATTCATACTCTCTGAAGGAAATTCCTTCAAATTATTCTGCACTGTCCTTCGGACTGTAAATTAAATGCAGTTTAGAATTGAGACTAGACATTTCATTGCACTACTCCCAAAGTACTAACATGTTCATAATGATAAGACAGAACATGAACAATATAATGTAGTTCCAAGAAAGATCGCATTCTTATAAACACGACAGCATTAATAGCTCAATGCTGGTGCTCTAATAAGGTGCATTTGATTGCCGACACAACCCATCAGCCATTCTTGCCTACTGAGAACACTAAATTGAAAGCCTATGACTTATTAACATAAGACACATCTCAAGCAACTTCTTCTTCCGATACATGTACATCAGCAAATTCCTGTCAACTAGCGCAGATCTTTGAACAACTATGGAACAAACGAATCTAACAAAGAAGGGACAAGCTGTACTGAAGAAGAGAGCCACTTACCTGTACTGCAACTATCATGCTCAGGATATCGAGTGTATTATTTCCTGGGCAAAGATTGATTTTTCCGCTGAAGTTGAAGCTAGCATCATCATGATTACCATAAGCAAATCCTGTTGCATGCCAAGTTGGTCACGAGCTACAGTTTTGCTTTTATAACAAAGGGGAGAAATTTGAACTGATAGCAATATCATTTAGCTTTAAAACTAAGACAATAATAATAATAATTGTGAAGTTGATGTGCACGACTGTAGGGGAATATAGGAAAAAATCAAGACTAGGTGAAAGGCAGATACTGATAGATGAATAGTTTGACATAGTCACTCTTATTTTAAAATCTGATGGTATGGCCACGTGGCAATATAAATTTCGCAATAACATCTTGAAAGGGCTACAGGAAACACAAGCCGCTTAATCAATAAAATCAACAGCATCTGACTTACCTACTCTTTGTCTGTTGACAAAAATGAGTGCTGCATGCCCCAAGCTCTTGAGCAGAAAAAAAGCCTCTTTTTCTTGGTTTGATGCAATATCCTCACTCACATAAATGCTGCCAGCATGGTGCAAGAATTGTCTAATTATAAAAATCATATAATTCTTGCAAATAATTGAGGTAAGGCATACAGAAAAAACTATGTCATGTCAACATAACTAATACACGATATAAACATTCTAAAGGATATTTCCAGTTCCACAGGCCGCTCAATGAGATGATATACTGTTTTCTCAATGATAAATTTGATCCTAGATGTATTTCTCTTCATGATATAAGTTGTATACGTAACCCAGTGGATGCAGTTTCACATTCACTTATACCAATTTACTGGGAGGTGTGCAATTATTCGGATGAGGACAAAAGTTGTATTAGTTTTTCTAGCTTGACAAATTACCTTGTGCTATACCAAAGAAAGTCACTTGAATCTTTTGTCGTATTTATTTGCTCCAATAGACCTGAGTAAGTGAAGGTTTTGTAGCCTGAAATACCTACTTTCTCTTTATACCAGCTCCAAGATAACAGCGCGATTGAAAACTGGCGAGTAGTGCTTGAACGGTCAAAGGCATTGTCACCAATGCTCCTTTGTGAAATAACCTTTAGTCATGGCCAAGTGCAAGAAAGAATCCACTCATCAGTCATGGTCAAAGAACATGATTATGACAAAAGCATATATGTTGAGCTTGGTTGCTCAAACAAAAGCTGTATGTACGATGGATGAAAAGTTATGGACTGTTACAGTATTTTGTAAAGTACGAACAATTCTTCAAACTAAATATTCACTGCACTCATTCTCCAGTCAAGATTAAGTATCCACTTCAATAGGAGTTCACTAGGCATGGAGGTACAAGTATTAGATTCAAAGGGGTTAGGCACAGACCATAGATAGCACTAGATGTTGGAATGGTGGAAGTATGGTCCTATTTATTAGGAACCACAAACCACAACTTCCACTAACTACAATTCCCATGTTTCCACTATCCACTTAATCCTAATCAACCATATTACCCACTAACCCATTAGCATGATTTTAGGAAACTTTGATGGAAAGTTTCTCTATAAATAGCTATTGGATTCAAGGTCTTAGAGCATAAAAAATTCTATAAAAACACATTACCATCTTGTGAGTTTTTTGAATGCTCTGAAGATCTTGAAGGTTCAGGGACTTGACGGTTTTGTTCCTCTCCGTATTAAGCAATGGCACGAGGTTAGTGATTTCCCTATTTCCGCTGCATTTTCTGTGTTTGTATTTAAGTTACGGCTTTCATTTGGTATCAGAGCCGTAATTAAACCTTTGCCTTGCGATTTTGAAAAAATTAATTTTCTCCTTTTTCAATTCAATTTTAATTTAAATTGGTTTTGATAAATTTTTATCAAATTTATGATACATTTATTTGTATCAATTTTTCTGGAGAAAATTAATTTTTTATTAATTTTGTACTTAATTTTACTCAATTTTCAAGTATAATAATTGAGTAATAATATTGGATTTTATTTGCCAACATCAAGTATTATCCTTTTTTTTTAATAAAAATTTATGACATGTTAAATTGGAAATAAAATTATTTAGTATTTTTCTTAAATAATTTTTTCTTGAAATTTAACATGTCAATTTTATTTAACATTTTCACTTACAGTTTTGTGAAAAACTTTTGTGGAATTTTATTTTGTATTAAATTCTGTATTTATTTTAAATAATTTGTGTATATATAAATTTATTGTTTATATACACTAGCTTGTTAATTATTTAAAATATCGTTAATGAAATTGCATTAGGATTTTGCAATTTTAGTATTTGTTCAAGGTGCTTAAATTGGTATGTGATTGTATGTATGTTTCGAATTTATTATGCATGCAATATATTGTTCATGTTTAAGTACATTTAGAGTTATTGCATGATGTTTAGCAATAGCAATTATTGTTGTCTTGTGATTAAATAATTCTAATAAATTTTGGCATAGCCACAGCAGCCTTATTTAGATTGGATTATTTATTAGAAATCACATTTAGTATTATAGACATTAAATAACTTCATAAAACATTAAGTTAAAAGTCTAAATTGAGTCAGATTAATTTTGTCTAAGGAGACATTATCGTGGGACAAATGTAACCCCTCCACGTCTTTCCTGGGAATTCGTTCGAATTCTGTCTAAGGAGGCTGGATTTTAAGTGGGACCTTTTGTTTAACCTACGCGTCTTTCCTGGAAATTTATCTGATCTCAAGTGATAAAAATAATTTTGTTTGATTGAGGTTTAGCCAAAGCAGCCTCTATTGAACGAAGTTATTTATACGGTATCACATAAGAAATGTTTAAACTTTACATTTATTTTGTTTGATGATCCATAAAGCATTGAGGTATAGCCACAGCAGCCTTATTAAGGACGGATCTCATAAAGTGATTATGAAGTAAAAGAAATATAATGTCTATTATAAGGAATGAATCTTATTGAATTAAAAATTTAGCCCACAGGCAATTTTTATGTCGCTAGATTCATTATTGCATGATTTGCATTGGTAAATTATGATTTATGTTATAGTCTCAAATTAAGAATTAAGCATGTTTGTGTTTGCAGCTATGCAACCTTTGACTGATACTAAAGTAGAAATCCCTATTTTAACAAGTGAAAACTTTAAGACTTGGAGAGATAATATACTTCTTCATTTGGGGTGTTTGGACATTGACTATGCCACTATTAAGGATGAGCCACTTCTGAGTGAAGAAAGCACTCAAGCTGAGTTTGATCTTCATGAGAAATGGGAACGGTCTAACCGACTTAGTATCATGTTCATTAAGAGCAAACTCACTGCGGATGTCCGTGGCTCAGTGGATCAATATAAAAATGTCAAAGAGTTGCTAGATGCCCTTGAAAGGCAATTTAAGACTTCTAAGAAGTCTCTAGCTAGCACCCTGATTATGAAGTTCACATCTGCTAAGTTGACTTCTGTGAAAGGCGTTAGAGAACACATCAACAAAATGAGTGATTTAGCAAATCGCTTGAAGGCTCTAGAGATTGAGATGTCGGATGCTTTCCTAGTGCATTTTATTCTAACGACCCTTCCATCACAGTATGGACCTTTTAAGATCTCTTACAACACACATAAGGACAAACGGACAATAGATGATCTATTGACCATGTGTGAAGAAGAGGAAGCCCGATTAACTCTGGAGATGGGAGAAAATGCAATGATGGTTACTCAAGGAAAGAAAACCGGCAAAGTCAAAGGAAAAGGGAAGGGTAAAATCCAACCCAATGCTGACATCAAGAAAGAGTCCAAGTGTTTTTTCTGTAAAAAGAAGGGACACATAAAGAAAGACTATGTCAAGCATAAAAATTGGCTTAAAAAGAAAGGTAACTTAGTCTCATATGTTTATTTTGAGTCTAACATGGTTGATGTGAATTGTAACACATGGTAGATTGATTCTGGATCTACGATCCATATTTCCAATTCCATGCAGGGTATATAAAACCTACGGAAACCAGTGCGAGCTGAGCGATTTATCTATTCTGGAAACAAGATAGAATCGCATGTGGAAGCTATTGGGACATGCATATTAGTACTTAAGAGTGGCTTTAATTTAATTCTTGAAAAGACCTTTTATGTTCCTAGTTTTTCTAGGAATTTGATTTCAGTTTCAAAACTTGTACCTTCGGAATTTACTTTTAACTTTTCAAACAATGGTTTTGATTTATTTTATAAATCCAATCATATTGGTGATGGTTCTTCAGTGGATGGTCTTTATTTATTAAATTTACATAATAATGCTACTCATGATGTTATGCATGTACAAGCTGGTACTAAACGATGTGTTATGAATGAGGATTCTTTTACCTTATGGCACCGTAGATTAGGTCATATCTCTATAGAGAGAGTTAAAAGATTGGTGAATGATGGTATACTTAGTCATTTAGATTTCACTGATTTTGGTTCTTGTATAGACTGCATAAAGGGAAAGCAGACTAACAAGTCAAAGAAAGGTGCCAAAAGGAGTTCGGCCATATTAGAAATTATCCATTCTGATATTTGTTGTCCAGATATGGATAATCAAGGTCAGAAATACTTTATCACATTTATAGATGATTACTCACGATACATGTATCTCTACATGCTTCATCATAAAAGTGAAGCGTTGGAAGCCTTTAAGGTTTTCAAAGTTGAAGTAGAGAAACAATGCGGTAAGCAAATCAAGATTGTGAGAACCGATAGAGGTGGTGAGTATTATGGTAGATACACTGAAGATGGACAAGCACCAGGTCCTTTTGCTAAGTTTCTTCAAGATAACGGTATAGTTGCCCAATACACCATGCCAGGTTCACCTGATCAGAATGGTGTTGCGGAAAGAAGAAACCGAACATTAATAGAAATGGTGCGAAGTATGTTTAGTAGCTCTAAACTGCCTAAATCCTTATGGATTGAAGCATTAAAAACGGCTGCGTATATATTAAACAGAGTTCCAACCAAGGCTGTTTCTAAAACACCATTTGAGTTGTTCAAAGGTTGGAAACCGAGTTTGCGTCATATGCGTGTATGGGGATGCCCGTCTGAAGTTAGAGTTTACAACCCACAAGAAAAGAAACTGGATCCTCGGACTATAAGTGGGTATTTCATTGGATATGTCGAAAAGTCCAAAGGATACAGATTTTATTGTCCATCTCACACTACTAGGATTGTGGAATCAAGAAATGCAAAATTTCTTGAATATGACTCAATAAGTGGGAGTGATCTATCTCAAGACATAGTTCATGAGCAAGATCTACCTTCCACATCAGGTGAGAGATTGGTTGTTGTTCACAACACTCCTCGAGTTCAAATAGGTGTTGAACAACCAATCAATGAAAATCCACAAATTGCTGAGGAAATCATAGTAGATCAAAATCAAGAAATGATTGAGCAACATGATCCACAAGAAAATGTTGTCCCAATTTTAAGGAGATCTACTAGAGAAAGGAGATCAGCAATCCCTAGTGATTATATTGTGTATTTACAAGAATCTGAGTACAATATTGGAGCTGAAAATGATCCTAAGTCTTTCAAGGAAGCTATGAATTGTGATGAGTCAAATTTATGGTATAATGCTATGTTAGATGAGATGAATTCTATGAAGAGTAATGAAGTCTAGGATCTTGTCCCGTTGCCCAACGGTGTAAAAGCCATAGGTAATAAATGGGTCTTTAAAACTAAAAGAGACTCATTGGGCAACATTGAAAGATATAAGGCTAGACTTGTTGCTAAAGGGTTCACTCAACGTGAAGGAATTGATTACACAGAGACCTTCAGTCCTGTATCCAGGAAAGACTCCTTAAGCATAATATTAGCATTAGTAGCTCAATTTGATCTTGAGTTACAACAAATGGATGTGAAAACAGCTTTCCTAAATGGTAATCTAGAGGAAGAGGTTTATATGAAACAACCTGAAGGATTTTCCTCTAGTGATGGTGATCACTTGGTTTGCAAGCTAAAGAAATCCATTTATGGATTAAAACAAGCCTCCCGTCAATGGTATTTAAAATTCATGATGTTATCTCTTCATTTGGTTTCGTTGAGAATATCATGGATCAATGTATATACAAAAAGGTTAGTGGGAGTAAGATTTGTTTTCTTATCCTATATGTGGATGATATCCTACTTGCATCAAATGATAAGGGTATGTTACATGAGGTGAAACAATTTCTTTCTAAAAATTTTGATATGAAGGATATGGGTGATGCATCTCATGTCATTGGGATTAAGATTCATCGAGATAGACATAGAGGAATCTTAGGTCTATCTCAAGAAACATATATTAACAAAATTTTAGAAAGATTTCGGATGAAAAATTGTTCACCTAGCGTTGCTCCTATCATGAAGGGTGATAAGCTCCATTTGGACCAATGCCCTAAAAACGAGTTTGAAAGAGAGCAAATGAAGAACATTCCTTATGCTTCAGCTGTTGAAAGCTTAATGTATGCTCAGGTTTGTACTAGACCTGACATTGCATTTGCTGTTGGAATGTTAGGAAGATATCAGTCAAATCCAGGACTTGACCACTGGAAAGCTGCAAAGAAAGTCTTGAGATATCTTCAAGGGACAAAAGATTACATGCTTATGTACAAACGGTCAGATGATTTGGAAGTAATTGGCTACTCTGATTCAGACTTCGCCAGATGCGTTGATTCTCGAAAATCAACATTAGGTTACATTTTCATGTTAGCCGGTGGAGCCATTTCATGGAGAAGTGCCAAGCAGACTTTAACTGCTACTTCTACTATGGAAGCTGAGTTCGTTTCGTGTTTTGAGGCTACCTCACAAGGTGTATGGTTGAAGAGTTTTATCGAAGGGCTTAGACTTGTGGATTCTATATCTAAGCCACTGAGGATGTATTTATGACAATTTAGCTGCAGTCTTTATGGCTAAAAATAATAAGAGTGGAAGTCGAAGCAAACATATCGACATAAAATATTTGGCCATAAGGGAACGTGTTAAAGATAAGAAAGTGGTCATTCAGTATATTAACACAGAGCTGATGTTAGCCGATCCTTTGACTAAAGGCATGCCACCACAAAGATTTAAGGATCATGTTGTCAGTATGGGACTTGGTTCCATTATGTGTTAGTGAAACTCTATAGAGTAGATATTTCTCATATTTGTTGTGCACATTTTGTTTATTTGGAAAAATATCAATAAAGTTTGGACCTAGAATAAACGTTGGGTTTATTCATTAAGCTGTTAGGAAAGAGGTTTGAAAACTTGATACATTGTAATACATGGAAGATACCACTCGAGTAATAAAGGGAAAATATTGCCATGATTCGTGTATTGTGTTTTCTTAAAGTCTAAGGATTTGTGGTATTAAAGTAAAATATACGGACCAAGTGGGAGAATGTTGGAATGGTGGAAGTATGGTCCTATTTTTTAGGAACCACAAACCACAACTTCCACTAACTACAATTCCCATGTTCCCACTATCCACTTAATCCTAATCAACCATATTACCCACTAACCCATTAGCATGATTTTAGGAAACTTTGATGGAAAGTTTCTCTATAAATAGCTATTGGATTCAAGGTCCCAGAGTATGAAAAATTTTATAAAAACACATTACCATCTTGTGAGTTTTTTGAATGCTCTGAAGATCTTGAAGGTTCCGGGACTTGACGGTTTTGTTCCTCTCCGTATTAAGCAATGGCAAGAGGTTAGTGATTTCCCTATTTCCGCTGCATTTTCTGTGTTTGTATTTAAGTTACGGCTTTCACTAGACTTTAGAGTATGCTATAAGTTACTGAACTTTAACCAGATCTTACTAGACAGTAACCAAAATAACTACAAAAGTACTCTTTTAATTATATAAAAGTATATGACCATCGATGATGGACTTTAAGACTACAAAAATTTCGGTATGACATTTACGCTGAAATTTCATACCTTTGCTGTGTTGTAGATTACATTCTTGCAGTCTGGAAGGATGCTGACAGACCATGCAGGAAGGAAGAAAGTTTTTCCATTGAATGTAACAGATCCATCTTTACTACTGTCATAGTTTGCTAGAAAGGCTGCACAGTCATTGGAAGATTTATTGTAGACATGTGCCTGTCAAAACAGTGTCCACTTCAGAATAAACTTTCGGGTAGATGAGGTGGGGGCAAGAGAGGAGAGATTGTCCCTTGAATGTGGTATATGGAAACACGGAAACTCGTTGAAGTCCTAACATTCTTTCAAAATGATTATTGAGGTGTATGGCATCTTGAACAAAAGAAAAAACCATGCTGTGAAGTGAAATACAACTAAATATAGGAAACATATTGCAAATTGGATCCAGAAAGTAGCTAAACAATATCCTCACAAAGACATAACAGATGCATTACATCACAAGAAAAGGATGGGAAAATATGCCTGCAGGTAGCCTGGACAAATTTGGATTTCACAACATATATTGGGCTCAGTGGATAGCAAACTCTTTAACTGGCTATGCATAATGATCCATATAGGCTCAGAATAGCAAGTAAAAGTGGGTCATTTACCATACCTCCCAGTTAGATCCGAGCTGGATCTGAATCGGCTCCGAGCTGATCAAATAGTCTTCGCATAGCTTTATAGCCTTGTGCAAATCACGTAAGTGTCCCCACTTTGGCTGTCTGATAAAACCTGTATGAAAAGGAATTAAGAGGTTGCTATATGTTTGATCTCTAACTATAAAAGAAGTTCTAACTGAAGTTTAAGAGACTTCATTAATGTGAGAATCATATATCTCTTACCATATTCATCCAGAGGAGCATCATAATCATAGCTTGTTGCAACAAAAGGTCCTCCAGCTGTTCGCCCAAAGTTGGTTCCACCAAAATACTACCAGAAAACATCAATTCTTGTCCACAAGAAAACACAAGGCCCCATTTAAATAAATTTTGCAATAGTTGGCTGAAGTCCTTAATCTCACCATATAATAGTTCTGAAATGTGCCACCCTTTTCAAAAAAGCGAGCAACAGCAAAAGCAAGGTCCTCAACAGGCCGATAGGGAATTGGATAGCCAAATGCCAAAAACCTGCAAAATCAGGCTGGCAAATGAAACCAAATATTGCAGTCCTAAAGATTGTCATGTAAAAAATATAATAGTTCACAACGTATCTACAAGTTTAACTTTTAGATAAGATGGTTGTGAAATTAGCTATAACATGGTATTAAAGTAGAAAGTCCTAAGTTTGAATCCTTGCTTCTTTAAATCAACCTCCATTTAATTAAGTTGTCTACTTGATGGGCTTTAGTCAATGTTCTAGCCCACAAAAGATGAGATGTGTCATGTAATAAATATAATAGTCAACATTGTATCTACAAACTTAAATTTTTAGATAAAATGATTGTGGTGTTAGTCATAACAAGGATAACTATACTTTTCCTCTACTAACTGAGGTTCTTACCATCCAACATAGTTTTCTGTCCACATCTTTGGTTTGGAAGGAGAGTTTGGAAGAAACCCGTCACAGTAGAATCCATTGCATGTGTTAATCTGCAAATACTATTAAATAAGTCCAGCAAGCAGCATACAGAGAACAATTGTAGTTGTTTAGTATAAGTGCAAACATGTTGACTCTAATCAACGTGCTTTACACATTTGGTCAATATTTGATTCTGCAGAGAAAGTGAGTTTCTCCAGAAGCACAACACTTACAATTGGATCGGGTGCATCCCTCTGTGCACACATAACCCAGGGCACAGTAGTATTCATATTAACTGCAGTTTCGGCTGCCCATTTGACATATAGTTGTCCACCTATTCCATATGCCCACTCGACATTTTGATATTCATTTTCAACCTGTCACAGCATGTAAAATGTTCTCTAATCGTGGCATACATGAAGAAACCATTCAGCAATTATTTTAAGGAAGAAATACCACCTGCTTGAAGAGAAATGAAACACAAAATAACAGAACAGCTTGACCTGGCCATGCTTTTGAATAGGGTAATTTACCTGTGCAAGGATTATTGGCCCTCCTTGAGTTGCAAAGAGATTTTCTTCCTTCATCATTGCAACAATTTTCACCATAAATCCTTCCATTTCCCTCTGCAATTACAGATTCAGAAAGTGTATAAAATCTAGGAGAGGGTAAACGATTTGAAAGTATAATGTACAACTAGAACTCGGTTCTCATTTTTGTATGAAACAAAAAGTTGCATGGTAAACTAGGAAACAGTACAAGGACTCTTGTCTTTTTGCAAAGAATTACCTTGAAAGGCTCATTTGTTGTTCGAAACTGAATACCGGGAATGAAGTGTAACCACATAGGAAAACCACTGTCTCAAAAATATATAGATTAATTTGACAGAAAATTGCAATGAAAACGGATAGGAGATGATTAACGGGGAATAACATTCTTTGAGGTTACCAAGACTTCAAGATACAAAAACTACGGATAAACACAAATATATATGTGTATTCAATTATGTGCACCTAATTACTATGAACTTAATTCATACGAACCCAAGTGATTCAACTTCCTAGATATTACAAGGGCAAAACTATGGGGGAAAAAATTAAAAAATTAATTAAAAAAAAAAAAGCCAAGGAAAAAGAACACATAGGGAAGCAAAACTTCAGTAGAACTGACCCATAATTCCATTCAGCACATGCATATGGACCGATCCTCAAATGAACATAAAGGCCAGCATTCTTTACTGTCTTCACAAATCGCACCAGGTCAAATCTTCCTTCAAAGTAATACTACAAAAAAATAAAAAAAGAAAAATTGAAGGCCGTTATGAAATTGAACATGACTAAAGAATCACAATGAACGAAACATCTAATAGAGATAAGCTCTTCATAGTATATTTAAGCATATAGCGCGTGAATGATATGAGTGAAAAAAGAACCGCAAGTAAAATAACCTGAAAGAACATCAACACAGATCTCTTAAAATGTCCTCAGTCTGTCAGTTTTTTAACAAGTAACAATAGGGATGGCAACTCTCACTCATTAAAGTTCAAAGAAAAAAGCCAACACGGATCGCACTTTGGAGCATGAGAATCTGAAGTAACATTTTAAAGTGTGGTTAACTGTGAAGGAAAATTCTCATCTTGTGTGCAATGTATGTAGTAGCGAGGATACTACACTTAAGTCAAGCTTCCATTCTTTCATTCCTCTTTGAGCCTGCCCTCTCATCAATGACAATATCTTTAGATATGTAACCAAATAGCCTTCACTAATTGAGATTGCTCATATGCATTCCACTGCAGAAATTAGGGAAATTAGTTTTTTCTTTCTTCTCTTGCTTCTAGGGCAGAGAACTAGTTTTTTCATTGCTTCATTTCAGAATGGAATGGAGGTAACTTCGTATGGATCATACCTGTCCTTTCACAGGCTCATGGTAGTTCCAGAAAACATATGACTCAATAACATCCAGTCCTCCTTCCTTTGCTTTCCTAATAATCTCTGGCCACACCTAAATCCAGTAACCAAAATAAAAAATGATATACGAGCCTGCAACTATAGGGAATATCCCTATTAGTAATATCACTTCAGAGATTACATGCAACATAATCCTGCTATATTCCTATTGTAAATACGTGGAAAGATGTCGTGGTATTACATTGCACATAATATCTGCTGTCATACTGCTATCAAGCCAAATCATTTCCATGAATGAGAATTTAGCACTGGAGCTGGAAAACGTAGATAAAGCACAACGACATGGTACAGCCAAATTACAAACAAAATCCATAACTAAAATGACACAGCTCACATTTTATTTGTCTTATACCTGTGAAACAAATAGATATGAAACAAATTAACTGACTTCACCTCCAACAATTTGAAAACATGTATAGTCGTTAGAAAGATCACAAATTGTGACAGTTTTCAGTGTATTTATGTATTTAAAAAAGTTCTGTATCATTTCAGCATTCACATGAATTACAACAAAAGCTAAGACACGACTATGACATAAGACACCAATTGCGACCCTTAATGTATAAAACGAAAAGGAGACTTACCTCTGGTGTAGTTCGAGGATAGTGGATAGAACCTGACTGCAAAATCCTCCTTTTTCCAGCAATAACCAGTGCTCTACTATCATACGTAACAGTGCTACAAGCCACTCTTTCAATGCCATGGCCTTCAAGAATTAAGATGACTAATAGTAAAAGCACTGCAAGTAAATTCTTCATTCCCATGACTTTACTCATACCGAGTTATCATGCCAAACTAAGGATGTAGCATCAATAATGTCAAACAAGAACAGGTAACAACACCTGTAATGTAAAGCTAGCAAACGAGACCATAAATTGAATTATTTAAACAAACTTTAATTAATTTATCCCAACATCAAGACAAACATGCCTAGACGGCAATAACAATACAATAGCATGAATCCTACTTGAACACACAGGCATATTTAAAAACATATAATATGTCTTACGGAATTTATGCCCGAGGAATTGTTTTTATAGAACAAGTTGGTGCGGAAAAGTGGCAGCATAAATGGACAAAATTTGAGAACTTCCAAGAAATGTAAAGAACTTTCCTTAATGGCATCCCTATCAGTGTTATGTTTAATCAAATACTACTACGTAGCTTTTTAATACGTGAAAATATGTGAGTGATGAGAATATAAAATTTTCACCAAAGATGAGATAGAGTCACCGGAAGGTCCATAGGAACGGCATTCACGAAGATATGATTTGGGTTAGTGCTGTTTGGCTGTACTCTCGTTGGGAAAAGTCACGATGAGAAGTTGACAAGGAGGTACTGTTGTTGGAACTTGGAAATGAGTGTTATACTCGAAGGTCCCATTTCTGGCGGCTTTGGCTTATGCTATATTTTGTATCACATGTATAAGGAAACTCGAGATAAATGCTAAGAAGTGTCTCAATTTTTTATTCGGCCATTTAATGTCTAGAAAATGTCGTACTAAATGCGCAAGCAAAGAAGTCGGAAGCAAGCCAGTCGCCTAGAGTGGCTTCGGCAGCCATTCCATTCAAGCGAGCTAGTCGTATCAGGCAAGAAACGAAAACTTAAAATAGGGGAACGAAGGCTAGCTAAAAAAGATGATAATTGATCGTGATTTAAAAAAAAAAAAAAACGTTAAAAATAATGTCTCCATCCAATTAGTAAGCTACGTCAAAGATTTTTCACAGGGTAAATTTTTCTTTTTTTTACATGCCGACAAGTTATACTAACAGAGACGTGTACAATTACTTAAATATTTTTATAATAACTCTTAAAATTTTCCTCCTCCAACTAGAAATAAAAGCACCATAATATCATCAACGGCTCAAATTAAATGCTATTATCTACTCACATTTACTCTCAATTAAATCTTCCAACAACTATGAGGGAAAATGAAGGAACAAAAATCTCCAAACATAGATAATAGCATTTAAGTTGGGCAGTCAATTCTGCAGAGGAAGAATTTAAAACTTTATAAATAAATGAAGATCAAAATATTATGATTTGCATTGAAAATTGAATAGGGGTTTTGAAATAAAATCCAGTTTAAATTCGTTTTTTGATTGATCCGTACTTTCAAAAAATGCCTCGACGGAGCACTATGATCCAAATTTTTAAAACTGGACCTTATAGAGCATTCGATGTGGAATATACATTGTATGTGTTTGTATGGGAGATGATCACTCATTGAACTTTAATTACCTTTTTAAGGGATTTTTTGTTTAGGCGATAAAGGATACAAATAAACAAGATGGTATAGGATCAAGCCCTACATGCCCTATATGAGCACACAAAGGATTGAGACACCCTTCAAGTTTGGAATACGACAGTTTAGGTGGTATTAGAATTATTATTTTTTTTAAATTGAAAAAGTGTTAGAATGGTGTATGATATGCGAGCAATAGCAAAATAATAAGATAGTTTAAAATAGATCGATCTAGTTATAATTAAGTCAATCTAAATAGAATCACTCACTACACGGTTAAATATATATAGATAAGTAAAATTAAAAGTTAGAAATCAAAAACTAATATATATATTAAGAAAAAAAAATTAGAACCTCAAAAATATGTTATAAATTCGTTAAATCAAAACATCTTGATGGCAATACTAAGATAGTATTAAATAAGGCGCAGAGCAATACATAAAAGATTGAGCAGAACTGTAAATAGAAAATAGTACATCAAAAGTAACTTATGAGTCTGCCATAGCAAATCTCTTGGCAACAATTTTATAATAAAATGTAGAAAGTCTTAATGGAGAGCATATTGTCCTAGGCAGTGCAGTGGTATTGAGAAAATAAAACTTTAAGGATCTAAAATATAGAAAGTCTGTCTCAATAACTCTCCCCTGTTACAGGAATGTGATAATAAAATACCAAGATATCAATGCTCATGAAAGAAATTGAAAGAAACTGGTTATAATGAACAATAATTGAAATAATAAGAACTAAGGAAAGGAATAAGAAAATAACTCAAAGAAACCAAAAATATAAAGTATAAGTCGGCCATACTAATACCTTGACAGCATTACAAACATAAAATATCAAGAAGATGATATTTTCTAAAAGTTATAAATGATAAAGACGTAGTAACAGGAATAGAAAAACAAAATCGATTAAAGGATTGATTACATGACCCTCTTAGGAATCCGTTGTGACGGTAATGGGACAATCTATGGACCATGTCCTCGCTCTTGGACCAACACCCACATTATCAAACATCTGTGGACCCATCCCTTTTATTTTGTCACCAAAGGAGTCCAATTTGGGCCATTTGTTTTACTTTTACACCCAAACTAATGCCAGCCCACTCAAATTTAGCTCCCTTTTCAAAGGAAGATAATATCAAATGATATAAATTAAGGGTAAATTGTAGATACATCCCTCTATTTTTACTCAATATGCACTTAATTCTATTATATTTAAAATTGAGCAATTGGACTAGCAAAATTTTAAAAATTATGCTTTTGGACTCGATTTTACTATTTTGCCCTTTTGTGAAATAATATGGCAAAATGATTATATAATAGTCCAACTATACTTTCTTTTTTTCTTTTTTTTAAGATTTGGAACCTAAGTGTACCATTTCAAAAATAAGAAACTAAATGCATATAAAGTAAATATAAAGGAGTACAATTGAAACTTACTCATAAATTAAATTTCTTTTGTATTTACTAAGAGAAGATTTAAAATTGTAACATCAATTTAAAAATTACAATTCTTAGAGATTGAGACCATAAAAAATTCGTAATGATTAAACTTGCTAAAAAATTGACGATACGTTCATCTTTCTGAATAAATTATTTCGTAGGAACAATCCTTTTGTGAACGTTCACTAACTTATCCTAAAAAGAGTAGAAAGCTTTTAAATTCCACATAATAATTCAAGTCTTAGTTTCACCTTGGTCATTAAATTTTGTTCTCAATGAATCAAGGCATTTATACACCTTTTTTTTTCTATAGGTTGCTAAACCGATGCTGTAATTAAATAACTAAAGTATTATGGAACATTTTATCAAAAAGTACACATATGACAATACATATCAATAGAATAGTCAAAAGAACAAAATTAAAGAATGCAACCCCTATAGTGGAGGCAAATTGAAATTCCTTCCATACATGATTTTATGCACTAAGTTGGACTAAAAAGTTAATATAAATATTTTCTTTTCAATATGAATGGTTAATATCAATAGTTTTAAACTCAAAATCATAATTAGAAAAATATATAGTGCCTATAATTATAGTTCAACTCAAATGCTAACATTGTACATTGAGAATGAATTTATCTATTCGATATACATTATGTAAGTTGAGGAAATTGGGGTTTGGCCAAAGAAAAAAAAAGGTTGACGAAATCGGGGGAGGTGTTTTGGTTAAACAACCATGACCAGGGACGGGTGGAATCTTTAGAGCCATGGCCATGGGTCGCCATCTACCTATTTTCTAGGATTTAGGCGATGCTTAGCTTGCAACTTTTACCTTATCCTATTGGAACTCCATCGCTAAATCACTCTCACCTCGGTTTTGACGACCATCTGATGTCTACTTACCAACCAAAGCCACCATTACTCTACAAAACACATTATTGGAGGAGGAACTATCAACCATTAAGAAGAGTAGAAAATTCGAGAATTTTTCTTTCTTTCTTTCTTTCTTTCTTTCTTTATGTGTTGTGTAGATATAGTGAAAGGGGGAAATTATTAGACAACAATTCATAAATTCTTTTCGAAGGAAAATAATAATTACTGCAATCATAAAATTATTACAGGAATAAATACCTAAGATACATATGTGTAAAAATATAAAAATTTAGATATAAAATATTCATATAATTTAATTAAACAATTTGATTATAATATTAACACCATTCTTTATGATATGTATCTTTTTATTGGAAAATATGGTTATTATAAAAATTACCCCTTTAATTTCACTACTTTTATAGGCACTTTTCCATATTTTAGCATTTTAAAATTGTAAGTTGCATTGAAGTGGACTTGAAGAAGAAGAATTAATAATACAAATAAAAGTATTATTATATTTATCGGAAGATAAGAATTTTGAAAAAAAGGCTATTCATAAAATCCCTTTGAATATTATTCTTACCCAAGGAAAATCATGAAGCAACTTGCCATCATCAAGAAATCCATCATTTGGCTATTAAATTTTATATGTATGGCTAAACATAAGAGTAATTTTACTCCTGGCTAAACAATGTGCACAATTTCATGAATTTTGGACATAAACACACTTTTGAAGTAAGGAAGAGCATTGTTGAAGTGATATGATCACAACTTCTATGATGGTAAGTAACATTTATAGTTTACCAAAAAGACAAAGATGCTACAAAGATAAGTATGTGTTAAGGATAACAACGAAATGATGGAATTCTTGACAACCCCACTTAACTTATGAGCTTTGGATAAAGGAATACAATCCTCCCCCCAAAATTTAGAAGTAATGCATATTGACAACAATTAAAGGGCCATTATGTTGCAACTATCATCTTCTATCTCTATCACTTTTGAGACGCTTTGTTTCAATTCAAAATTTAGATAGTATTTGGATTGCAGTATTGAATAGTACATAATAAGAAAAACATGACAGTACAATTCTTTTATACTATGTTTAGTATACATTATACTACACAAAGATTTTTATGGCGTCCACTATTTTGATAGAATCTAGTGAATTTGATTTTTGTACTATATTTTGGATGATATAAAATACAAGCATTTTACCTAGTACTTTATGATCATTTTTGTCTAGTAACTAAGAAAATATATAAACTTTTTGTCTAGTATCGTACTATAAATTTATAACAACCGAACAATACTTCAGTAAACCATGAGCTACTTATACTAAAGAGAGATATGTGGTTTGGGGGGAAAAGGCATAATTAATAAGTATAATCAGAGCTACTTTACATTTAAAATTTAAAAAAAAATCTAAAGCTAATACATTATAAAACTATTAGTTAGCTATAAATAGGTCATAAACTCTCAAAATACATTTAACTTTTCATAACTCTTAAAAGTATACTTCTATCCAAATTCTGTTAAAACCCTAAAATCATTACTATCTATGTTTATTTTGGCAACTTTTTCAAGGCTCTATCAATAATTTAAGGAGTTAATTCATGTTTTTAAAACTTATAAAAATATGAATTAATTATAAAAATTTAATGGACTAGTTGTACTATTTATCCTTAACAATTATGCCAAGGGCAAGAGCTTTTATAGATTTGTGATATAAATATTGAAAAAAATATTAAATTCATGTCTTTTGTTTTTATTTAATAAAAGAATCTATACAAGAAAAGAAATCATTTTGAAATATATTGGCAGTTATCCCTATTTTAATGGTGTTAAATAATTGAGAAGGTGGGATGTGGATCGAGCTTAATTCTTGTATAGCTTATTGAGGTTATTTATCTTAACTCTTAAGCATGTCCCTGTTTCCTTTCGTCGAGAACTTTCTTCCCAGATTCGTGGTCGAAAACTAAATTTCCGAATTCTACGGAATATTTAGCCATCAAATCGACCGACGATGAAACCGTAATGTCTAAAGGTTGTCTGGACTCGAGCGCCGACAACTTCTAGTCAAGCAAGCTAAGGCCACCGCCCATTTTCGACCAGTAGAGTGGGTTCTCTTCCTCAACACTGCAACCTCCTGAACGTTCATGTGGACTATAGAGTTGCACGGCACAAGGAAAAGAAACAAAAGGCTCCACTAAGGATGAATTGTATATAAAACGTTTTTCCAAAATTTAATATCGTTAAAATATTATTGTAATAATTTTTTTAAGAAATTATGAATACTAATGAATTTCAGCAGTAAATAGTGGAAGACAATGATAATGGTTGGCTAACCGCTGTAGTTGTTATGATGGTTTAACTTTATTCAGAACATCAATGGGCAATGAATATAATAATTTCATCATTTATTATATTAAAGTGAATGAAAGGGGTTAGTGTTATAAATAACGTATAATTAATAAAAAAAATTATAGTTGTAGAGAAATTATTTTCAACACTTTTACTTGGATGATAACTATCGTATAAAGAGAAAAACATTTTTAAATAATCTCACATATAATTTATTTGCTTAATTATTTATTATTTATAAGCACCCTACGGATGCTAGTTTTATTAAAATGGAATCTACATTCCTCATTTTTTTGTAAAAATTTTCAAATATGACTAACTATCAACATAGGCCATCCATTATCACATTTGTCTTCCATGAGGATAGAAGTGTCAAGAAAAAAACTCAAATAAAATCGATAACATGTAAAAGAGATAAGAAAATAAATAAATAAATAAAAGAAAGATGCTATTTCCATATCAATAGAAGAGGAGAGTGCATTAAAATTATAAAATTCTTTCAACAAATTACAAATTCTTACACAAATCTTGTAATATTAATGATGAGACTTCGTGACTATACAAAGTGAGACATGATACCAATAATTGAGTGAAAAATATAAAGTATAACTCTAAAAACCCTATTGATAGACCTACAATAGTGTAGGAAGAGGAGGCAAGAAATAACAAATAAAGAAGCTTCCAAGCAAAACTAAAAAGTAGAGATCATATTATAGAGGGCCTTGGTCTACTGCCTAAAGTCTCTAGTTGACTACCAATAACATCTATTGCCTAAAGTCCCTAGTTGACTACTAATAACATCTAGTTAACTACCTTTGCTAAGTGACCAACATCTAGAGATAGATCAACAACTATTTTAACCACTAATCCTAAAACTATTTCGCCAGCATTAGTCTCTAATTCAACATATCTCAAGTCAACCAAATATGTAAGAAACTACAAAATTCTATTATACATCTAGTTTTATCATCAAGAAGCTAAACAACTCGAGGCAAAAAGACATGGTCAACCAAGTGGTCAATAGGGGTAACAATTGATCCAACAAAGACTAGCCTTTTCGGCCAATCCCATAGGTGTTTCCTTATTATTCAGCTAGGGTATGATTCATGTGAGCTTATGAATAGGCATATTGTGTAATAGAACTTTTCATGGATTGAATGAACTAAGTTTGTTATTAAACCTTTGTAGTTATTAAAGGTTTGAGATAAGTTTGCTCCTTTTTCATCAATGATGAAAGTTCTTTTCCTTTTTTTTTATTTGCTTAGATTATCAGTCTAATTACATAATATGACAAACTTGTTTATTGAATTACATAAATCAAATTATATTTCTTTTAATGCATGCGAGAGGTTATAGATCATACATAATATTGATTCATGATTTATCACAAACTAGTCCAATTTCGTTATTTGCATGTAATATTGAAAAAAGGATTTCATTTATATAAACACCTTTTTTTTCATCCAATCATAAATACAAAAACCCTAAAGAGTATAAAAATGTCATCTCTAGTTATTTATTAATTTTAACTTTTAAGAACCCTATATCCAAAATCCCACATCATTTAGAATTAAAGTTGTTGATAGAGCTTTTTGGGTATAGCTCCAAAGGCCTAATCCAACCTATGCAAGCCTTTATCCGAGCTCTTTATGCTAAAACCGACCTGTAGTAGATCGCTACAGCACTAGGAGCATCAAGTCCAGCTTATATGCTTGAGCTTCAGCTTGAATTGGCTATATACATCTCAAAATTGGATAAGGAATGCAAAGAAGACTCTTGGCAAATAAGAAAATGAGCCGATAAAAAATACACCCTTCATAATATTCAAAACAAATCTTGAATATGAGTGCATTTGTCATATAAAGCCCAACCTCATCTCCTATAAAAAGGTGATGAGACTACTTCATAAAGGATTCTATGCTCTCAACTCTCGCTCATATTTTACATACAAAATCCTTGTGCAAAGTTAGCTATCAAAATGTTCGTGCTAAGGCATCCTTCAACACCCCCCATAACCTATTTCTTTCCTTTTGTAGACAACTCAACCATCTCAAGAATTTGCAGAACAACATAAATATATTTGGTTTCTCATCATAGTTAGTAGGATCACTTATCACTTCATAATAACAAATTCTTACTCTTGAAACCTAAGACATCTATATGGACACAATTTGGTATTTTGTCTTATGATTTACTAAGCTAAAGCCAAAATTTTTCTATTTCCTTAAACAACAATACTCATGGACCTCCAACTTATCAACTTTCTCGCCTAAAATAAAGTAGATCTCTACTACTCAACAATGACATTAACATATCCTTCTTACCCATATCCACATCATGCATATGTTACAGCTTTGTCACACATAAAATTATCAATTATGTATACTTGGA
Source organism: Laguncularia racemosa (assembly GCA_037954665.1). NCBI lineage: Eukaryota > Viridiplantae > Streptophyta > Magnoliopsida > Myrtales > Combretaceae > Laguncularia > Laguncularia racemosa. Next base: position 4,325,986 of record JBBMOL010000011.1, read on the forward strand.
AACAAATCAACTATCATATTTATTGTATTTCATAACAATAAGTGTATCCCTTGAAACCCTTTAAACCTTTTGATGAGATAATATTATTCTAACCATTGGCATCTAGAAACTTAGAACAGCATTTTGCCCCTTTTATAGGATCTAGGTGGGACTTTTGACCAATCTTTCACTTAGATGGCTATACCGTATCTTTAAGTAGAGGTTCCTAATGATTTAGAATCAATGTCTTTCCCATAACATTATGGAATTACTTCAAACCTATATCCTATGAAACATGTAAGTTACATAGGACCATGTGAAATCTATGAATATTTTATTAATTTCATTAATATGAAAGTATTATTTTTATTAATATAACATTACTGTTGCATATACTTTCATGCAAAAGAGTGTTTGATAATAGCTATACCCCTTAGTTATTTGTAAAGTATATTTCCATCATTATTTAATTAATTTCATTAATTATATACTATTATTTAATGTTTTATTTTTTCTCTCTCTCTCTAACTATTACTATATTATAATTTTAAAAAAGAGAAATTGAAGTTGATCCATTCTATTAACAACCTAATGATTATGCAACAAAATTACAAGGCAGGATTTTTTTTCTATTAAATTAATGACTAAGGTGGTCTACCATGGGTCAAGCATGACTAAAATATCCTTTATACTTAGGAAATTTGATTACGTATTAATTGGGTAAATCTTATAAGCTATGAATACATATCATGCATGCTCTATAATTAGATTTTGACGTACTAGAACTTGGAACCTGTAAATATAAGTATTCGAGTGGTCTAAACTAGATTCTAAAAAGTTTATGGTCTATATGTACTCTATGAGAACAGTATTTCAAAATTTAATGATAGGAACTTAGTCTATACAATATCAAATATCTATAAATATATATATAAACCTTACCCAAGCAAACTACTATAGCTTTTTGTTCTTTAATAGGTTTCATGATCCCTTATTACTAAGAAATCGGCTGAGAAAATGAAGCCTTACAATCACACATGATGTATGGAGCATTTGCTAGAAGTTGGAAATTAAAACCTTTTTCCTTTTCTTTTTTAAAATTGATTACGCATGTAATGAAAAAAGAATTATATGAAAAATGAAAGATTTATCTTTTTAGCTACTTAACAGATGTGTGAGACCTATTAATATATATTTTTCATTTATTTAAATTCAAACTTTACTCATCAATATAAAGAGATTCTCAACTAAAGCTAGCAATTCGTACTAATGAATCATATCTTATGTCCAATCTAAATGGATTTGAGTCTAAAACTTTTAATCTATATTTGAAAACTTAATTTATAAATAAATGTATTCCACGTTCGAGTTAAATTTATTTGTCCATTTAAGAAAAGTCTTTTTTAGCCTGCGCTGCACTATGAACATTACGATTGTAAGTGGTTTTAAAAGCGTGTAATTATAGATATATAAAGATCATCCTTCTATAATTAAATTGGAAAAAGTGGAGAAATCAGCATTTTGGATCTCTGCTATACTTTATATAGACAAAGTTGAAGCTCTAAAGAAATCACGGGATGTATGATATTTAATTAGGGATAAATATTATATTTTACATTTGAATTTTATTTAATTTTATAATTAATTATTTAAAGTTTAAAAGTATTAATTTATTACATACAAACTTTTCGATATTATTTATTGAACCTAGACTATGCAATTAATTATAAAAATAGACAAAATTTAGGTAGTTAATTAAAAGTATTGGCAAAATTCAAGTAATTAATTATAAAAAATGAGTAAGTTTAGGTATCAAATTGAGATTTTAAAACTTTAGGTAATTAATTGTAAAAATGGAAAAAATTTATGTATTAAATATAACATTATCCTATAATTAACTCCCATTTCCTTTTAGCACTAAAGCCATCTAGTGTTTTTTTATTAGTGTTGTAAATAAATTAAATCAAAACCATATAGTATCCTCCATTTAAATAGAAATCTTAAAAAAAAAATAGTATCAACATCGTAACTCAAGTCACATTTAAATTCTACTCATGCTCAAATAAGCCAGTGAGTTAATTAAACCCAACTTTATAAAAGTTAAATTCAACTTGATAAGCTATACTTGAGTAGCTTAAGTTCAAGTTTGACTCAACTATTGTCAAATTAAATTTAAGTAAATATCGAACCAAACTTGAGTAGCATGTGAGTAAATTTAATTTTTTTATATTTTTAGTTTTACCAATACCACAAAAAATAAAAATAAGGGAAAAAGAATAAAAGCCTTTTCGGTAAGAGTTCCCTGAACAAGTTCTTCGAGATGCTAATGTCATAACAAACAATATTTTAAAAATTAATTATATATTTAAAAAAATTAGTATATGGAAATATTAAAAATTTTCTCTTTCTTTTTTTTATTATGAGAGAAAGATAAACTATTCATGAGGAAATCAATCTATACCATTATATTATAAAAAACTTCAATGATATTAACATGTTATGTAAATTGATTAATGATGTGTAAATACCAATAAAATTATAACACATAAAAACATAAAGAATAGTTTTTTGAAAAATACCTATTATCACTAATTTGTGTTGAAAAATCATGGATAATTATACACTAGTATAAAAAAATGTAGCAATTGGCATATTATTACTAATGAATTTTATTTTATTTTTATGTTATAAGGGGTTTAGCAAATGTCTCTCCTTTTTATCTTTGACAAATACACCGAATATTAATGGCACGGAAAAGAGGAGGGCCAAAAAGAATGGGAAGAAACTTTCATGCCAAACAAACTGACAGGTGTTTTAGAAACTATTATATTCAATGGTTGACTTATTTTCTTTGTTTATTAATTTTATTTTGATTTTTAAAATTGTTATTCTTGGTCCTTTTCTTGCAGGCTTGGCTCTCCCACAATTCGCGGAAGTTTCGACCAGAAAAAATGGTTCAGTTTGTAATTTACGACCGACATTGTGGTACACTTTGCTTCCAAGTTACAAGGACCATTTTTGATAAGCAACATAGTAATCTAGATGGTGCTAAAATACTTAATTAATAAGTAATACTAAAATTTGAGTACATGTATTGAATAACTACTATTTATATTGTTATATTTTCAAATTTTATTTGTACTTATTTATCACTTCTACATATGCATGGTGGATAATATTTATTGATTTTTTTTTTCATCTTGATCTATAATAATATCCTTGTTTATTGGCAAAAGAAAAACATTCTTAGACGTCGTTGCTCCCAAACTCAGTAGCATACCTAAGCTTAATTAATTGGATAGAATGGGTGCATAAATTTGTATATCTTTCCTCTTAACGAGCATGCATATTGATAGCTACTGTATTATATTAAGAGATGAAGGAATTAGAAATTTTATTTGTTTATTATCATTTCGCTTAATTTTTATTGAACACTTATCCGTCTAAAAAAACGTTAATGAAGTGGAATACCTATATTATTAACATTCGATGTAGTATTTTCATGACAATGTTCTGCATATTGAAAGTTCTGATATGCACTAATTATAAAATATATGTAGAAAAATAAGATATAAATAAAAATAAATATCTTATACCAAAAAATAAATACACGAAGTCTTATAATACTTAACAGTTGGACAAATGATATATTAATAATAAATAAATAACACAATGAATTAAATCCAACGTTTAATAAAATAAATCGCTTGAATAATTCGGTAAGTAGCTCCAATAAAATATTTAGTAATATCAGTTTAGGGGCGCTTCATTGGAAGAGCATCAATCGTTATAATGAAGTAGGGTTCTGTACTTCTAACCCATTGCTGTTTAGGTTGGGGACACACTCAAACAGGGCGGACGGCAATTATAGGGCACGATAGACCCACTTTATTCAAACGGGATTTTATATGTAGTTTGAATCTTCAATTTCCACAGAATCAAATTGGTGCTTTTCTAACTTTAGGACCTACTACCTAACTTAAATGAGAACAAGCCCTTTTTCGAACGAAGCCGTAGGACCCCCTTTTGCAGTTACTTTTCATCTTGTAAGCTCTTGGATCATTTCGTTTATAAGGACTCTGTTTTGGGATCTTTATACTTTGAGAACCATTCTTTTTCAAAGATTTTCTTGCTTTATTTTTAGGTTGTTGAGGAGAATTTTTTGAGATTTTTTTATAGTTATTTATTTATATTTTAAAATTATTTTTTCAAAAAAATTAAAAAAATATATATTTTAATATAACTCTTTAAGATTCTTTATAAAAAATCTAAAAAGATATAAGAATTTCTTTTTATCACTTAAAAACTTAAAAAAAAAAAATTCAATCTGAAATTTGGTATTAAAAACTAGAAATGGCGATGCCGTCACTCTACATTGAACTTAACAATGCTCTTCCTAAAAATCTTTTGACTCCTAAACTCAGCCAATCTTCATTTTTAAGTATACAAGCTACTAAAGCTTGAGCAAGTATCCTGAGTCTTGCTTGTGACGTCGATCCTTGATGTATGTAAGATCCCTCTTCCCTCTTTGGTATGTAGATTACTTTTCAATTCAAAAAATAAAATAAAATAAGAAAAAAAGAAATGATTACACTTGCGTGGGCAAGGCTTCGGAGCATGCATTGAATGGCCAAAATAAAAAGTAGAACTCTTCTTACTCATGGAAAGTAGTTGTCATTTTTCAAGGATTTATGTAAAGAAATGTTAACGAAAATGGAAGCGCTTTTCACCTTTTATGCATATTTTTAATAAATTGTGCAAAGTACTGAAAAGCATAAATATATATATATATATATATATCTTTTTTAAATACTTAAGGATCAAAAAAGTTTTCATAGTATTAATATGAATTAAAAAATTTAAGTATTGGTTAATAAATTCTAACAAATCAAATATACATGATAATTTTTTTAAAAATCACTATTACATATTTAAATATTATTAATATTTACATATTATTCATCTAAATAACTATTTTTTCCCCTAATGGCACCTATATATAGAAGGAGAAAGGAAAAAGAAATGAGAAAGGTAAACATCGAACCATTTCAAACCAAATTTGGAAATTAGTAGGAAAGTTCACATTTTATACTAAACGTCCAAAACTTCAATTAATATGAAGTCTCAATAATTGAAAAACTATTATGAATCTTTGGAATAAAGTGGCCACACTCTAATCCTTTAAGGGAGAAAAACATATATCACACATCACGCCAAAGTCTTTCAGTACAACTTTACCATGGAAATTGTAATAACGCGCCGCCACCACCCCCAACCCTCTGGATGACCATTACCTAGAAGTCAATCGACTACTGGCTATTATACATGTCAAATTAAATCTTACCTTTATTAGTTATGAAATTGTTTTCACAGTTATCGTAAAAATACATATTAATATAAAATATTTAATTTTTTGATTATTTATTTAATAAATTGCATTCCTTATTATAGGTGGTATAAGTTATGACACATACGAATATGTGAAAGCCAAATCCCCACGAAACATTTATTTAAAAAATAAAATATATTTTCTTGACAAAAATGGTTCGTTAATAATAGTTAGAACCATTTTATCTAGATCTAATTGACTGACTTTTTCAAAAGTAAACATGCACCATTTTTAACATTGATGTACACATTATTAAAAAAATAACTATATAAAAATATGATTTTTTTTATAAAAATAAAAGATTTAAATCTAATTTAAAGAGACTAGTACCTATATTGTTTGATTAAAATAGCCTCGAAAAAATACAAAAAAAAATATTTTGAATTTTATTACCATCGCATATCATTAAACAATTTACATTTGTCTAGGTCTAACAACTTATTCTTTGTCTTTCTCGATAAATGGAGGAATGGGTCAACCAGAACAGATACGGTAGTCTAGATGTTACTTACGACTGCATGGAGCCTGAGAAAACGAAACACATGCGACCCCACAACTTCAAATCTCCACCGTCCATTGTACTACAACGGTGGAAACATCGACCGCAACATTGAAACCGCGTTCATGCTATAATCCAATGTCTATATATATCCATATCACTAACTTCGAAAATTCACCTACACACAAAGCCCATGTAAAACACATATACGTGGTAATCAAGTTGTAAGTCTGGTTCAGTTCATCTCATAGTATCAAGAAAACAACAAACAACAACAAAGCATGGTGTCGATAAGTCCATATATGGGGTTACTTAAACTTATGTTAATATCTAGCGGTGTGGTGTCGATTATTATATTCTGTAAAGTATATGTTGGTCCATTTATTTTGGACTTGTCAAATGTTTCTCAATTCCTTCTCTTATGGAACTCCATTCACAATTTCCTAAAACCTCTTTACTTGTTCATCGTAATCAATCTCATTATCATCACCATAGCCGCCTCATCCAGGTTCAATAATACGATGATTAATACGTGCCAAGACGCGAATTATTCGCCTGATTCGGCGACTCCAGCGCCTATTTGCTTGCCGAAGCTCGAAGGAAGTGATGGTTTTGAAGAGAAGCATGTTGTGGTGGTGGAAAGTGGTAGCAAGAGTAGTGCTGGTGGGGGTTCGAGTGTTGAGTTTGAGTATGATGGAGACAGAGAGGAGAGTGATTTTGTAGTGTTGAGGTCTAAGCGTAGAGCTAAAGGGAGAGTCGACTGTCCAGTAAGCTCGCCGGAGATCATTTTGCCGGCGGAGAATCCCTTTTTGCCTTCCGTTCGTGAGAGACTCATCGATAATGGTGGCTTCCGAGGTACGTATATATGAATTTTCTACAGTCGAAAATTATTTTGCTGTGCAATTTTGACATTAAATTGTTAACTTGCAAATTCCCATTTTATGATTCAAGTCACCTTTTTTGAAGTGAGAGATTAATAATAACTAGAGGTTCCTAACATTAGTTCCTGTTGATGTCTCTTCTATAATTCTACTGTGTACTGTTATATTTGAATAATATTTTAGTAATTATAACGTGAAAAGAGATTTGTACTTAATTTATTTTATTAGAAGACAGGTATTTATGCCACTAAGTCATAATATTTTTTATATTTGATATATATTCTATTGTTTGCTTTCTTTCTTTCTTTTTTTTAACTTATGTGTGATGGTATACGATAAAAAAATTGAGAAGTACAACAATTTAAACTAGTTAAAAGTTTTGCCCTATATAATAGATTTCAAAAGAAATATTAAGATGGAATTTTTAAATAATTTGAGAATTCAAATGCACTCCTACGAGGCTGAAATTAATCTACATAAGAAATTTTTGAAATTTCAAAATCTATTTTTGATGTAGCTGTCCTACTCTTGCTGTATGCATAGAGATGACAAATTAATAGTATAAGAAATATGCATGTTTAAAACTGTCCATATTTTATTTTTCTTTACAATTTAATTGCGTATATATCGTTATTCAACTGATTTTACTTGATAGATTAACCATATATAGTTAGAAGCATGAGATCTTATCTGGAAATCGATCATGCTTATTGAAAAAAAGATGTCCTGATATTACTAGTTGATCTTTTTGAGCTGTTGCCTTAATAGAGAGACCATCAAAATTTTTAGTAGGTTTATGGTCATGACTCATAAACTCCGATAAGGATTTGTAATGGATATATTCTTTATATTGCTTTATTCTACTTTTGCATCTTCCACATATTTTTAGACATATATTTCATTATTTTATTAATAAAAATAAAAAATGAACTATATAAAGAGCTCATTTTCATATATCAAATAACTAAGAAAATATAACTATTTTAGCATAGAGATTAGAGCCCATCCAATTTGCCTTTTCTCCTTAAAGTTTCTTAAGTTAGTACAAAACGTCAGACTTTATGGTCCAGACTAAACCCCCTTTTATGTGTTTATATTCTCAGGTGCTGGAACTAGACCTTTGACGAGGAAAAGCAGTCTTAAACGACAGTACGAAACCTTGGAGGACACATGGAAGGCGATCACAAATGGAAGAGGAATCGTAGAACCTAGTAACACTTGGCAGGATGGAGATGACCGCCGTATGATCCTACTGGCCCCCCCACAGCCACCAGTGGAAAAATCCGAGACATCCGAAAATCGATCGACACCATCCCCTGTAAAGCCGAGGAAAGAGATGTCATGGAGTCAAGACGAGTTGAATGAACGAGTGGAGATGTTTATAAGAAAAACCAATGAGGAAATGAGGTTGCAAAGACTAGAATCACTGGAACAATTCCATGAGATGATCAACCGTGGTCTGTAGATACCCGTTATTATTGTGGTTTCATTATTATTATTATTATTTATTCCTTTTTCTTTTTCTAATTATCATATGTTTATAGAATGAGTGAGAATGATATCTGTGTGTATTTATGCGATTGAGTGTCTATCAAATTAGATGTCAAATTTATCAAAGCCCAAATTTTCATGACATCCGTTGGTTATTATTACTTATTATAACCATCAATTATTTTCACAAAATGAAATAAATTTGTACATAAACAAATATTTTTCCTATGGAAAAAAGTTTTAACTCGCCCTTATCGTTTTTGTAAATATTATATTCTACAGTGATTAAATGATTAAACTTATTTGTATATGATCAGTAACCCTTTTATATGGTTGGGAATTTTACACCGCTTGTTAAGACATGCAGTGGAAGCCGAAAGATAACCAAGATTCAGCCAAAAGGATTCGAAACAAGAGGAGAAATAGTACAATTATTTAGCAAGAAAAATGTCAATCAGAGGGAAAGATCACGGTTGAGGTATGCGCAACAATCCTCTAATGATAGATCGTATACAAAAGAGTCGTATATCAAACTCACACTAAAGTACGAAATCTTTCTCAAAGAGATTGGATCAAAAAGCACTCTAACAAATTCTATAAATTAATTACAACTTCTAAGTGTTAAACCCAAATTTATATACCTAATGACTAAAGTCGGACTAAGCCAATACTAAAGTGAACTTAAGAGTAAGTACATCTTAAGTGGACTAGCCAACAGGATAAGAAACTAAATAAAGAAGAAGAAAAATGATCAAACGGTAAAAAAAAAAAAAAGAGAGAGAGAAAATCTATCAAGAATTATGTATGCTTTATAAGAATTAGATCATTTATCTTTATACTATATAGATATTATTATATAAAAAAATTATTGATCTATTTCAAAATTTTTATAGATCTTCTCAACTTTTTTTGTTATTATTTATCATTACTCAAGGAAAAAGCTAAAACCATTTTTATCAAGAATCCTTAACACTAGGATCTCCTGATGAGGGTACTTATGAGATAAAGCCGGTCCTTATTTAAGTGAAGGATTGGTGCTCTATTTTTCATTTTTTGTTTGTTTGGTTAGACTTTCGCTACATCAGAGCTAGTTCTCTTCTATTTCACAAGTATCTCAATTGTTTTCATGCTTTTTTTTTAAAAAAATTATTGATACCACCAAATATTAAAAAAAAATCATTTTTAAAAAAACTCTCATTAAAAAACCTTAAAAACAAAGGTTGAAAAATCCTCGAAAGAGGAGCTTGTAAGGAAGCTAATGTGGCATTTTGAGGATCTGAAGAAGATCCATAAGGCCATCCCATCCTTGATTTTTTTGTATTAAATTCAAGATCAAGATTTTTTTTTTTGTGGAGTTTTTGAAAAATAAGAAGAGATCCTTATACTGAGTGATACTAAAAGGCTATTCAAATTATTATTTTTTTTTTATAAAAAGTTAGATTCTAAATTATAAAATATTAAATGTGTTAATTTAAAATAATTAATATGAAAGATAAAAAAAATCTCATTTAAATGATTTAAGAATAAAGTGAAATTTTTTTTTTATATAGGTAGCTTTTATTTGCACATCATAATCATAATTCATTTCAGAAAATATATGAAAAGCACACATAATTATTGGCCAGAAAGTATATATATAATCTATATCTGCCTTAAAAAGTACCTTTAAAATAGACTCGTTATTCAATATCCGATATAGGTTAGCATACATGGATGTATGCTACTCCTAGTTCGAGTCTAGCTCTACGCTGTGACGTTAAGCTCTTTCCACTCAGACGTCGACACGTAACGTAATACTCGGTTTTGGCTTAACAATGTCTCGACACCAGATGTGATAGGTGGTTTAGTCATCATCACCTGAATAACCTCTAACTGCCACTTCTGTGTGATGTAAAAGAGTAATATAACTTGCGTTGCTGTCTGTCTGGTTGAATGGCGAGCGGCAAGTGGCAGCCAACCAAATACATCAAATAGCCTTTACCTACAGATAAGGTTAACGTTAAATGCCGCCGCCCCATGGCAGCTAGCGTTTGAATCGGGCTTCCTCTTCCTTCACGCTGAAAGCGACTTACACGGTTTCCTAGCAATTGATATATCTCTTGGATATCGTTTTGATATTATTTTCAAACTGTAATCATAATATAATACTTTTAAAAAGTATTGTTACAAAAAAGATTGCATATGTATGATATCATTATTTTCGGACGTATCGCAAAGTTACTTAGCAAGTAGACTTAACCGAGAAAGATTAAAGATGCTTATAGGAAATTGTCTTTCTTAGTCATCGGTATCGATAATAAAGTAAACCTCAAAATTATCGTTATGGATACGTTTATAAATGATGCTTAAATTATTCCATTCACTCGTAATAAAGATCTTTAAAAAATAAGTATGCTATCCTTTATTTATTTATATTTTATTAAAGAACTTCTATAACCGTTTTATACATATATAATATAATATTATATATATATATGTATGTATGTATGTGTAAAGGATCTATAAACGTAAATAACGTTTTTTCTATTCTAAAACAAATATTTTCAATGAAAAAAAAGCAGTTTATCAGTAGTTTAAGACTCGCTAAATCCCAAAATTTCCATTAAGCTCATGGTTCCTTCTTCCTTTTAAGAGAGACCCACCGGATCTTTTGACCTACAAAGGGAGCCTTTAGATTGACCCACACCTTAAGGATCGAGGCTAAGACTTGGTCCAAGAGGAACATGAGAGTTGTGCCCTAGTTTACTTGAATGGGATTCATTATATGTGAAAATTGAATGGGTTTTATTCTCTTAACAGATATTATAGTATCTTTGTAAAGTGTATTAAATCTTAAAAGTAATGGCTTATGTTTCATTTTAGATTTTTGAATTCTTAACTTTTTTATTAAATATCATATCAATTCGTACACCTAACACAATATGATTTTATTTAAATAAAGCCTATATTTACCAAACCACATATATGTGTGTATATATGTGTATATGCACGCATATATACATGTGTACATATATGTGCATGCATCCTTTATACATGTGTGCAAGTGTGTAGGCATATATAAGTACATATGTGTGCGCATGTGTTTGTACCCATGCACGTACGTGTAGAGCGGGGAATGCGGGTCAGCACGGGTTGACCTACGGTGGCCCACAAGAGTTGTGGGTAGAAAAATTCGATCCGTTCCGCTCGTAAATTTTTTTTTATAAATTTAATATTCTAAATTCTAAATTCTTTAAGTTAAACTTATGAAATCTAGTAATTTATTATTGATCTAGTCCAATAGAAATATAATATATTACAAAATTCTTATTGAATAGAAATAGGAAATGTACATATAAGCTTAAACCTATAATAGTTAAACATATTATTTCAATTTATACGTATTTACTCTTAAATCTCATTCTCATACAATAGAAAAGAAAACAACCTAAAACGATAATTAAGCAAATGTAGCAATTATCATAAAATACTATTCACTAATTATATAAGAAAACGAAGACAATAATAAAGGAGATAAAATCACACATACAAATTAATCATCACTCATCACTATCATCATCAACAACAATCAAATTGGAGTCTCTCTTTGATTAAGTAGTCCCACTCCTACCCCCACTCCCATTGTTTTCTTCTTGATCTACAATTTATGAAATTATATATATAATTAAATTAGATAATAAATGTTTGAAATAATACGTTAAAAGAAAATATTACCAATAGGACAAAAATAAATTACTTTCACATGAAAATCCTTGTAACCAATTACGTGTACAAATTAGAGCTTCTACATTGGCTAGGAGTATAGAACTACGATGCTTATTAAGTACACGGGTGCCAATATTGAAAGCTGACTTGAACGCTACAGTAGTAATTATAATGCTAAGCACATCGAAGGCAATGATAGATAAATCAGGATATCTTTAGTTTTGACTCTTCCAATGTTGTAACACATCCAATTCTAAGTAGAAGTCCATATTCATTACTGATTCTTCTAGATAAATATCTAATGAAAATTTACCATAACTTTGTACTTCTACTTAACGGTATCGAAATTCCTACATTATTAAGAAAAAAAATAATTAAATACCGATATATAATACAACAAAAAAATCATTAAAAAAATAAACAAAATTATTAAACTCACCACCAAAGTAGCAAAATCAATCTCCAAGCCCTTCCTAGCTCTATGTGTTGCTACTCCTTTACTGTTGCTACCTCTAAATATGTCTTGTCCCTGAGAAGATGATCCAACTTGATGGTTTCTAGTTTTAGATATGTGTTCTGTTTTGCTTTTCTCATATTCTCCATAGAGTTTATATAACTTGTTCTTTATGTGAGCCAACTTCTCTTCACAAGTGAGGGGATTAAGTTTATTAAAACGAAAGTTCAAAAAATCAAAGTTCATTCAAGGATCAAAGATTGCTCCAAGTGCAAGGATAACACTATAATCACTCCTATACTTATCAAACTTTTGTTTCATTCTAATAGACATCTCCCTTATGACATGATCTTTACTACTTAAATTTTCATTCAACAAACATTCAATCCTCCATACTTGCAAAAAAATAGTGGTTTGAAGTTGGATATGATGATCCTGACATCAAATTGGTGATACTATGAAAAGGGCCAAAAAACTTACATATCTTTTCTACTCTTTCCCACTCATCAATGGTTGGACAATATTTATAATGACGATCATTCAATTGAAAGCAAGAAAAAGTAGGTTGATACTTGAGTGCGCTATTAAACATAAGATAAGTGGAATTCCATCTAGTAGTTACATCCAAGCGCAAACCAAGATTGGTATCAATGTTGCCAATCTGTTCAACACATTAAAAAAAGTGTTTCATTCTACTCTCGGAGCCCTTCACATACTTGACACTCTCTCTTACTTTATGCAACACTTCACTATTTACAGTTAATCCTTCTTTAATGATCAAATGAAGAATATGGGCACAACATCTAATATGAAAAAACTTACCACCACATAAAAAACTATGCTGTAAGTTCAATTGCTCTTTTAGAAAAGCTTGCATACAATCATTTTTAGATGCATTATCCAATGTAAGGGAGAATATCTTCCTATTTATGCTCCAATCTTTAAAAAATTCAAATACTTTTTTTCGACAACTCAAACCTTGAGTAAGGAGGGGGCATTTTACAAAAAGCAAGAATTTTATTATTCAGTTTCCAATTATCATCCACATAATGTCCAATCAAACAAATATATTCCTTACTGGTGGAAGCAGTCCATACATTAAAAGTCAAACATACTTTCCATGGAATTTTTTGCAATATTTGTTTCAAATTCTTTTTTTAAGTCAAACATCTGATGTAACAGTTTTTCTACTAATTGGCTTATAATCAAGATTATATAGCCTTATGAACTGTGTGATCCTCCTATACTCAACAAATGAAAATGGCAGATCATGTTCAATAATAGCTATAGCCATTACCTCATGAGCAAATTTAGAATATGGTTTTCCTGATCTTAACTTGACAGTATGATCAATTATCATATCACCAACATCATTATATTTAGGAATTTTACTCAAACGACACTTTTCTTTATATCGATGTAAAGATGAAGTTCCATGTGAATGTACTCTAATAACATATTCCTTTCCACATGCTTTACATTTAGCCCTATTTTTACCATCCTTCTTAATACCAATTTTTGTAAATATTTCCCAAACCTCAAAAGAAGAGCTACCTACTCGAGCTTTCTTATATGCATGTTCTTTAGATTGAGAAGATCCTGGTTGTAGATTATCGTTACGCCCACCGGCTTCGGACACATAAGCCACATTAATAGGTTACATTATAGTCTCATTACTTGAAGGATCCATTCTATAAATATATTTCAACATTAATATATATACTGCAACATAAAAACATTAAAAATTCCTTCTTATGATAATATAGAAAATGTTATTAGTAGTAGTACACTTATTTTACAAAGTCTTTATATATATATAAATATAAGATTATAATTTATAAAATATAAATATAGTCACCCCACCGGCCACCGTCACGACATCATCGGTAGTTCGTCACTGTTGGTTCGTCACTCATCGCCGGCACTATAGTCATGTATTGGCCATTGTCAGTCCGTCACTGTTATGGCATCACTCACCGTCAGCGCCACAGTCCCCAAACCGTAAACCTAACACGGCAACATCAACAGCCAATCCCTAAACCGATTATCTCCTTTGGGTTAACGCGGCGTAAAGCCAACATAGCATAGTTCCCACTCCCTAATCCTAATTCCCAAACAGCCACACGCTACACACCAAGCCAACACCAGTCCCTAAACCCCAATCCCCAAATAGCCAAACACAACAACAGTCCATCGAACCACCACCACACCACAGTAAGCTACAACCTACACACAGTCCACACTCCATAACCACAAGCAACGACAAAGAAAAAGAAGATAAATAAATAGGACGGTGACTTACAGTTAGCAAGGACGGCTAGTTTGGTATGGTCTAATCCTAGTCCGGGATAGAGGCAAAGCCGGAGGTGGAGTAGTAGAGATCGGTTTCGTCTAGTTAAGTCCAAGACGCCGTCGCCTAGTGAGGAGTCTGGCGAGTGAGAGTGACGGCACGGTGGGGAGCATGGCAATAACGGTACGGGGTTAAAGGAAGAGAAAGAGAAAGAGCTGCACGTGCAGTGGGGTGGGTAGGCACAGTATGGGGGAAGAGCAGAAGACTAAGAGAAAGAGCTGCCTTGCCAATGACATAGTGTCGTCCTTGTCCCATTGCCGATGTTTGTCATTGTCGGTCAGTCTTCACTCTTAAGCCGTCGGTCACGGTTATTATCTGTTGCCTCACGTCAGTTGATTTGCATTTTACTCTACATTGCCATTTTTTTACGAGTCAGCGAGCCAACCTACACTCGCGGCAAGTTGCCCGCCCTGCCCCACAATTCCCAGCTCTACATGTGTGTGTTATTGGCCATATTTTTAGATTTTAAATAAACATGCTTAGGTCTGATGACTATAACTATGCGAATTTTGTGGAAATGCATGATAAGACCTTATAGAATGAAGTCAAAGACAACAATAAAAAGATACAATAGAAGAATAAAGGTGCAATCGAGAAAATGAAGTAACAAAATCTAGTTAATACAGTATCTCTAGTACTTATAGTAAAGCTAAGATTTAACTGTCATATTAACTAGACAATTACACATAGGCTACACTAATGACACAAATATGAATAAAATAATTATAAATGTACAAAAGTTAAGTAATATCCCTCACATCCGCCTCCTCAAGTTGGATCATGTCGAAACCCAACTTAGAAATAATGAAATGTAACTAAGGTATAGTAGGAAGCTTGGTAAAGAGATCAACAAGCTGCTATTGAGAGCAAATATGAGACAAAGATAAAAAAAAAAAAAAAGCCATGATGAATATGATCTCTAATAAAGCATACATCAAAGTTGATATGCTTCGCTCATCCATGTAAATAAGGATTCTTGGCAATGAGATTAACATAATGATTATCGTAGCAAAGATTAATTGGTAGAGAAACAGAAACACGCAAATCATAAAGAATATATGAGGTCCCTAGAAGATCTTTGGTAACAAATGCAAGGCTTCGATATTCAGTTTCAATAGCAAAAGTGCTAACTATAGACTGTTTTCTTTGACTTCTATGAAACAATCAGGTTTCCCAACATAATACTAAACCCAAACAAGGACTTTTGATAAAAAAAAAAAAAAGAACAAAGCCCAATCCGAATAAAGAAAAACGAGCAAGACAACGATCATTATCTTTAGGATAAAACAATTTTAAATTACCAGAACCTTTCAGATACCTCAACAAATGCAAGGCTACCTGAAGATGAAGGACACAAGGCTGTGACAAAAACTAACTCAATTTATCGATAGCAAATGAATTATCAGGCCATGAAAGTACAAACACCCAACAAGTCTATAGAACATTTGTGGATCTTCAATTAAGTCACCATCATCACAAGTAAGATTTAGACTAATAAGCAAAGGTAAAGAAGTAGGTTTATAGGTAGTATAGCCAACATGAAAAGATCTAGAATAAATTTCCACTAGTTTAACAAAATACCCAAATCCGTGTGACAAATCTCAAGTTTGAGAAAAAATCGACCTTGTCCTAAATCTTTGATGGTAAATGCCTTATCTAAAACAGACTTTAGTAACTCAATAGATGAAGCATTCATACTAGTTATAAGCATATCATCCACATAAAGCAAAACCACAAGAAAACCATCAACTTAGTATCTAGTAAACAAAGAATGATCAGCAAAAGATTAGATAAAACCTTGCCGAATAAGATAATGAAAAATCTCTTTATTCCATTGCCTAAAAGCCACTTTAAGGCCATAAAGAGATTTCTTGATCTTGCATCCCGATGAGAAGACGTCTTAATATAACTTGGAGGAGGAAGCATATATATCTCTTCACTAAAAAGCCATGCAAAAAGGCATTATTAATATTAATCTAATGTAGAGGCTAATTATGTGCTATAGCAACAACTAGAAGAATTCTAACTATACCAAGTTTAGCAACGGGTGAAAAAGTATTGTGGTAATCAACACCTTCTACTTATGTATATCCCTTAGCAGCTAATAGGGCTTTAAACCTTTCCACACTACCATTTAGTCGATACTTAATTTTATGTGCCCATTTTGATCCAATATGCTTCTTATTAGGTGGTAAATCAATAATGTCCCAAGTATCATTAAGCTCTAAAGCTTCAATTTCTTTTTACATACGCATAACCCAATCTTTATTTTTAGATGCTTGAGAATAACAAAATAGTTCTTGAGTATTAAGAACATTGGCCAAAGAAGCAACATAATTCGGTGGAAAATGAGAAAAAGAATGGAAAAGAGGATAACTATGAGATGTATGATTTTTAGAATGTGCAAAATATGAAGTATTAGAATTAGCCAAACATTATGCATGGAATGTATATAATCTTGGAACCAAGCTAGTCGTTTGCATTCTCTAATTGACCTTCAAATAGGTGGAACAAATTTACGAGAATCAAAAGCAAAAGAAGAAAAAATAAGATCAAGACTAGATAAACTATCATGAACATAAGAAGAACTAAGAGTATCATGCTAATTTGAAAAATTTAAATGAAACCGTGTGTAATAACAATTGAATCACTAATTTGACCAACTAAATAAACCCTAAATGTTTTATGAAATTGATAATCTATTTACCACGTTAAAGACTGGTTTGATTTAAGTAAAAGTTGTTTTTTTACAACACTTTAACTTGATTCTAAAAGGAAAAGAGGTCACAAAATTTTAATCCCAAAAAGATAATAGATTTGACATGTAAAATGTTTCAAAATTAATATATAAATAAATAAGGAGAAAAAAAGGAAGGGGGGAAAATTAATCAAACAGTTGCTGGTTTAGAACTTTGTGGCCTTAGTTGTGAAACAAGATTAATTGATGCTAATAAATCATATTTATGTGAGTAGTTAACAAATACCATTTAAATTTAGATACAAAAGTAATAGTAGGTATTTTCCATTTGAATTTTGTAAATAGTGCTACATATTAAAACTTATCGATGCTTACCTGCTATCAAGTATGCAAGTACTATTAGAGCATTTCATTTCATTTTTTTTTAACCCAGTTAATAACAATGAACTAAAACAAACTTGTCATGAGTCTATCTTTTACCTCTATTTTTCCATATTTCACGTAAATCAAAGTTTGAAATATGATATTCAAACTTATATGTTTTCTTTAATTTCATGAAAAGTTAACCATAGAATTTTCTCTGCACTTATTGTTCTTATGGAATCAATTTTAGACTAATATGATCTCATCCATGGTAGAAGTAGTCATGACAGAGGATGTAGCAAATATAAAGTGTATTGTTTTTTGTATTGAACCCACTTCAAAAAAATAGGTTTTACAAGTATTTATAGTAGAAATATGATTTGTTATATGACTAACTAACAAACACACGCTAATTAAATAAAGTATATTTCTTATAATAAAAGTTCACACCCTCTGCACCACCCCCCCACCCACACACAAACCTCTTGGTGGAGCCTTACAAAGGCCCAATTGGTGCTTAGCACAGGAAAGTTGTGATTTAGTAACTGCTTTGGTGAGAAAATTAGCAAGTTGGCATCAAGTAGGAACAAAACTGGAACAAAGAAATCCTTTAGCAACTTGGTCTCGAGTGAAATGAGTATCAATAGCTATGTGTTTAGTTCGAGAATGGAAATGTAGATGATCAGCAAGCAACTAGGTAAATTAGTTGTCAAAAAATAAAGTCATTGATAACCGAATAGGAACACGAAGATCTACTAAATGTAAGACACCCAAAGTAACTCCATAGTAGTAGAGGTCATGCTTTTATAGTTGACCCAAGTGGAAGACGTAGAAATAGTATTTTGTTTCTTGGTTTTCCAAGAAATAAGTAATGATCCAAGTAGAACACAACATCTAGTAACGAATTTTCAATCCTTAAAACAAGCTACCCGATCTAAATCATAATACATTATTAAATCAAGTAAACTAGAGGCAGAATAAAACAGACCATGATCAACACTTCCCTTAAGATAAGGAAGAACATGAAACACTACACGAAGATGTCTAATGCAAGGAGTTGCCAAAAATTGACTCAGTTTGTGAACGACAAACATCATGTCTAGTCTTGTAAGAGTAAGATAAAGCAATCAACCAACTATTCTACAGTAAAAAGATGGATCATCTAAAGGAACTCTAGCTTTAGAGGACAACTTTAAACCTATCGGTAATGGAATCTTGACAGGTTTAGTAGCAGATAAACCAACATCAAACAAAATATCAGTGATGAATTTTTGTTGATTCAAGAGAATACCATGGGAAGTTCTGAAAATTTCAAGTCCTAAGAAAAACTGGGAAAGTCCTAAATCTTTAATCATGAAAGCTTGATGAAGTTGTGATTTAAGGTCTGTAATAGACCAAGAACTTGTCCCAGTGATCAACATGCCATCCATGTACAGTAAAACAATATGAAATACTATAGAATTAGTATAAGAAAATAAAGAAAAATCATTTTGGGACTAAATAAACCCCTACTTTACCAAGAATTTGCTGATCTTAGAATTCCATTTGTCTAGAAGCCTGCTTTAACCCATATAAGGACTTTACTAGTTTGCATACTTCATCAACTTTAGCTTTAGTATAATCCGATTGAGGGTATATGTATATCTCCTCATCTAAATAACCATGAAAGAAAGCATTGTTGATGTCTACTTGATAAATTGGCCACTGATATACAGTAGCAACCAATAAGAGTATAAAAGTTATCCTTAGTCGAGCAACAAGAAAGAATGTGTCAAGGTAACCTTCTCCTTCCACTTGAGTATACCATTTAGCTATTAAACGGGCTTTGTATCTTTCTATATTCCCATTAGGTTTATATTTAATTTTATAAACCCATTTACACCTAATTTCCTTTTCTCTTTTTGGTAAACTCGTTAATTCCTAAGTTTTATTGTGCTTAAGAGCTTAAAGCTCATTTTACATGGCCTCAACCCATAATTCACCTTGAGCTGCTTGAAAATAAGAAGTAGGCTCTTTAGATGTTAAAACATTAGCTAATGATGACACATAATATGGTGGATAAGTCTAAAAAGAATGGGGAGTAAACAATGGATATTTTGTATTTTGGATAGATTGTGGAATTGAATATGTAAAACACATTGATGCGGGTAAAATGCTATTAATGGAATGTACATAATCTTTCAGCTATTGTGGAGTATGTCTTATCTTTATAAAACGTTGAGGATCATGATTGGCTAATGTGTCATCATATTAGAAATTAATGGTACATTGGGTTCTTTAAAGGGAAAATGCCATTTAAAGAAGACAACATCTCTACTAACAAAAGGTTTTTTAGAGCTAAAATCATATCCTCTATAAGCTTTTTGGCTTTGAACATATCTTAAAAATATACATTTGATACCTTTGGGGTCAAACTTATCTTTATGAGGGTAAACATCAACTGCATAACATAAGCATCACATAACTAAAAAATGATCATATGAATGTGAATGTCTAAAAGGTACTTCAAAAGGTATTTTCCAAGAAAAGGTTGGCATAGGCATTCTATTGATTAGTAAGTGGTTGTAAGGACAAAATCTCTCCAAAATGCCTTTGGCAACCCAACATACAAACATAAGGCTCTAGAGGTATCTAGTAAATGCCTATGTTTCCATTTAATTTTTCCATTTTATTGAGGAGTATAGAGCACTATCCATTGATAAACTATACCATGTTGATGAAGGAAAGATTGAAATGTAGTGGACAAGAATTTTGTCCCATTTTTTGTACAAACAGTCTTAGGTGTGATTTTAAAATGGTTTCGAGTGTATAAGATAAAAGATTCAAAAGTAAAGAAGGTTTGTGACTTGAGCTTTAACAAATATGTCCATGTCACTCCAGAAAAATCATCAACAGTTGTTAGGAAATATTACTCTCCTATGTGTGATGGAACATGATAAGGACCCCATAGATCTAAATGCAACAATTTAAAGCAAACCTTGATGTATTTTCACTTCTCGGAAAGGGTAATCCGTGGCACTTTACCAATTGACATGTATCACAAAAAAAATTGTTCAAATTAAATTGTTAGCAACATGATAAATTCTCAAGTTTAGACATAGTTGAATGTCCAAGTCTCTTATGAATTAATTGCAAATCTATAGATGAACCAACAGTAGAAGAACAACAAGACGGTCTATCATGTAATTGATGGTTTACATTTAACAAGGAAAGATTACAACTAGTGGCTTTAGACTTTAAAATGTACAACCTATGATAGACAGCAGCCTTAGCAAAATAGTTTCTAGTTTTCTAGTCCTAAAAAAAATAGGATAATTTGTCAAACATAGCATAGATTGAATGATCTAATAGCAACCTATAGATTGATAACAAATTGTGTTTGAAATTGGGTATGAAGAACACATTTCTAAGGACAATATTTGGACTAACAAAAATGGAACCAACTGTATTAACTTGCTTTTTGGTTCCATTAGGCAAACTTATATGAACGAGTTGTAAAAGAGTGTGTTTAGTGTACAATAGGTCCTTAAAAGGTACCATATGATCATTGGCACCCATGTCAACAATATAAGATTATCTCTTATTATTCTCAACTACTAAATGATTCATGGTTTAAGAGGTACCTACAAAATGTATTGCTGCTGTCATTGTAGAACTCAACTCTCTAGTGCCATTAGTTCCTCAATTTCTCATCATCTTTGGAACTTTATGACATACATTTTGGATTACATGTGACTCAAATGACTGAGAACTCAAAAAACCTATCATGTGATCAAAAGGAGTATTAGCCAGATTAGAAAAACTTTGCTTATCAAATTGGCAGTTTGTAGGTACACTACATTTCACATTTCCTCTCTTATTCTTCTTTCCTTTGTACCATTCAGGATATCCTATAAGCTCAAAACAAGATTCTATAGAATATCCATCCATATTACAATTCTTGTAATGAACCTTACTCCTCTTATTGTCTCTACAATCTTCCCCAGTCATCTTGTTATTGTCTTTATTCACTACAAACACTATTGATTCATTACCATGTGATGGCATAGATGTTACTTACCTTTGCTTTTTGACTTGTGAAACTAGATAAAACACTCAATTAATATTGGGTAAAGAATCTGAGGCCAAAATCTGATTTCTTACTGCTTCATACTCCTTTGATAATCCCGTTAAAAATTGCATTAATTTTTTTTTGAGATTTAAACTCTATTAATCTTTCCCTTATATCACATGTGCAATATTTCAATCGACCACAAGTATAAACTGGATAAGGATTTAAAGACTATATCTTTCTAATATCTCTTCAACTTGTTAAAATACACTGTTACATAATGATTTCCTTGTTGAAAATTGGACATTTTGTGTTGTAGTTAAAAGATTAAAGGTTCATTGGTTTGACCATATTGATCACAAATTTCTTTCCAAAGCTCCATCAAAGATTGTGCGTAGATAAAACTCTGAGACAAATCCGCATTCATTGAATTAAGAATCTAGTATCAAACCATATAATATACTCGAATCTATCTAACATAATCTTTCAAATTTTCTTCCAGTTTTGACAAAGTTCCATCAACAAATCCTAGCTTAAGTTTTGCACCTAGAGCCCTACTAATTGATCTAGTCCAAGCAAGAAAATTAGATCCATTGAAAATTATGTTTCCGAAGACCATTCTTAGATTATCTGATGTAGAAATGTATAGCGGATCTAGATGCATTGCATATTACGATCTTTAATATTATTCATGATGAAATGAATCTTTCAAAGATACAAATCAAACTAAATGAATGTAGAATGTGAAGGATTGTTATCGGATGCTCTGATACCATGTAGAATTTTCTCTACACTTATTGTTGTTATGGAATCAATTATAAACTAATTGATCTCATCCATGGTGGAAGCAGTCATGGTAGAGGATGCAGCAAATATGAAGTGTATTGTTTTTTGTATTCAACTCACTCCAATAGAATAGGCTCTACAAGTATTTGTAGTAGAAAAATGATTTGTTATATGCCTAATTAACTAACTAACTAACACGTGCTAATTAAATAAAGTATATTTCTTATAATAAAAATTCACACTAGCACTTGAGTCGATTAGGCTATTGCTCAAGGTAAAAAGAGTTTAAGCAAATATTTTAGGGAGTAAAATCTCTCAATCTTTTAATTAAGCTTTTCTAATGTTGCAACTAGACTACTCAATGGGATGTGATTCTATTTATTTCTAATTAATAAATGATATGCTTCCTTTGAAAAAAAAATTAGGATTTTAAATAAATTGTTTCTAATTTATCAAAGATTGAGCCTCTTATTAGTTCATTTATTTATTCCTTACCAACTTTAGGAGATGGAAAGAATGGAACCTATCTCATCTTAACTAAGAGAACATATCCATACCATATAAGCAACAAAGAACTTTTAACTAGATGCATTTCAATTAAATTTCATAAGAAACAATTGAAGTAAAAGAAATACATCAGTGGATTGGCGTCTCTTTTCAAACAACTATAAACTAAAATATGCAACTTCAAATATGATTTTCTTTTTTTTCCCCAAATTATTTAATATGATTAGATTAGGTACTAAAAGCTTATGTTATATGCGGTAATTGCTTTATAAATAGAGTATATTATTAGTAAAAGTAATATAGTTATTTATATAAGATTATTACAATTAATATGTTAATAATATATTGTATAATATTTAAGCTGTTATAATATTTAATTGTATAGACCATAAAACATGTTTGGTGTTAGTTTTACAAAGTATCCCAATTGATAAGTGGAAAGAAATTAATTGGAGTAAAGAAAGATTAAGGATTTTCCTTGATGAGTTGTGTGTGTGCGCGCTTTGTTTCCTCAAAGAGAGGAGGCGCCAACACGGGATAAGAAAAGGGAGAGATGTTTGAGAGTTTTTTTTTTCTTTTTTTAATTTTTGTAAAGAAAGGAAAGGGTAGCCTTCTATTTATTAAAAAGAAAAAAAGAAAAACCATTCATAGAATTGTAAATGCAAAGTTGCTAATTGAACCAATCATTCTTCTTCCTTTTCTAACATACACCGTTTTTCTTTTGCTTTTTCTTTTAGAGAATTTTAAATTACTAAATCCATCTATTGTCACATACAACCACTTCTACCGCTCTATTTCATACTTTCATGTGGCTTTTCTACTTTGTTAGGCACAAGAAAAGGAACTAGAAATGAAAGAATACAAGATGATAGAATATTTTTAAAAATAATGAGTATTTGATTAATTGTCATATGTTTGATCTAATAATTACAAAAAGAAAAATGAATTATAACATAAAATTATTAATATACACATAGAATTAATAAGAAAGTGAAAGGGTAAGATAAAGAGGTAGTTGAAGGAAATATTTAAAAAATTCCACTTTCATCCTTCCCTTTTAATTCCTTTCTTCATTCAAAACACAATCTTCCTCTTCAGTTTCTTGTTTTAGTACATACTAATTAAGGTAACCAAAGTATCTTCCATACATAATCCAATAATTTTGGTTATATTTTATCTTGGTTTTCTTTTCTTTTTTCTATTGAGAAAAATATATTTAATATCTCCACGTATCTTTAGGACACTTTTAAATAAAATTGAATCAAGCATTACCATAGATAGTCTTAGCAAATTCCATGCATATCACTAATAACCTAGTGTTATGTGTGATTCTTGCTTTGAGACTTTAGGCTTTGTCTAAGACTAGTTATGGGATTTGGAACAAGAATAGGTCCGTAAAACGAATATATGTAAGCTTAAGGGTGTCAAAGATAACTCTAGCATAACCGCTCCGATATTAAAATAAGAAAAAAAACTAAAGAGAGTGTAAGGAAGTCACTACAATAACTAAAAAATTGTATGTGCAATGAGAGTAGTATATGAGTTGTGGTATGTGTTGTGTACAATTCTTGATGAATGATGGAGGCTTGTATATGGGCTTAGAGAGAGATGGCTATCAACTGACATCTCCCTTGTCCATTTGGCTAATACCAATATTTAAGCATTAATTTAATGCCATGGGGCTTATTTGCCCTTCTTCTCATCCCTTATCCCAGTTTGTCTCCATATGGGATAAGGTGTGGGTTGGCCTTGAGCTTGGAGATCCAATCAAGAGAAAATACCATCAATACCAACTTTCATAATTTCAATATTAATATTTCAATAGCTAGTTTTCTATCTACCGGAGATAATATAAGATATCTTTCATAATTAAATCGCAATCTAGATTATGGAAATGCTTTTTTTTTTTCCATCCATATCTATCATATCCTTTTTTTTTTTTTCATTTTCATATTTGACTTATGTGTAGTGAATGGTATAACTTTCATAATTTATCCTTCATTATACAACAACGTCTTCTCCTCCCCTTCCTTTTTCTTGTCAACTTTTCTTTCTTTATTTCTTTCTTTCTTTCTTTTCACCTAATTCTTTGTCTGTACTCGTTATTTATTATAAATTTTAATAGCAAACCTAGTACGACCTTTTTACTAATTTCTTTCACTACAAAATTTTCTATTTATATTTCTAGTTAAGGAAATCAATAGGGTACACTTGTAAATATTGTACTTTTTTAAAAAAAAATCATAAATATTATATTCACAAAAAATAGGATTCATAGGCATAGAGCTGATTTACAACTTTTTTCACCAAAAATTTACAAAATTAAAGGTGCAGACCCAATTTGCAAAATTTGCTTGAAGGCGTGAATGGGCTCCAAACCTTCAATACAAATTTTACCATATAATTTTTGTCACATTATCCAACAGTCGTGAAATCATGCAAACCTATAAAAATTATTAGAAAATAGCATCGCAAACCTATATAAATTATTATAAAGTGATACTGTAAATTTAGACAATATTACAATATGTGATCTCTAATGCACAAGAAATTTTTTTGCACCGATAGTTTGTAATATAAATGCAAATTCTCAGTTCATATATTCATTTTCAGATTTTTCAATTTCCTCTTCCATCTTCTTCTTTCTCACAATTTCAAAATATTCTATTTTCTTAATTTCTATTTTACGTAGATTTAACTTGTTTAAGTACATGTGTAGAAATATCAATAGAATATTTTTCTAACTTCATCAATGAAGCTATATTTTAATATGTTTTTATGGAGAAAAAAAAATATTTTTTCCCCTATTATATTACTTTACATTAATGCATAAAAATTAAATACAATTATTTGTACTCTACCAATTTTATTAAAATACCTATGTATAGTATCACAACATGTGATCTTTAATGCATAAGAAAAAGTTTTGCATCAATAATTTGTAATATAAATGTGAATTCTCAGTTCATATGTTCATTTTGAGATCTTTCAATTTTCTCTTCCTTCTTCTTTCTCACAATTTCAAAATGTTCTATTTTCTTAATTTCTGTTTTACACAGGTTTAGTTTGTTCAAATATGTGTGTAGAAATATTTACAGGATATTTTTTTAACTTCTTTAGTGAAGTTATATTTCGATATGTTTTTAAAGAGAAAAAAAAAACTATTTTTTCCCTATTATATTACTTTGTATCAATGCATAAAAATTAAATACAATTATTTGTATTCTACTAATTTTATTAAAATACCAATAGTTGTTAATTAATCGTTAATTAGAATTAATTAGTCATTAACATATTATTAATTAACATTAGAAAATGAATTAGTAAAAAAATTTAATACTGTTCATAAGTGAAATGTCTTAATTTGTAATTGTGAAAATGATTTTAAAATTAATCATTAATGATGAACTGATTAATCACTAATTAGTCATTAATGAATAATTAGAAATTAAGTAGAAAATATTTCGTATTAATAATAATGAATTATCTTTATGTGTTATTATAATTTATTTTTGTAAAATTAATTGTTAAATTAAGTTATTATTGATTAACTGTTAATTAACAGTGATTAGTTGTTAATATGTCATTAATTAATTATTAGAAAATTAATTAGTGAAAAATTTTGTATTGATTATAAATATAAAATGTTTGTGTATTTTTTTAAAAGTAGTTGTAAAATTAAGTTATTAATTACCCTTTAATTAATAGTAATTAGTCGTTGATATGTTTTTAATTCATTGTTAGAAAATTAATTTATGAAAAATTTTGTGTTGATTGTAAATGTAATATGTTTATATGTTTTTGTAAAAGTAATTGTAATTAAATTGTAAATGTAATAGTTAATTAACAGTTTTTAGTTGTTAATATATGATTCATTCATTGTTAGAAAATTAATTTATGAAAAAATTTATATTGATTGTAAATGTAATATGTTTGTGTTTTTTTGTAAAATTAAGTTGTTAATTAACAGTAATTAATCATTAATATATCATTAATTCATTATTAGAAAATTAATTTGTGAAAAAGTGGGATTGATTGTAAATGTAATATATTTATGTGTTTTTGTAAAAACAATTGTAAATTTAAGTTATTGTTAATTAATCATGAATTAACAATAATTAGTCATTAGTATGTTATTAATTAATTACTAAAAAATCTAGTATTGATTATAAATATAATATCATCACGTGTTATTGTAAAAGTAGTTGTAAACTTAAGTTGCTGTTAATTAACTATTAATTAGACGGTAAATAATTACTAATAAGTCGTTAATTGATATTTTGATATTAATGGTAACATTTACAAATCTTTTTTTTTTTTTTTTTGCATAATAGATGAAGCTCAAACCCTTTGATCCTTTAGTCTTGATGTAGTAGAAGAGACATCGAATCACCGACCGTTTGGGATGAAAAGGTAAACAAGTTTTAACTTATTGATTACTTTATATTACATTACGAATAGTATTATAATATTTCACTTTTTATCATTTTAGGATTAGTCACCCTTGCCGTTTGACACCATGAGTTGTCACTTCATCACAACAAGTGCATTATTCCCATCAATCCTCGAATGGAGCCATATGTGCATTTGGCAAGATTCAAAGGTGTAAGTTGCTTGCCATTCATTTAGTCAAATTGGCACATGATAATTGTGTTGTTCGAGCGATGGAGGCTAAAGACGCACACATTCCACATGTCGACTGTAGAGTTTACTATCACCTTACAAGATGTAGAGGTCCAACTAGGCCTCCCTATTAATGGTTAGGTAGTTATAGGAAGTAATTGCCTAGATTGGGTTGTAATATGTGAAAAATTGTTGGTTATGAGGTCGAGGTCCAGCGGTAAGGGGGGACGCATTAGCATGACATAACTACGTGATATGTTCTAGATCCTCCAAAAGGCACTGAAGCAAAGCAAATCCATTGCCACACATGTGCATATATATTGCAGCTATTGGAGGAATTTATCTTTGCCGATAAATCTAGCACACTCATTCATGTGATGTTTTTGCCTCTATTGCAGCATTTTGATGTCGCTGGGTCATATAGTTAGGGATCCGCGTGTTTAACCTGGTTATATTAGCAACTTTGTGTTGTGTTATCACTGTCAGCACACGAGATTAGAGGGACTACCATTCTCCTACAAGTATGGGCCTATGATAGATTCCCCTATATAGCACACCTTAGCTAATATGAGCTAATTATAGAAAGTAGAGCTCTCTTGGCTGCATATTAGAACATGCGGAGGGACACTCAATAGCACTTGACCCATGTTGTAAGTGCAGATCGAGATACACTCAACAGGCAGAACATGGAATAGGTATTTCGGTAACCAAATTTTATTTTATTTTTTCCATTTCATCATATTCATCGTTAATATTGAATATTACTTTCTATCATTTAAGTAAAGTGGGAGCCGTATTTTGGGAATTTAATTAATTTCTTACCACATTTCTACAGAAGCAGCATGCACACATGGACTGCTTAGGTTCCACTCATATGTTTTTACATAGTTGAGTGGCATTACTTCGACCGAGTGGCAAGGTAATTTAGAGGGTTTCAGTATATCCTATAGACAGTGAACATGCAGTCGGAGTTCCATCAAATTGACTTGTGTGGGAGGGTTGATGTGGATTAGCCAATGCAACATGCTGTTTATATATCCTTATGAGAACAACGTGTAGATTAGGTACTATACATAGAGGGGCCTAATGATGTGCATGAGGAATACATGCAATGGTATAGATCAATTAACCGGTGATATATCAGACCCATGCAGGTTATACTTAGATTTTTAGTAAGTACAATATCTACACTAGTTAGGCGAATCATTGCATGACTGTTTCTTATTTTATTTGCATTTTGTTCTAATATGCAGGGTGATACATTAAGATAAATCTGCCTATCATTGGATCTTGATACGACTATTAGAATAACTACTCATGATCTTCATTTCATGCTTGTCATAGGGGGGATAATGTTGTACTTGCATGCGTAATAGTAGAATGCTACGAAAGTGGAAGCTGAGGCACAATCGACTGAAGTCTTCTAATTATAGCCTATTCCTTTACGTCGTAGGACTAAGGGACGTCATCAACCCCAAAACCGAGGTAAGGCATAAGAGAATCCAATATAGGACCAACAGTTCCCAATGGATTCTAATGTAATATGTGATAGCTCAAGCCCGATTTTTAGCACATACGTGACACCACATCATCATTCCATCAGTGGTCCAATCCCAACACCATTGACCTTGCAAAATAAACACTCTACTAAATAACCTATATATCAGGGTGAATCATTAAATCATGGTACAAAATCAATTCCAGTGCACCCTCGAGAGTTTAATGATAACACCCCCCCCCCCCCCCCCCCCCCCCCCTAAAAAAAAAACATCTAACATAGGAGTCACAAGCTTTTGCTACTCTACGTCTAAGGTCGTTAAGGTCATCGACAAACGCATTTGCTTGACTAACTAGACAATTCATCAAGGGAAAGAATAGGATGGGATATGAGTCTATTTTTTCTATTAATTTCATATGTAATATGTGAAGTTAACATTGTCTAATGAAATTACCATTATCTACTACATCATATAAGGAAATTAATGTTGTCTAATGAATTTGTTTAATGTTATCTGACATTATCCAATAAATTTAATGAATATTGAAAAAACTTACAAACAACTATGAAAGAAAACATAAAAGCGTATACAGCAAAAGTAAAAAGGAATAATTTATTACAACTTCTTAAGAAATTACAACCTATTTATGTATAAATGCAGAAGAATCGTCAACCTCTATGAATGATCCCCCTTTACTTAACCTACATAATGGAAATAGATAATGTTAAAATTACACATGCAATGTACAATTATTTGTGAAATCATGCATATTGGTATTCATTGTTTACCATTATCGCATTGACGTAGGTACGTTCTTTTGTTATGACTTTCCCCTCAGCAGAGTCCACATGTGGCTTTATCCAGACACTCCCTAATATCCATCTCCATGCGGTATCTTTTTCATCTCAATCCTTCTTCTATATGAGGTTTTTCTTTAGGTGAAATGGTGGGAAGTATACTAGCTCCCAATTGAGCTCGTTGCTTATGGGCATAAAGTGCATCCTATATGTCAACGCTTGATCCGTTTACTTATACCAATTAGGTATAGAATGCATCATGTTAAGCCTGATTGATGTGCCTACTACATAGGCATAAGAGCATAAGATTATGTATATTTGCCACTTTTGGCAACTGCATGTACTACGGGTAAAGTGAACAATGTACATTTGACCCCCTCCCCTCAACCTGCTTGGCACATAATGATTACTAGTGAGCATTTTAAAAAGTTTGTCCTGTCTCCTATAGTTGATGACCATGTGGTTGCTAGTTTGTGAACTTTATCTATCGATATTTTCAGTTACATATTTGGTGAAAATTCTACCATTCACCATATTCTTTAAAGCCTTCAAATACTTCTTAACGAAATACCCCATACAATTGTAGAGCTTCTTCTTCACTAAAGTAGTCATAGGTAACCCCCAAGTCCTCTTTAACACATAATTATAGCTTTCAACAATGTTAGAGGTTATATAGCCAAGCATATAGCAACAACCATAAATCATCATCCACATATCCAACAACAAGTTGTCAAACCAATCCAACGCATCGGACTTAATGATTCCCACTTGCTCCATCACACAGTTTAGCTTACGAGCTTGTGCTTGCAACTCGACGTATGTAACTAGCCTTTTACATTGCAGGTTTTTATGTGCCAAGTTGAAATTACTTGCAAGGTGTCATAAACAAAATCGCTACACCACAAATGGAGGGTATCATCCATTGGCTTCTTCTTCAACTGCCAACTTGATGCTGACATGTCTATTGATATAAGGCAAATGGTTTCATGACCTTTGCGGTTGCCAACAATATATTCCTTCAATTTCTTCAAAAGCTAACCCTATGTTTTAGTCGTTTCCTAATTTACGAGAGTAAATGCTAGCAGAAGTATATGATTATTGCCATTAATGCCACAAACAATTAGCAACTTGTGAGTGCACTTCCCATATAAAAAAGTTGCGTCAATGGTAATAATTGGTCTAAAGAATCTTCACACTGCAATGCACGGCCCATATGCCCAAAATACGTACTTTAGAGTAAACACCTCGGGGGTAGTTGATCTGCTCCACGCCTAATCAATTCGTATTCCAAGATTTATATTCTTTATGGCATTTAAAAGAATAAGGAGTTCATTATAAGACTTTTCCTAATTCTTATACACATGCTCTATAGCTCGTTTCTTCCCCTCCTAAACCCGTTTCCTGCTTATCCTATAGCTAAATTTCTGTTTGACAACAGAAGCAAGTCCTATAACCTTCATATTAAGATTGTCTCTAACAAGATTTACAAACTGGGTAGCAAGAAGATTGCAATCCAACTGTAGGTGATCCTAACTAATCAATAGGTTATTGCATATGTGTAAACCATCATATCTCATCACTATGAACATACTCTTCAACTTTTTCTTTCAGGCCCAAAGCCTCCATTTACAACTATCGTCTCTTCTCCAACAATCAATAAACTAGATTTTATAGCAATGAAGTTACAATGGTTCTTCACATGATAAGACTTCATTTCTTAAGTCATATCTACTTTTGTTTTGAATCTCATGCCCCTATATAAATCATCACTACTACTCGAACCACTGCAAATTGTATTTTGCTCTTATTTGAAATAAATATAACTATCATCACCACTAATGTTGTAGTACGGAACGAGATCTCCAACTGCCATATTTGGTAGTTCAGCTTACTCTAATTAATATATTGCATGTGTCGAGTATACATATATGGTTGGAGAGTCCTCTTCAAGTACTTCATCTCCATCATTTTTACTTTCCCACTCTCCTCATTAGCAGTACTCTTCTCTTCAACACCCATTCCTACATCAGTGTTTGTAGTAGTTTCTGCTCCCAAACGAACCATGTATGGATCATGTGTCTCTAGTCCTTGTAACACTGAAGTAACTACTTTATCTACTTCTACTTCATCTTCATCATTGCCTTCCATCAGAGTTGGAATTGAGGGTTCATGTCGACGACTTGGGCTGCATTTCTTCCATGTTATGTGATGAATGTAACTGCTTACTTGCTTTGAGCTTTTTCCTTTTAGAGGGGCCTCCCAAATCATCACAAATTTGGATGCATAAATATTGTATGCCATGATCTCCATAGGATTCAGTAGTTTCAATGAAATTTTCAACATCTTCATCATCTTTAATTGCCATTAAGGCATAAAATGTATTACTCCCATGAAACACAAGATGCCTATAAATTATCTCAACCCCTACTTCAATTTGATTGACTCCGATGCTTTGGCATATTCTATATAAAAATTTGGTGTAGTTAACATTTTTCTCCGTTTTCAACTTCTTGACCAGATCCTTGTCATATTCCAACTCCTAATTACTAGTTACAATATTTCCAAATGCATAGATCACTAACTGTACGTGGTCAATCATTGTTTTCCTATTCACAATAAATATATATTATCAGCTTTTTTAAAAAAATAAAAATTTAAAATAACAAACTGTAAAAATTACTCTAAAAAAAAGTCACAAATTTCCATATCAATTTTAATTTTAATTTTTTCCCTTATTTCGCAACAAAAAATCACACATCTAAATAACAACATCGTAAAATTATTTCACAAACCATAAATTAGAAATTTCGATTACAATATTTTTTTCATAACAACATAGATAATATTTTAAAATTGAAATTTATAAATAATATTAAATTTTTTGTTAGTATACAGTATTCTCATACTAACCTTAAATTTAACTATCGCATGTTATGTATTACGAGATCTACATAAATCATGTCTAACATGTTATAAACTAACAACAAGCAATAATATTTTTTATAAAATACCACATTACAGTAACAATTTTCTTAAATACTAATATCAAATATAGTAAAAAAAACTTTAACTTTTCATAAAAAAATATATCACAATTGATTAATCATTAATGAAATGATATATTACTGTATTTGTTCAAATCCAACCTTTTCGATTTACAGAAGTACTTTTTTCTTTTTCCTGCAAACGAACGAGAAAAAAATTAAACAGATGGAGTATGGAGTTTGCATAATGGAAAATAAAAATAAATTTTCTCTGTTTCTGGTTCTCTATTTGTATTCTTAATTTAACACTATAGTATTTGCGACTTACTTTTTAATGGACGATCAATGTTAAGGTAAAAAAAAATGGATGGTGGGATTAGTATAGGGAAGGCATAGACCTAGTTTGTGCCTTTAGTTTTGCAAATTTTGAAAAAAATGAAGTTGCAAATCGAGTCTATGCTTACAAAACCTATTTTTTGAATATTTTTTGCGGGTATAATATTTGTGATTTTTTTTAAAAAAGTGTAATTTTTACAATTGTACCCCGGAAATTAACATGATGTTTAGAGATATGCATCTTGTGATAATACATAGCCTTTTCACATTGTTTCTTTCCTTTTCTTTTTCTTTTCTTTTTTTTTTTTTTTTTGGTGTGCTGATTTTCTTTTGATAATTATGGGTGCAATAGTTTACTAACAACATTTCCCCATCACAATGGTTACCTTCGAAAATCATTTTTCATCAAAAAAAAACTTTGCTCTCATGTTTGGATTAAATCTAGGAAGTGTCCTTGAGGTCCCTTTTCCTTAGTCCTTATATTGCATACATTTCCTCAAAGGAAGTTTAGACTAAACTTAATAAAAGCAATAATAAAAGCCATCTACAACTTTCTATCAAGATGATTTGCTTTTATTGTGCGTAGTCATTAAAAAAAAAGTAAGCATTAGGCATTATATCACTTGTAATAAGCGTTTCAAGAAATGAGTGTCGTGTAAGGTTAAATCTAGGAAGTGTCCTTGAGGTCCCTTTTCCTTAGTCCTTATATTGCATACGTTTCCTCAAAGGAAGTTTAGATTGAACTTAATAAAAGAAATAATAAAAGCCATCTACAACTTTCTATCAAGATGATTTGCTTTTATTGTGCGTAGTCATTAAAAAAAGTAAGCATTAGGCATTGTATCACTTGTAATAAGTGTTTCAAGAAATGAGTGTCGTTCAAGGTTAACATCGCATGTTAGTGATATAAACTTGGGTAGATCGTGAGAGTCCACCTTTATGATCTATAAGAGGATAAGATTGGTATGCATGTTGATGCTATCGGTTGTGGATGAGACATTTGTCCTTGAGTATGGCAACAAAGTATCTACTGATGCTTTCCATGGTAGCAAACTACCTCTTATTATTCTTCCTCCTCTAGTTACTAACACGTCATAGACAAATGGAGCAACAACTTAAAAGAATGGATCAAATTCTCATCAGATCATTCAAATCATACATAGCTATGAAAGCCTTTGTAAACAAGTTGTGCTCAGCATACCAAGTTCCTACTTATTAGCAATTGATCTAACACACCTAGTTAAGAGACTGCTTAGATTGTGTTTAGGGTCTCTTTAAATTGTTAAAGTCACTGTATGCTTTTTAGTAGTAATGGCGCTAAATGACTTATAATGAAATTACTTCGATCTTTCATAGTCCATTTCACTTGAGCGAAGCTCTTACATAGTAGTGATGATGTTAAGTGATGGTGTCTTGAGATTATTTTGATCCCTCACAACCAATGAGGTCTTTAAAGTCTAATCCCCTATATTTATTGGTTAGTTGGTTTGCCCCACTACTTAACCATAGGCACTTTAGATAGATAATAAATGTTGCATTCAAATAACTTTGTGATTAAAGAGACTAATGTCCTATTTTGTACAAATAAAAAAAAAATAGCAAATAAAAAACCATTAAATGATATTGCAATATTTTTTTATGAAAAAGATAATATTCATGGTAAACTAGGTAATTTTATTAATATGAAACTAGTAAGCAATAAATGAATAGATAAAAAAATGATAGGGGTCAATTCTTTCCTTAGCATTTGTTTTAGGGTTTAGTAGATGGTGAAAAACCACTATTATCAACTTCTAGTGCCTCTATTGTGTGCTATGGTTGGTGGTAAATAAGCTTATGCCTATATTGAGTTGTGGTTAACACATATGTGCTATTGTGTTAGGCATTGTAAACTGTAAATGATCCACTACTTGCAACATTGTCTTTAGTGATGTGCTCCTTGCTTTGTACCATCTCATGAAATATCCTTTTCAAATTGCGACAATCCTTGGCATGGTGACCTACAATTCTATAGTATCAACAAGATTTGGGATTGCTCTTCTTATCTACAATAGGGTAACACTTAAACTGTAACAACCTAATATTCCCATTTCTAATCTTGATTAAGGATGGCATCTACTTAGCTAATTGAGCATCAAAATGGGGGCACCTTTAGAAAGCTTTTTGCTGTGCTACACTTAGGTTTCTTGGCACTTTTAAAGCTTTTTCTTGGGGCAAAGCTTATGGATGAGAGTTTACTTTGTGAATCTACTCCCTTCTCCTTGTTGCCTTATGTAAGGCTATTAGTTCTTTATGCATTCTTGACAAGCACAATGAAAAATCACAAAGAGAGGTTTCTTGGTGTACAACATACTTATTTAACATCTACCGGATGCATATCTTTACCAACTTATTATCACAAATATCAGAGAGAGAGAGAATATAGGAAAAGGATAAGAAAAGTTAAACTATCAAAAATTAAAAAAAAAAAAAGCGATAAAAAGTCTAAAATCACAAAAGGGTCAAAATGTTTTTCAAGAGTGGAAATAATTTTAGAGTACCAACACACATACAATTTATAGTAACTTAGATTTTTAACAAAGAAGAGTCAATTTAAAAAATAGTTAATTGGACTGCAATATGGTCTTG
Organism: Laguncularia racemosa; assembly: GCA_037954665.1. Lineage (NCBI taxonomy): Eukaryota > Viridiplantae > Streptophyta > Magnoliopsida > Myrtales > Combretaceae > Laguncularia > Laguncularia racemosa. The sequence continues at coordinate 4,362,006 of JBBMOL010000011.1, forward strand.
GAACTATAATTCCACTAAATCAATTAATTATTTTGGATTTAAATCCACATGTAAAAAAAAAAAAAGCCAAGGGCTTAGGCTAATTATGAATAGTGATGCATTTAATTCATGAAACCAGGCATTTTTGAGGGAGGGAAACTCATTTTAACCAATAATTTCAAATGAATGCATTAAATCTGTCGTCAATTAGACCGATTAGTATTAATTTCATTTGAAAATACCCATTAAGAGAAAGCTTCAATTTTGGATGAAATCCTTATTTCCTAGTCTGAGTATGAGCATGGATTAATATAAATAGGACATGTTTCCATTGTCAAGCAACAAGCTTTGCACTTAAAAATCACTCGAGCTTTCCCTTCTTCTCTCTAGCCTAGGCTTGTGCTTGTTCTATCTCTCCTCCGTTGTGCTGCCACCAGCCGGTGATAAATTGGAGCGACCTGAAGGCTGAGTGCTTCCCCTTAGAGTGGTCCGATCAAATTGCACCACATTTTCAATATATAATTTAATGTACAGTGCTACTATTTTCTTCTCTTTATATGATCTAATTCTATCAATCAAATACTACTTAGAAATACTTTTAAATAAAATTTCTCTTACAAAGGAAACTAATTAACTTGCATTTAAAAAAAATAAAGAAAGGAAAAAAAAAAAAGATTTTACAGATTCAAATAAAGTCTTTTGAAAGGGGTTTTTTCTATAAAAAAAGAAAGAAAGATATAGTTTTAATTTTCAATATTTACTTGATTTTCTATTTGAGTTTTTAACCTTTTTCTTTTTCTATTTTAATCCTTAACCTTTTTATATATTGACAAGTTTAAATATCCATTAAATTAGTTAATTTTCCATCCATTTTTTACGATGTGTATTATTTTCAAAATTATTCCCACCATATGTTGCCTAATCGTCACCCCACGTCAACAATCTAATTAACTAGACTTGACTAGTCTACTAAATGACCAAACCCGACTAGAAAACCATTGGTAAACCATAAGGATGTTAGTAGGACGGGTTTTGTCGAGTTCCTAACCCACTCGTCCCACTAAAAACCCAATAGGGTACTACCCTATAAGGTTTGGGATAAGTTATGGGTTTCTTTTTAAAAACCCTATAGGGTTTGAGAAGAGTAATGAGAAAAATGTTAAATCCGTTGGGATCCCAAACTCATTAATATATATATATTTATATAATTTAGTTAATAAATATTATTATATATTTAATAAAAAATTAAAAAAAATTAGGATGGCTTTGCCCACTATTGCATTGCTTATGACAATATTAAAAAAGAAATATTAAAGGGATTAAAAGAACAAAAAAAGAAAAAAAAATACACATTGAGATACACACACAGACACACGTTGAGACACCCACACAGACACATACTGAGACACCAACATCTTGACGTCTACGATCCACTCCTGACTCATAGTCCACTTCCACTCGAAATTCCAGTCTTAATCTTACACTTACACCTCACACAGACACACACTGAGACACACACTTTTGACTAAAAAGAAAAATCAAGATGCTACTATAGAAACCCTAAGTCTGGCTCGAACTCAAACTTGATCTCGATCTCGATCTCGTTCTCGTCGTCGCCCTCCTCCTGTGTAAGTTACCATTGCCCATCGCACGCATCGGCTTGATCTCGTTCTCATTTGTCTTCTGTCATCGATCTCGTTCATCTGTCTTCTGTTGTTTGTTGCACAGTCGCACGCACCGGCCACCGTCACACTTGCACACACCGTCTCATGGATCGACTCGAGTCTCGATCTCTTCTATCGGCTGTCATTTGCACCGACCACCGTCGCACTCATAAGCACCGGCACACATACCAGCACACGCATCGTCTGTTGTCTGTCGTTTGTCGAGGCCACCGTCACACTCACACGCACCGGCTCACACATCGACTCGAGCTCATCTATCCTCTATCGTCTGTCACGGCCACCATTGCAATCGCAAGTCGCATGCAGATAAGTAAGTTGTTCATAAGTTGTGGTCCATTTTATGGTTTATTTGTATATATAGGCATGTGTGTTCATGTAAAGATGTGTGTCGGGCACATGGTGCAGTAAGTTAATAGTGATTTTTTTGTGTGGAAAGTCTAGTAAGTGATATAGATTTTGAGTCTGCTGTTTGTCTTTTGTCGCAATATTGATGGGGGTCGGTTAGGGCTCGGTTTTGTTTACAGTTCAGACGTGATAAACTAAAAGCTTCATTCTAAATTGAATTTGGTTTTTACGGTGAGGTGACTTGAAATTTGCCCTAGTGAGGGTGTTCATGGAACCTAATCGAAAAGCTTTTTATTTCAGTTTTTCTTGGTATGGTTTATGGTTTAGTGCACAATATAATTAGTTTGGTCCCTACCCTAATTGATACAATCTAGTACATGCTCCCTCGTGTCCAATCTCATATAACCATCAAATATTTTTGTATCAAAATATATTTAATATGTGACAGTCATAGATAATGGATTTTGTAATTCTTGAATTATACCTCATAATTATCCATCCATTTCTTATGCCGTTGAATTTATAATGCGAGAATTGAAGTTCACCTTAGTTTACATATTTTCTATGATTTCTATGGATAAGTTGATGGATTTCATTTTTGTTTACTTTTATATATTACAGAAATAGACAAATTTGATATGCCCATTGATGCACATCCCATTGATGTTGAGGAAGAGGAAGGCCCATTACCATTACTCGGATCTGAAACAGAAGCACCAGCAACAAATCCCACAAGCACAACAAGTTTTCAAGTAGGAAGCAATACCGATCAACGTGATAATCCCAATAAACGTAAGTTGACTTCTCTTGTATGGAATGATATGGTGAGAAAAACGATTAATGGGGATGATGTTGCTATCTATAATCATTGTTCCAAAATACTAAAAGTAGGTAGTAAACAAGGAACTAAGCATTTGCGTAATCATTTGAAGAAGTGTACACAAATGAAGAAACAGAAAGACATAAGGCAATGCCTACTATCCATTAAGAAAAGACAAAATGAGAATGAGAGTTGTTTGAACATAAGAAATTGGACTTTCAATCAAGATATTTGTAGGCAAAGACTTGCAAAGGCAATAATTGTTCATGAATACCCCATTTCAATAGTTGAGCATGAGCATTTTAGGGATTTTCTTGAAATTATGTAACCACTTTTTAAGCATGTGAGTTAGAACACCAAGAAAAAGGAAATCATGAACATATATTTAATTGAGAGTGTTGTTGAAAGCACTGAATTCTCGAGTTGCAGTAACAACGGATTTATGGACATCAAATAAGAAAAAAGGGGTACATGACTATCATAGCACACTTCATTGATCATAATTGGAGACTTCAAAATCAACTCATGGGGTAAGATTCTTTCCTTATATTATCTTGTCATAATCAATAATGGAAAATTATCTTATATTGAGGTTTTTTTATATGTTCCAATGCTACACACAAATGAGATGCTTGTCGATTGTTTATTTAACTCGTTGATGAGATGGGGCTTAAATAAAAAATTATCTACAATTACTGTAGATAATTGTTCTACGAATGATGCAATGATTATAACTTTGACCATGAAACTAAGAAGAGATGAGTTAATTCTTCGGGGAAAGGTCCTACACATGCATTGTTGTGTGTATATTTTAAAATTAATTGTGAAAGAGGGTGTGGCCGTGATAGAAAGTGTGATTGAGAAGGTCTGTTATAGTGTTGCACTTTGGTCGGCGACACCATCAAGAGTTAAGAAATTTAGAAAGCATGTAAGCAATTGGATATTCCATATGATAGAAAGCTTGCCTTAGATTGCAAAACTCGGTGGAACTCTACATATGACATGTTGATGATAGTCATTAGATACAAAGAAGTTTTTTATAGAGTTCAATTTATGAATAGACATTATAAATGTCTTCCCACTAATGATGATTGGGAGGTAGTAGAAGTAATTTGCTAGAAGTTAGCAATCTTTTATGAGGTAACCAATATTTTTTTTTGGTACCCAATATCCAACTACAAATTATTATTTTGAAAATGTTTTTCATATTAGAGAATCATTGGTTGAATGGAAAGGCTCTTCAAATGTGAATACTAGAATGATGGCGAGGAAAATGTTTGATAAGATTAAAAAATATTGGGGTGATGTACACATCATTATAGCTGTTTGCACTATTTTGGATCCACGTTTTATGATGAAGGTTGTGGATTTTGTGTTTTCTTCTATTTATGGAGTAAATGCATCTATAGAGATTCAAAATGTTAGAAACGTTTGTTACGAGTTAGTTCAGGAATATCAATCAAGGGGTAGATCTCGACTTTCTAAAGGTTTGAATAGTAGTAGTTCTTTTGGGAACACTTCAGCAACTACTCAAACTGTTCCTTTCGATTTTTCAAGAAAATCAAGGTTGGTGCAATTCTTGAGCACTATTAATACTAATGGCCAAGTCAAGTCGGAATTAGATCACTATTTAGAAAAGTTGTATTACCTTAGACTGATGATTTTGATATTCTTAGCTGGTGGAAAGTAAATGGAATTAAATATTCTACATTATAAGAACTAACTAAAGATATGTTGTCTATTCATGTGTCTACGGTTGCTTCTGAGTCTGCATTTAGTACTAGTGGACGAGTAATTAGCTCACATAGAAGCAAACTAAATCTTGATACAATTGAAGCATTAATGTGCAGTCAAAGTTGGTTATTGAATGAGATGAAAGGTAAAAAATTTGATCATACAATAATAAGTTCTTTTATACATTGAGCAATTATTATTTGCTTAATCTCTAATGTGTTTTATGGGGTTTTTTTTCCCCTTTTGATAGGTTCAAAGATTGATGATGAAGAAGATGGGATTTGAAGACTATGAGAATCAATTGTCAAGTAAGAATTCCTAAAAATATAAGATTAATGTCTTTGCTATATGTGTTTAGAATTTTTCTATTTCTATTAAAACTTGTTAACTATATTTTTTTGTGTTATTTATTAAGTTATACGATTGGTCTAATAATTTTATTTTATTATAATTAAAAATATTTTTATGTCGGCAACTTTATTTATCAATATGTAGATTTTCAAATAATATTAAAATATATATAATTAAATATATTGAAAGTGCAAATATTATTGATTTTCAAGAACATAAGCTATATTTTATAAAAATAATCATAATGAATAAGTAAAGATTTTAAACTAATAATAGAATTATTTAAAAAAAAATCTAACGGGTTTGGGATAAGTTTCGGGTTATTAGAATCTTATAGGGTTTGGGATGGGTAGAAGGTATTTCATAAAAAACCCTGCAGAGTTTGAGCCGGATTTGGAAATCCCCATAAGATAATGAGACGGGTAACAAGATTGGTGATCTCAGCCCAAACCTGTCCCGCTTACATTCCTAATAAACCAAAATTTACATTCCACAAAAAAAAAAAGTCATGCAGAAACACTTGGTACACTTTCCTCTCATACTAATCGCAAAATTACATCTTTAATTTGGGAGATCAAAAAAAAAAAAAGAGCCAAAAAAATCAAAAGAAGAAAGGGAAAAAAAAAAAAACAAAAGCCAATTTTATGACTATGTACGTATGCATAGTAGTATGTTTCAAGTAAAGAACACATGAAAAGAATTTACAAAATAGAGAAAGAACACCCAAGTAAGAGAAAATAAGAAGTCAATGGTAGTTTATCTCAAGCAATCCTAAACTAAGTCTTCCACTTTCCTCTTAAAGTAGACTCTCCAAGCAGCCATGAAAACATGCACAGCTATTGATGCAATCATTTTGGATTAAAGTTTCTTAGAGATGAAAAATGCTAAAATCATTTTGGGTAAGGCTTTCTTCAAGACGATAGTAGATGAAATTAGTTTATGTTGTGATTTTTCGGACATCATTGAAATCATTTTTTATCAAGGTTTTTGGAGATGAAAAGCGAGTTAGGGTTTTTATATAATTTATGGTTTCTGTAATATGATTATTCTAATCGGATCAACTATCCTTTTCTTTCTCTATTGATGATAATCTAGGCCTTGATCAATGGTTTTCTAGTTGAGTGCTTTTATTTGATCCAACTAAAGAATGGTCTGAATTTAATTAGTTAGGTTGCTGACATGAGGTGATGATAGGGCAACACATGGAGGGAATATTTTTCATAAAAAATGGATCATAGTAGATTTAATGGATGTCCAAATTTGTCAATACATGGAAAAATATAAAAGCTTAGAACTAAAATAAAATAAATAAATAAATAAAGGTTTCGAATAGAAAAATATTAAAAATTAAAAGCATACCTTTTTTTCCTTTATACATGCTATAGTTCTTTTATTAGTTTATTTAAATATATTTACCGTTTGCATTTTTTAAATCATTTACTATATCATGTTTATATTATTACTAACTTTTTTCTTGATAGGTGCTTATATCACTTTTCAATTAGTTCTTGTTTTTAGCTACTTAACTTAAGGAAACACGTATCCCATGGATCATTTGTTGTTAGATCTTTGTAAATTGCCATGACCGTGGTTTTATTTATGTATATTAGTTTTTTTTTTTTTCCTTCTCTCCTCTTGCCATTATATTTTGTTTGTTCTTATAGCTTTTACTAATTTGTTTAGGTGAAGGGATCTTTTAATAAAACTTTCTCCCATTAAGGGAATTCGTTCGCAATAAAAAAGGGAAAATAAAATTAGGATTTCAAAACTTTTTTAAAAAAGGAAATAAAAATTGCTTATACATATGCCTTTTTTATCTCTTTCTCTCTATGTAAATATTTTCAAATATCATATCTTCCTTTCTAACTTTTGTTATGTCAAGTGCTTACAGATAGCCCCTTTTCTACTTACCTTTTTAATAAATCTCATTTACATCTTCTTCTTTTTTTTAGCTCCTTTATGGCTTCTCCATATAGCTTTCCAATGCATTTTCATTTTTTTGGTGGATCTCAAAAGCTCCCTTGTAGTTTTCCATATGACTTCCCACATAAATATTCTTTAGCAGATCCCATCTAATAAGGTTTTCTCATTTGAGACCATCTCTAATGGACATCCATTTATGGAGGTCACTTTTCTTTTCTATTATTTCATCACCACCCCGTTCTTGTTATTTGTAGATTCATTTGAATCTTTTTACTTTCCCGGTTATTTTTTTTCAATGAGTTTTTCCGCACTAGAACTTAAAAAAAAAAGAAAAACCTTTTTCAAAAATTTAGGATCGTTAGGATTCTTCAAATGAAGGCAGAGAGTTTAGAATTACCGTTTTTTTTTTTTAAAAAAAAAAGAAAAGTAATAAATGAAAAAGTAAAGAGCTTAAAGTAAAAGTTTTTTTTTTTAAAAAAAAAAAAGTGAAAAACACCAACACACTCGAAAGTTTTTATAAAATAAAAAATAAAAAAGGAGGAATTATGATAACTTGATCCCATCTAACAAATACGTAGGCATTTGAAAAGTAGTCACCCTTAAAAAATAAAAGTTATTTTCCATGTAAAAATAAGAAAAAAAAAAGAGAGAGAGAAGGAAATTAGTAAAGTTTTCTATTCTCAAAAATTACCTTGATGTCATAACCATATGAGTTTAAATAAGTTAACCTCCAAACCTAATTTTCTTTAGTCTTCTTTGAAATTGCTTTTCAAACAAAAGAAGTTTTTCAACATATTAATGGCTAAAATCAAGATCATTCTACCTAATCAATCTTCTTTTCCCTTTTTCAACTTCAATTAGTGGCGACACCAAATCTTTTAAAAAGCTAATTTTCCTTAATTCTAGTTGAGCAATTCATATTGAATAAGTAGGATTCAATATGAATCTAAATTAAGGGGAAAAAAAGAGAAAAATCAAGCCCAACAATTGTTATCTAGACTATCTACTTTTAGGCTCTTAATGAACTTTAACAGATGCTCTTGACATTCCCTTACTATCGTTAAACTATATAAATTTTTAACTTACGTAATTCTAAGGATAAGGTTTTGCAACCAAATGCTATTAGTAGGAAATTTTAGATATATCACTCTAGATGAAGACTTACCTTATGCTTCTTTTAACTATATGTTGAAGTCTTCCTTTACTATGAAGACCTTAGGGTAAACACTATAACTTCAACATTAAAATTACTTCATTATGAATGAAGAGCTTTGTGTGACCTTAAGAGAACCTTCTTTGGCTACAGTGGAGTCACTGTAGTTGTTGCCTTCTCGTAATGTCGTATTCGACTTGAAGGCTTCAACATTGGCTATAGAGTGCTCTTGAGTTTTGTCATTGACTTGACTAGCTAACCTCTTTCTTAAAGGTGCCATTAAGTGCCAAATATAGATGCTTAGGGCTCATTTTACCACATGTGTGCATAATAGTCATGTACTTCATGTGATTTAGGGGTTAATACGATTTGAGATGATGATTTAAAGTGAGATGATTTAGAAAGGGTTCAAGAAAGAAGAATAAGTAGTCTCAATAAGCCACACACTAGTGTGAAAATCAAATGAATTTGCAAGTTTCAATTTTTTTGTTCTTGATATTATGCTTTTAGGTCTTGAATTTTAAGCTCATAAACTTGATCCCTAAAACTAGATCTTTTGAAGTTTGATCATCAAATGAATTCCCTTAAGAATGGAAAACTAGATGATATTTTAAGAATTTAGTGATGAATAACTGTAAATCATGTTTGTGATGTATGGATAAGACCAACCAAGTCTTCTTATGCCTATCCATAAATCTTCTAGAAGATGCACTCTCTTTAAGTGGACCTGTTAAATACATGAACTTATTGAAAAAAGTTAAGATTAGTTTTAATGAATTATATTCTAAGCTTATCAAATCAAAACTTTTTAAAATATCTTAAATTATAAGGTTAATCAATTAGATATTGTCATCAGTACAAATGACAGATGTAAATTATTGTTGAGCTTAGCCTATTAAATAAAATTCTACATTTAAACCTCTAGAAAACCTTCCATAAATGGTCACAGTTTTTAGGCTTTGAAAACAGTTCTAAGAGATATATGCAGAGTGTTCAAAGGTTACATAGATGTAAAGCACGGTTAAAAATTGAAAAGGAGTTTGTCTATTACTGAGAAATAATTTTGGGATGTAGTTTCAGGTCACTCTTCAATTTTTTTTTTTTTTTTAACCCCTCACTTTCGAAGAGAATTCAATACCAACTTTATTATTAAGCTTTTGATTGAAAAGCATTCCATCCAGCTCAGGGATCTCATGTGGGGACGGTCATGATTGATCCCCTTACCATAACAATGATAATAATAGCATCATCTTCATTCATTAGCCATTATTAAAAGAAAAATAAATAAATAAACAAACAAGACTTTTAAAATTTTCTTCTCTCAAATTTTCTCAATTTACAAATTAATAATTAAAATTATTTAAATTCTTAATTAAATTAAGATGGGATTATGATATTATTTTCTTTTTTATAATTTTAATAATTAATTATATACAATAAGATTATAAAAAATTAAATCGGAAGAAATTAAAACAATAAAAGAACATTTCATGAGCAATACAACGACAATAACCAGCCCATCTAAAACTGTTTCCCGATCACATTTAGCCAAACCTGATCCACAACTAAAATAATCGATAGGATTTAGTTGCAAGTTGAATCCTGGTCTGGTATAACATATATCTTCAAGTTTTACAAAACCCATTTTACTTCTTTACCTTCTTATAAAGTTACTATGAAAGCAGTATCTGCCTCTTTGAACTCTTGGCTAATGCTTTAAAGCATTGCTATAAAATGCCGCCGTAATAGCATTTAATTAAAACATTAATATTTACCCTAAACTTTTTATATTTAAATCCTAAGACCAATTATAACGTAAAAGAATAAAATTACTAAATTAAGAGTGATATTCATATAAAAAAAAAACATGTAAGTTTAAGGTTTCTCCGACCTTTCGATTACATTTCTTAGTAGCTCTTATCAATTTTTATTTTTTATTTTTTGAACTAATGTAATCTCCGTTATTGCTCTCTAGGGGAAAAAAAAATAAAGCTATGAATAGTGGAAAAAAAAAGGAAAATAAACCAGTCGATCCAGCGAACAAGAGCTTTACAGGCACAAGTTAATATTCTACTTGGATTTTTAGACCATATTATGAAAATGTAATAATAAAAAAACTGATAGCTTCGAATTAAGACATTTATAATTTAATGATATACTTATTTTTCAATAAAATGTTTCGACTTCAATCTCCTTCCCTGTAATAAAAGAAAACAAAAATAGAAATGAGAGTTAAAAGAGAAAGAAAAAAAAGAAAGAAAGGAAAATGGGAAACGTGATGGTAATATCATTAGGCTCCAATTAGGCTATTAGCCCAACTGCTACACGTACATGGCGTAAGCAGTAATAATACATACGAGCCCACACGCAACCCCTCTATCTCTCTCTTCCGTTTCACAAGACACACAGAGAACTCCATTTCATTCAAAGCGGTGTTCTTGTTGCCTCTGGTAATTCATGCTCTCCCTCCCTCCTTCTCTCTCTCTCTCTCTCTCTCTCGCTCTCTCTCGTTTGTGCAAATACCCAGCTCTTAATTTTTATGACACCCTTTTATCTTGTTTAAAGTTTCATGCTTCATATGGACTTCTGTGCCAAGTCAACGAACATATATGCTAATTCTTTTTCACTGTGATGGATTTTGTGATTTGGGTTTTGATGTAGAGTTTGTTTCTGGTAATGGGTTAGGTTTTTTTTATTGAATTCCTAAATCATGGGTTGGGGGTAGAGTTAGGGTTTGGTTTAGGGTTAGGGGAAAATTGCTTTTCTTATCTTCGTCAATCCGTGTTTTGTTTTCACAGATTGGATTTTTTTTATTTGAATTTTATTTCTTCATGAGAAATCATGCCTTTGGGTTCGCTATTACCATTTTAACAAGGAAGTTTCCAAGTTAAGAGATTTTGTTAAATAAGTTCCATTTTGGTTTGTCTATAATTTCTTAGTGTATATTTATGTTCAAAGTTCAAACATTTTAACAATGGATTTAAGTAAAATATGATTTTTTTTTTAAAAAGGAGTTCTATTTTTTTTTTTTAAGGCGTTTGTTGTTTGTTCTATGTGTTTAGAGTTTGCCATTTTGATTTTAACAATGAGATTTGGTTTAATGTGTGATCAGTGAAGAACGTTGATTCTCTTTGCGCGTGTCCCGTGCTCTTCTCCAATCCTCAGAATTTCTAGGCTACTTGTCTAGAATCGATATAGGTTTAAGTGCTAGATAGACAATTTGATCCGATATGGAGGTCAAGTTATGGAACGACAAGCGCGAAAGAGAGATGTACGAGAATTTTGCTGAGCTCTATGCGATAATACGAGCCACTGAGAAGCTGGAGAAGGCGTACATTCGTGATATCATTAATCCATCGCAATATGAAGTCGAATGTCAAAAGCTTATTGCACATTTTAAGACCTTAGCCTCCACACTGAAAGACACTATTCCTAGCATTGAACGGTTTGCCGATACATACAAGTTGGACTGCCCTGCAGCCATCAATAGATTGGTGGTCTCAGGAGTTCCTGCCACAGTGGAACACCGTGCAGCTGTCGCTCAGTCTGCTACCACTTCGGCCGCCATTGTTGCGGAATGCGTGCAGAGCTTTATCACAGCAATGGATTCGTTAAAATTGAATATGGTGGCAGTTGATCAGGTTTACCCTTTGTTGTCAGATCTCTCGGCCTCACTGAATAAGCTGACAATATTGCCACCTGATTTTGAGGGGAAGACAAAGATGAAGGAGTGGATTTCTAGATTGTCAAAGATGGGGGCAGCGGATGAACTGACCGAACAACAGTCTCGGCAGCTGCACTTTGATTTGGAGTCATCTTACAATTCATTCATGGCAGCATTACCCAATGCCGGCACTTGATTTGTTCTTGTGATGTACTTGTTAAAGAAGCCGTACTCTTTTTTGGGGTTGTTTTTGATAGGTTATTTGTTCATAGTTGCTGCAATTTCGTAAAAACCCCAGTGAAGGTTTTTGGAAGGTTTGGTGATTTGGTTACGTATCATTTGTTGGAGAGCAGTGGTACCTTGGTTTTAAAAGTTAATTGTAAGTGATAGGATTCGTGCTTCTTTGTAAAGATCTATATGTGCTTCCATTTCTATTATTTCTATGGTCTTAATTGTTCTTATCTCTCTGAGTGCCATTTCTTTATTGATATTAATGGATAATTGTTTTGTCTGTAAACTTCACTCGGTATATGCAGGTCGTCTTGTATTCATCTTGTAGAACTCTACAATTGAAACTTATGACTTAGCACTGCCTGCATATTCATCAAATAAGTCGGTAGGATTTTTACTGTTTTTGCTTGTGATAGAATGTGCTTATCAAACAAGAACAGTTATTTCCTTTTGGGTTCTTCGATTCACTTATCTAAGACAAGCTTGATGGTGGTAAAGATATGCTTATGAACAATAAAGCCCTTCAAATTCTTCAATCCATGTAAGAAAGAATTTGTTGGTGCTGCTCTCTGATGGTAGGATCTCATTAGGCTCCTTTTCCATTTACATATTCTAGTCTTTAGCAATACGTTCTAATTTGATTTCCTATTCCGCATTCCTTATATTTATTATTGATACTGCTTTGGGGGATTAAGCTGATCTAATTTTGCATATACTGTTATAGCTTCTTCGGCATACTTCTAATCAAATGATGTTCTTCAGATGTCAACGAGAGACTTAATTTAATATTCAATGTTTGCTTGCTCAAGGATAAAAAAGTTTCTCTATCTGATTCTGAATTTCTACTACAGATTTTCCTGTGCCTGAGAAAGTGGGAGAGATTTTTGCCCCTTGAGCGCAATCTCCTTATTTTTTTCATTTTCATATCATTCTGAGGACTTGAATCACAATCCCATGTTCACAGGTTCACCCATCTTCACACCCCCAGCTCATTTTCTGGCCATGATTGAACTCATGGTACTTAAATCCAGTCTTTTTATATGTGGGATGAGAGCAAGAAAGGAATCGTATGAAGAACTGTTGGAGCTTAGCTGCGAGGTGGAAGGAGATTTGATCAATTGATAGATATTAGTGGTGGAAATAAAACAGGGTGAATATTTGATGTCCTGTTTAGCTCTTTCTTCCTTCAGCAGAAAACACTTTCCTGAGGTTGTGATAGCGTGTTGGTGGTGTTTACACGCTGTACTTTACGGTTAGATTTCGACATTGATGAAACCATGAGTAGGTGTGGGTAGGTACTAAGTACCAAGTGGCAAAGCAAATGTCTTGGTTATGTTATGCCTTGGATGGTACGAATTCTTGAGTTGGGGGGCCATTAGTTTTGGGACGTGTTAACGTATATAACCAAGCGAAGGAGTACTATTTTGTCTACTGCTGTACGCATATAGATATTGCCTAGTGAAGTGGAATGTTAGCCTGATTTTACTCCCCCAAGTAAATTCACGTATAATATGCATACACTGAAGTTCAGTTAAATATTTAGTTGAGCTGAAAAAATGCAGTATGGTAGAAATAGAATTGAAATTACAAGAATGCACGTTCTTTTATGTTCTTTAACAATAGCTGCCATCGTAACTTAATAACCTAACCCCTACCCACCGTCACCACCACAACATCGCTAAATTATCAGACTGCCATCACCTCCACCATGTGAGCCTCCTTTGGTATGCAAATCACAAACCAAGGTTGAGAACCACGGTGGGGTTGCATTGCACCTAGGTCAAGAGCCCTGGTGGGTTCGATTTGAGCCATGTCATGAACCATGATTGAACCAAGGCAGTGAGTCAAGGTGGGTTTGATTCCAACCCAAGTAGTAAGCTTTGATAGGTTCAAGTTGAATAAAGGGCTGGAGCCAAGTGTTTAACTTAAATCAATTACTTTGATATTTTAAACCAATACAAAATTGAAGAAACAGAACACCAAAATTTCAGTTTGTTTTGTTAAATACAATTTGCTTTTTCGATTTTCAGTCTAAGCAGCCTACTCCTCCCCCATTTGTGAACAACTTTCCGATATAAACAGTCCTGCACCATATACAAAACCCATAACATTTCATCATCGTCTTCCTCTTATATAGGAACAATTCATTCATTACTCTCTAACATTTCCATTTTTCTTTCTCACAATCATTGATTTTCTTTCCTAGTGAAAATAAATCTTATTCAAACAAAATTAAATTACTTCAAAAAGCATAAGTGGGTCTTGCTAGATTAATTATCGAAGGGTTGGATCCGAAAACTCAAACGGAAACATGAATGAGAAGTATGTCTTCTAGAATCATTGTGAGTCCATAGAAGGATGCTTAATCATCTAATAGAAGTTTTGCAACCCCCCCCCCCCCCCCCCCCACCAAAAAAAAAAAAAAAAAATCTATTAGGTGAATGAAACCCTCATTCCAATACAATGAATCCGGCGAAAGGTATGGTACAATTGCACATGGAAATAAAAATAATAATCCGACCAAATGTTGCAATGACTGGTTTGTGGTAACGGATCTTCAATGTTCGGTAAGAGAATGTCTAATCTAAATTTATTTTTTTTTTACTTGGAAGTGGGGAAAAGAATGGGATCACGAGAATACGAGCTAGAGCTGCTAGGAAGTTCACATGATCCATTACGAGTTCTTTTTTTATTAGCCATAAGGGCCCTACTGTTTATTGAATATTGAAAATTTAATATTTTATTCACTTATTCTCTTTTGATTCAATAAACAATAGAGCCCTTTTTGCTAATGAAAAACACCCCTTATGGCTCATATACACATTCAAGTCATAAGCCTAGCGTGAGCTCTAGGGGATATGTATGGAGCAATACCCTTGAAGACAATTGATTATATTGCTCTTGATTATTATTTGATTCCCGGGGGTAGGGGGGGTATAAAGAAGTGTTTGAACTTTTGAGTTTATGTAGTTTGATTTTAAAACTTTTAAAATTTGTAATTTAGTGCTCTTAACTTAAAAAAATATGTTCAATTTAGTATCTAAACTTTTAAATATTTTCAATTGGGAAAATGGACAATGACACTAAATTAAACATTTAAAAAAAAATTATTACTAAATCACAACAATTTAGATACTATTTTTCTCAAAATAAAAAATACAGGCACTTTTATAACCTTTTTCCCAAATCAAGGCATTATAATATTACATGTTAGTGTTACAACCTAAGATACATAACCTAATATTTCTTGTAGAGTATGCTTATCACAATTTCAACACTTGTTGTTACATGTCACAAAATGCTAGTGTGCTTAGTTAAGACTACTACTAAAACAAGAAAAAGAAAAATTACAAAACAACCTATTTCTCCCCAAGTCAAAAAACTAAAACCCTAAGATTATCTTATTCTTTATTGATTTCTTCATGATCCAAAACTATGTCTCTCTCAAGCCAAATCAACAAACATAAAATTCAAATTACAACTTCCTAAACCTAATTCCTATAACTTCCATTAGAAGCAACATCACCTCCTGAATACATGTTACATTTTTGTTGATTCTCATTTTTAGTTTATTTTTCCTTAATTCGATTTATATTGCACCTTAACCCAATCAAAATGAACTTTCAACTAATAATTAAGAAAATTTTGGTTTTTCAATTGAGTTTGGAGCTACCACCTAGTCGAGTAAGGAAAAAGGGTAAGTTAAACTGAATGGCTAGAACAATCCTAACTTAGCTACTAGTTCACGAGAGAATCTTTTTTAAAAAGAATTTTTGAAAAAAAAAGAAAAACAAAGATCTTGAGTTCAAGGTTAACTTATTAAAACTTAAACTATTATTACATAAACCTTTCAAATTTGGTGCTTATTTTTCAAAATACCCCTTTTATTTGAAAACAATCTTAATCTAAGGTAAAGGGTTAAATAAGGTTGATTTATTTATTTACAGAAGGAAAATAAAAATTTCATACATTTTAAGTTACCTTGTAGTACCTATGTATCCGTTAGTCGAGATTAGACATATCCAGTTTGCATGATTTTATAAAATTTTAGTTGGTTGGTTAATTTTAATTTGACAAAGTTCAAATTTACATTATTTAGCCATTTATTTATTTTTTTTTTGAAAATTTATAAAAGAAACTTTAATTTTGATGGAAATTTGAAAATAAAACTTAAATTATGCTAATTTTAAAAAAATCAATTGAAAAAAGGTTTTTTTTTTGTATTTTTTTTAAATCTTGTTTCATTTTCTATTTTTATTTTTTTTCTATTTTTCTATTTTATATTCTCGTTATTTTTTTATTTCCCAAATTTCTTAAGAACAACCATAAAGACAATTGCAAGTTTATTCAACAACTATACTTATTCTTATTTTATTTTATTTTTTGCTTTCTTTGCATTATTATTGTGATATTCCCATCTTTGGGTGACTAAACCTAGGGTTTAGATTGACGTTCTTTAAAATTAGGTCAAACACTACAATGTGGCAATGCAAGTTAGTTGAAGAGATCTCATAAAGTTTGTTCCATAGAATAAAGAGTATAAATAAGTGATTCCATTGTAAATATGGAAGAGCGACTTGAACTGTTATTTATCAAAAACTAAAATATTGAAGTTTCAACATATAATGAGAAGTTAGAGATGGACTAGTTAACTTATCAAAATCAATAATTATAAATAAAAATATATTTTTAAAATATGGTATTGCTATAAATATATATTATAGATGATATCATTATATGTGTCCAATGTTGATTAATTGGAAATAGCTAAAATATACTACTAGTTGATAAATTGATGAATAATTAAGAATAATGTTATGGCTGGTTTATCTAGGTTTGGCAACCAGCTGGAAGCTGTATTAGATTCAACACCTGACATATGTTTAATATTAGGGTGGGGGGGAGGAACTAAGCACAAGCATAATATATTAGTATAAGACACGTGGGAATTATGTGGAATTGGCCTTGTAAAATTTGTCTTCGTTAAGCAAAGAATATGGTCTTGTTATAAAAAAAAAAAAAAGTGGGGGAACTCGACGTATATAAATGTAAATATATAATAAATATCGGAGAAGATTTAATAATGTATAAAGCTAATAATTATGAATAAACTAGAGTATGAGTTGTAATGTAATGTGTATGTAGGAAACATAATTAATACTGCAATATCTCAGCAGTGTGTGTATATATATATATATATATATATATATTTAAGTGGCAATATACTATGAGTAAGGAACAATTCTAGTTGTTAGAATTCTACTAGTTAGGCCAAACCTGTTGTGGTGAGGCATGGTGGCGTCAAGGAAGGGCCTCAGGGGAAGCTAGTCTACAACAATTGGTGGCTGGAGCTCGGCCAATCCGGTATGCTCCAATTTCATCTGGATTTTAGATAATTTATTAAAAATACTTAGATGGGTTGAAAAATTCTGGCAAATTGTTTTAATGACTGATTTTTGATGTAGTTTGATGTGGTAATTTTATTCGTGTGAAATTGGTAGAGTAGATAGTAGGTCCCTAGATATTGCTCTATCCTGAATGCGAGTTTAAACATGCTTTTGATACCCTAAACAGTATAGTTTCTAATTTATTTTTGGTGAGTAGGTCCCTAGTAAGTTATATTAAATTTACAAAATAAAAATTTTGAAAAACAGGCACGTTTAGTATTTTTCATAGATTTTTCGATGGAAACTATCATTTATTACAAATTCTGTTTCATTTAAATCAAAATGTTCTTATACAATTGTTTTAAAATAGTGATTGATCGGGATACTAAGCCTAATATATATTGGTGGGAAGGGTTGATTCTATACTTGTACGTGATTATATATATGGATATATGTGAACATGCTTTGATATAGTGGCTAGTATGCGGTATAACATGTAACCTCTAAAAGCTATTAGGACTAGAATGTTTGCCATACATTATAATTGTCTCAATTATGTATGATCCTATAGAATTATAACGAAATATCCATGGGACTAGTTGGACTTCCTTATTATTTACTAAGTAATAGCTTAGTATTCAATTATGTGATGACATAAAGAGTAATCCGAATCGATTATGTTACAATTGGAATAATAACCAAGCAACTAAAAGTGGCGTATGGTTTGTTTACTGTTGGTCAATCCAGGTTTGAGAAGGGATGAGGAATGGAAAATTGATCATTATAAAATTTGAATCTTAGACAAGGAAATTTAGGAGTAAATGGTATCAAATTTTTATAAGTGAGTTAATTTATTGATTTATAAAAAGCGCATTCAGGTGTTCTCATGGGAATGAAGTGACTTTGGGGATTTCATTTTGTTGGATTGGATTTCAAGGTGAGTACCCCACCCCCTATTGCTAGCTTATGTTACACAATGGTTAGGATAAGTTAGATCACTAATCTAGGAATGTATTTATATGAATTCACTTAAGCGAAGAGCATGATAAGAAACCTGTTGGTATTGTATATGGCATGCTAAATTGGGTTGATGATATGATTATTATTATATTATTTTTCGAGTTAGTTATAGATCTCTTTATACGATTCTTTAGATGATGTATTGGTTGCATGCCGTTACTAGGATTAGCTAATCATGATATTGGAAATAAAATATTCTATTAAAATATTGTGACCTAAAGGTTTTAGAAGGTAGACTACCATATACTTTAAATGTATGTGTTGTAGTTTCTCTTTCCATCATATCATGTTTGGCATAAGCACCTCTTAGAACAATAGAATCCTAAGTGAAAGGATAGGTTTTAGGCCTTAGGTGGATATAGTTTAGATATGATGTTCTCAAATTAATGAATATGAGCATGCCTTTGTGGTGAAAATACTTAAGCATGACTTTGTGTTATGAAACGCTAGAGTGTGCCTTTGTGATTAATACATTAGAGTGTGCCCGCATGGTAAGAATGCTTGAGCATGCCTATGTGATGAGAGCGCTTTTGTATGTTTGACTGGTGTACATTACAAGGTTACCTATTATTTAAGAAGGGATTGGTTTAGTACTATGGAGAAGAGGGAAATTGGAAAGAGAAAAGGTGCTAGAGAATGATAAATTGTAGGACTTCTAGTGTTGGTATCAATGGGAGCATGGTAGCACCCTTGCATTCACCTTTACACTTGCTCAATAATATATCATGCTTTAATGATATGGAAATTGTTTTGTTGTGCTATTGTGATACTATGTATTTCTTATTTTGTATTGTTATTCTATATTCAATTAGCTTAAACACAAGCTGAGAGGTTAGTTTTGCTGACCTCAAGTATCGAAAATTGTATTAGAAGAGCTAACTAGGGTTTTGGGTAACTAAGAACATAAGAAGCCACCTTTTGAGATATTTTGCAGTGATATGTATTAGCATATTACCTTGTTATATTGTGTGTGTGTGCACGTGTGCGTGTGTGTGTATATCAAGTTTGGAAAAATGTAATGAGCGATGGTACTAGTTACGAGATGATGTCTATAATCAAGTGTAAATATAGAGGTTTGATGAAATTTTTAATTGAGGTATCATAATCTATAATATAGGTAATTCTAGATTGCTTTAAAGATCAACTATGTCAGATAAACAAGGTGATCAATAGATTGATTTGCATAGGAAATTAATATCTAAATTTGAATTATCATAGGTAATGATGCATTAGATGAGTTAATATACTTGGAGTTATAGTATAGGTTAAGTGCTGAAAGTGAGCAGTTTATACAGGTGTTCTTTAATGAGATCATATGTTGCCAGCTAAGATAAATAAGTTCAAGTCTATAAGGGTTTGCCTTATCTTCATGATATAGGTAATGTTGATTGCAGCAAGATGCGATTATTGATAACTTAAGATAGGTTGCACATAATGATATTGTATTCTTAGGAGTTTTGTACATGCTATGTTATATTGGAGCTATTGACATGTATATAATGGAGGAAATGCTTGCAGATGTAGGTTCAAGATAAACAAATAGGGTGAACGGTAAAGTACTACAAGCTGAGCTTATGAGGTCGATTTGCTTATCTTGAGAACTATCAAGTATAAAAGCAAGAGTGACATGAAGTTCTAGAGATAGTATTTATCATGGCTTCTATACTTTGTAGCTAATAGTCAAGAAGTTCAAGAAAAAAAAATTGTAGTTCATTAGTTATATGATTAATTGTTGGCTATTACAGGTGAAAGCATTCAACAACCTTGATCTGAACTTTAGCAGGTTGCGATTTTAATAAAACGTCATTGGGCTACGAATTGATGATGATTATGGAAGTAGGTTTAGATCGGAAATAATAATAATAATAATAAATAATCCTATCTTATCCTTACTTTAAGGTTGGTGTAATGAATTATCTTTCAAGTACTAGATATGGGTTCGTATTGGTTAAAAGGTAAATCAAATAGACACTTGAAAGGTAGGTTGTTATAATTATATTTTTATTTGTTATTTGTTATTTTTTTTAATTTTAATCATTTTTTGTCTATTATTTGTTTTTATCATTTTTCTTCTTCTCTTTTTTTTTTTCTTTTTTATTAGCTAAAAGGAATTAAATAAATGATATAAATAAATAAAACCTAGGCTGGAAATTGGGTCAGTGTAGGGGTTGAAGCGAGGTCCGAGTTGATTCTGTAGATCGCGTCAGGTCGAAAACGAGTTGCGAACCAAGTTGAAGGGCCAGCAAAGCTCCTAGCACACACAGCTGCCTCGAGTGTTCACTGAAGCGAGAGGTTGAGTGGGCTAAGGTTTTGGAGGTTGAAGAGTGCGATGGTGATGGTGGGTTGTTCTTAAGAGCGGTGGATGGTGGTGTTCCAAGTAGTTGCGGTGATGGTGGACCAGGGTCTAGCGATTAACGAGTTCAAAAGCTTAATTGAAGATAAAGACTTTTCTTAAACTAGGAAACACTAGAAATTGAATGGGACCAATTTCAGGCTCCTATATTGAGTGTACGTAGGAGGTAAAATGCTAGAGGGAAGGTATTGAACTCACGGGTTAGCTTTGTAGAAACAGAAAACGAAGATTGAAGTGAGAATGGTTTGTTTCAAGTTGTTATTGATGAAGGAAATGAGTCTCCAGACCCCCTCTTATTGAAGCTCAGTTTAGCTTAGGAAGTCCAAGAGTCGCATTGAATTTGAAAAATGGAATAAATGGGTCTTAATAAATTTGATTTTGAATCCATCATAATTTAAGTTAATTTGATTGAAATATTGATCAAAACATGCTCTTGTTCTTACTCAAACAACCTCTAAGAAGCTTTGAATTTCATTAAATGAGCTCAAATTAAGAATGTTGACTCACAGTAAATTCTACAATTTTAAGTTTTTTTTTTTAATCTTCATTTGACTAACCAAATGAACGAATTTAGACATGATATTCGATTCAAAGTACCATTTGAAGTTATGGTTAACTTAAATTAACTTCATTTTTATGATATAGAAACAACTAACCTAGATTTTGGTCAAAATATTAAAATTTTCAAAAAATTATATTACTCTTGTTTAAGCTTGAAACCATCAAATTGCATATATATACTTTGACTTCCTTTAACCTTAAAAAATAAAAGGGATTTCAAAATGAGACTCGATGACCACTAAATGACATAAAACCCTTATTTTCTCTAATTTTTAGTTTTTCTATTTTTTTTCCAACACTATTATTATTATTATTTTGTCATTTTTATTCCTTTTTCTTTTTTTCCTCTTTTTTTGTGGATATCTTATTTTTGTGTATTTCTCGAAAATTTCTTATTTCCATTATTTAAAAAAAAAAAATCTTAAAGCTACAAGGCTAAAAAATGGGTGTCTATAATCTCTATGACCCCATCATCATAATTTCCATCATCCTAACCTTCATAACCGCCACCATCACCACTATATTCACCTCTCCATAGCTACCTCCACCTTCAATTGGTATCCACCTCCATATCCTCTACCTTTGCTATAGCTAAATTTGCCTCCACCATTACCATTATCATTGTTACATTGAGCTTCATTGATGATGATGATCCTCCCATCAAGGCTTTAGATGTTTATTCCTTCAATTGCATCCCTCATGGATGTCTTATTGTTGAAAGTGATGAATATGAAGTTGGGTGACCTGAGAATCTCGTCCTAAGGAGGGAAAGCAAGCAATTTCTAAAGGATGGTCTTCAATGGCCTAAGCAAGAACTTAGATGAAGCATCTATACTTAACCCCAACAACTTGATATAATAGATTCAAAAACTCTAATTTGAAGTTAAAAGAAACAAGGAGAGGAATGGTTGTGAAAATCTTTCCTTTTTTTCTTTTTTTGGTTAGTATCGTAAAATTATGTTAAAAATTCAAAATTTTCATGAAAACAAACAAATCTCTTTGATAGAGCTTAGTAGTTTTCAAGGAGCTTAGTTCTTCCTAATATTTATTTATTTTTTATTTTGATTATCTATATTTCGACAGAATTTTTAATCGTATTATATCTCCTTTTTTCTTATTCTTTTATATCTTTTTTGAAGATAATTAAGGTGTAGCACACTTAATTGACAATTTTATGTATTTCACATTGTGATAGGCCCAAAGTGATGACTAGACAAACAGACATCAAGTTATATTTATTAGGTATTAACTTTGACATGCAAAGCTTTAATTAGGTGTCAAATTTAACAAGTTAAAAATTTATGTAGTAAATTGAATTTTTGAATAAAGTTGAGGTAGTATTTTTTGACATTATCCCGTGTTTTGGTAAGGTTCTTTAAAACAATGCTAAATTCAGTGGATCATAACTTTTCACTTGGAATGTGTTTTTAACTATTATGATATGTTCTCAAGGCTTATTTTCATTGGATAATTCAATAATTCTAATGTGATGATTAAATTAAAGTTGAAGGCTGATTTTCAAAGTTTTTCATACTTTAATTGCCTTAAACTCTATTTAGCTATAAAAGCTTTAATGGCATTAATACGTCATATAAATAAATTAGCAATTGGTAAGTATTAATAAAATTTTAGTACTTAAAAATATGAATGATAGTTTTTTAAAAAATACTTATTATCACAATTATATATTTAAATATTATTAATAATTATTTATTACTCATTCAAATACATGTATATCAATGAATCTTATTTCCATTTTAGTCAACTAAACCTATTTAAATTCCACCTTTACTTACTCCAATTAGTCAGAGTTGTTCGTTATAGTTATGAACCAACCACAAAGTTTAATTGAACAATGGATCGATGAATTTCATTTTATATTTCTATATTTTTGCTTCTTTTTTTGTCAATTAATTTGCATACTTGAATTTCTTTTTTAACGCTTTAACTACCTAAATTTTATTATTACTTGTCACTATTAATTAAAGAATATGTGTCAAATCATTAATTTACAATAATAAACTTACTAGAATACGGTATTATTATCTATAAAAAATTCTATATCTTTAACTAAATGATACAATGAAAAATAATTTAAAATTGTAGAGAAAACAAAAAAGAAAAAAGAAAAAGCTAGAAAAAGAAATCAAAGCCAAATTCTATTAAATATAGTTAATACCATTCTATTAAATAAAGTTTTTAAGAATTTAACAATAGAAGAAGATTGTCGAAACCCAAACCCTCGTAAGCGACTACGTGGAAGAAAAGGGGTGACCGTAGACCTCACTGCCATACTGTGTCAACTTGTTGGACTCCATGGGGAGTCCAATTGTTAACTATTGGTTAACCATTTATAGACATTTTTTGTGGGAATTGATGTATTGATGACCGAAGATCGATACGACTTATACTCTAAACTTTACATTGGTTATAAAAAAAAAACTGTATATATAATAATAACTTACTTGGTATGTATGCATGTGCAGTGTTGAAGAATGTGTACCACTCCACTAAATTGTAATTTTACTCACATTCCTTTAGGTTTATTCATATGTCAGGTTCGCAATGCTCTTGTATTGCGAGAAGATTTTAATTCGTGAGTCTCTTCAATTTATCTTTATGGGCATGGGATCAGTCGATGAGAGTAATAATAAAAGGAACCTTATCCTTAGATGCTTCTGCCATATTTTTGTTACTATGTCAATTATTTGGCGATTCCAAGTGACCGTAATCTATTAAGGGTATGTATCTTGTGAAATGGTTGAATACTTTATATTTCTGTGAAAATAATAGAAAAGCATTTGTACGTTTTAAGTTTGATTTACTTGATGGGATTTAGGATACTATGGATGGAGTTATTTATCTATAAGATACTCTATACATGGAAAAGTACGTAAAATTATGTAACTGAGAAGTGAAGCATACCTTATATAAGTTGATATCAGAATACTCATGTCTAATATCTGTTTAATAGAATTAAAATATTTATAATATAATTATTATTTATTATTAACATATATAGTGTTTATGTGCAACATCTGGTCACGCAAATGAGAACTTATATAATCATATTACAAATCAATAGCCAACGCAATTGCATTAACTTAACATTTAAACCATATAACATATACACATATAGGTATATATATACACTATTATGTAAAAATTGTTTATTACAAGTTAATTTATACCTATATAATAGTTGTGACTTTATAACCAATGTTGTTATTTTTGTTTATGGAAGGTTTACAACAACAACAATATAATTATTCAAGAGTAAATTGAGTTAATGCTAATGGCAAAACGCGTGGCATATATATATGTGTGTGTGTTGCGCATTTATCCATTTATTAATAAAAACAAAACACCAGTCCCATGTGCGGCAAAGCAATACAACAACAATAAATAACTCAGAGCATCAAACCAGACCAGTAGGGACAACCAGCACTTAACCTGGTTCCAAAAACAACCCCTTTGGTCCTCATGCAAGACAGATAAACAGTCTTCAAGTGGATTATTGAGGAAAATTATAAATGTATTTCAAGTATATTGATGTGCCCTTTTTGCTCTTTCTCTGACCCAGAAAGTGAATAAAAGAAAAAAACATAAAATTTTCCGAATCTCATCGTACAAACTTTCTTCATTGAAAAGACCTATAAACTGGGTCCTCTCAGAATGGAAAACAAATTTCTCGAATGTTACAGCAAGGGTTTTTTATTTTTATTTTTTACTCTTCTTCTCATACCATAAGGAACAAAGAATTCAAAAGTGGGAACAGGAGAATAATTACAAGAGCAGCACCGAGGGCAATCGCAATGCACGTCCACTTTCTCGAATTCTTTTGGTATTCCCTAGCTACGTGGAGCTCATCAGTGCCTCGTCTTACGAACGAACTAGCATGAGCAACATGCGATTCAATGTCGTTTAGTTGATGACCTTGAGCCTCCACAAGTGCAGCCATATCTAGGAATACTTGGTGCAATTCAAGCAGGTTCTTCTCGATCTCCTTCACAGCATCATGCCTTTCTTGAATTTCAGAGATCGTGTCAAGAATCTGACCCCTTCCTTGTTCTTGGATTGCCTTTTGTAGGAAACTCTCACTTTCTCCGCTAGCTATTAGATTCTCTATGGTTTCATCATCCGCTTTTTGTCCCGTTACTGTAAAATACCTCCTCTCGATTGTTTCCTTGTATTCTTGATTCATTTTTGCTCTTAGGTTTTGGAAATCATCCATCATATCCTTGAGTTTCTTCCCCAGTCCGCTCACCACGGAGGTCCTAGTCCTATCCGCGGATGACCCCGGTCCGCACCCCGGCAGGCTTCGATGCGCGGCATTGGACCTTTCCAGGGCTTCAAGCTTACCCTTGATGATTTTCACTCTTTTTAACACTTGCGCAACATCCGAGTCCATTCGGGCTCGGAGTTGCTTCATCGTGTTGGCATTGTGAACGGTTTTGCTCTCTTCATTCGCTTCCTGCAATCTCTTGTAAAACATCTCGACCTGGCTCATGTCTTGCTTAACATTCTCGATATCTTCAAAAAATTTATCGAGATTAATCGTTTCCTTTCCGGATTCCTCATCTAGATACGCTTGTTGCTTGAGATCCGTATATTTCTTGAACGAACTCGAGAATAAATCATTCATTTTCGCTAAAGCTTTTTATCGAATCGCTCTTCTTAAATTTATTTCCTAGGGAAGCATTACCTGAAAAAGTTTCATAGAAATCTTCCTTTTGGCCTTGACATTGAAAGGCTCCTAGGATTTTTAGAAATTTAAGGTTACTTTCCTCCTATAAAGAAAATGTGAATCCTTAAAGCACGTTACAAAGGAGGATGAAGGTCAGAAGAAAGCATACCATCACCTGCAAATGGAGACTTGATTAGGTCTTTATTTTTGGTAACGTGATTGTTAAAAAAAAAAAAAAAAGAGGGTTGAGATTTTTTTGGTTTTAGGGCCAACCAGAATTCGTGAAAATTGACGTTAAAGAAATTAGCAAACCTTTTGGGTTGCTCCCTAATTAAACAGGTGACTTCCTACATTTTCTGAAAGAAATTTGGAATGGAAAGTTGGCATTTGGTTGACTTTGTCTTATCTTGGACAACTTACCCCTAATCAAGTTTAAACGGTCAAGAAATGGGTCCAATGCTGTATAGCTAATTTACACGGTTTAATCTGATTCTAAACTTTTTTTTTAATAATTTAGAGTGATAAATTAAATTGGTTTGGAAACAATTAATTGTCTTGTTATCCTTTATTTATCGAACATGGTATAGAAAAGCTAGAACTACTATATGTTGTTTTTGAAGTAGAAATGGTCATTTTGATGGAAAAGTGAGGCATAGAGAACGGTTTTGTTGAACTAATATAAGAATAATACCATACCATGTGATGTATATATTCTTTTAATTTTGATGTTGTAGAAATAATTTTCAAGATAAAAGGAAATACCAAACTTAGTTACATTCTATAATTATATTACATTTCTTAGCGGCAATTTCAAGAGGATGAAGGTACACCATTTAGAATATGATGATGAGCTTGTTTAGTAGTATTTACAATAATACACTTTTAAGCCACAAAAATAATTTAATTTTTCTTAAGGAGGAAGGATCATCATATATCACAAAACAATTAATAAGGGGGATATTTTTTAAATGTAGAAGGTCATTTTTGTAATTAGACTTCTAATCTAATTTAACGCCATGGATCGGTTTTTTGCATTAGTGATAGGGTCTACAAAATAAGGCTTAATTAGGGATGTCCTAAGGAGATTTGATTTTTAAGCTTGGAATAAGGATCGTTATATTGAATCTACCACTCTTGGCCCTGCTCAATTATTTTGCATGAAAAAAACAAACTCAAAGAAGGTCTTCCCTAGTTCATTTGGGCTTTATTTGACTTTATCAGGCCTTAACCTTATTCATAATATAAACGAACTTCTTTTTACTCTTATGAACCTTTAAACTTATTCAAGTTCATATCCAAGCCCATGAAGAATCAAGGGGAAAAAAGGATTTAATGACAACTATTAGATAGGTAGAAGTAATCCAATGATTATCTGGAACGCTTGTTCTAAGCCATCCATATTGAAGTTATCTAATGGTTTAGATGAGCCTTCAAACTTTATAAATAAGAAACTTATCTCATTTTAGGGACTCAAAGCATTGGTTAGCTTAAGACAAATACCAAAACTTTATTAAAATAGCTCATTAGAAGATCAAATTAGCAAATTTCTTAAAGAGCAATCCAAGAATAATCAAGAACACCAAGTTTGATCTATTGTCACACACGCATTTAAGATATTGAGTTTATTTGTTCTTCCTCCCACATCTCTTTCTACAACATCCTCTACATATCATCTATTCAAGACTTCTCCTAAGTCAACTGATATACTTACTACACATAAGCCACCTACTATAGCAACCCTACCATATAGTAAATATATATAAAGAATTCATACAATATAACATCTGTTGGGATGTGGTTTTCTTTGTGAAAATTTCATAATAAGGAATAATAACAAAATATAGAACAACCAAATAAGAATATGACTAGAAATAAAATGCACTGTGCTAAAACAAACCGATTTATTAATCAAATCTCAATTAGACAAAGAAAGCCCTTTTCTTCATTATCAATAAATATAATGTTTATACAAAATCTAGTTATGAAAATAAGAAAATTTATATAATCATGTAACATATCAAGAGCTAATAATTTAAATTAGCTTCACATTTAATTTTATAACCTATATACAGGATGGTAAATGGGCTATGCTCGTGCCTCTTGTGCCCAAATATTGCATACCTTGCATATGCCAAGCCCAACGTACCGCACACCTCTACTTTTTCATCCCGTATGTTGCCCAGGTGCCTACATATATAAATTATGTTTTTTTGACTTCTTCGACATTTTTCACAAACGTTATCATCTCGTTATATATAAAAAATGAAAAAAAAATCAAAAGTTTTATTTATATTTTATTTATATTTTTTAAATTATTTAAAATATACAAATAAAAAATGAATATTTGAATTTCACACTTTATGTTAATGGGAAATCCAATGCACAAAATAATATTAGAATATTTTATTTCAATTTTATGTGGAAATTGTGAACTAGTTAAAAAGTTCAAATTAAAATTTGAATATTCAAGTTTTGCACCTTATGCCAATGAAAAATAAAATTACTATTGAATAGTTAAAGAACATTAAAAATAATAAAAAATAATTTTTAAATTAAAATGTTAATAGCTTTTACAATACTTAATGATCAAGAATTTATTGTAAATATCAAGTTAAGCATAAATGATGGCAATACTTTTTTTTAGTGAGTCTTCATCCCCCTCCACCTTTAGCTCAACTTGGAAACTGTCTACACGAACACGAAGAGTTTAGAATCACCACCCAACTTACAGATGGAGGAGGAATATTAATTAGCTTGATATTATGATGGGTTTCTATCTTTTTGTATAAAGAAAAAAAATATTGTGAATGAAAATTTTTGTTTTGTTTTCAATCAACGTTGCCAAAGTTAGATTATTATTTATTACATAAAGAATTGTCATGGAAATTGCAATATAAAATGAATATGCCAATTGTTAAAGATAATTTACTTTATTGTCCAAGCATAACAAGAGAGACGAATTGTTAATAAAAAATAGATAATTAAAAATATTTAAAACTTATCTTAAAATATATTGGAAATTATTCCCAAATTACATTAAAGAATTTTATTAAAAAATAAAACTAACTATGCAAATTATTAACAAATTTGGTATAAAATTATGCAATAAGAAAAGAAGTTTGCATAAAATTTGTTAAAGAAAATATAATTAAATACCAAACATGGTATAACTTATCATAAAGCTAATTCAAAAATTTAATTAATAAGTAAAAATTAAATTGAAAATTATTTCAATAATTATCAAGTAAAAGGTAAATTCAAAATTGTTTTATTAATATTACAAAATTATGCAAATTGTGTAGAAAAATGGTACAAAGTTGTAAAAAAAAATTGTAGTATGTTTGTTAAAATAAAAATAATTAAATATTAACTTCAGAAAGAAAAAAAAGGGGCAGCATTGCATGTCTGCACGCTCGTAATACTTGCAATATATCTTCCATGCAAAATTGAAAATAAATAAATAAATAACCATTTGTGGCTTAACAATAATAATTAACGCTCGGTTGATTATATTGGGCCACAACCAAATGGGCCCATGGATTCAGCTTCGAGTTCAAACATATTCGGGCTGAGGAGCCATCAGACAGAGGCTACTTTTATAAGCCCAACATTCAAAAGGCCCGAAAATTGCTAGCATTACGTTGACGACTTCTTCTCCTTCCCCCTTCCTGTCGTAAACCCTCGGCTAAACGATAACCAAAGTAGCCTAAACCGCGGCTTTCATGGAAGACGACGCCGTAGATGGAGCGGAACAAACTCCACATACTAGAGTGCGGCATATCAAGAAACGGGCACTGAGGAATAAAGCTCTTTCCGTTACTTTCGACGAGAAAGATCTTAAGTAAGCTTTTTTAATTTCTTTTTTCCTGTTTTATGAATTTCGAGTTTTGTTATTGTAATTTTTCTGAAGCTGAAATTTTTGTTTTGGATAATTTGATTCAAAAAAGGAACTTTGTAACTGGATTTCATAAGAGGAAGAAGAAAAGAAGGAAGGAAGCACAGAAAAAGCAAGAAGAGTCTCTTAGACGTAAGCGTATTGAGGATCGTAAAAAGGTGCCTTTTTCCCATGATTTATAGTGAACGTTGTCTTGTTTTACTGATTTGGGTGTTTTTGGGAATGGGCTAATACTTAAGAGTTGTGGTCTATTTTGGGTTTGTTGTGTATATGCTTCCTTGGATGGGGGTTGGTTTTACACTATTTCACTTGAGCAGTTGCAATTTAAGTGTAAGATGTTTTCAGGATTTTTCTATAAAAGCCCCTTAATCTGGGGTAAAAGATAGGGGTCAAAAACTGGGAGAAACTCGTGAAGATATTGCTAGGAGGATTCATTTGATCATCTTTCTTGCCCTGAAATGGCATCCCTGTTCCTAGACTCACTAATCACACATTGTTATGTATGAAAATTATATGATACTGGCCTCATCTTTAGCTTCTACAAGGCAGAATATCATTGAATTTGGGCAGTAAATGGGGATAGGGGAATACTGTTCCGCCATGTCAAGACCCTTTTGTTGGGACTATATAGAATGTTTCCTTGTATTGATGGTAAAATGACCGGTCTTCATGCTTATGCCACTTTCACAGCTGAAATAATTGTGAAGTTCAATATTAAGAGGAAGGACCTTCTGGGTAATGTGGGAAAGAAGTTCCTCAATGCCTCTCTGTGATGGGATAGTAACTAGGCATGGTGCGAGCATTTCAATATCTAGTCATTATTTTCATAAATGAGGTTTTTCTTTGAACATGGATTTTTCACGGATTTTTTTTTTCTTTTTCTTTTTCTTTTTCCTTAGATGTTATGAAATATTATCAGCAAACATTGCTGAATAGCAGCTTTGATTTTTTTGCCTGTCCTTTGCTGTTAGCATTTGGAAGTGGATTTGTCAAGGCCCATGGTTCTCTTTTGACATATCTATGCTAATGAGCACGCTAGGATCTACTATTTTATGTGGCATTAACAGGTGGGTATTAGATATTTATCTTAGTAACAGTTATATGGATAAGTGCAATCTGCTTCTGCTTAACTATAACTATGAGCTAATATGCTGAATTGGTGACCATATTGCTTTGAAACTGGGAATAACATCTGATTTGCTTGGACAAAAAAGCTTCTGCTTTGGTCTACTTATTGTGTGCATCAAATGATGTGTAATTTCATGTAGTTTTATATGTCCTAGCATATATCAGCACCTGTCCGCACCTCTAAGATTGAGGCAGCAAAACAATGAATCAGGATGAAACTTGTCTTATTGTAGTAATTGTCACATGGCTATAACTGATACCGCATTTAACTTCAAAGCTGCAGTAACTACTGTTTGTTGCGTTTCCTTTCATGAGCTACATCAGTGTGCCTTAAATCTTCAGTCAGAAGTACTTTCAAGCACCAACTATGCACACATCTCATGGGAATGTTTAAGTGAACTCCTCAATCTGACATTTTCTTTGTTTCTACTTAATTTGCAGAGAAAGATTGAAAGAGAAATAGCTCTATATGGTGGTGCCCTACCGACCTATGATGGGGAACCTGTTGAAAGTGAGGAGTTAACTGAGGATGAAGAAACTGAACCAAATAAAACCACATTAGGTAACTTTGTGTTTTCTACTTATCACTAAGAGGATTGACCTAAACCATTAGTAAGGGTTTGATCATGGACAACCTAGGTACGGCTTGGTCATGATTTGGCATTTTGTTTTGGCATGCCAACCCAAAGCTGGGACTGGGTTTGATGACCAATCTGTGATTTAATAATTCTTTTGCTTCTAGTTAATTTTTTTCTGAATTCATTGTGTACTTTTTTAAGTTAATCTTTTTGTCGCATGATCATGTTCTCATGTGATTGCTATGGTGATGCTCAAGAATTTGAGAAGCATCTCGAAATGCAGTATCCCATAAATTTAACTTGACAGTAGTGATACCAAAAAATAGTGATGTTTTGTCTTCTTCCCTATAAAATCATTCATATTCTAGTTATATAAAGCAAATCTTTCTTCTAATCTATCCATTTTGTCAACTTGATGAAGGTACGGCAATATATGACACTGGCAACACAATGGTGACAGTGAGAACAAGCGAAATTTCTCGCGAAGAGGATGATGGTTCTTCTGGAACAGTAAGAAAGGTAGTTGATGATAGCACAAAGGTAGCTGATAAAAGGCATAATGTACCCATGCAAAAGATTAAATCGTTCAAGAAGGTTGCAAAGCAGAAGCCGCACAGAAAGATGTCGCAGAAAAGAAAAGACAGACACAAGGGAAAGAAACATAGCAAGAAGAGGCACTAGTTGTCATTAGGATTTTCGATTGATTGGGAATAGTGCATCCAGGATAGGCTTAACTTATGATCAAATCCGCTTGTAATTAACCTGAAAGTTTTGTTTGTTCTCTATTTAGAGCCTGATATCTTATTGTAACATCCTTTCCTCTTTTGCAATGAATGATCAATTTGAGTAGATGAAAATGTTGTACGTTCTCATTAGTGGAAAACTTTGCTTCTATAAGTAACTACTAAAAGAATGCTAGCTATAAAATGGCGCACAGCCTCGGGCATCCTCCTTGGTTTCTATCATGGTGATGGGAATCAAACCTCTTAACCTAGCATTACGAAGCTTTCTTGAACAAAAGGAACCAATACATTCACATAATGTCTATTTATTTTATGTAATTGTTTTGCATTTTTTTTTATCAGGTATATTTTGTTAGTATTACAGGATGATGAACCCACACACTAATGCTTGGTGTGTGAGCTATTCTTGGACCTATATAAAGCAAGGGAAACTGGTCATACATTGCTTGTAATTCACATGGAGAACTGGTTGCCAAATGCTCCAAGAGGATTGGTTTAAGCATCATTTTGTATTGTTGAATTTTCTTTATTTAGCATAGGTATAAATACTTATTATTTAGGGTTTTTGGACAATACTTTTCGGATTATAACTTGTTTTTCATGTGAAGAGGGTTGCCTTCTTTCACAAAAACACTCTTATCAATTTCTATTAAAGATCGTAGCGAGTGGAACTTCAATTGTTGTAAATAATATCAACAATTGCAAATTGTTCTTAATTTTACTAGTGCGTCATATCTTGTATGAATTTGGAATCCTTTCTATTTTGTCCTTGTTGCATGAATTAGGGTTCATGAATAATTAGGGGTCATGTCTATTTGATTTACAATTGTTCAATTGAATCTTTAATTAGCATTGTTTAATTGCAATTGGATCCTTAGCACATCACATGGTTAGGACCTTTGCTTATAATTCAACAGGGTAGATTACAAGTGAGGGCATTAAGTTTGCTAATGTGGACAAATCTGAACCCTTAAAATGCCACTGGATGAATTAACACTCTTCTTTTGTAATAAGTGGACTAAAGCTCTTTCCTGTTTTGATTATTTCTCTATTAGACATAAAGGGATCAAAAGTTGAAATTAAAACTTATTTTCTAGATGCATATGCATTATCTAGGAGCATATTCTAATTGTTGTTATTCAAATTCAACCTTTACTTGATTTCAATTTATCCACAGTTGAGTGAGATTCATGTTTGAGTTATTCAATTATATCATCATGTCCAATCCAAATTTTATGATATGTGACTTGATGGTGTTGCAAGTTTAATCAAACTTGAGTTGTACTTACTATAATATGAGTTAAAGTGAAGTTATGCATCGATTTTATATTAGTTAGAACAAAAATATATTTTTTAAAAATAAAAGAGCAACATAGATGATTTAGGATATTAAGAGAAGTGGAAGAGGAGCAAGGTGAGTGGATAATGAGAATGAAATTTAGGATATTAAAAGTTCAAATGAATTCAATAATGGTAATCTTCATGGTCAAATCTAATAAATATTTCCAAAATTGGTTTATAAATATTGTTTATGCTTATAGGGGAAAAAAAAAACACTCCTACAAATTGAATAATGGACCCTTTTGCTAGTGTTGAGAGAAGGAAACATAATGGCTAATCCCTAGTAAGCAAAGCATAGAGAGGATTAAGGGAAGAAAGTATTTAATTCATACCACCAAGCAATCAGCCTGGGTTAAAGACCATGGGTCCTTGTTAATGCTGTAACTTAAGACACTTTTAACTATGGTTTATCCAATAAATAATATAAAATAAAATGAGCTTAATTGAATTGAGTTTATCAAAAATCAATCGAGTCGTGATGAAGCTTAAAATTCGAAATATAATTGAGTTTAGGTTCTATATTATTTTGTCTAAATATGACTTGTTTTACTCATTCATCGGTGATTTTATACATGTGATAATATCTTTTTTTGGGGGGGGGGAAACCAAAACATAATCTCTCCTCTCAATCTTTTGCAAATAAATGATTAGTAATTTATTTTTAGCCAAAACATGACTTTTTGTTTTATCATGGTGTCAAAACATGACCTTAATATGGTATCCGATCAACTCATTACTGACATTACAAGTAATTATGAAATGTAGTACTCTTTGTGAAAAAAGTCCTATATGAATTATGAGAAAAGAAGAGTATCAGTATATAAAATTAAGGTAGAGGATATTAAATTAATATTTGTTATTCACATGAATTATAAAAGAGATTATGATCCATTATGAGTGATGAGGTTATGATCCACCAAAATTTTTAATGTCTTGTCGATCACCCTATAGCCAAGGAGGCAGCTAGCAACCACCTATGGGCAACGGCTGAACAGCTACTACGTTAGAGGAGAGTTGTGCATCCCAAGAAGATGGTCAGTGGCCAACCCTAGCTATGGGGTAACTGGCAAGGCATTGAAAAATCTAGTGCGTTACAATGCACCGCTGTAAATGCATAACCGTTATTCTTTCATCATTTAAATCAAAGCGAACAATTATTCTCAACTAAGGCAGAGGAAGATGCCAAAAATACCAAGCCTGTTTCTACCACAGAACATATTTACTGGATTTGGCATGAGGCTTGGTTGGAATTTCTTAAATTGGTGTGAAGTTTATATTTTAAACACTTGTTCTATATTCACTAACTATGAGCTATTCATTCAGGTTATTGGGAAAACAAAAATGACAGCATAAGCAATGGAGTGACCTGGTTTCTGTTAAAAGGATGTCGACTTCATTTCCACTTAACAAAGTTGTTTCAGGAGTTATTCTTGAATTGAATGGCACTCTTATAAACACAAATTACCCTTATAAGTTTGCTTTGTTTGGGCATTGGCTCGAAGTTATTTTACATATGCAATTCAATTAAGTCGGTGGTGGAAAGTTTTTAATTCTCTGCTTCATGTGATGTTACTATAAGATTTCCTTTTTTTTTTTTTCTGTAAGGTATAAGGCTATTATTAGTTCATATCAGTTTGTATAAAGTTAAGCATTCAAATTTTTGAGGGAAAGCTGAATTTCTGAAATCGTTTGATCATCTTCTGTTGATATAATTTGTTTTTATTGCATGACAGTGAGTAGTTGTGAAACATTGATCCAAAAGATTGTTCATTTGCTTAATGGAGTCTTAACTGGAAAATATTCATGGCATTGCATTAACATTAAATGTTGATTTTTGAAGTGGCAGAAGTAGGATTAACATATTAATCCAATCTTCAGTATAAAATAAGAAGATAATCAGGCAATACTAGCTACAAGTCAAAAGGTAAGGAAAATGTAGATAGGAATGATGCATTTAGTTATAGGTATAGCTTTTACCAATTTTTTTGACTCAAAAAGGTACAAAAGTTGACATGTGGTCTTGTTTCCCATGAGTTAAAATTCAATAGGAGATACCCTAACAAATGTACCTAAAGGACTTGTACCGCCATTTTACCTCTTTAGATCACTTAAAAAACTTATTTTCATCTTTTGGCAGATGTAACTATGAGTGAGGTTTTAAACACTTTCTTGGTTAAACATGGAAAACAACGGGACAACAGAGAAGCACTCAAAATTGTAAGAAAAACGCCTTCTGAAGCTGCAGAAGTTGTTGTGAAGGATTATGGACTTCCTTTTGCTACTGGGGAATTCACCTCTGAAATCATGCCAGTGTTTACGAGTAAGAAAGGAAAACCATGAGCTTGTGTTCCTTTTGTGCGTAACTTTGGCCTTTCTCATAAATGGTCGTAATATTCACTTGAAATTTAGCCTTTTCACAATTTCAAGCACCGAAATCGATTTGACGATTTGGTTACTGCTGGTATGCATGATTTACCAAGGTGGCATAGCATGAAATCTCTTCCAGGAGCCAATTGGCTGATAAAGCATTTGAAAACTCATGGAGTCCTAATGTCACCTGTTTCAAATTCCCCCAAAGACTACATAAAATCGAAAACATCCTCTTATAACGGTGGTTTCCTTCCTCAGATTCTACCTTTTAGCGCCTTCCGGTATGTCATCCTCAAAGCTAATTATTCATGGATTAACACACGGGTTAGAAAGGGGCCTTGCCTGTCATTATTGGTGCCGATGAAGTGAGAACGGGGAAGCCGTCTCCTGAAAGGGTCTACCTCCATTTTAAGATTGTGAAGATCCTCTGAAGCCTCCATGGGCTTAATTTACACAATAATAAGTTGGATGTAATATATGAACTGGAAGCATGGTTTGAAATGGCAGGGCCAGAAGGTACTTTGCCTGGCGAACCTTGGCACATTGGTGGGCCTATCATTAAGGGACTTGGCCGAGTCTCAAAGTTGCCTGGTTTTAGACCAGCCTTTTCATCTTAATAACAATAATCCCTAAATCATGTAAAGGGTAGTGGCTTATCCAGGCTTTGGAGATGGAGATGTCAAAATTGAACCATATGTTTGTAGTTATAACTCATTCAAAAAGCACTAAATTATATCTGAAGAAATCCACTCTAAATCTAAGTCACTTGGCCCATATAGTTCATATTAGAATCTGTGTGACGACAATCTTGCTTCAATTTTAATTGATGACAGTACAAACACGTTTTGAAATTTTGGAAGTAAATCAAATGAATGACTTTTATTCTTCTTTAAATGAAAACTGGCGCAATGTGCTCAACCGACAAAGGACAGGTGGGTTGCTTAGGGATAGGCTCGCCACAAAAGATGGTGTAGGATGGCTCGACAATGCCCAATCATCTATAAATTTTATGGACTCTGCATAACATAAGGGTGGACTAGAAAAACTCACCAAATCAAAGCAAATAAGGATAAACACGTGCACTCTTAAATTAAAAATTTATTATTAGTTTGGAAGAATAAACAAATAGAAATACTTTATGATAAAAAGTAATATTTTGCCTAAGATTTAAAATATTTTTATTATAATAATACGATTAAAAGGACTTTTTTGTTTTATGTCTATTGAAATGTCTATGTAGTTTACTATTATGGCCATTAGATAAGTATGAGCTCATGATTTATTGAATATAAAAAAACTACCATAAAAGTTATAAATCTTTTCAATTTCAACACCTTAATGTACTTAAATTTAATCTTCTTACCTAAAATAGGAAATTTGATATATATATATATATATATATATACATGAAAGTAGGGTAAACGGGTCGGGTTTGGGACGGGTTCATTGAAACTCGAAACCAACTTGACAAAAAATTATATACCCAAAACCTATCTTGACCCGATAAGGTTTTTTTTTTTTTTACCCGACCCGATTAACAAATAAAGTAACTCGAACTCGACTCGAATGGCAATTAATTTTTTTTTTCATACTTCAACTTATTTTCATATGTTATTTATTTAATTTATTATTAATCTACTTATGATGGAAAAAAGAGAACAATAAATATAAAAATTAAAAATATAAAAATATATTGATTAAAAATATAATAATAATAAAATAAAATATAAAGATTATAAATTATAATATTAATTTATTATTTTTTAAAAAAAATATTAGTTCGAGTTTTCCTATTGAATTTTTTCTAAATCTCATAACTTGACCCTAAACCTTATAGGGTTTTTATCGGATGGATCGAAGTGGGTACCCTATTACGACCCGCCCCGATTGCATCCCTACATGGAAGTAAAAACTGTCAAACTTGTAGCATAATGGGGATTTTGTTTTTCATTGAAAGTAATTAAATAAACAAATATTACATTGGAAATTCCAGTGTGGCTTATAGTTTACTTAAAAAAAATAATTGTTCAAAATGGAAAATTTTTCTCTTTAAATAGAAAACTATGTAAATTTTGTTACCAAAAATTATTATGTCATTATTTCTATTTTTTATTTCACTTTGTCCTGTTAATTTTTATTTTACCATAAACATCTGTAGCCCCTCTGTTAGACTATTAATAAATTTTCAAGTGCTCATGGTTGGCAGTGTTTAGAAATAAATATTATTCAATAGAATTTGACACAAAAATAGCTCACTTATAGCTAGCGATTAATACAGAAACAAAAAGTATTCACAAGTCATATCTATGTCTATTAAAAACATAAATTTAAGATTGATGAATCCTCAAAGATTAAAGTCTTGATAATCCATAGATAATATGTCATTAATAACTCATCACCTGAATTGTCATTAATAACAAGTTTCACATAACGAGCGATGATACTCAATAAGAACAACAACTACTCACAAGTAAAATGAAGCCCAAAGTACATGTGATTAAGTGAATGTAATGTGACAAACAATACAAATGATGTCTCGTTTAAGGTGTAGATTTAGATTTGCAAGTCAAGAGGAAAAGTCGGTTTCTTGAGCAATGGTTGGCACAGAGAGTCAAGCGCTTGCCTAGAGCCCAACCAAAAGAACAGTCTGATACTAATTCCTTGTTGATATTCAGCTAGTTAAATCCATTATGCCCTCACTTAAACACATTCGATATGACATTTAAGTCCCACTAACAACGGTTGTCCGAGTTTCTTAACTGGATATTGACATCAAATATTTAGTCATCAACCCATTTATCCCACACAAGCAAGCCTTGACATCTATACAACTATAGATCATACCAACTTACACACTTAACCCACAACTAACTCTGAGTGGTTAGTTCATGACCCACGTGCTCATTAGGGGTGAATGTTTTAAAATTTCAAACCAAATTAGATATTGGGTAGGTTCAAAACTAGTCCGGACCTGTTTGGTCACAAATCGGCATAATTGTGAACCAAAATCGGCCCTTGATCCCGAGCTCATTCATGTGAGTCGCCAAGTCATAGGTTGGTTAAGCCCATGAACTGGCTAAATTTTTTTTCTTCCTTCAAAATTTTCAGTTCAGCAATTAAACTCGCTAGTTCAATGAATTCAACTAGTGAATCAATTAGGACCCATCGAATCAACGAATCTAATGACGAGCTGAACTAGCCGGGCTAGTTCGGATCGACTTACAAGTCTAAACCGATTCATGCCCATGTCTAAACCAAATCAAATGAATATATAAATTTTTGCGATTATTTAACAAGTATGGCCTAAAGGCTAAAAGTGCAAAAGAGAACTTTCACATTTTTCTTTTTCTTTTTTTCCATAAAAGTGAAATGAATCTTAAAACTTTTATATTTTTCATTTATTATTCACTTTCTTTCACAATTATAGTACATATTATATAAATAAAATAGATTTTACTAACAAGTATTTGGAAACAAATGGAAAGTAATTTAAAAAAATAAAAATAAAAATACATATGACTACATGGCATTGTATAAAAAAAGTGAAGATATTTTTGCCACTTAAGTAGAAAACGTATACAAAAATTATTATGTTATTATGTCTATTTTTTATTTCACTTTGTCCAATTAATTTTTATTTTACTATAAACATTCGCAGCCCCTCTATTAGACTATCAATGAATTGTCACGTGCTCATAGTCGGCAGTGTCTAGAAATAAATATTATTCAATAGAATTTGACACAAAAATAGCTCCCTTATAACAGGGGATTAGTACACGACCAAAAAGTATCCACAAGTCAAAGCTCTATCTATTAAAAGCATAAATTTAAGATCGGATGAATCCTCAAAGCTTAAACTCTTGAAAATCCTAGCATCACTCGTCTCTTATCCATAGATCATATGTGAGACTAGCATTGATTAATTTCCTCGAGTAACTCATCACCAGAGAAG
Source organism: Laguncularia racemosa (assembly GCA_037954665.1). Classification (NCBI taxonomy): domain Eukaryota; kingdom Viridiplantae; phylum Streptophyta; class Magnoliopsida; order Myrtales; family Combretaceae; genus Laguncularia; species Laguncularia racemosa. Next base: position 4,401,906 of record JBBMOL010000011.1, read on the forward strand.
TGCCATTAATATCAAGTTTAGTGTAGAGGGTTCGAATTGTTAATTCAGTATGTTGGGCCAAGTTTATAAATTATTTAATTAGATTTATTGGATTAAATAATAGGATTTAATGAGTTTAGTTCATTAATTAGAATGATTTAAGAAGAATTATCTTCGTGAGCTCGAAATAGAAATCGTGTGAATTTTATAAATATAGATTACTAACAAGTAATTAAGTTGATCAAATAATATAAAAAGAGTAAAGTTGTCATTTCCACTAGAATTAAACCAACTATCACACTAATATCATTTCTATTATTGTATAAGTACACAAAAAATTACTAAAATAAAAATATATACTGATGCTAACTAAAACTAACAATGAAATTGAAATGATGACTAAAATATATCTTTCTTGATTCAATTAATAAGAATGTGAAAAAATTGAATTTACTTAATATCTGATCATATTATAACTAAATTATAATCATATTTAACTACTTATTTATTCTTGTGAATTTACTAAAATTCTTTATTTTTCTTCCAAATCCTAAAGCCCTTTTTATGATATAATAATTTAAATCATCTCCCGAATAATTAAATTACTAGTCAACCAAAATAATTTTCTAGATTTTTCTAGTCAAATTAATATGAATTCAAATTCAAAATTACTCATCTTTCAAATCGTAATTGACCAGTATCTTAAATTAATTTCCCATGAATTCGTTTAATTATAAATTAACAAAAAAAAACTCCTTGTTAAGCCCTAATCGCAAATTAAGTTTAATTAAAGATAATAAATTTTCGGATTGAACTAACTCGACTAAACAAGAACCTTAACTTATTCTAAATCTCTTTCAAGTTCAATAAAACATTTCAAAATCATATGTTTAAAGTTCTAAACACATAATTATAGCATCAAAATTCATAACAAGAATAATATAAATATCTAAATATATTATAATAGAGCAACTACTATAAACTTTTAATTAAGATTTATCCATTTTCCACTAAGAAGAATTTGACACATGATTAAATCAAGAAAATATACCAACAAATAAAAATAATACATTAAAGAGTCTATAAAAAATAAAAATTTTTTATTTGTAGTGTGTAAATAAATGAATAAAAAAAAGATAATAAATTAAAATACTGATGTGAATTGTTTTTTATGACCACAAGTTTCTCTGTTCCTGCGTCGACTATGTTTGTGTTTTGTGTCTCTTAGGTCCAAGTGCCCTCTGTTCGTGCTGTGGATGTGAATTAGCGTGCGTCTCATGTGGCGTCTTTCTCCGTGAAGTTTTCGTTTTGAGGCTCTGCAATCTCCTTTGATTCTCCTGTGCGTGGAGTTCTCTCTGTAAATTTCCTTTTCTCGACTCCTTGTTCGTGCTTTCCATGTCGTAAATATCCGTTCTCCGTCCGCGGTGCTCTCTCTCTCTCTCGGAATGTCGGCCAGAGAAAATATATATAATCCCCATAAATGTGTTAATACTTTTATTTATTATTCTTTTTTTAAATCTAAAAAGCAAATCCAATTTCTTTTATAAAAATATGAGCCAGTCTTCTTATGTATGGAAGATGTAATTTTTCTAATTTATCTTCTATTAAATATATTGAACAGTAAAAATATTAAAATATAAACTTTTGTATTTATAATTGTTTATAAATTGTAAACACTTGTAATAGTCTGTCTTGATAAAGCATGGCTCTCTTGGTATATTTTTATGTACTTTTGGCACTTTAATGCATATATTTTAAGAATTTGTATATTTTTTCTATAAAATATATATATGTATAATAAAAAGTTGGTAAAAAAATATATATATAAATATATATTTTATCAGTCAGGCAAATTTATGCACTTATAAAGAAAGATATTGAGTGTATGTCAAAACTCATCTTATCTGTCAATGGCTACGTTAATTCAACATATGTCATCAAACCAAAGAATTTATAAATACTTAACATTTTCTTTTCCTTTAAGAAAATTTTTCCAAAAATTAGAGAAACAATATTCTACTATGAAATCTCTACTCTCAAAAAAATGAACAAAAGCTGAAGTAGGGGATAATCTCAATTGCTTAAGAACTACAAGGTTAATGCGCGAGATCCCCTTTAACTCCTTTGTCTATCACTTATATATTTGAGACTTTTTATGATTATTTGTTCCTCCTCTCTACCACTTTCTTCTTAATCATTTCATTACGTGTAATTTTCATATCACTTATTTGAAATCACATATAATTCATTACTCACATGATGCTTATGTAATTACTCCAATCGAAACCCTCAATCTACATTCAGCAATGATACTCAATAAGTACAATGATGCACCAAGCACATATGACTGAATAAATGTAATACAACAATCAATATAAATGATGTCTCACTTATGATATGAATTTGGTTTTGCAAGTCAATAAGAGAAGTTAGTTAACCTTGATTTCTTGAGCTATAACTAGCTCAAAGAGTCATTTACTTGCCTATTTCATGGGACAATTGAACCTAACCTACAACAACAAAAAGTAAAGAGTCTCATATTAATTCTTCACCTCTATTTCGCAATTGGTGATTCAATGTATTATTCTCCTACTTAAATGCATTTGATTTGACATTTAAGTCCCTTTAGCAACATTTGTCTAGGTTTCTTAAGTAGATATTGACATTAGATATTTAGTCAACAACTCATTCATCCCATATAAGTGAGCCCCAACGTCTATACAACTACAAATCACATCAACTAAGATATTCAACCCACAACTAGCTTAAAATGGCTAGTTCATGACTTGCGTGTTCAATAGGAGTGGAAGTTTTAAAATCTCAAACCAAATCTAATGAATTTATAATTTTTTTCGATTATTTAATCAAGTATGGCCTAAAAGGCTAAAAGCATAAAAAAGAATCACTTTCACATTTTTAATTTTTTTTTCCATTTAAAGTGAAATGAAGTTTGAAGTTTTTTACATTTTTCATTTATTATCAACTTTCTTTCATAATTATAGTGCATATTATATAAATAGAAAAGATTCTATTAATAAGTATATTTACATGAAAGAATTTTTTTTTTTTTTAGAAAAGAAAAGATACGGATGACTGCATGCCATTGTATAAAAGGCCAAAAGAATAAAGATTTTGCATTTTTTTTTACCTATTTTTCTGTGAATTGTGTAATAAACCTAGGAAAACGTGAAATTTTTATTTCTTTTTCTCTCTAACGATTGCTCCTGCCTCACTCATTGTGCATCCCTTGTAGATAAGTATTGTACCGAACACATGCTATAACATAAACGAGACCAAAAATCAATAGGATAAAATTTCGCAATCGTTTGATAGTTTCTTCATGTCCCCTCTAGCTACACATTATTATATAAAAGTAAGACCAACAAAGTGCGCACAATGCAGTTGGAGATTTTCTTTCTAGTCCCCTATAGTTCAGGTGTAACAGTCGATTGACACAATTGGTGCTTTTAATTCGGGGAAAACTACAATAGGGGTAATCCTTAAAGCCACATAAAATGTTATTAGCACGATTACTTTGACCATAAGACCTTTTTCCCTGTATTATTCGTCCCTGCCTTTTTTTTTTTTTGGGTCATTTTAACACCTTTGACCAGACATCTTCGTAATCCCCAACTGCTTTAGCCAAAGAATGTTCTTCCTTTTCTTTCTCATCTCTTTTACACATGATTGGATGTTGCGGTCAAACATTTCCACATAAGGGGACACTGTGCAAGGAAATCCCATAACTGAGGAGTGACGAATTTCTAAGCCCAAATCCATAGAGCTTATTATTGTACTTGCAAGTAATATCGGTACAACTTAAAAGGATCGATTTCCAACTGGATATCCCACTCACATTATTTATTAGCCTCGCCTTTTATAACAAGCAAGTGATTGTCCCATAATCCTAGGATAATGAGTGGTTAGAACAAGACAATGCATACAGCACGAATCATGTTGAGAAACCATCCTGTGATGACATAACATACACATGTATCTATAATTAAGGCAGTGTAATCGAAATGAAAATATCATACCAATCAAAATAAAGAAGATATTGCTCACTGGTTAGCTATAACAGGAGAATGTATGCAGCACCGAACTATATTGAGAAACCCATCAAATTCAGACAAAAATGGACTTTGGATATGAATCTACAATTGACATTTTAAGACACTGTAATCGAAATGAGAAAGATATTATTGGTAGCCATAACGAGAGAACTATGCAATGTGAATCAAAGCAGATCAAATAGAGAAGATATTGTTTCCTCTAATCTTATTACCGAAGGAAGCAGAGTATGCATGGAGTACAAACTATACACAACACACACTCGGGTTTATCTTTTATCAATACAAAGAGCAGAATCAGAATCCAGCTCCTAAAACAATTCAATTCAATCCTAACATACAATATATAACCCGTAATCAAATCCCCCTATTATCCCTCTCTCATTCATTTACATAGATCTACCAGCGTCATCGACTGACCTAACCCGATCCGATCTTCAATCGAGAATTTGAAGAAAAACCGGCTTTCCAGAATCATCTATTGCCTATCCCTCAATCCAGAAACTTCTACATGATGATTGATCCGTCGGTGTTCCCGATATCAAACAAAATCTTCCGCTACGCCACAATCTACAGCAACATTTCATTCAACGAGACGAGAGGTAAGTACGTATTATTTACAGGGTATCATCTTTAACATTAGTTATTAGATTTCTTCGAACAGGCAGGTAGGGCTTCCTCTTCGAGGCCATTGCTCCATCTTTTCACACGGTGAGGCAAAAAGTGTCACCGAAACATCCTCCAGTTTTTTCCTGCAGGATCTCGACTTGCGCGATCGCAATGGAGCGTTAGGAGCTTCCATCTCTTCGCTCAAATCGACGAAATCAATCGAAGGAATCCTGAATGCACGAGTCTTCCTCGGAGTAGTGTATGCGAAATGAGATTGTTTCGCAATCACAACCTGCAATTAATCACAAAAGCTCCTCAATCAATCATTGAAATGATTGAAATTAAACTGATAAATGACATCATATTATCAGTTTACTTACAGCTTCTCGGATCGTTTTCGATACATGGAATAATTGCTTCAAATCTTCATGATCAACACCACATAAAACTCTAATCTGCAAAAATTATATAGGAATTAAAATAAATTGATCATCACATAAGCAAAAAATAATAATAAATAAATAAATAAAAATAAAAAATCGAAAATATTCTATTTTTAGATACGAACCAGAATATCCTGTGGGAGAGATTCGAGAAGAGATTTCTCGAACTCAACCTGCATCATTCTCTCACTGCATTGTCTCTTCAACGGAGTTTTAAATTCCGTTTCAGTTTCAGCACAAAACGATGCCGTCGTAGTTGCAGTTGTAGTTTCCTGACCGCTCGAAATCACAATCCGCTTCCTGCCTAAGCCACGCGTGTACTTCACTTGCCCTAACCCTAACCTCTCTCCATAACCACTCTCATTCACATTCATTTTCACATCACGCTTCGTCGTCTTCAGCGAACTGCATCTCTTACCCAACGCCATGGTGTTACGCTTCGGAACTAAAATTAAACAAAACAGACTCGCTTATCCTGAGTTAAATTATTATTTCCTCTGCAAGAAAAAAAAAAGAAAAAGAAAAAGAAAAAAAAAGAAGCAAAATTAGAAACAAACAACAACACTGAGCCGACTCACTTCGAGTTTGAGTCTGGTCTCCGATTCGGAAGCGTATAAAAGAAGAGGAAAGTATTACTAGATATTATAGGGATTATTGAGATAGGATTTTCGAACCTGTTACTGCTAGGTTTGGAGTACGGTTTGGAATTTGCTATATTTGAGATAGAGTGTTCTTTCCTTTCTCTGTTGATCTCTGTGTTTGTGGAAATGGAAACAATGGGAGTAAAAATGACAACTTGGGTCTCATTTATAGTGGACCGTGTGAACAGAATTTAGGAGTGGGTAATTTATTTTTGTTCCTAATTTTAACTTCTTCTTTTTTTTTTTGGAAAAGCTGGACATCCGTGTTTCGGGTACTGAAAAAATTAGTATATAAGTACATAAATAATTTATATCTGAAATCAATTAAAAGGAAAAAAAATGTATTATTAACATATTTTTACTTATAACCATTCTAAGATAATTTTCCTTCATTCTATTCACTGCAAATTTTTTCTTTATTTATCAGCTTATTTGAGCAATTACTTTTTAAATCATGAAATGTCCCATACTTATGTCATTTTCTTACATTTATATTATTCATGTGTTTATATAATTTTTCAATTCATATGGATGGATGGTTGCATATCTAGATTTTTTTTTTCGTCTCAATAATTTTTTGTATATCAAAAAATAAATAAATAACTTGTTTAGTTATTATCAAGAAAAATAATATGCTTGTTAACAAGTCTATTTTATTTTGTTTTGCTTTGAAATCTATAAATGATACGATTTAGTGTATGTGAGAATTTTTTTTGTTAGAAGTAAAGAAGGACCGTTAATAATCAAGACATATCTTTAGTAACATTTTCATAGATAATAAATACATTTGAATGAATACTTAGTTAAGGAAAATGATGAAAAAAAAATTATTTTAGCAAATTGTTAGGTTTTCACCAAAAAAAAAAAAAAGTAGGTAATTAATTACACTATCCATTGCATTGGATTCCAATTCGCACATAGAAGAACAGAGGTTTCTATGGAAAGAAGCACCATGGGATTTAAAAAATTCAAAATATAAAATAAATTATTCACGCGGTTTGTGCTTTCAGGAGAAGCTACCCGAAATTTCGAATAAAAATATCTTCCCCCCCGTGTGAAGGAAGCACCTTTTTTTTTATTTGACATTTTATATTTTCGTGTTTGGCGGTTAAATTTGGAGCACCCAAAACTAGCCGTTACACCATGTACACGCGGCACGCAACTACAGACGACAGGAAGGTGCATGTGGAGTTCTGGATGGGTGACGTGGCAAGTGGACGGTACGAGTCGGCGATGTCGGTCCACCAGTTGGACACGTCTTTTAGAAATCCTATGCTTCGCGGTTCAGAGAAAAGTGCGGTCTTGATGGGTTTTTGCTGGAAACTGGACGGAGTCAACGGCGTTGATTGAGTCAAAATTGGAATACGGTTTTTTTGGTCAGACGCAAATTTGCCTTGGTTTCCAAATAGGCGGCCGAGAGATTGACGGCTGTATAGGTTCGTTGGTAACTGGTAAGTATACTTGGTGGTCATCGTAATCTAGTGACTCGTCAGGCTCATCACCTTGTCTCCGTTACGGAATATATATATATATATATATATATATATATATATATATATATATATTATAATGATTCCACAAACTTACAAATAGATAAAGTATCGTTATATAGAGTAGATCGTAATCCAGTCAGTTATTCCCATGTCAAAGTCAGACTCCGATTAAAATTGTACTGTGTATCTTAAATAAAAAAATATTGAATATAACGTTTAATTTAAGATTTAAAAATATTTTTGATTTCCACACGTTGATTTGTCAAAGTTTAGTCTCATCTTAAAATGAAAAAGGCAGTATAAAGGACGGTAAAATTTGTTAAAGTAAGCAAAAGTTATTGATATATTGGAATGAATTTTAAAATTATAAAAATTTATTAATAAAAAGTTAATTTGTCAAAGATTTGATAGAAAACACCAAATCTTTATTTATATTATAATAAAAGCAAATGTATAATGAATTTTTATTTTGTTAATTCTACTTGAAATCTGCCACGAATGTAGCGTTAGATTCGCACCTTTTTACTGTATTATCGTGTAAACATCTGTAATCTGATCAAAACACACATGATGGAGGTGTTTATGTTGTGGAAAACATGTCCTCACGCGGAGAAAGAAACACGGAACAATATCCAAAATAAATGTCTGGTTTTATCACTTTGGATGTTTAAATTATTGTTGAGCTAAAATATTGAACAAAATTCCTTTTTTTTTACTTTTTTTTTTTTCAATTCACTTCTTTTGTTTTGACGGATTGATCGTAACTCACTACTTGTCATTGCACGTGTTATCGAATGTTTGATACAAAATCAATTACAAATGATTACATTAAAAAAGCTAAAATATTTGCCATGTTGAAATAATTTGATTATTAAAAAAATTAAATAATTTCTTTAATGAAATAAGAAAATTGAATTTGGCCATCTCGTTGGTAAAACTATTAAAGGTAGTTGTTTCTTGTAAAAAAGAGGGGAAAAATTAAATGAAGATCTAATCCATCTATCTATTATAATCAATTAAATACCCCTTTTTGGATTTGACATTTTCATTCATAAAATTCTTAAAAATACACCTAAATAATTTCATATAATTGATATAACTATTAAATAATTTTTTTCAAACATAATATATCTTTATACTTCATTTTCATGTTTTTAAAATTAATTGTTAAACAGTTCTTTTCTCACCATCATCTAAAATTAGACATACGAATTAAAGTTTCTCAATTTTTTTTGTTTTTCTTTGATCTTTAGCATAACATAATCCGAAACAATGTCTTTGCTTTATCCCTTTTACGGGTAACTTCATGTGTACTTTATTTTCTTTCATAATTAAGAACTAAAACTTTTCAATTTTTTTTTTTTTTTTGTTTCTCATTCGATCTCTATCATAGTATAATCTAAAACATTCTAAAAGGATACGAAGTAGAAATTTTTATCTATGTTTTTTCTTTCTTAATAACTTTCGCATGTGCTTTTTATTTTCTTTTGAAATAATTAATATTATATATAACTTGACATATATTATTGTATTTTTTATTTTATTTTAATGAAGTTATCCCTTCATGTTTGATACCCTCGTAGAATAGATTTTTAATCTTCTAGCCATATCAAGGAAACTAAATAATAATGAGGAATGGATAGAATATAGAATAAGTTGAGAACTTTATGACCCCAGACATTGAAGATATCCGACTTCACAGATAAGATCATAAAATAACACAGTACATTGATATAAAGTTACATTTGACTTAGAAGACTCTGGAAAAGGTATTTTTTTCAAGCTTTATTTTACTATTTTGTTATCCGGTAGAATATTTAAGAAATATTAAAAGCACTATTTATTAATTTTAAAAGATGAAATAGTTATTGAAAGACAGATAAAACCTTTTTTTTTTAATAAATATTTGAAGTTTTAAACATTAAATTTTAAAAATAAAAATATTAAATATACATAAAAAGAACATAAGAGATATATTAACAATCTATCCTAAAAGAATCAACAAAGAATTTGATTGAACTATCAAATACTTACATGTTCATATCGTTTTGTCTTATAATTTCTGCATCGAATTACATATTTATGCTTTCTAAATGCATTACTTCTACATGGAAAATTAAAACTACAAAGGTTATACAAAAACGTTGCAAAAGAATGCAATGGAGTGCGCTTTATATGCAGAAAAAAAAAATGTTTTAAGAATTAAATTTATCTTGACAATTTTATTGAATGAAAATATAAAGCCAGTATTTAGTAAAATTGGTGATTTGGAAGTAAGTCAACATTGTGCTAGCATATGGAACTATGCATATGATATACATTATTTCAATTATTACAGTTCGATTATTTAATTTTGACTGTCGCAGCGTAGCACGAGGATCGTGCTAGCTAGTTCTCAATCAGCAAGATCTAGAAAATAGCTTGTGTTTGTGTGCAATGTAAAGTTTTAAGATGTCTACATATGGAGTAGGTGGTGAGACCAATGTCGAATATAAATGCTGTTTTTTTTTTTTCCACCATGAATGTTTAATATAAAATGAACTAGAATCACTGAGATGAGTAACTTAAAATATTTGCTATATATATTAAGCCAGCCATTGTATTATATATATATATTATCTAACTAAACCTTTTCTCGTTTATATGGATATTTTTTATCTAAATGAATTTAAAATTATTTATAAAAAAAAAAGAAAAAGAAAAGTAAACTTAAAATTGAAAGTCGCACCTTCCTTTTGTGGCATTAAACATGTACGTACACCTTTAAGTAATTAAGTAAATTAATAATCCCTTTTATGAAATAAGAAAATTGAGATGTGATCACATTATAAAGAATATTACACTATTACTAAAGGTAGTTTTTCATAAATATAAAAGGTAATTTTATCTCTAAAAAAGGAAAATTAAATAAAAATAATGACTTGTAAAACAAATTATCCATTTTCTAGCTATTTTAAAGAGAGAGTATCAAATAATAAATTGTAGATAATTTTTTTTTTTGGTAATTAATGATAGGAGTTATAGTAAATTAACTTCAAAAATATGACAAAAATTATATATTAGAAATGATCCGAAAATTCTAAATATCGATAAAATCTTATAAACTCGATATGATTGGTTGGAAAAAAGTGAGTCTTTTAAACTTAATAATAGCTTTTAATACTTATGTATCTAGGGTTATTTTCAGGTTCTTTTAATAGCAAGTTCCATCTATTCCGTTCGGGGAGAGTGGAGAAGTTTCTCGTCTTCTTCACCTCGAACAAACTGGAACCTTCCTCGTAGAACTGCAGAAATGACCTTCGAATGACATCCTAGTCTCCAGAAGGTCCTCGATTTGGGTGTTCGACAACCTTTGCTTCCATCGTTGTTTGCGTTACAGTTACAGTAAAGCTGCATAATATAATTTAATGACGTTACGAGGAAAAACCAAGACCAAGTCCTATGTTTCATTTCAGCAAATTTGTAATTTTCTTTAACACGTAATGATTTTTATTTTTGTTTTTCATTTGTGCAAAAATTAAAACAGAATTTAAGAAGAGATTATTTAAACAAGGGTATAATCAGAAATTTATTTTAATATGAAAAATTTTATTGCACTCTTTTCATTTTTTTAATATAAGCGCATGAATTTAAAATAACAATATATTAAAACTTGACTATTTTTTTAATAACTCTTAGTAAGTATTTGGAAAAGGCTTAGGAAGAAAATACTGAAATAAATTATAGTCATCATTCTAACTTTACCTTATATTCAAGTCCTAATTTTACAATAAAACCCGATTTCCTTTGTTATATATTATTCTTTTGGATTTTATTTAGACTAGTAACCCTATTGCATGGTTTTGGTTGCAATCTTTGCAAAAACCCTTTTATACGTGTCCGTAAATTACTGACTGATGGACCTTTTTCCATGGCCCAGACCAAGTAACAGTAATGGATGCCCAAGCCCTATTATCTCAAGCACTTCAGTTAGTCCAATCTTCCTGGGAGCACCATGGCTCTTGATTCATCAGCCTCTTGACCCCTTGCACAATTAGAACAAAGAAGACGTTGAGTATATATTTACTTAAAACTATAACGTAATAAAGGTGATGTTTATGTTTAGTCTCATTAGTCGTTGACATATTCACATTGCATGTGTCAAAAGATTGAATACTTTGATACGTATTTATTTATTTTTATTTATGTTTAACTTAGTAATTAGTTATATTATTTATGCTAAAATAAACACATACAATAGCGGTATATTTGAAATTTATGTACGAGAGTAAAAAAAAAAAAAAAAGACAAGGGAAGAGAGTATGAATTTTCACTTTAGTTGTTGTTATATGTAACCAATAGTTAAGATTACAACAAAAAAGATGTATCATAATAATATCACAAAGTAGTTTAAAATTTTAATTTATCTCGAGTATTGATTTAGAAATTAATGGAAATGGAAAAGAAGAAAATGAAAAGAATCACATTGGTTAGTAAGTTCTATCATTTGTCATTTTGTATTACTTTTTGTGTATATTGCAAATACACCTTCTATATTTGCTCCATATTTGCTTGGCTTCATATCTTTAAAATTGGACATTTAAGCCCTCAAACTTTTAAAAAAGTGTATTTGTATTTCTATATGATCATTTTGTCATTGATTTTAATGCACTTTTTTTCTTTTTTCCTTTTACTTTTAGTGTTTTTATTATTTAATCTAATGATAAAATAGTAAAATATAGTTTGAAAGTACATATTTCAAAAATTTAAGGCTTTAAATACTCAATTTCAAAAATAAGGATTTAAATACACATGAAGCAAATATAAAAAGATGTATTTAATTTATTTTTCTTTTTGTTAAAGTATATGTATTTGTAACTTACACTTACTTTTTTGACGAAAGTTGATGACTAGTTAATAGTTGACTTAGGATTCTAAATTCTCTAGAGGGCAACAATGGGCGTTTCATCTGTTATTTGTATAGATAAAGATATTCTGAATTTATTTTAGATCATGATGATTATGTTTATTTAAATTGTATGCAATTTTTTTTTTTAAGAATAACGGGTTATATAAATTATCAAAAGGATTAGTAAATGGGTGAAAAATTGATGTAATTTCAATCCGTTTGATCCATTCAGCAGGTGAGTTATGTTACACGTTTGAATTACAATTTATTTAATAAATCGATGGCATTACAAAATGAGATTTTTGGACATAAATTCTTACAAACTCTAAAAAAGTAAAAAATAATTGGTAAGTCAAAAGCTATGGCCCATGATATACAACTTAAATCATTTTAATTATATAGTAGTTCAAGCGTTATATTTGATTATCACTTGATTCATCCTAATCATTTGGTAGTGGTAAGATTTTAAAATATCATTATCAATAATAACTATAAAAGGAATGATAAAATGAAAAAGATAAATCAATTAAAAGAAGATAAATGCGATTGAACTAAAACCGAACCAAAGCAAATTGTTTTAAAGTAGTTTAATTTGACTCTTTAAACCATTTAGAGCTTTTCAATTCAAAAGGCCTTGCAAACATGTCCAACGGTTCGGCTCGAACCGACTGCATTTAGCAGCTGATTTCGCAAGTTGGAATTTACACCAAGTGATAGACATGCCACATCCTTTACAAAGAATATGAAACCATCCAATTTATAAAAGCTATGGCTCCATCAAGACTTCTACATAATTATTTTCAATGTGGAATTTTCGCTTTTGCCCATTCCATGCCACGAGTCATTCTAAAAGATTAGTACATTTGAAATACATTGATATTTCATTTTCTATAACAATTCCAAATTGCGTGGCCCCGCATGTCATATGCTTGCATTCTTAAAATGTGAAGTAAGTAAATCTTTAGTAGGAGATCTATAGGGATAATTTTCCATTTATATGTTAGATGCTAAAGTATTCGGATTCAAACATCATAAAAAAAAAAAAAAAAACGAAGAGATATTACTTTATTATAAATTTTATGATTTATATATTAGATATTAGAGTATTTATATTTAAATATCTTTATTATAAATATTTTAAATACACAATTATCAGTCCCCATAATCGACCATATCATGAAAAAGGAAAAAGGAAAAGGAAAGCTTTAGTGGGAGACCCAAGTGTCCCCTAGAGATGGAGAAAGAACACTGTTTATTGAAACCAAAATTTAGGGGGGCCATTGGAAGGTATCAGGATAGCTATAAAGATGAAATCGCTTTCTACTTTTTTTCCATTATCTTTTGCAGAGAGAAAGCTTCTGTAGTTGAAAATAAGCTGAACGTGCAAAGAACTGTGAGCTGTCAAGTCATATACCTAGAGGGAGACCACAGACGTTACTTTCATGAGCTACTGATAGATACAAGAATTTCATTCCACAACTATTCCTGAACTTGATATTTCCCTGCAATCGTATCATATAGACAAAGAAGAGAAGGGCAGAAATTTCAAAGACTATGATGAGAACTTCTTGTATTAACCGAGATTTCATAGAGCCAACCACAAACAGCATGATAATAAGTGGCATAGGATTAATATATAGCAGCATGTTAGCCATGAATTCCGATATAAATATCATGTGTGAAGTGGTAGTTTCTACGAGGTCTTGATGGAAGGAATGTCCACATGAATTTTGTCTTGGCGGTACTCTCAGCTCTATGCACCTGCATGTGTAAATCTTTGACGGAATAAGATTCTTAGTTGATGGAGCAAAAGACTTGGGAACCAATGAGCTTATAAATGATCTAAGCTCAATTCCTACAACTGCCCCTAAGAGCCCACCTGCTAAATGGAGGTCAGCATTAAACTCTTTTGCGTCATGAGACTTAGATGAATCTTATATCATTGCATATGTTTTAGAGTGGATATAAAAAATTGTTAAAACTTGTTCATATTAAGTAGATAAATGATATAACCTCTTATCTATCCTAAAACCAAAAATAAAACCTCGTATTATTTCCATAATAGCTATAATTTGAAACATATAAGTACGTATGGCAAATATAATAGAAGTTCAACCATATAATTATATAATCATATTCGATTGAAGAATACTTTATGGGATTTATTGTTGTTTAGTGTTTTCAGCAAAAGATGTTACATTTTCAAGCAATGTAGTGTCCTATCGAAGTGTTTGAACGAATTCCTTTAGAAGGCAATCGTTCATTCTTTTCTCCTCTAGAGAATACTCAAACCTCCTCTTCTTCTTTTCTATTTGTCCCTTGCCTGATGTTTGGTATATTGGGTTTTGATTTCTACCAGTATAAAACAAAAAAGCATATTCCTCAAAATACAAAATTTGTAAATTTCAGAAGTAATTAATAATTTATCTAAAATGTTTTTTTAATCCTCTAAATAAAAAGATTAAGTGTGAGTTTTTTCTTTATTATTTTTTCCAAAGGGCTTAAATAATATTTGCGAAAAACAATTTTCACAAAAAGGTGTTCAAAGAGGTGGTGAATTTATATTTACGTCCTTAGTTCTTATCTCATGCTTGATCCACTTAAAACTACTTTAAATTTGATTCAATATCTAATCCAGAATAGGCACAAATCTGAAAAATGCATCGTTGAGATTAATATGTTGGCTGAATTGTCTAAAAGTAGATAAGACCGAATAAAATTTTAATACATAGGAACATTTATAACCATAAGTATTAGTTTTTTTAGTATGATTTTTATATATGTTAAATTCTTCTTTATCTTACCTATTATTATGTTTGACACATTTAATGTATCTTTTTCTCGTAAGTCCCAGTCAAACTCTCTCGACACTACAACATGGTGGAAAAGATGGAGTGAGACCATGGAGGAAAAAAAAAAAAAAAGAGTGGAATATGGGACCAATATTATTTTCTTTTTGACTTTACAAGAAAGGAATATGAGTCTTGCTTTAATCTAGACAACGATTTGGTACCAATCAGATTTAATTCTAATTTAATCATGTTATAGGAATAACTTCATCAATTTGAATATTTCAGAAAATACATGCAGTTCCTTGTAATTAAATCTCAATTATCACGGCCCTTTGATTTCACCTTTTTGTGGCTTTTTTTTTTTTATTATTATTTTCTAACAGCAACTCGTTAATTTTTTTCAATGGCATGTTTAATTTATAGAATAGGATAAAGTAAGGATAAGATTATAATTCTTAAGAAGTAGAATAAAATAGTAATAATTATTTTTTATAATTTTTTTAAAAATTTATAAATAAAATTTAAAATATATTAAAAAACTAAAGAATAGTTATTTTCGTAGTTTTGCAAATGAATTGCATTGCTTATTTACAATAATAATAATAAACACAAAAATAAATTTATAACATATGATAATTATTATAATCCATTCTTAAAAATAAACCAAACGAGACATAAGTTGTTGATACCCATGCCCGCCTTATCCTTTGCTCTAGTCATGATGACTTCCCAATGCTTTCAATAAATGCAATGTTCACTCTCGTTCTGAATCCACCAAAAAGAGCAATCATAAAGGCGTTTATTCCTCTGTATCAATTTTTTTTTTTTTCTGAAAAGCAAATATACACATGGAGTATGTAAGGATTGCAAGCGCCATTGCCCTGATAAAAATTCTCTTTTCCCTAGAAATAAGAGAATGCTTTTTCAACCTCGAAGCTTATGCGAGGGTCTTCGGTCTACAGTGTTAGCAAACCTAGGTAGTCGCGCGGGTTCTATATTTCCATATTGCTTTAACCAGAATTAGTTCACAAATTTCAGTTTTTTTTTTTTCCTTTTTAATATAATACAATAGAAATAAAGACCTCCACAATTTCAATCTTTATTATCTACAATATATTGAGATAATAATAGACCAAATTTGTCAATTTTTCACGCTTTATAGTCTAGTTAATTGCAGCTGAAAGATTTCCAATTTCCAATACAATAAGTATATATATATATGGTTTTGATATAGTGATAAAACTGATAAATGCAAATTTTATTTGAATGTTTAGTACCGTTATGGCGTTCAACGGGGGAACCAGTATCTGAGAAATTACTTACTAGGATGGCTTATCGGATATTGGAAAAGAAAATGCCAAGCGAATTCTTAGATGATGGCAAAACCCTTGTATGCTATATTGCATAAACAGTGTTTTCCCAGTACTTGAATGAAACATGATCGATACTCCTCTTCCTATTCCTACTAAAATACATAATTGGCCATCATAAATCCTAATTTTTTTTCTTCAAAATGCAAGGCCAAACTCCGTATAGTTTTGAAATTCCTAGAAGGAGCAACTCCCCATTTTTAGAATTGTCCCTTTTTTTGCTTCTAACTTGCGACTTCCAGTGCACAATTTCGAACAACTTTGTGGTTACACACATTGATGTCAAAAGATGTTCTGGTGTACCATCAGATTCATAAACAACTCAAGCCCCCAAATTTCCCTCATCAGGCACATACAGCATGGAGTTTTCTAAGTTCAAGTAGAAGTTAGAATAGTTCTTGACCATCTTTGCATTCAAGAAAAGTAATAGCAACTTTAATAATTGTAAGAATTAAATGCTATAATACCACAAATATGTCAGAATTCAATGCTTATATCTAAACGTAAGTCTCATGATGTGTTTTTGACAATTTCAGACTTGGACACATGGTATGTTCTTGAATGCTCCTAGACTCATCAAAATGTTCAAAGCACTAAGAAGCACCTACTTTCTTTTTTTTTTTAATTTTTTTGCTAGCTTAGTAAGGAAGATAGTAGATAACTACCCATGGCAAGTTAAAGGCAGTTAAATCCATGCTTAAGGATTCACAAGGAAAGGACCCACTGATTTGAGAATATAAAGAGTAGTGAATTATTCCCTATAATGCTCTGAAAAGTTGATCATCATTATCCATCATAGAGATTAGTGAATTTATAAAATGGATTGATTCTTCTTTTTTTTTTTTTTTGGAAGTTTTCTCATCAATGTAGATTTACATGTAATTTAGTTTTAGAATCACTTGAGAAAGTTGTAATGTAATTTGAAAACTGATTCTTGTTAAGGACACAAGAAGTTCTGTTCACAATATTTATAAAACGATTGTTTCATTTGATAATATTTGGCATTGAGAGGAACGATTAACAAAATACTTGTAATGCTTCTCAAATCAATTTTCAACTAAATTTTTGTTTGTTTCATAGATAATATTCTCAAAATTGATTCTTCACTGCAATCTGACATGTATAGTAGTAATACTCAACAAACATTGTAATTATCAATATTATAGGACTGGTAGGTAGTTTTACCCATTAAATTAGGTTGCTTTTTTATTTTTTTTCTATTGTTGGGTATAATGGAGGAAAACTAAATATTTAAGGGCCTTATGACTGTTTTTTTTCCCCATGTTTCTTTTGTGGGGGTAATGGAGAAAGGCTATGTGTTTGTAGGGTTTATTAGGCTCACATGAAATTCACGAACAATATTTAACAGGAACCTAGCACCTTAAGACGGACGGTAGCTCAAACTATGTAAATAGACAAAAGTGAAAAAAAAAAAAAAAAGAAGCTAAAACATAAGTTACATTAATACAATCTACACATATTGCATGATAATTGTAGATATTTGAACATAGAAGATGTTGAAAAATTATTGGAAATTTTTTCTCTCGATAAACAAAGCTATATCCTATAATATAGTCAAATTTATTATTGTTGATGTATGATTATAATAAATTAATAATCCATACCCGGTACGTTGTTCTATAAGTATAATTGTGAAACTGGAACTAGAACCGAAAATCTTAACTTCATTTTCATCATTTCATGTATTGCATCAAAATATACTCGGTTCTAGTAAACTCATCTCATTCAAATCACTATCCCCTTAGGAGTTAGGAGGCTAGAAACTGTTTTGAGGATACTATCTCTCCTTCTCATGTCTACTCAGAAAGTCATGTTGGGCGATATGAAAACGAAAGTGTTGTGAACAGTTGGGAACACTCGAGGAAAGCATGGCTAGAAAATTAAAAAAAAAAAGTTCGGATGTAACAAGACATCTTCATGCATTAACTGAAGGGGAGACAAGAAAAGATCGAACAACGATATAAAAGATGGAATGAAAAGGAGAAAACATGCATTTGAGCAAAGCTAATGTCGTCGGTTCGATAATTCAGGTTTACCTAACAAATTGGTATGCTCTATTTTAGGCAAACTCTCTCATCCTATCTTCTAACGAGAGATTTTTGTCCCAATCCAATAATCTAATTTAACAGTAGACGTTATACCCGCATCATGAGTCATGAGTGCCTTCAAAAAAGAGTATTAAAATATATGATTTCGTTAGTCTAATATATGTACATCTTACGAGAAAAAAAAAATGTTTGGTGTATATATAATTATAATAGATTATACACCAACCTTGATGAGAGAACAATATGATATGAAATTATTGAAATAAATCCCAACCATACATTTAGAAGTTAGCACAGTTTTATCTGTTGTCGGTTTCCTTAGCCCATCAATCGCTTGACATTGAGATATCCCTGTTACAACTTTAAAATTCAATATGATTAAAAGATTTTTATTTTTATTTTTATGAGATCATTTAAAGTGGCTTGAAAGATATTTCTTGCTACGTTTCTGTTGAATAGTGAATTGCATATGCTAGAGGCCCACCGCCCGTATTCCCAGCAATAAATATTTCTTGTTTTTCAAAGCCATTGATTTGGTAGCCAATTTCGATTTATTCCTTTTTTCTTTCTTTCTTTTTTTTCAATCTATCTTCACAAACTTGTCCACTAATCTAATTACATCATGCTATTTTGCGGTTTTTTATTCTTTGTGGCTTCCCACAAGCAATGCTTTTTTCCTTTTGTTTGCAAGACAGTCGTACTAGTATACTTTTTCTTTTCCCCATTTAATTTGGTATTTACATTTACATAAATATCAAAAACAAATTCTTTTTCTTTTTCCCATTCAATTTGGTATTTACATTTACATAAATATCAAATACAAATTTTAAGTTGCATTGTATGTACAGAATAACATATAATACAATAGGTTAATAGAACCATTTTGTAGTAAAGTATTAACTATAGTAATTAAGCCCATTTCAATAACGGCATTCGTGTAGTGTCTAACATGTTGGGTTGTGATATTTATATACAATGTGGAGAGTTTATAAGTAAAAATCCGTGCAATTAGCCACCCTTATGATATTGGATAAGCCCTCTTACACTAACCTTATGCCACAAAAGTGTTGATTGCGCCATCCATATTCAATTTAACTTATGAAAAGTGGTGTCATTCAACTTTCTAAGGATTTTTTCCTCTATTACTCAAACGTTAGGATTCATATGCTTAGCTTATGGAGAGTTGAAGTAGAAAAGAGACATATGTAAAACATAATGCCTTACTAAAAACAAGGTTGTTTTGAGAATTCTAAATAAACCTAACATAAAGAAAAACAAGGTGGGCTATGCTATGTAATGGATTGACTGAAGAGAATGCCAAGTGATGTTATGGTACAACCATTGGTGGCAAAGTAGTGGGAAAAAATCCAGCATTAGTAGTTTGAGTGATCATCCTCTATAAATGGGGGGATTTAATTGAAGTAGTTCAAGTATATGCAGCGTGAGTCTTGTGTTTTATGTGACCTTAGAAGAATAGTGTGGAACAAATACGTGAGATAACCTAGAGAGAGAGGCAAGGAGGAACAGGCATTCTTACCTAAGGAAAATTAAATGCATAGGTAATAAATGAACGAAATGAAGAGCATTAAGCCACTACTCTTCTAGGAAAGCAATTTATCCTTCATTTTGATCCTTACTTGATCTTTTAAAGTAGTAGTTTAATAGCATGATATTATTTCTCTATTCTCTTAATTTTCTAAAGTAAAAGAATCTTTTCTGTATTTGTAGAGTGTAGCCATCAACAACATGTCCATTAGATTACATGGACAGTAAACATTTTAGATGAGTTATCCTCCTGATAAATCCCCCTCATAAGTTGATTTTGATTCTAAATCCATGGAAAGCCTCTCTAAGTATATGAGCTTCCTCAAGAAAGATTGAGATTGGATGGACAATCCAATGATCACTATTTAAAGCCCACCATGCCAAATTTCTCTAAATCATCCTAAGTTCTTCTTCTTCTTCTTCTTATGTTTCCTTCTCTAAAGTTGACAATTTCTTCTTTTTCTTTGCAAAGCACAGCATAAATCAAAGGTAAGTAAAGTTTCTTTTAGATTCTTTTGAGGATCAAACTTTAGTAATGTTATTTGACACAAGTTTTGGTTGAAAAAAAACTAGAAAATTTACATTATTTAGAGAAAGGATAATAGATAAATAACAGTTCAAAGAGTCCTACATGGTAAGTGTAAAAATCCATAATTTACGGCGTTAGTGATGGAGGCATGTCTAGGAAATGGAGTGTAGATTCACTTGAAATGCCACATGGGCCAATTACATGAATTCAAGATAAAAGATTTAAAGATGCACTTAATGGCTTAATCCAAGATGTCCAAGAAGACGAGGTCCACATGCAACATACTAGGGATGAACCAAAAATGATCTATGTCATCAACAGTGATATGGAAGTGAACCAAGGTCAAGATAGGCATATTTGACCAAGTCATGAAGGCTAAAAGGTAGATTTTTTTATCCAAGTCAAATTTGGGCATGCATAATATAGATCCTAAATCAAGTTGCTATTTTAGGTTCTTATCTTTATTTTCTACTTTTGATTTCAAAACTTTTGTTATAAGGAAACAAGCTATCTATTTATGGGAGTGAATCGTAAGGGCTACAAAGTAGGGTTAAGTATTATATAATTACCTTTCCATTTTTTTGGCTAGATTTTTCCATTGTTTGTGGCCAATTTCTTGTATCTATTGCCTATTAATGGGCACTTGATCAATGAGAATTGATCAGCATTATTAATAAAATTGAGGGTTTAATTTCTCTTTGATTCTTGAAAAAACTTTTTGAACTTATCAATTATTCCATAACGTTCATCAAGACTTATCAATCGGATCTCTATCATTGATTGTGGCATCCTCTCTATACCAAGGTTCTTGCTTTGCTAAGCAACGGGTCGTAGTTTTCATACATTCTTAAACGATTTTGAGTTGATTTCTATATTAGGTATCGGGTTTCGTCATGGATTGATGTGATTCGTATCAATTTGGTATCAGAGCTAGTTCTTTTCCTTATCTTCTTGTGAAATTCGTGGGTTTAAGTCTAGGGTTGATTAAAAAAAAAAAACGTGATTCAAAAACTACCATTGCAAAGGTTTTGATTGAACTTTTGCTTAAGAATTTGATTTGTTTAGTTAGTTCCAAAAGAACCAAAATGGAGATTAAAGGGAGTAAAAGCCAATTAACTATTATGTGTGAAACACAAGTGATTTGAGTGAATCATTCTTTGAGTGAAAACACATGAGGGAGTGATTTGTGACTTTTTCCCCCTATTATTATCACTTCTAACTTTGTTTGCAGCAATATGTCGAACAAAAGCACATCCAAAGGTATGATGGAAGGAATTGATACGAAGCTTGTTATGGAAGCTTTAACTAGTAAGATGAAGAGAATGTTTAGAGCTAAATTGGAACAATTCCATGAGAAGATAGAACAAAGCCCAGAGCAGTCATGAAACAGTCCTCTAGGATGTAGGAGAGAAAGGCTTCCAAGGAGGGAAGTGTGGCTAGAAGAAGAATATTTTGAAGGGGTTAGTTTTGAGGATAAGTTTGATCGAGGTTCAGTTGAGAGCATTAAGAGGTATAGAGGGAGATTTAGAGAAGCTAGGAATCGAGAAGATAATAATTTGGGTAGTATAAGGATGAAGATTCCATCATTCTATGGAAAAAAATGACCCTGAAGCATACCTTGAGTGGGAGAAAAAGGTGGAGTTGGTTTTTTATTATAACAATTATTCTAAAGTTAAGAAGGTGAAGCTTGTTACCGTAGAGTTTTCGGATTATGCCATAATATGGTGGGACCAACTAGTGTTGAATAGGAGAAGGAATAGGGTGCCACCAATAGAGACATAGGAAGAGATGAAGAGGGTGATGAAGAAGCGACTTATTCCAACATATTACTATCGAGAGTTGTACAACAAATTGCAAAACCTCAAACAAGGCAATCGGAGTATGGAGGAGTACCATAAAGAGATGGAGCTTGCGATGATTAAAGCGAATATTGAGAGGACCAATAGGCTACAATGGCGAGGTTTTTGGCCCGTTTAAATCAGGAAATTCAAAATATAGTAGAGTTACAACACTATGTGGAGTTAGTGGAGATGGTTCACATGGCAATCAAGATTGAGAACCAATTCAAGCGAAAGGGTAGTAGTGCTACCCATTTAACACCTAATTCAAGTTCAGCCACTTAGAAGATGAATCCATGGGAGAAGAAAGAGAAGTAATCCAACACTAAGCCAAAGCTCGAACAAAAACAAGAATCAAGGTAAATCCAATTCTTCCGATACTTGAAATCATGATATTAAGTGTTTTAAATGCCAAGGCAAGGGTTATATGGCAAGCCAATGTCCGAACAAAAAAATTATGGTGATGTGGGATAATGGTGAGATTGAAATATACAATGAATTGGTTCACAATTCTATGCCATCATTAGAGGATGCAAATGATGAGGAGTACGTTACCCAAGGAGAATTGTTAGTGGCAAGGAGGGCTTTAAGTGTGCAAGCCAAGGAAGATGAAGAGATGCAACGAGAGAACATCTTCCACACTAGGTGCTATGTCTAAAACAAGGTATGTAGTGTGATCATTGATAGTAGAAGTTGTACTAATGTTACTAGCACAACCATGGTAGAGAAACTAAGGCTTCCAACAAGTAAGCATCCTCAACTTTATAAATTGCAATGATTGAATGATAGTGGTGAGGCGAAGGTGAATAAACAAGTGTTCGTTTCTTTTCGCATTGGAAAATATGAAGATGAAGTTTTGTGTGATGTAGTTCCAATGCAAGTCGAACACTTGTTATTAGGTAGACCATGGCAAAGGATAATCACTCTTGTTCCTTTAACACCAAGTCAGGTTTATGAAGATCAAGTGAGGTTACAAAAAGAGAATGAGCAAAAGAAAGAGAGTGATAAAAAGAAATTGAGTGAAATTTCAAGAGAAAAAGAATGAGGGACCAAGAATAATGAAAGAGAAAAAAAAAATGGCAAAATTGAATGATAAGAGAGAAATAGAGAGAAAAACAAATTTTTATGCAAGAGCAAGTGAGATTAAGAGAGCATTGTTCTTAATGAAGCCTATGGTTGTACTTTTGTACAAAGAGGCACTTTTTAACACTAACTAACTTAACACTTCTTTGCATAATTCTGTTGTCTCTCTTTTGTAAGAATTTGGGGATATCTTTCTTAAGGAAATCCTAAAAGGATTACCTCCTATATGAGGGATTGAATATTAAATTGATTTTCTACCTAGCACAACCATTCTAAACCGATTCGCTTATTGGAGTAATCCCGATGAAACAAAGGAACTCCAAAGGCAAGTTAGTGAATAGATGAAAAAGGGGTACATGAGAGAAAGCATAAGTCCATGCTTTGTTCTAGTGATTTTGGTTT
The DNA here is from genome assembly GCA_037954665.1 of Laguncularia racemosa. NCBI lineage: Eukaryota > Viridiplantae > Streptophyta > Magnoliopsida > Myrtales > Combretaceae > Laguncularia > Laguncularia racemosa. The sequence goes on from JBBMOL010000011.1 coordinate 4,425,657, forward strand.
ATAAGAAGGATGGGTCGTTGAGGATGTGTGTTGATTGTTGAGCCATCAACAACATAATGATAAAGTATCCCCATCCTATTCCTCACATAGATGATATGCTTGATGAGTTGTATGGGTCTTGTATCTTTTCCAAAATTGACTTGAGAAGTGGATATCATCATATTAGAATGAAAGAACGTGATGAATAGAAATCTACATTTAAAACAAAATATGGTTTATATGAATGGTTAGTTCTGCCATTTGGTTTAACTAATGCATCTAGTACTTTCATAAAATTAATTAATCATGTTTTACGTGCTTTTATTAGAAAATTTATGGTTATTTATTTTGATGATATCCTTATTTATAGCATGAACTTGGATTACCATTTGACTCATTTAAAATCTGTTTTGGATGTTGTAAACACCCCATTTTTGCCCTAATGATCAATAATAATCAACCATAATTAATTTTCAATTTTTTTTCATTTTTCTCTAATTTAGCAAAAATAGGAAAAATATTCAAAAAATAAAATAAATATGAAAAATATATCAATTTTGGAAAATAATTGCAGAAATCACAATAAAAAGGGTTAAATAATTTTTACAAATTTTTGAAATTTCAAAAAATACAAAAAATAAAAAAAAATCGCATTGCATATATGCAAATTGCGAAAATAAGAAAATTGCGAAAGTGGGCTAGCCTAGCTGGTCCGAACCTTGGTCTGGTGTGCACGGGAGTGGGCTCGATCACGGGTTCGAAACGCGGGGGAGGCAGAATCCGCGTTTTGCAAATTTTTCTTTACTTGGGACACGTGTCAGCATTTGATTGGCTAGAGCGGACGCACAAGCCGGGCGCGTGATCATCTTCAACCTCCGTCCGAGATCGTCGGTGAGGAGAAAAAATCGAATTTCGGCCGTTTTGATTCAATTTTTTTACACAAATCCAACAAATCTTCAACTGAAATGATATAAACATCATCCAATTGGAATCAAATCGCAACAAATCGGAAATGGGTTTTAACCGTAAATCCGATTTGCTTCAATCAATGGAAATCCGAGCTTATCCAGCTCGATTTCTTGCACCTATAAATAGAGGATGAAGGGGAGAGGCAGAAGCACGAATCAAAAGTGAGAAAAAGAGAGAGAATCAAAGCCTCGCCGGAGTTCTTCAAGCCGCGACCACCGATCAAGCGTCGAGCTGCCACCAGGAGGCGTTTTTGGAGAAATCCACCGCCACAGTTGAGTTCCCCACCCCCGAAAACCTAGGAATCGACACCTCAATCGCTTCGAAAGGCCGCCGGAACGCTGTCAACAAGCACTCTCAGCCGCCGTGTCCGATCGACCCGACCCGACCCGCTTCGACCGGATCCAACCCGACCCGCTTCGACCGGATCCGACTCGACTCGCGCACCGACTCGGATCCAGGTAAGTCGGATTTTTTTATTTTTATTTATTTATCTATTTTATTTATTTCGAATTTATTTTTTTACTTATTTGCTATTTATAATTCAAAAATAGAAAAAATGTTAGAATTTAGATTTTTTTTTTAGGATTTGATTTAGAATGAATAATAAAATAAAAATAATAATTATAATAATATATAATAAAAATGTGAACATTTATAAAGAAAATAATAAAAATATTAGAAAAGAATAATAATGAAAATTTAGATTTTAGAATAGGATAGATAAATAATCTAGCAGAAAATTTTTCAATAAAAATTTATAATAGTAGAAATGAGTTGAAAAATAAAAAAAAAATGAAATTTTTATCACTTAGAAAAATCATTTTTTTAAATAAATCCAAAATTGGTTTTTTTCCTAAAAATTATTATTTTTTCAAAAAAATCAAATTATCAAGCTTAAGCTTAGATTTTTTTTAGAAAAATACTAAGATGGTAAAAACATAAATTAAAAGAGATTTCATAATTAAAATTCACGAACACACTAAAGTTTTTCAGGAAAAGCGAACTACGACACGTTTGATCCTGAATAGCAGGTACGTAGGCACCCATTTGGGGTAATCCTAAAAAGGAATAAAAATTATTTTCTCAGAATAGGTTATTCAAAAACAAAATAAAAAGACAACAAAAAATAAATAAAAGACATTTCGGATAAGGTTTAGATTTTAGGATATTAGGGTGGTAACATTAGGATTTTAATAGGTTAGCCTCCGAATCCAGAAACTTTGGTTTTCCCTTTCCTCTTTTCACAAAAAACGAGAAGAGGAAATTACGCTGACTAGTGGTCCAAATTAGGATTGATCTGCTCAATTAGTCCTAATTCAATCTTTCCCAACTACAGTTGGGTGGCGACTCCAAAACGAAACGAAATTCCTAACTCAAGTCGATGATCTACATTAGATGAGCATAGGGTCTAGTATAGATCGGATTAGGAATGGGAAATCAAAAATTAGACTCGACAGGATGGCAACTCCACTGGGGAGATTTCTCTCTAGTAGGCTAGCCACTTGAATCTCCTCAAATTGCTCCTTTCTAAGAAATGTCTTTTGATTGTTAGATTATTACTAACCTTTCAGGGATTTAACTAGATTTAGGATCAGTTATTTACTTTTATTGTTGAGTCTGCATACATATAACTATGTGGGTAGATAGGTCAAACCCAGGCCGTCTTAGGACCCTAAGATGGGGGGCCATTGTGTAGGTTTCGGGCGAAGTGATATGATCACCGTTCGGGACCGATTAGGCTACCCCACCCAATGCTTCGATATGGCCTGAGATCCATTTCTCCGAGAATGCGAAAGGCCATAGAGCTTGGGAACCTGTTAGAACCTACCTATTTGCATACACGACATCATAGGCTGACAATAGATTGATGAAGTAATATTTTTGTTCTGTTCATGGAGTTCAGATACGTTTTCCTGTAATGCTATCAATGTAACATAGTACTGGTTGTAATTAGAAATTTCAATTATAATAGATGGCTAGTTCCACAGTTGACCGCTTCCTCCGTAAAGAAATCCGAGTATGCAAGCCTCTGGACCCGAAATTGATACCGGACCACTGGTTTACCCTATACAACCCAGAGGAGCAGGCCTGCATCCAACAAAAAATATGGCCTATCCTCTCACTTATGAAGATGGAGATGAACTTGCCATTGGTACGGGCCATGCTCCATTTGTGGGAAATAGAGCCCGTGGCTTTCTTCATTGGACCACATAAGATTACTCCTACTCTAGAAGAGTACACCCAACTGCTACAGGCTCCAACACTAACCAACCAAGTCTATATACCAGATCTTGAAGCCAGACCAGCCGGTATTTTCAGCAGACTACTGGGTATTCGCAAAACAGCAATCAACAAGGCCTCAGCAGACTGTAACGAGTACTGCATACGGATGGATGAGTTGGAAGCCTGTTTCATAGCCCGAGAAGATAATGGGGACAGGAAAGACATATTGTGTGGGGAACCCAAGACTTATAGACAAAGGAGGGTGAGTGCTTTCATCCTGACAGCCTTCGCCACCCTACTCTTCCCCACCGAAACTTTCTATGTCCACTACTGAGTCGTAGAACTGGTAACCCAATTTATGGAAGGGAAATCTTACATCCCGGCTTTATTGGATGAATAGATCCGGAACTTAAACTTCGTCAAGAAAAAAGGCCATGGGATCCTCCGCTCAAATATCAATCTTATCCTGATATGGTTTATAATCCACCTCAAGTGTTTTGGGCTGAACATGGTCTGGAAAACCTTGGCTCAACAAGTGGACCTCGTGGACTCATGCATAGAGAAGATAAAGCTACCCGACGACCTTACCAGCCATAGTTGGATAGAAGTGCTTAAAAGTTTCAGTGCCGATGACATTTTGTGGACAGCCAGATGGAGTTGCTGTGACAAAGTTATCTTAACCTGCAGTAATTTTCAAGCCGTGCCTCTAATCGGTATCAGCGGATGTATAGGTTATCATCCTAACTCGGTGGTCCGCCAATTCGGTACTATTCTAGACATAGTTTATCGGCCCTCACTGGAAGCAGTCACATTCGAGTACCAAGATCCGAACTTATTAGTGGCTGAGAAATTTGCAAAGCTGGCAGAGGTCAAAGCACTGTGGGAAGCCCGAATCGAGAGCCTGAATGTAGACCTCGGAGAGTTGGACAGCGAAGTGGGCAAACACCGAGCCACCAGGGAGTTCATGATCCACCAGCTGTATCAGACGAGGGAAAGAACATACCAGGTCCCAGATGTCACCCAACCTAAGCCAGACAAGGTAAATCCGGAGCTGGAAATCTACCTGGAGTAAGTCAAGGCCCGGATGGAAGTATACTTTGAGGTTGCAGATTATAAAAAGGATCTGGAAAGGTCGATTTAAGGAATCCGACCAAAGAAACAAAGCCTTGGAAGCTCAGCTAGGGAAGACCCAAGCCAAAGTCAAAGAATTAGAAACCGTCATCAATGGGAAACCTGAGTCTACGCAGCAGAAGACCAAGAAAGCTAGGAAATAGATTATTATTGTACTCTTTCGCTTTTTTTTCTTTTCAAGTATCGAACTCCAAAGTTTTCAATATTAATATTAATAAAGTTTCAGTATTATGTCATCAATCAATTGTTAGCCCCTTTATTTTAGCATCCGTGTGACATATGCATCACATTCTCATGCATACATCATACTAAAAAGAAAAAATGCGTGCCAGGTATCAAAATAGCTCCTAAACAACCGAACCCTCCTAGAAGCCCAATCTGCACACGTTCAAGAACTAAGATGGCAAACAGTGGCGACAACCGCAACAACACAAGTGCTGATGCTGCTTTAGACTCTAGGATCGTATCCCTGGAACAAACGGTCCAGCAGCTAGCTACACAAGTTCACCTCCTGACTGAAAGCATTAGCCTCCTTCGCACTACCCAGCCGACTCAAGAAGAACATTTAGGGGCTAGAAAATGGAAGGCAGTGGAGGGGCAGCCTCCAGAATATGAGGAAATCAATTCCCACCTCAACCCGGCCTTTGAGTATGAGCCGAGAATCAACCAAGGTCCAACCTCTGACAACTTGAAGAAAGAGATGGAGGAGAGACAGAAAGAGATGGAAAAGAGACTCTTCCAACAGCTGGCTGACAAGATGAAAACAATAGAGGGGCCTGACAGTTTCGAGCAAGTTGGGATCACTAGCTTGCCAGCGTATGGGGAAGAAGTATACCCTGATAAATTCAAGACTCCAGAATTTGAGAAGTATGACGGTACCGGATGCTCCAAAATGCACACAAGGCTATACACTCGGAAGATGAGCAAGTATGCTCAATATGACCAACTGATGATTCAGACATTCCAGGATAGCCTTACAGGTCCTGCATTAATCTGGTATGCCCACCTGAATTTCAATCAGGTCAACACCTAGGAAAGGCTTGCCCGGGCATTTTATGACCAATACAAGTTTAATATCGAAGTCGCCCCCTCAGTGATTGATCTAGAGAGTCTTCGAAAGAGACATGCTAAGTCTTTTAAAGAGTATGCTCAGCAATGGAGAGCTCAAGCTGCCAGGGTAGCAACCCCAATTTCTAAGAAAGATTTGACATCCATATTCGTTAACACTCTGGACAAGACCTACTTCTCACATCTGGTGGGCCAGACATCATCCAGTTTTGCAAAAGTAGTGGCTGCAGGGTGCCGGATTGAAAGCGCCATCACAACAGGCAGACTCCAAACAATAGATCCTCCTAGGGTCATACCATCACAAAGGCCCTTGGGAGGTAACAAAGCCAAGGAGTCTACCGTCAGCACAGTTAACTCCAATAAAGCAGACAAAGCTGGGACTCGTGTGACATTCCAGACTATGAGTGCCCCAGCCCAGCACTCCACGGCAAATCACACCCAGGCTGCCAGAGTCCCAAGACAGTTCACCCCGATTCCAATCCCGCTCAGCCAAGTCTTTGCTTGGCTGCGGGTGGATAATTTGATCAGCTTCGAGATCCCAAATGACTGGTACAAGCCCAGGAATTTCGACTCAAGCCTCAAATGTGACTATCATATGGGCCAGGAAAGGCATGCTACAGACAAATGCCGGAGGCTCCGAAACAAAATCTAAGATCTGATCGACGCCGGGATTGTACAGTTGGATTTTGTTAACACCCCAACACCCAATGTCAACACCAATCCGCTGCCCAATCATAAGCCCACCGTCAATATGATCACATCTGAAGAGTCGGTTCCCAAAGAATCCTCCAAGCAAAAGGTGACGGACCAGCAGAAAAGGCATTCCTGTCAAGCTCCAGAGAAAACCCCCAAGTCACATATCAAAAAGAGATGGTTAGCCGGAGACCCAACAGTTGGCACCTTGGGAGAATCACATGGGAGATTTGAGTACCTGGTGAACTATTCTTATACCCCAACTGTGAGGCGGCCCGAGTTTGAGAAAGAGGACAACCCGCCAAAGGAAGGGGAGAAGTCTGTGAACATGATCAATTCAAATCAAAAGCCAAGAGTCATAAAATGCTATGAGGGACAGTCAATCGAGATACAAATCCCGAAGAAGAGATATGTGTTCAATGTCCCAATACCTGCAGAGAGGTATAAGGCCGCACCGTTTGACTATCAGACCCTCGAGCAAGAGCGACCCCCTATGGTAGGAGGAATCACCCGCTCTGGGAGAGTCTACGACCCGAAATATAAAATCTCAACTGAAGAGCCCAACACGGAGACAGAAGGGGAAGAAGAAGGGGGGCTCGCTGCATTTACAAAAATGGTCAAGGCGAGTGAATACAATATCATAGAACAACTAAACAAAGTTCCAGCCCAAATATCACTCATGGGCCTCCTTATAACCTCCGAGCCCCACAGGGAAGCACTCTTCAGAGTGCTCAAACAGATCCAGGTACCAAACGGCATCGCTACAGACAAAATAAGTCATGTGGCGGATTCTATTTTCACCATGGACCAGATATCTTTCTCCCCCGAAGAGCTAGGAGAAGATGGAGACCAACATACAAAACCACTATTCATAGTGGTAAGGTGCAACGACACGATTGTCTCCCGAGTACTCATCGACAACGGGTCGTCCCTCAATGTATGCCCATTAGCTACCCTCAACTTATTGGGGGTCGATCTAAGCAATATTAAACCTAACTCGACGGTGGTCAGGGCTTTTGACGGGTCAAAAAGAGACATAGTAGGGGAGATAAACTTGCCGGTGGAGATTGGCCTGCAAATGTTCTACATATCCTTTCAAGTCCTTGACATCCCAAGATCTTTCAACCTATTTTTGGGAAGGCCCTGGATACATACCGCTGGAGCCATACCCTCCGGTCTCCATCAGAGGGTCAAATTCATTGCAAATGGGCAGATAGTCACTGTGCTGGGCGAGCAGGATTATGCCATCTACAAAGAAACTGCCATACCATACATTGGGGATGATGGTTCCGAAGACATTGGTCTTCAGATATTCAACGAGGTGAATGTGGTGACCAGCAAGGAAGGCCATCAGTTTAAAGAGGGACAGCAAGGGACGTTTGGACGAGGGTACATTCCTACAGCCCAAGAAGAAGCACAAGCCAGAAGTGTCAAAGGCAAGAAGAAAGAGAAGCCAAGCAACACCCAAATGCGCATTTCATCCCTCCAGCAATCATTCAGACAAGCAACTATCATTCAAGAGCCAAGGATAAGCGAAGATGACGTCAGTAATGGGAGTCCAACCCCTCGCACGTCCAAACAGCATCCAGCTCTCAATAATTGGTTCTGTTATCCTATTGATAGCGCTAGGTCAGCTCAAGGATAGAGAACGATTGTTAAACAATTTTTATTGAGACTTCTTTATAATCCAATAAATTACAGTTTGTCTTACTTATATATATCTGCTTTCATTTTACTTCACCCAGATCTCCTACCATCGAACATTAGGGACATTTCGCGTAGGTAGAAAATAAAAACGCTGATATCGTTTCCAACACTGCTGGGTCAGTTGTTGGAGGCGACGTCCTTGACCACGAAATAATACAAGAAAATTGGAAAAAACATGAACAGAGCGGAATTTCAATCAACGAGCCGGTGGAGACAGTAAATCTAGGAAGCATTAAAAAACCTAAAAACCTCAAGATCGGGACCAGTTTAAGTGCCGAGCAAAAACGTGAGATGACTGAGTTGTTAACTGAATATGCGGATGTGTTCGCTCGGTCATATGGTGACATGCCAGGACTAGACCAATCAATAGTGTTTCATAGGCTTCCCACAAGCGAAGATGTCAAACTTAAAAAACAGAAATTGAGAAGATTTAGGCCTGACATCTTACTAAAAATCAAAGAGGAAGTCAAGAAACTGCTAGAAGTAGGGTTCATCAAAGTATCTGATTACCCAGAATGGGTAGCGAATATAGTCCCCGTTATGAAAAAGAATGGAAAAGTACGCGTATGCGTAGACTTCCGGGACTTAAACCAAACAACACCAAAAGATAACTTCCCCCTACCTCACATTGATGTTCTAGTGGACAACACTGTAGGAAACCATCTTTTCTCGTTTATGGACAGTTTCTCATGATATAATCAAATAAAAATGGTTGAAGAAGATAAAACCAAAACGACTTTCATCACAACATGGGGAACTTTCTGTTATAAAGTCATGCCCTTCGACCTGAAAAACGTCGGAGTAACGTACCAGAGAGCCATGGTAACAATACTTCATGACATGATGCATCGAGAAGTCGAAGTATACGTCGACGACATGATAGCCAAGTCTAAAGAAGAAGAAAGCCATACAGATATCCTGAGAAAGTTGTTTAAGCGACTGAGGAAGTTCCAGCTCAAGTTAAATCCAGATAAGTGCACTTTCGGGGTCACAATGGGCAAGTTGTTAGGGTTTGTTATAAGCCTGGAAGGCATTAAAATCGACCCTGACAAAGTAAAGTCTATATTAGAGCTACCTTCTCCACGCATTGTCAAAGAAGTGAGAGGTTTGCTGGGAAGGTTGAATTACATAGCTCGTTTTATCTCATAACTCACAGATAAGTGCCGGCCACTATTCCGTCTGTTGAAAAAGAATGTTGTAGTAAAATGGGACGACGAATGTGAAGAAGCATTCAGGACGATCAAAGACTATCTCATAAAACCTCCAGTCTTCATAGTCCCGAAGCAAGGGAAGCCCTTATTCTTATACCTCACGATACTCCCTGAATCCATGGGATGCATGTTGGGGCAAAAAGATGAAAAGGGAAGAGAGCGTTCCATATATTACTTAAGCAAGAAATTCACAGATGGGGAACAGAGGTATTCAGAAGTAGAGAGGACTTGCAGTGCTCTGATTTGGGTCATGCACTGGTTAAGGCAATACACCCTTTACTATCATATTGAGCTGCTGACAAGACATAATCATCTAAAGTACTTAGCAGAGAAGCCCGTTTTGATAGGGAGAATCTTTAAATGGCAAATGCTCTTATCAGAGTTTGATATCACATACATAAATCAAAACTCGATGAAAGGGCAATCTTTAGCCGACCAATTAGCAGAACACCCAGTTGAGGGAAATTCCCAAGAGCCACAAGTTCAATTCCCTGATGAAAATATATTAACAATGGAAGGTACATCAATAGAAGATTATGGGATAGACGGGAACCCTAAGTGGAAAATGTTCTTCAACGGAGCTGCCAATGTATTCGATTGTGGGATCGGTGCAGTGTTGATATCCCCAGACGGAACACAATTCCCTTCAGCAACAAGGCTCGCATTTCCATATACCAATAATATCGCAGAATATGAGGCATGCATCCTCGGCCTCAAAATGGCTTGCCACATGAAAATCCGTGAATTAGAAGTGTACGAAGATTCATCACTTATCATATTACAGACAAGAGGGGAATACAAGACTAAAGACCCCAAACTGGTACCATACCATTAACATTTGACAGAGCTAATCGAAGAATTCGAGGCAATCACTTTCACATACGTCCCAAGAACTCATAATCAGTTTGCAGATTGATGTGCCTAATTCCACTTAGAAGCACAATTAAAAGACTTAAGAAAAAACAATCTCAAGTCAAAGTAAAACCGGATCCACAAGGGCAAAATTCACGTGAACACTAGTGAAGATGTAAAGAATTCCAAATGCTCAAAGATATAATTGTAATACCACAATGATAATCTCTTCTAATAACACCCTAATCACATATAATCCATGAAAATAATCCACAAATTCAAAAGAAAACCTCAATTCCAAGGACTCCTTTCCAATAGTGAAAAACACGTTTTCAAGGGAATTCTCAATGATGATTCGAATTCAATTGTAAGGGACCTTAAATAAACACAAGAATTCGTCAACAATAAGAAGTAATTCTGACCAAGAACTATCTTAATTCAACCCTAGATATGACACACTAGAGAAGAAAATAAATCACAACAAAATGAAATTGATACAACTCACAATTTCAAGGTGTTGCACTGGCCACAATTTCAACTCTTGGGATTGAAATTGATAAGAGTCTAATGAAAATTAGGAACCCTAATTCTCACGTGAAGAAGAAGTGTATAATCTGCAAAATATGGCCTCTTCAAACCCTCTCTTAAGCAAGTATTTATACTTGTTACTCCTAGGGTTAAAAAGTGATCAAAATTACAAGTTTGCCACTTTTAAGGTGGCTAACCCTAAATGAAAGTTACAAGGAAATAAAAGTGTCCCAAAATGATTACAACATAAATAGTCCATGCAAATGAAAAATACATAAAAGAAATTGGTCTTCAAGATGCCGGTCTTCTATAGGATTCATCGGCCCAGCTCATCGTCGGTTCAGGTCGGTCCATGGATAACCCACAAGCTGAGTTTGAGTGAGTTCGTCCATTGCCCTGTAAAGCATGATAAGTATTCCTGTTGGAATATAAAATACATGAATAAGATAAAAGAGATTAGTAAACGAATAATTCCATGGTCGATTTGCTCAAAATGGGTCCTCATCGCCAAGATTCGAAATCCTTTAGTTCTTGCCCTAATGATAAGTCTTGTCGGATTTTGATTCCTATCACAGATGCACTCGCCACACTAGCGTCTATAATTCAGATAATAAGGGGAGCCGAAGTCCAACCGTTGAAAATAGACATCGAAAATCGGCCCGCCTACTGTTTGGTAATTGAAAAAGCATAAGATGATAAGCCCTGGTATCACGACATCAAAACTTTTCTCCAAGAAAGCAAATACCCTGAAATGGCTAGTAAGAATGACCAAAGAACACTTAGAAGGTTAGCAAGTCATTTCTTATTAAGTGAGTCTGTGCTTTACAAAAGATCGTCTGATACCACCTTGCTAAGATGTGTGGATAAAAATGAAGCATGTGAACTGATGAAAGAAGTACATGAAGGGGTATGTGGACCTCATATGAACGATTACATGTTGGCCCGAAAAATCATGAGGTTGGGCTACTATTGGTTAACCATGGAATCAGATTAAATCAAATATTTCAAGCACTGTCATTTGTGTCAAGTGTATGCAAACCGGATAAATGCTCCACCCAACGAGTTGCACTCATTGTCAGCACCATGGCCTTTCTCCATGTGGGGAATCAACATAATAGGCCCAATCACTTCGACAGTATCCAATGGCCACAAGTTTATATTGGTAGCCATTGATTACTTCACCAAGTGGGTAGAAGCTTCATCATATGCCAATGTCACCAAAGAGGTAATAGTCCATTTCTTGAAGAGGGGCGTAATAGCTCGATATAGAGTTCCTGAGTCCATCATCACCGACAACGGTACCAATCTTAATAACAAATCGATGACAGATTTATGTCAACAATTCCACATAAACCATAGAAATTCAACTCCCTACCGACCTCAAATGAACGGGGCAATAGAAGCAGCTAACAAGAATATCAAAAAGATCATCGAAAAAATGACAACTACTTACAAAGATTGGCACGAAATGTTGTTGTTTGCCCTCATGGCTTATAGGACCTCAATTAAAACATCTACTGAAGCTACCCCATATTCATTGGTATATGGCACTAAGGTAGTCTTACCAATCGAGGTCGAAATACCATCATTCAGAGTTCTGTCAGAAACGCAGTTAACTGAATCAGACTGGGTGAAGAAGAGACTTGATCAACTGAATTTGATCGATGAAAAAAGACTCACTGCATTATGTCACGGCCAGTGTTACCAACAAAGGATGGCCCGAGCATTTAACAAGAAAATGAGGCCTCGATGTTTCAAGGAAGGAGATCCGGTACTAAAGAAAGTTCTCCCGAATGCCCAAGATTCCAGAAGGAAATTTACCCCGAACTATGAGGGTCCCTATGTGGTGAAGAAGATATTGTCAGGAGGCGCTCTGATATTGACTCAAATGGATGGTCCAGAATTGAGAGATCCCATTAATGCAGATGCTGTTAAGTTGTACTATCCTTAGGCAAGGGAATTAAAATTTTGCCATTGTTTATGAAAGCCAATATTCAATACATATTTCGTTGAGTCTAGTTTTCATTTTTTTACAAGCAAAGTTAATGTCTTTGAATAGTCGATAAATCCAACCAAATCTCATTAAAGCAAAAATTCGTAAACACATTACCTACCACTTCACCAATGAATAATAAACATTGAAAATGAATCTCAATAAATTTTGTGATATAATTCTACCTACTTTTGAGCATTAAAACCTGGTGCATTAGTAGGATAACACTACCGTCAAAAGAGCCATGCGCATAAGAAAGGATCTGCATTAAGATCTTCAACCCTGTGTTAAAGCAAGAGTAAGCGAAGTAGGAGCAAACCAGCACGAGGGTTCGGTTGTTTGGTTGCTATCCACGATAAATTGGCAAACATATTAAAATAAATAACTATCATCCACATATCACAAAAACATCAAATCATTTAACCCAGTCAGTAGAGGCATGTTCAAAAGCATAAGATTAGTCAGCCCACAATAGGGCACTTCTCTAAACATCCCGTTGAAAATGTCAGCCCACATTGGGGCACTTCCCTGAACATCCTCTCGTAGGGTCAGCACATTGGGGCACCTTTCGAGATATGTATTCCTACCATAGGTTAGTCAGCTCACATTGGGGCACTTCCCTAAATATTCTCTCTTAGGGTTAGCCCATAAGGGCACTTTTTGAGATATTTCTCCCTGTAGGTTAGTCAGCCCAAAATGGGGCACTTCCCTAAATATCTCTTCTTAAAGTCAGCCTGTAGGGGTACCTTTCGAAACATTTCTTCCCTAGGGTTGTGAGTCTAAGAAGACACTTCCCACCACATGTTAGTCAGCCCACAATGAGGCACTTTCCCAAACACCCCTTAAAAAATGTTAGCCCATAGGGGCACTTTTTAAGGCATGTCCCCTCACTATAGGTTATTTAGCCCGTGAATGGGCACTTTCCTAGACACCTTTTCTTGAAGTTAGCTCATAGGAGCACTTTTCAAATCTATCAATAAGTTAGCTCATAGGAGCACTTTTCAAATCTATCGATCAGTTAGCTCAGAGGAGCACTTTTCGAATCTATCAATCAGCTCAGAAGAGCACTTTCAAATCCATCAATTAGTTAGCTCAGAAGAGCACTTTTCGAATCTATCAATTAGTCAGCTCATAAGAGCACTTTTCAAATTCGATGACCAATTAGTCAGCTCATAAGAGCACTCTTCGAAGGTATTTTCCCAAACAGTCGCTAGTCTAGTCAAACGCTTCTGTTGACAGGTAGCCAGTTTATAAGAGCGCTTCCTAAAACAATCTTCTCTTCAAGGTTGCTAGTCCATTAAGACGCTTCCTATCATCAGCTATTCCATTTACATTAACACCCTCCTAAACAATCCTTGAGATGTTTCCTATCGCCAATTAGTTAGCCCATAAAGCACTTTTTGGGAGGATACATTACTCTAGATTGTTAGGTTGTTTCCTAAGCAATACCAACCCTCACAAAATACTCGTGGGATTATTAACTCATGAAGCATTCTCCTGCTAGAGACCCAATTCCAGATAACCAGCCAAACCAAAGCGTTATCTATTTAGTCAAGAGGCCAAAAATGGCATTTTTCTTGTCTATGTAGTTAAGTTTTTCAAACTTTACTACAAAGAGGGGTAGCTGTAAACACCCCATTTTTTCCCTAGTGATCAATAATAATCAACTATAATTAATTTCCAATTTTTTCCATTTTTCTCTAATTTAGCAAAAATAGAAAAAAAATCAAAAAATAAAATAAATAGGAAAAATATATCAATTTTGGAAAATAGTTGCAAAAATGGCAATAAAAAGGGTTAAATAATTTTTATAAATTTTTGAAATTTCAAAAAATAAAAAAAATCGCATTGCATATATGTAAATTGCGAAAATAAGAAAATCGCGAAAGTGGGCTAGCCCAGCTGGTCCAAACCTTGGTTTGGTGCGCTCAGGAGTGGGCTCGGTCACGGGTTAGAAACACGGGGGAGGCAGAATCCGCGTTTTGCAAATTTTTCTTTGCCTGGGACACGTGTCAGCAGCTGATTGGCTGGAGCGGACGCACGTGCCGAGCGCGTGATCATCTTCAACCTCCATCCGAGATCGCCGGCGAAGAGAAAAAAATCAAATTTCGACCATTTTGATTTGATTTTTTTGCACAAATCCAACAAATCTTCAACTGAAATGAGATAAACATCATCCAATTGGAATCAAATCGCAACAAATCAATGAATTTGCACAAATCGGAGATAGGTTTTAATCGTAAATCCGATTTGCTTCAATTGGTGGAAATCCGAACTTATCCAGCTCGATTTCTTGCACCTATAAATAGAGAATGAAGGGGAGAGGCAGAAGCACGGATCAAAAGTGAGAAAAAGAGAGAAAAGAGAGAGAATCGAAGCCTCGCCGGAGTTCTTCAAGCCGCGACCACCGATCAAGCGTCAAGCTGCCACCAGGAGGCGTTTTTGGAGAAATCCACCGCCACGGTTGAGTTCCCCACCTCTGAAAACCTAATAATCGACACCTCAATCGCTTCGAAAGGCCGCCGGAACGCCGTCAATGAGCACTCCCAACCGCCGTGTCCGATCGACCTGACTCGACCCGCGCACTAACTCGGATCCAGGTAAGTTGGATTTTCTGATTTTTATTTATTTATCTATTTTATTTATTTTGAATTTATTTATTTACTTATTTGCTATTTTTAATTCAAAAATAGAAAAAATGTTAGAATTTAGATTATTTTTTTTAGGATTTGATTTAAGATGAATAATAAAATAAAAATAATAATTATAATAATAAATAATAAAAATGTGAACATTTATAAAGAAAATAATAAAAATATTAGAAAAGAATAATAATGAAAATTTAGATTTTAGAATAGGATAGATAAATAATCTAGGAGAAAATTTTTCAATAAAAATTATAAAAATTTATAATAGTAGAAATGAGTTGAAAAATAGAAAAATGAAATTTTTATCACTTAGAAAAATCATTTTTTTTAAATAAATCCAAAATTGGTTTTTTCTTAAAAATTATTATTTTTTCAAAAAAAATCAAATTATCAAGCTTAGGCTTAGATTTTTTTTAGAAAAATACTAAGATGGTAAAAACATAAATTAAAAGAGATTTCACAATTAAAATTCACGAACACACTAAAGTTTTTCAGGAAAAGCGAACTACGACATGTTTGATCCTGAATAGCAGGTACGTAGGCACCCATTTGGGGCAATCCTAAAAAGGAATAAAAATTATTTTCTCAGAATAGGTTATTCAAAAACAAAATAAAAAGACAACAAAAAATAAATAAAAGACATTTCGGATAGGTTTAGATTTTAGGATATTAGGGTGGTAACCTTAGGATTTTAATAGGTTAGCCTCCAAATCCAGAAACTTTGGTTTTCCCTTTCCTCTTTTCACAAAAAACGAGAAGAGGAAATTACGCTGACCAGTGGTCCAAATTAGGATTGATCTACTCAATTAGTCCTAATTCAATCTTTCCCAACTACAGTTGGGTGGCGACTCCAAAACAAAACGAAATTCCTAACTTAAGTCGAGGATCTACATTAGATGAGCATATGGTCTAGTATAGATCGGATTAGGAATGGGAAATCAAAAATTAGACTCGACAGATGTGCTTCGAAAAGAGAGATTATTTGCTAACCTCAAGAAGTGCACATTTTGCATTGATAAGCTTGAGTTTCTTGGTTTTGTTGTAAGTTCACAAGGAATATAGGTTGATGAGGAGAAGATTTATGCGATTCAATAATGGCTACGTCTAACATGTGTAAATAATGTTCAAAGTTTTCATGGACTTGCTAGTTTTTATTGATGATTTGTGAAGAGCTTTAATAGTATAGCCACACCGGTAATTGAAGTCATCAAGAAGAGCATTGGGTTTAGGTGGGGAAGAGAGCAAGAAAAAGCTTTCCAAATTTATTAAGTAAAAACTAACTCATGCTCCTTTGCTTGCTTTACCTAACTTTGCAAAAACTTTTAAGATTGAGTGTGACACTTCAAGTTTAAGTATTGGAATCGTTTTTATGCAGGAAAGATGACCAATTGCATATTTTAGCAAAAAGCTTAGCGGTGCAACATTGAGATACCCTACTCATGATAAAGAGTTGTATACAAGTTAGGGCCTTGAAAACTTGGCAACACTACCTTTGGCCTAAGGAGTTTGTGATTCATACCGACCATGAGTCGTTGAAGCATTTGAAGGGCCAACACAAGTTAAACAAGGGACATGTACAATGGGTGGAGTTCATAGAGACATTTTCATATGTCATATGCTACAAAAAAGGTAAGGAAAACATCGTCGCCAATGCACTTTCATAGAGGTACTTAATAATCTCAACTCTTGATGCTAAATTGCTTGGTTTTGAACACATTAAGGAATTGTATCCTTTTGACCAAATTTTTTGTGAAAATTATGCATGTTGTGACAAAGCGGCTAATGGTAAGTTCTTTAGGCATTATGGTTTCTTGTTTTAGGAAAATAAATTGTGCATTCCTAATTGTTCCATTCAGGAATTATTAGTGAAGGAGTCTCATGGTGGAGGATTTGCAAGAGCACTTTTATTGGCCTCACATGAAGCAAGATTTTGAGAGAATTTGTAGGAGGTGTGTCACATGTAGGCAAGCTAAATCGCGAGTGTAACCCCATGGCTTTTACACACCACTCCCTAGTCCTAGCGAACCTTGGGTCGATATTTTCATAGACTTTGTGTTAGGTTTGCCTAGGTCTAGACATAGTAGGGATTCTATTTTTGTGGTTGTTGATAGGTTTTCAAAAATGACACATTTTGTTCCATGCCACAAACGAAAGATGCTTCACATGTTGCGGATTTGTTCTTTAGGAAGATTGTGAGATTACATAGTGTGCCTAGGACAATTGTGTCGGATAGATATGCTAAGTTCTTAAGTTACTTTTGGAAGACCTTGTGGTGTAAGTTAGGAACTAAGTTATTATTTTCTACTACTTGTCACCCAAAAATTGAAGGTCAAACTAAGGTAGTGAATAATACTTTGTCTACTTTGTTAAGGAATATCATTAAAAAGAACATTAAAGTATAGGAAGATTGTTTATCATATGTTGAGTTTGCTTATAACCGTACTATACATTCTACCGCTAAATTTTCACCTTCTAAGATTGTGTATGGTTTTAATCTCGTTAACTCCTTTAGATTTATCTTCTTTACCTATGACTGAGCATGTTAGTTTTGATGGCAAAAAGAAAGTCAAATTTGTTAAGCAAATTCATGAGAAGGCAAGGCTCAACATAAAGTGAAGGACAGAGCAATATGCAAAACAAGCCAGCAAAGGGCGACATCAAGTAGTCCTTGAACTCGGAGATTAGGTTTTTGTGCACATGCGCAAAGAAAGATTTCCCACACTAAAGCAATCCAAGTTGCTTCCCTGAGGCGATAGTCCTTTTCAAGTCCTCAAGCGCATCAATGACAATGCCTATAAACTAGATTTACCTGGTGAGTATAATATAAGTACTGCTTTTGATGTCATTGATTTGATTCCTTTTTATATAGGTGATGATTTAAGGACAAATCCTTTTTAAGATGAGGGGAATGATGGAGGCATGTCTAGGAAATGGAGTATAGATCTACTTGAAATGCCACATGGGTTGATTACATAAACCCGAGATAAAAGATTTAAATATGCACTTAATGGCTTAATCTAAGATGTCTAAAAAGAGAAGGTCCATGGGCGACATACCAAGGATGAACAAAAAATGATCTACATCATCAAGGTTAATATAGAAGTGAACTAAGGTCAAGATAAGCATATTCGACTAAGTCATGAAGGCTAGAAGACTGATTTTTTTTTCCAAGTCAGATTTCAAAATGCATAATAAAGATCCTAAATTAAGTTGCTATTTTAAGTTCTTGTCTTTATTTTCTACTTTTGATTTAAAAACTTTTATTATAAGGAAAAAAGCTATCTATTTATGGGCATGAATAGTAAGGGCTACAAAGTAGGGTTAAGTATTATATATTTTCCTTTCCCTTTTTTTTAGCGGAATTTTTCCATTCTTTGTGGCCAATTTATTGCATCTATTGCCTATTAATAGGCACTTGATCAATGAAAATTGATAAGCATTATTCATAAAATTGAGATTTTAATTTCTCTTTGTTTCTTGAAAAAAACTCTTTAAACTTATTGGTTATTCCGTGGCGATCATCAAGACTTATCAATTAGATCTCCATCACCAATTGTAGTGTCTTCTCTATACCAAGGTTCTTGCTTTACTAAGTAATGGGTTGTTTCCATACATTCTTGAACAATCTTAGGTCGATCTCTAAATTAGGTATCAGGTGTCGTCACGGGTTAATGTGTTTCATATTAGATAGCAATGATGTTTCTAATTTGTTGCCATACAATGTGAAGGGTTAGAAGTATAAATGTGTCTAGAGTGTGTAGAATCAATCAAGAGCTCAAGAAACTAATTCATCAAGTAATTCCCTTGCTCT
The DNA here is from genome assembly GCA_037954665.1 of Laguncularia racemosa. Classification (NCBI taxonomy): domain Eukaryota; kingdom Viridiplantae; phylum Streptophyta; class Magnoliopsida; order Myrtales; family Combretaceae; genus Laguncularia; species Laguncularia racemosa. Next base: position 4,444,470 of record JBBMOL010000011.1, read on the forward strand.
TATAATAAATTTTGAAGAGAATGTGATGATTTAATGCTGCTTTATAACTTCTAGAGGAATCAAGAAGTGACATGAAGGAATGCAAGTATGTTGATGGATTTATGGTTAGGTAAAAATGCTTATAAATTCTTGAATTTTCTTTTTATGATTGAAAGCCATCTAAGGAGTAAAGTTAGTTAAAAAGGTTAAGCAAAAGGTTGAGTAAAGGGTTAAGCAAATGAAGGTTAGTTAGAAAATTAAGTAGAAAGTTAAGTAAAGAGTTGAAGGACTAAAGGTTAGTCAGAGGGTTAAGCAAAAGATTAAGTAAATAGTTAAGGGGGATAATGGTTAATTAGAATGTTAAGCAAAATGTTTAAAGGGTTAAAAGGATTAAATTGATTTACAATCGACTTGAATAAAGCAATAACTAAATGTATTTATATTCTATATCAAGTGTTAGAGTTTAAGAAATCTAAGAAATAGTTGAGCTACCTATTTCAAGTAAGTTATTACCTTATCTGCTATCTATGCATGTTATGAGCAGGATCTAATGAACTTAATGAATATCCAGCTTGCAACTAATGTGTTGCTTGTATTTAGCTATGGCCATTGGAGTAGAAGTACTTGTAATGTGGGCATGATAACTTGATAATTGGTATAAGGTGTTACCCCGAGTGAAGTTGCATACCAAAAAGATCTAAGATAAATTTGGACTCCAGGATGTTGAGACATCTAATACGGTATATGTATATTATTATATATGTGATGTGGGGTTATAAGTTACCTTAAGTTTTGGGACACTAAAACCGTACTAGGGAAGATAATTAATTGTATGATTATGCATAACTTATTAAGATTCTGTGCTTGTATGAATGACTTGTATAACATTCACATGTGCTTAATAGTTTTCATGTGCTTGCTCCTGCTCACCCCTTGTGAGAATCTTTTTTAGATGCAAGTACTTCTATTGATATTAACTACACCAACAAGCTGAGTTATGATTTGTATTATGACCTAGGAGATGATGTAGAGTATGTCTACTAAGAGGAATAGATAGTGTGAGATTTCACTAGTGTGATATTCAGTTTTATTTCATATGTTGAATATTAGAATTCTGTTTCAAATGTATTCTAGGTTTGGTTTAGTATGTATAATTGTATATTTGATTGTTGTAGGAACCGATATAGACTTTAGTGACATGTTTACGTTTATTCATGGTTTAACTAGATGATGTGAGACTTTAATAAGATTCTCAACTATGTAGAATTACAGAGGTTATTTTTAGTGAGGTGTATTTGCAGTTATTATAGATATTGTGACTATGTTTTGATATATTATAATAACACTTGGTGAGTTGTAGCATTCAAAGTTCTAAAGTGTTACAGTTTAAGTGGTATTAGAGTTTAAATTTACATATCCCTAGAAATTTATGTATTAAATTCTAAAGGATGGTGAGATATGAAAAAAAAAAAGTTGGTATAAAATGGGCTTAGCTAAACTAAAGCAAAATTATATTATATTTTTTTTTTATTGATACTTCTTATCTTTGATTTTGGTTTGACTTTTCATTGTACTATATTCATTATATTCAATATATGTCTAGTTACTTAACTTAATTACATCTTTCTTTATGTTGATTTCCATTTTTTTTTCCTTTTTTTTCTTCATTTTATAGAATGGCTTAAAGAATTATAGGTTTAAGTTCCTCCATCAACTCTAGGAGCATGGCTCTTGCTAAGCAACCCTTACTGCAAGATCACGGTAGGCTAGTCCTCATATGGCTAAGTTGGCAAAGGCAATCCATGAATTTGTTGGTGCAGTGGTTCGGCAACAGATCTAAGAGAATGTTTAGGTGATTCATGGTAATGTTGAAGCCTAGAGGTAAGAGAGGCAATTCTAGATTGAGGGTGGAGATAGACAAAGTGTACCACCTAGTTTTTATCGATTTATGAGATTGGCCAAATATTTCAATCTCAATCCCAATGACAAACTTGATGTAGAAAGATGAATTGGGGAGATTAACCTTTGCTACTTTAGGGGCACTTAAGGAAAAGAAAGTAAATTTGTGGTGATAATGAAAAGGAGAGAACATATTATTTCTTTTGTATATTTGTACAGAGAATTGCTCCTATATATATACAAGAGTTATATGAAAGAAAGGAAAGAAGTATCCTATAAACAATCATATAATTATGCAGAAGATTATCCTACCATAACTAATAGCCTCAAATCATGCTAATATTATCCTACCATAACTAACAGCCTCAAATCATGCTAACACCCCCCCTCAAACTCAATGAGACTTGGTAAAGATGTCGGCGGTTTGATTGGCAGAGGTAATAGAGAGTAGCCGAAGGGTACCATGATGAACATGATGGCGAATAAAATGACAATCGATCTCAATATGTTTGGTGCGCTCGTGGAAGACATTATTATGAGCAATCTGTATTGCACTTCTGTTATCGCAATGAAGTATTATGGTACCAGAATGTGAGACTCCCATGTCTGCTAGTAACCAACGAAGCCAAAGTAATTCAGAAGTTGCATTAGCAAGAGCACGATACTCAGATTCTGTGCTAGATCTGGAAATGACAGTTTGTTTCTTGCTACGCCAAGAAATGAGAGAGTCTCCCAAAAAGAAACAATAACCAGTTGTGGACCGGCAGTCAGTTGGATCTCCTGCCCAATCAGCATCTGAGTAACCAGTTAGTATCAAGGAAGATTGAGCTGAAAAATGAAGACCATAGACAAGAGTTCCCTTAACATAGCGAAGAATTCGTAGAACAGCAGCAAAGTGTCCTGTGCGAGGAGCCGTCATGAATTAGCTAACCAAATGCACTGCATAAGCAATATCTGGCCGCGTGACAGTAAGATAAACAAGACTGCCTACTAGTTGGCGATATAAAGTGGGATTCGCAAGAGGAGTGCCATCTAGTGGAGTAAGTTTAACATTAAGTTCCAGAGGGGTAGATGTAGTCTTGCTGTCCGTAATTCCTGCTTTAGAAATCAAATTAGAAGCATACTTAGCTTGAGAAAGATAATATCCAGTTGATTTATGGCAAACTTCAAGACCGAGAAAGTAACTAAGTGAACCGAGGTCTTTCATTTCAAATTGGTTGCTTAGATACTGTTGTAACTCTAAAATGCATGAGGTATCATCGCCTGTTATGATCATATCATCAACATAGAGAAGAAGTAGAACGAGGCCATGGTCAGTGCGACGAATGAACAAAGCAGAATCATGAGGACTTGAGACAAAACCAAACTGAGTGATGGCAGAACTAAATTTGGCAAACCAAGCTCTGGGTGCTTGTTTCAAACCATATAATGCTCGACGGAGTCGACACACTTTGTGAGCAGGGTGGGAAAAGCCAGGAGGAGGATGCATATAAACCTCTTCTTGCAAGTCTCCATTTAGAAATGCATTTTTAACATCCATTTGTAGAAGTTTCCATTTGCGCACAACCGCAATAGCTAGTAAGCTGCGCACAGAGGTCAATCGTGCCACAGGCGCAAAAGTTTCTTCATAATCTATACCATACTCTTAAGTGTATCCTTTAGCAACCAAACGAGCTTTGTAACGTTCAATAGAACCATCAGATCGAGTTTTAATTTTGTAGACCCATTTGCAACCAATAGGATTCTTACCAAGAAGAAGATCAACCAAATCCCATGTGTGAGTTTTCTCTAGAGCTTGAAGTTCTTCATTCATAGCTTGCTGCCAAAGAGGGTTAGTACTTGCTTCACGATAAGAGTGAGGCTCATGATGGGTTAAAATGGAAGAATAACAATGATAATCAGAAAGGTGATGAGGAGTTTCTCTTACTCTAGTGGACCGTCGAATGGAGGTGCTATCAGAGGTAGGTGCAGGAGCAGCAGCCGGAGCAATTTCAGTTGAAGTAGATGCAGAAGTGGAAGAATTATTATTGAGATTATCAGAATGATCAAAATCAGAACGAGGAAATAACTCAACATTAGGGTCAGTGAAGAACAGGGATGACGGGGTATCTAATCGATGAAATTTTGAGAGAGAGGAAAACATGGTGTCTTCCCAAAAAGTAACATGTCGAGAAACACGTAATCTTTGAGAAATAGGATCCCAACACCTATACCCTTTATGTTCTATCCCATATCCTAGAAAACAACATAACCAAGCACGAGGCTCTAGTTTGGTATGTTCATGAGGATGTAAAAGAACAAAACAAACACACCCAAAGGGCTTAAAAACTGAGTAATCAGGAACCTTACCGAACAAGCATTCAAAAGGGGAGAGATTCTGAAGAACTAAAGTAGGAATACGGTTAATAGCGTAGACAGCATTTAGAGCTGCTTCACCCCAAAATTTTTCAGGACAAGAGGCAGAAAGAAGAAGAGCATGAACAGAATCAAGGACGTGACGATGTTTGCGCTCAGCCCGCCCATTTTGCTGAGAAGTGTGAGGACAAGAACGTTGAATGACGGTACCCTGTTGACTAAGAAACTGTAGCAAAGAAGAATCTTTATATTCCATGGCATTATCAGTGCCAAGGATTTTAATAATTTGAGAGAACTGTGTTTTGATCATAGTGGCAAATTTAATATAAAGTTGTGATAATTCAGACCGATGCTTAAAAAAATATATCCAAGTGAAACAGGAATAATCATCAAGAAATAAAACAAAATATCTATAACCATTCACAGAAGTAACAGGAGATGGACCCTAAATATCAGAATGAATGAGCCCAAAAGGAATGTTTGAAACAGAAGTATTTTGAGTAAAAGACAAAGTTGGTTGTTTGCCAAGCTTACAATGTAAGCAACGAAAAGAATCAAACTTAGTATTTCCTAATAGACCACGAGAAATTAAAGGTTGAAGTTTGCTGGTGGAAGCGTGACCAAGACGAAGATGCCACTTGTAAGTAGAAGAAGAAGTGGTTGTAGCAGCAGACACAAGTTGATGAGGAATATGGAGAGATGAGAGTTCAAATAATCTGCCCACTCTGTGACCCTTCCCAAGAATTTTCCCCGTCTGCGGATCCTGAACCTGACAACCAAGAGGAGAGAAATTAACATTTAGTCCACTTTCACAGAGTTGGCCAACAGATATAAGATTTAAGGTCAAATTCGGGACATAATAGGTGTTGGGAAGATGAAGGTATGGTGTAGAAGCATGACCAATATCAGTGATGTTCATTGTGGTCCCATTAGCAGTTTTAATATTTGGCAAATTGGGAACAGAGATTGAATTTGATAAAGTCTTAGTGTCAGAGGTCATGTGATTACAACATGCGGAGTCAAATAGCCAAGAAGAGTTACCTGGAATAACAAACATAGCACTGGAGGAAGGGGAATGAGAAGAGATAACCTGTTTGAAAAGAGCCTCAAGATCACTTAATGTAATAGCAGTAGAACCCTCAGTAGTAACAGCTGCAATAGAAGAAGATCCAGACTTCGAGTCATGCTTTATCTTAGAAGAACCACTCTTTGATCGAGGAGGTCGAATAGGACAATTTTCAAGAATATGTCCGATACTATGACAATATTTGCATTCCACAGTAGGGCAATTGGCAAAGGAATGCCCAGTTTTATTGCAATTTTTACAAAATTGATTTCCTGACTTTGGAGCGGCAGATCGAAAATGAGTGGTAGCAAGAGCAACATCAGAATGTATAGTTTTGTCCAACCCAAGGCGAGTTTCTTCAAAGATAATTTCTTGAATAGCATTGTCTAGTGTAGGAAGTGGATTTCGATGGAGCAAGGACGCTCGAACAGATTCATATTCAGGGCGAAGAGCCATAAGAACCTGAATGAGATGGAGATGATCCTCGCTGATTCGAGCTTGAGATAATTGAGTCCAAATTGGTTGAACTTGCGCAAGAAATTCATTCACCGATTGTCCAGATTCTTGCTTTAGATGATGAAGAGTAGCCCATAATTAATAATAATGAGCAAGACCAGTAGTACGATATCGATTTGCCAAGAAATCCCATAGTTCTTTGGCTGTTTCATACTCAGTAAATTGAATATGAATAGACGGAACAGATGTATTACGGAGCCAAGTGATAATCTGATGATTCTTGCTATCCCAATCTTCAAGGCGATCAACAAATTTGGAATCAGTTTCTCCTTCCTCTTTTTTTGGCTTGGTGATGTCACCAGTAACAATTCGCCAAAGTTTACGACCAATAAGAAAACTTTTCATGGCCTGAACCCAGAGATTATAATTTGAGCCAGTTAACATAGTTGTTATTGGCTTGACAACATCAAATTTGTCCATGATGAAGGAGCTATCAGCAAAAAGAAAAAAAAATGGCACAGGACAGATATCAATTATCAAAAAAGGAGAACAGAGATAGATTTCAAGAAATAATTCAGGGCTCTGATACCATGATAATGAAAAGGAGAGAACATATTATTTCTTTTGTATATTTGTACAGAGAATTACTCCTATATATATACAAGAGTTGTATGAAAGAAATGAAAGAAGTATCCTATAAACAATCCTATAATTATGCAGAAGATTATCCTACCATAACTAATAGCCTCAAATCATGTTAATATTATCCTACCATAACTAACAGCCTCAAATCATGCTAACATGTGGCATGTCTCTTGAGGAGGAGTGCTATAGATTGGTGCATAGGTGGTTTAAAGATTTATTGAGGGTCTTATTACTTAAGGGAAATTTAAGGATGCTTTCTATGAGAAACATTTTCCTAGTAGCTTGTGGTAGAAGATGATAGCAAAATACTACAACTTGAGGTAGGATAGCAAGACTATAGAGGAGTATGAGGTAAAACTGAACTATCTAATGAAAGAGATTTGCAAAGATAAAAAAAAAACTAAAGAAAAATGTTATTATGATTTTTCAATTTGTCTTTTAATTTCATGGAAATTATGTGAAAAAATTAGGGGGGGGGGGGGGAGGAGAGGGAAGAAAAAGAAACAGACCAGTGCTTGGCAATTATTTTTCAAGTTGAAAGGAAACATTTTAGGTAATTTCTAAAAGAAAATTATGTCTCCTTCTAAATTATTCAAGATATAATGTGAATGTAGACAACGTAATGTATTATTTTACGTACCTTAACTTGAGCAATGATTTATTAGATATTATATACCACATATTATAATACATCATACGTTATATATATATATATATATATATATATATATATATATTTATATAAAATAATTTATATATATTAAAATTTTATTAATATTTATATATTATATGTACGTAATACGTGATATATAATCATCATCTCCAAAGTCCTTTAGATAGGTGCAATGTCTAAAGCATTAGTTTCATGTCCCAAACCCCTGCACCGAAAACATGGAGTGAGAAATACTTTGAATCCGAAAAGGACCCTCAATGAATTATCGTAATCCATTCAGGTTCACGGTGTTTATTGCCAACATTAGAAGTTCATAGCAGAGCACTAGTCACATGATCACATGTCCGAATGGAAAATGAAAAGTGATAATTGTATACACCCCTTAAAAATGTAGGTAAGCTGGGATAAACATTTTAAAACCTTTAAGTGTAATTTAGAATATATATACATACTTTTAAATCATTGTTAAAATTTCAAAAACATACTTAAAATAATCATAAATAGTGATTTGTTTGCAATTTAGTGATCTCTTATAAATATATATATTTAGATCTTATTTAGCAAATCATATATTATATATTATATGTATATATATTGGTCGGATGTAAATATACTTTCTAAACATCTAAATCATGATCTTACTTAATTTGCTAAATTATATATATAATATATGATTTGCAAAATAAGATCTAAAAACAAAATAACAAAAAAAAATTGTTTGATTAAAATGTGTGTCGAGTCTAATTTTTTATTTCTCATTCCTAATCCGATCTATACTAGACCCTATGCTCATCTAATGTAGATCATCGACTTGAATTAGGAATTTCGTTTAGTTTTGGAGTCGCCACCCAACTGTTGTTGGGAAAGATTGAATTAAGACTAATGGAGAGGATTAGTCCTAATTTGAACCACTAGTCGTCGTGATTTCCTCTTCTCATTTTTGTGAAAAGAGGAAAAGGGAAAACCAGAGTTTCTAAGTTCAGAGGCTAACCTATTAAAACCCTAAGGTTACCACCTAATCTCCTAAAATTTACTCCATTTAGAAATGTCTTTTATTTATTTTTGTTACCTTTTATTGTGTTTTTGAGTGAATCATTCTAAGAAATAAATTTTTTATTCTTTTTAAGGTTGCCCCAAATGGGTGTCTATATACCTGCTATTCAGGATCAAACAAGCCGTAGTTTGCTTTTCCTGAAAAATTTTAGTGTGTTTGTGAATTTTAATTGTGAAATCTCTTTTGATTTATGTTTTTACCATTTCGGGATTTTTTTCTAAAAAATCTAAGCCTAAGCTTTAATTTGATTTTTGAAAATAATTTTAAGGGAAAACATCAATTTTGGATTTATTTGAGAAAATAATTTTTCTAAGTGATAAAACTCTTTTTTTTTCTATTTTTTGACTTATTTATGCTATTATAAATTTTTATTATTTTTTATAAATTTTTATAAAAAAAATTATTAATTTTTTATTTTTTATTAGTTTTTATTAATTTTTCATAATTTTTATAATTTTTATTTTATTAAAAATTTTCTCCTAGATTTTTATCTATCCTATTTTAAAATCTAAAGTTTTATTATCATTTTTCTAATATTTTTATAATTTTCTACATTTTTATTATTTATTATTTTGATTATATTTTTATTTTATTTTATTATATTATTAAATCCTAAAAAATCTAATTTCTAACATTTTTCTATTTATTGAAATATAAATAACACATAAGTAAATAAATAAATAAATAAATAACAAGTAACAAATAAATAACAAATTAATAAATTAATTCGGAATAAAATAACCCAAATAAATAAAAAAATATTAAAAAAAATCGAAAAATCCGACTTACCTGGATCCGAGTTGGGTCGAAGCGAGTCGGGTCAGGTCGATCGGATGCGGCGGCGGGATGTGCTTGTTGACGGCGTTCCGGCGGCCTTCTTCAGTGGTTGAGATGTCGATTCCTAGGTTATCGAGGGTGAGGAATCCAATGGTGGCGGTGGTTTGCTTCAGAAACGCCTCCTGGTGGTTGCCCAACTCTTGCTCGGCGGTCGCGGCTTCGAAAAACTCCAGCGGACTTTGATTCTCTCTTTTTTTCTCACTTTCTCTCGCTTTTTTTCTGTGCTTTAGCTTCCTCTCTTCCTCCTCTATTTATAGCCGCTCACAAACTCCTCCGGATAAGCTCAAATCCGTCGATTTGGATAAACCCTTTTTTTTTCGTTTTGGATTCGGCCTTATCTCGGCGATTTGATGTTAATCCCTTGTTTTTCTGTGATTTATCTAATGGATTTGGCTTTATCTCGACAGTAATCCAAAAGATTTGAGGAAAAACGAACGATTCCGCCTTCGTCGGACCTGCTTCGGCTTCCTCTCGCGTCTGTTCGAGCGCAGGAGACGATCACGTGCGACACGCGTGACTTTCCCTAGCCAATCATGCGCTGCCACGTGGCAGCTTGAGGCAAAAGCGAAAAAAAAAATTGCACAAAGTGCTCGGGGGGATTCGAACTCGGGACCTCAAGTGTCACACACGTTCCAAGCGTACACACGAACCAGCTGAGCTGGCCCAATTTTTCGATTTTATCTATTTCGCAAATTGCATATATGCAATGAGATTTTTTTATTTTTTTGTATTTTTTGAAATTTCAAAAATTTGTAAAAATTATTTAATCCTTATTATTGACATTTCTGAAATTAGTTTTCAAAATTAATGTGTTTTCCTATTTATTTTTTATTTTTTGAATATTTTTTCTATTTTTACTAAATTAGAGAAAAATATGAAAAAATTGGAAATTGATTATTATTGATTCTTAGAGAAAAATTGGGTGTTTACAACGTGAAAGCAAAGGGATTCAATCAACTAATCTCTAATGTAATGTTCTATTATTAGTTGGTACAATACTATTTTTAATGAAGATCAAATATAAATTGAAAAAAAAATGTATGTATCATCATATAATAAAGGATGGGAAAAAGCAGAAGCCAACCAAAAGGTAAAAACCAATAAACTTTTAATTTCAATTCAGAATTTTCAAAATTTATGGTAAATTCAGATTGGGTGGTCAGTTTTTCTCTAATTAAATTCAATTAAACACCAGCCACACCCCATTTTTCAATTAGATCCAATTTTAGGTGACCGGTAATTATGCAACAATAACGCTTCTTTGTTGGCGTTATGGCAATTGGTCGAGAATAAAGACATCTTTTTTCAACTAACACGGAAATAGAAATTAGATATCTGTTTGATTCTGATCAATTCTTCCAATTTCATTTAAAGGGTTATAAATCAAATATTGATTATATGATTAAACCCAAAAAAAGAAGGAAAAAGAAAAAGGTAAACAAGTCGATGAAAAGGTATATCGGAACAAATATGCCATCTGTTGAGACTTGAGATAAAACATGCATTACATTAGACATCTTTGGAAACGGTCCGAAACTAAATTGGCACGTAGAAGAAACCAAAACCGACTACTGCATTTTGGTCCGATTCCAAACCATATTTAAAAAAAGAAAAAATATATATATTTGGCTTCGAATTGGTCTCTTTAAGTACTGGTCTACACACAAAATCAGCCCTTAAAAAAGCGGTTTAGATTCCAAACATCATGCAATCATGATCTGCCGAATCGAACCGGATTCTTACCCATCCCTTTTATATATATATATATTTTGTGTTTGGATAGATATAAAATGATAAAAATAAAAAAAAAAGATAGAAATGAAAGGAAATTTCATTATTGATAATTTAATTAAAGCATGGAAATGAATTAAGAGGAAAAAAAAGTAAATAATTATAAATATTTTCATTTTAAAGTTTATTTCTTTTTAGTTAAATAAAAATTTATATTTTTCTTTTTTCATCAAATCTTAGAAAGAAATCGATAAAAATATATAAAAACGAGATTATAATTACAAAATTACTCAGTACAATAACATCTATTAAAATAAAATAGTTCAAAAACTAACTCTATTTCTCTTTAAAAAAAAAAACATTCTTATATTCTTCAAAATTATAGCTGTTTTCCTTTTTTTTTTCATACGTATTTTGCTGAGTTTCTTCAAAAGTTGCATGAATTTTCCATAAAACCCCATCACAAATCCTCTAACCCCTTTTGTACCTCTATCGCTCTCTTACCTTCCATGGCCCATTCATCTCCTTTGCCAACCTTTCCATCGTCACTCCTCAAATTCAAAACCTAATCACGTTCCAAATGCAAGTAATATGATCTCTCCTCACCTTCTTTCTCTCTCTCCCCCCACACTACAAATGAAAACGTCTCTTTAGTTAATCTTCTCATCGTCTTTCTTCCATGGAAGCACCAAACCATCCCATGCAAACACTTGCCCACTTCTCACAATCTCTCTCTACAAATCCTCTCTTCTCAACCATCTTCACTATCTATGCCCTAACCCTACTCTACTTCCCCTCCTTATTCCTCCGCTTATTCCTGTCTCCCGTTCTTATCATCACTGCTCTCCTCCTCATCACCCTCCTCCGCCTCGGGTCCTCACCCGAAAACTCTAACCGGATCATTATCCGATCCGAAAATGCAAACTGCGTGAATGAGAACGAGAAGAACCCCACAAATACCGGCACTGTGTCAGAAAAAGAGCGCCTTTTGGAATTTGATTCCAAATGGGTCATTGGCCAACTGGAAAACGGTGCATCACCCGACCAGAATAAGGAAGAACTTGATCAGGTCATTCCACAATCCGAAAACGAAAACGTTGGGGAAAGCGATTCCGGGTCAGAAAAAGAAGCTGTTTTAGAAGATTATTTCACATGGATCAGCGCGGAGGAGTCTTATCGATTGCAGGACTCGGACAATGAGGATCCTAACCGGGTTGTTGTTCGGCACGAAGAGGACTTTCATCCGGTAAAAACCATAGAGAGCGATACCGTTTCAAGAAAAGAATCCGTTTTTGGAAGTGATTCCATATGGGTTGTCGGCCGACGGGTTAATGAGTCCGGAACTGAAGTGGGCTTCGTCGGGTGGGATGTGAAAGCACCGTTGGAAGTGATATATGAAGAATACGAAGGTCAAGAAGAGGAAGACCCGGTAAAGGATCCGAACGCGGAAGAGAAATTAGAAATCGGGTCTTACCCGTACCCTTCAATGTCTTTTTCGGATTTGGATTCGGAGTCGGGTTTATCATCGGATGGGGAGTTCCCGGAGACTAGAGAGTGGGGATGGCCAGAAAGGTTTCATTTCGGGTTTGAACCAGATCCGGACCCGGTTGATAAAGAAGGGTTGATTGAGATTGAGCTGGATTTAGAGAGTGAGAATTTGGGGTTTCACTTGGAGGAAGAGAATTTGATAGAGATTGATATTTTGTCTCATAAGAGAAAATGCGAATTTGTGGGCCAGAAAATGGGTGTGTTATAAAAATTTTAATCTAGGTTATATTTTGCCGAAAGGAATTAACATCATGATTACTGACTAATAAATATATAATTACTGTAATTAATATTGGTATAAATGCATCCGATCCTGTCAAAATTCGATAGTAAGCTTGATTATCTTCGCTAGTTGGGATTAATATGATGATTAAGCATATGCAAGGCATTAAATTTTTTCTTTTCTTCTTTTAGTTGGAAGATGGAAATTTTGTGGACGTAGCAAGAGAGGAATAAAGTGGGAGAAAAAAGGGAAGGGTTTATGTGGTCTTTGACTGTGAGTGCAGCATATTTTTGGGTCGACTTGTATCACACACATGCATTGCATTTAAGTGAAATGACCACTAATCCGGAGGTTCAGTCTCCAATCCGACCGTTGGATTCCATCCTTGTGAAGCCATTCACAAGATCTTAATTGGTGTGTGCTCTCTTTCTTTTTTTTTTTAACTTCTTTTTTCATAGTATAAATATCTAAATTCAGAATTTAAATGACTTATATCGATTTTGCAAAGTTGTGTTTGTTTAAATTTCAATAAGATAATATGGTTAAATCAAATTCAAATTGGAAATTAAATTGTTTAAATTGCTTATCGGAATCAAGCTTGAGCATATTGGACACGATTAACTTGAGAATTTAACCGAGCTTAAATCAACTTTTATAAATATCAAATTTTATTGGATTCAAGTTGAGCATGGAGGTTGATATAAATTTAATGAAAAAGGAATATAAAATTAAAAATTATATTTAAAAAAAAATTATTAGAGTGAAGTTTGAGTATAATATTATTCAATCTTATTGTCATAACAAAATGAACGAGCAAAATATTAGGCATATAATGCAATTTATTATTTATGGAATTTCCCATTTCTAATGAAAGAAATCAAATTAGTAAGGGATCTATTTGTAGATCCCACTTGCACACCTTTACTTGTAGATTTAGGTAATTTGGTATCTTAAGTTTTATTTTTTGCAATTGAGTGCTTCCAATTCTAAAAGTTGTTTAATTTTGTGTCTCTATTAAGTCAACACTTAACAAACATTAAAGAGTAGAAGAGTCGGCATCTAGGTGGCAATTTTTTTTTTACATATAGCATACGCATCTTGGTTTTTATGCATGGATTAAAACGTAGACCCCATATCTTGAATTAACTTCCACTAAGTCATCTTTAGAAGTTCCAAATCCTAACTCCTAAAGTTTTCAATTACATAATGTTGTACCCTTTATCTCGATCTAAAGAGGAGTAGTCAAAGAAAGATCTACTCAAAACCTAATGACTAGCTAATCAAGTCGTAGTAGGCGTTGAAGTAAGCAACACTCATAACTCACAAGAGCCTTTACCATGATCAACAATGGCAGTAGTGAAGACAAATACTACATTATTTGTTGTTGTTGTGCTTTTTTTCTTCTTTTTTTTTATTAAAGGGTCTAATAGTATTGTATGTTTTCTATGTTTCCTAAGTAATTTAGATGATTTTTGTAATGAAATGTGAAGACTTATTATGTTGTCTCTTCAAGTTGATTTACATTCAATTTGAATCATTGGGTTATTTAATTTCAGCATTAAATATGATGAATATGGATTATATTCATTGTTCAAGGTAGTTGTTAAATTATAAAACAATACGAAGAAATGAAGGATTGGATTTCAAATTTGTATGAAGAAATGAGTGATCGGCTTCGCAATAAGACAATATGCAATTGTCTAGTGTAAGTAGATATGCTTTTTGAAGTGTTTGCATATTTTTTCTGGTCCATAATGATAGAGCTTAAAAAATGCCAATAGTCAGGATGAATTGTATACGGTGGAAGATTTTGGTCGATGATGATAAATTTTTGTAAGGTGGGAAAAAAAAAAAAAAGGTTGAATGAGAGATTTTAGCCAACGGTGACAAATTGCTTCCTTCATTTGATAGTTGTCGTTAGATTCAAAAGATAGTGAATGAGAGTAAATATCGAGATAAAAAAAAAAAAAATTGATAAATTGAAGTATGATTAGTTTATATTCATTTAAGGAAGAAGCTTTATCAGCTATCATAAGTTGTTATATTAATTATAATTATCTACTCAGCAAAGTGTATTTCGCGTGTAAAAAAAAAGTAGATGGAGATACTAAATTGAATAACTTTTAAAGCAATAACCATTAAATGGAAAATTTTAAAACCTCTAAACTGCCTAAATAAAGTACACTTTTATAACCTTTTTCTCCCATTTCAAACATTATTATAATTCAAAATGTACACTGTGTTGTATAAAAGCCTAAATAAAAAATACAAAGTATTGTAAAAGTACTTTAGTGAAGATAACAGATCCTATTAAATCCTATTAAAATAAGAAGCACTTGCAAAAAGTAAAGCTATGAGAAATAAATTTAAAGAAAATAGTGTGGAAGGTTCTATTTTTTTTTTTTTAATACAATCAATTCATGATTCTAACTTATGGAATCATCATCACGGTGGTGGTTTTCTTATGCTATAACAAGCATGTTTTGGCCTTTATTTCCTCACCTAAATTATTGATTATAAGATTGTTCCCAAACCTTTTTATCACATAGCCAGTCTATGGTAAAGGTTATAGAATTGTAGTAAACATGCATGAATAGAAGTCCTAATATCCATCCCCTATTTGTTTTCATCGATTCTTTTTACAGAGAAGTAATGGCAATTAAATTTCAAAAATTAGTTGCTATTATTTCAAATAGAAATGAAAATTTATTTAATCAAGATTATCATCATCCAAGTATGTTTTATAGCTGATTTCATGCACCTAATGTTATAGCAAAACCACTGGTCACATCATTTTATAATTGGATTTAATCATATTCACCTTTTGAAGATGCATTTTAGTTCATTCGTGTTCCTTGCTCATTTAAAATATCTTATCATTTATTAACATAGCCTAAAACTTTTCTATAACTAGGCATTCAAAACCTGAATCTTATGAACTACCTTTGCTTTTCTCTCACTATCCATAAGAAGCTTACAATCACTTGTATAGTGCAATTCGACAAGAAACATCCATGCTATGCTATTATAGTGTTGCTGGTACCGGCGGGATGGCTAATGGAGATAGCTAGCTCATTTAGGACATCTATAATAAAGGAATTATGAAAAATAAAAATCCCATGAAAAGAAATAGTTATAGAATAAATAGTTGTACCGTTACCCTTCCGCCCGCCGGCACCACCAACACCAGGAGTTACACCCTATACACGCGTGTACCAGAGACGTAGAGCCAAGACCAAGGAAAGTGGAGGGCGTGATAGCAACCAGGAGAACATAGGGAGGAGTGGAGGTCGTGACATCAACAAAAAGGATGTGGAGAGGCCCCTCGAGGAGATAAAGTAGTGGCATAGTGGGAAGGGTAGAGATCTGCATATACACTAGGGAAAAGGGTGGTAATATGTAACTGCTAGGGATCTCCACTTGATTATATATATGTACGCAAAAGGAATGAAAGGATATCTGGACAAATTATCAAGCTCTAATTCACCGAGATCCTAGGTTCTCTCTTAACGAGCCTAAATAACTAATTCACCATAGGAAAGTTAAGACTCAAAGCCAGATCTACGACTAAGGCAGCGACTAGCGATCCCCATAGACCAAACACAAGGCAGCAAGCCGCGGCTGCTAACATTTTGGTATCAGAGCAGGAGATGATAGTGGATTGGGCCAAAGTTCACCAACAACTGGAAGCCTTGCTGGCGATGCATCAAGACGATCGGGCTTGCCTAGAAAGGATGGAGGCACGGTAGGATCGTTTCGCCAATCAGTCGGAAAGCCTGACGAAGGAAGCGATGCAGCCAAGAGAGCAAGGAATCGAGAAGGAAGAAATGGGTGAGAACCAAGCAAAGAGTGGGCAGTCCAATCGAGGTGGCACCCTGCCCAGGCTAATACGGTAGGATTTTCCCAAGTATGATGGAAGTGGAGACCCGCTTAGGTGGTTCAACTGGTGAGAACAATTCTTCGAACACCAACCCGTAGCGGAGGAGGAGAAGGTCAAGGCGGCTACCTTCCACCTGGAAGGAGACGGGTAGTTATGGTTCCTCAAGCTAAAACAGGAACACCCCTCTTTAGCGTGGCTTGAATTCAAACACCTTTGCAATCTTTGGTTGAGCGCCCCCAAGGTGGGCGAATTGTCCAAGCTTCATTAACTAGGCACGATAGAGAACTACCAACATAAGTTCGAGCATTAGTCACCCAAGTGGTGGACCTTGCACCCAAACACGAAGTGGCCATTTTCATCAACGGCCTTAAAGAGGCAATAGCGATCGAGGTGGAGCTCCACCAACCCACCAGCTTAACCCAGGCCATGAGTCTCGCGAGACTCTATGAAAAGAGGATTGTAGGACCACGAGATGAAGGAGAGATCAAAAGGTGATAGGCGACAACTATCGAGGTTCCTCTGAGACCCTCGTTTGTCAAGAAGCTGAGTAGAGCTAAGATGGAAGAAAGACGGAGCAAGGGGCTCTGTTTTAACTGTGATGAACCTTTCACCGTCGGTTACAGGTGCAAGAAACTGTTATGGCTGGAGTGGGATGACGCGGCCAGCTAGGAGGATAGGGATAAGGAAGTCAAAGAGAGCTAGCTAGAAATCTCCTTGCAGGCCATAGTGGGTCTCCCGCAAACACAAACCATGAAGGTACATGGCCAAATTAAAAGGCGTTCTGTGGTGGTACTAGTGGACTCGGGAAGCACGCACAGCTTCATATGTGCGAAACTAGTCGCGGAATTGGGCCTTCCCCTGCAGGCATAGGAGAGGCTAAGAGTAGTGGTCGCCAACAAGGATAAGGTAGGAAGCGATGGCATCTTCAAGGGGGTTTAGTTGGAGTTGGGAAGACGTGTGTTCACCATCGACTTACACTCCTTACCCTTATGCAGAGTGGACGTGGTCCTAGGAGTGAACTGGCTCCAATCTCTCGGACCCATCTCTTGGGATTTCACTGCGATGAGGATGTGTTTCTAGAAGGGAAAGGAAAGAATAGAGCTGCAGGGTAACTTAAAAACCGTCGTGCTTCCGAGAATTGCGTCCTTGGTCAAGGAAGGCGACGAACACAATGAACTACAATCTCTCCTGGTAGAATTTCAGGACATTTTTCAACCCATACTGAAGCTACCCCTAACCCGAAGGTGCGATCATGCCATCAAGCTTCAACCTGAAGCCCCCCCCCCCCCCCGGTGGTTGTTCGCCCTTACAAGTACCCTTACAGTCAAAAGGACGAGATTGAGTGACAGTGTGAGGAGATGCTAAAAAGGGGGTGGATCCGACCCAGCTTTCTCGTCCTCGGTGCTACTAGTAAAGAAAGGGGACAACTCCTGGAAGTTCTACATCAATTATGGCGGGTTAAATGAGAAAACAGTGAAGGACAAGTTCCCCATCCCGGTGATCGATGAACTTCTGGAAGAACTCTTCAAGGCGTGCTACTTCTCTAAGATGGATTTATGCTACGGATATCACCAGGTTAGGATTCGAGAAGAAGATGTGGAAAAAACCGCATTCCGAACTCATCACGGGCACTTCGAGTTCCTAGTCATGTCGTTTGGACTCACAAATGCCCCATCCACATTTCAAACTCTCATGAATGAAGTCTTCCGGGAGCAACTGCGAAAGTTTGTGTTGGTTTTCTTCAACGACATCCTCATATATAGCAAAACTTGGGTGGAGCATCTTTAGCACTTGAATAAGGTGGTCTCCTTGTTGCGACAGCACCAACTTCTACTTAAAACTTCTAAATGCTCCTTCACCCAACAAGTCGCCTACCTCAGCCACCTCATCTCCTGTAAAGGGGTAGAAGCGGATCCACAAAAGATCGAGGTAGTATTGCAATGGCCAAAACCAAACACCATCCGAGCACTTAGAGGGTTTCCGGGCTTTACAAGGTACTATCGAAAGTTTATGGGATAATCGCGGAACCACTTACACGTATGCTACGGAAAAACAACTTTGCCTGGACCCAAGAATCAGACCAGGCCTTCGAAGCCCTTCGGAATGCCATGACATGCACATCCGTCTTGGCACTGCACAACTTCGACCGGGCCTTCGTGGTGGACTATGACGCCTCAGACACCGGTATTGAGGCGATGTTGCAGCAATAGAACCAATTGACAGCATTCTTCAGCCGCCCTCTTGCACAAAGGCATCTCAAGTTAACGGCATACAAGAAGGAATTGATCGGCTTAGCTAAGGCCGTTCGCCATTGGCGATCTTATCTATAGGGACGGAGGTTTATAGTGAGGATAGATCACTATAACCTCAAATTCTTGCTGAAGCAACGCGTATCCACATCCCCTCAGCAACATTGGATCGGCAAGCTATTGGGTTTTGATTTCGAGATCGAATACCGAGCTGGCCGCAAGAACAAAGCCATAGATGCTCTGTTAAGTGGCGGAAGACACCAAAGTGGCGGCAGTGGACTCAGCCATACAAGAACGCGACAAAATGTTAGCAGAATTAAGGTTGCAACTAGAACGAGCCCAACAAACCATGAAGAGCCACTACGACTCGCACCACCAAGACATCCACTTTGAGGAAGGCGACCTAATTCTCCTCAAATTGCAACCATACTGCTAGGTATCCATGGGCAAGCGAACCACAACAAAACTAGCTCCCAAGTTTTATGGGCCATTCCACATAGTGGAGCGCATTTGTCCTATTGCTTACAAGTTAGAATTGCCCCAAGAAGTCAAGATTCATCCCATCTTCCATATATCCAAACTTAAGCGCTTCATTGGGTCTCCTCCAGCTCAGCCGAAACTGCTAGAGATCACCAAAGGGCATCTCATCCCATGATGTGCCTAAACACACTTAAAAGCACATCCAAAAGACTTAAGAATAACTATCTCAAGTCAAGGCAAAATCGGATCCAAAAATGGCACTTTTCAAATGAACCCTAATGATGAAAGGATGAAATTCAAACAACCAATGATATAATCAGAGTACTTCAATGAAAATGCCTTCTAACAACACTCTAATTTCATGTAATCCACGCAAAAGAAGCCTCAATTTGACAAAGAAAAACCGTAAAATATGAATCCTTTTCCAATGGTGAAAATCACGTTATCAAGGAAATCCTTAAAGATGAATCGGATCAATATGATAATTCCTTCAAATAATCACAAGAATTCGTGAATAACAACAAGGATATCTGACCAAGAAATATCTCAATTCAACCCTAGATATGACACACTAGAGAAGAAAAGAAATCACAACAAAATGAAATTGATATAACTCACAATTTCAAGATGTTGCACTCGCCACAATTTCAACTCTTGAGATTAAAATTGATAAGAGTTTGGAACCAAGGTATGAACCCTAATTCTCACGTGAAAAGAGGTGTATAATCTGCAAAGTCATAAGCTCCTCAAACTCTCTCTTAAGCAAGTATTTATACTTGCTACTCCTAGGGTTAAAAAGTGCTCAAAATTACAAGTTTGTCACTTTTAAGGTGGCTAACCCTAAATGAAAGTTACAAAGAAATAAAAGTGTCCCAAAACCAAAATACAACCAAAATAGTTCAATAAACATTTACAAGATACAAAATAACATAAATATTCATGATCCAATGCCTCAGAATAGAGAACAATCGCAGCGAGCCTTTGATTGTTATCTAGAAAAATGTTCTGTGTCCAACTGAAGTTATAGGACATTTTGGCATCCCATGGAGATATACAATTGTACCTGTAAGATTATTCTCAAAGTTTATTAGAAATAAAGACATAAGATAAAATATGAGCAATTTGGTTAATCATCCAAATTGGGTTCTAAAGAGGTTGACAGTGCCAAAATTTTTCCCATCATCCCAGCACCCCAAGCGATGTTGGAGCACGCCACACGAGCTCGCATCTGAGGTCCTGATTTACTGGAAAGGATACTTGCTTGCTGAGGCCACCTGGGAAGAGACAAGGATGATGTGTAGCCGATACCCCAATATGGCACATGAGGTCACGTGCCATGTCGAAGGGGGATGTGATATTACCCTTCCGCCGCTAGCACCACCAACACCAAAAGTTACACCCTATGCACGCGTG
The DNA here is from genome assembly GCA_037954665.1 of Laguncularia racemosa. Lineage (NCBI taxonomy): Eukaryota > Viridiplantae > Streptophyta > Magnoliopsida > Myrtales > Combretaceae > Laguncularia > Laguncularia racemosa. The sequence continues at coordinate 4,464,958 of JBBMOL010000011.1, forward strand.
TACCAGAGAAGTGGAGCTAAGGCTAAGGAAAGTGGAGGGCATGATAGCAACCAAGAGAACGTGGGGAGGAGTGGAGGTCGTGACATTAACAAGAAAGACGTGGAGAGGCCCCTCAAGGAGACAGAGTAGTGGGGTAGTGGGAAGGGTAAAGATCAGCATGTATGCTAGGGACAAGGGGGGTAATATGTAACTGCTAGGGATCTCTGCTTGATTATATATATGTACGCAAAAGGAATGAAAGGATATCTGGACAAATTATCAAGCTCTAATTCCCCGAGATCCTAAGTTCTCTCTTAACGAACCTAAACAACTAATTCACTATAGGAAAGTTAGGACGCAAAGCCAGATCCACAGCTAAGGCAATGACTAGCAATCCCCATAGGCCAAACATAAGGCAACAAGTCGTGGCTGCTAACATATACCCATTTTTAGATTTCCTTAAAAGGGTTTAAATATGATAATTCTTGCCTTATCCTATATTCTATGTGCCTTATGAGTAAAAAGCGTAGGGTCGTAATTTGAATAAAATGATACTTTTTGCTTCTATACACATAACTTAAACATAGGTTAGTATTCACTTTGCAAAAAGACAAATGCTGACATGATTTCACATATATTAAAACCAAATCTAATATCATCATTGTAAATTAAAAAGCTGCAATTACTAATGAATTTCAGCTATAAATGATTATAAAAAGGTGCCATTCATTAACTTTCATAAAAAGTATTAACAGAAAATTAGAATGATTTTTTCAACTTTGAATAGAGAAAATTATTTTCCTTTCACTAACATTTTATATGATTGTTAATTCCCATTGTTAATAGTGTAGCTAACTACTATTATCAATTACCACAATTATGTATTACTAAAATCATTAATTTATGTAATATCATAATAATATTGGTATGATAATATTTGACAATTATAAAGTATGGATAATAACAGATAACAAAATTAGCTCAAAGAACATTTTATACAGAAAAAACATATTCATATTTCATTCACAATATAGTTATCTATTCATCTTAAGCAATCTCTTGATTATAGTATCTTACTTTATCTCATATTTACAATCTAGTTATTAGGTATCTAGATTTATGTTGGCAACACTCAACAACAACCCTAGTGTCATAAATACAAGACGGATATATTAAAAGACAAAATACGGCCAAGTACGATTAGACATTGCCCTAATCCTTGCCACAGAGAAAGCGAAAACACAGAAAGGTACCATTGAATTGCCAGTGTCGGACGTTGAAGATAACTCCATGACGATTGAGATATGTCAAGATTTTAGCAATTCAAATGCTGAAAAAAAGGAAGGCCTTAGACGATGTTATAGATTGATTAGTTGGTGGAATGCCAACATCCTAAAGGAAGGAAGCAAAAGAAAGCCAGAGAGAGCAACTGGACGTAGAGGGTTGGCACTGGTTAATTTTTGTTTGGAGACTTGTGTTGACTTGACATGATGTGACCAATCTTTTCTGCAAAGTTTGTGAGTAGTCACATTATCATTGTTGCCTAACATCAGTTTGATCAACTGTGATATACTAGGACTAAGTTTCGTATTTGCTGTTTCAAATTCTCAAATGAATAATGATGATGACCCTTCTACATCCTTGATGTATAAACAATATTCGATATTTATTTTAATTTTTTTTTCCTTTTTTATACGTTACAACATTTGAATAGAATGATTACAGATAAGATCACCATTGAAGCATGAACAAATTTTATCCAATTCTATATCATTTTAGTAACGGCTGTTAGGGCTGGTTTTGATTTGCAAATAAAATGGGAATAAAAGGGTCATACCCAAGTGTGACTTCACACAAGGTCAAAGGTTGCGTGTAGGTTTATTATTTTGCCTTCAATTCTCAAAGACTATATAAATTACATTAATCATCTTTATAAACTCTATAAATTATATCAACACTTCACTTTTAAAATATAAAATATATTTTTTCCTTTTTACCTATGAGGATGCAAACGTGGCAAAAATGATGATGTAATAATGATGCATAAAAAACTAATGATTTTACTTAAATATTATAATTATGTACATATTATAAATTGACTAGATAATAAAAAATTATAAAAACAAAAAAAACAAAAAACAAAAAGACGCTAGAATTGATAAACCAAAATTATAAATTAATATCATTACACACTTATTTTTTTCGATAATTACAATAAAAGAAGAGAAATTCAAACCTAATCTATCCAATTTAGATATTAGAATTCATGGCATTAGTTTACAAGGGTCTTATTACACACTCTGCTACGATTGAATTAACATGTCACTAATAATCACAAGGTTTCATGTTGAATTATTATTAAATTCAACACGTAAAGTTCACATCTTTTTTTAACAAAACTTTTGAAAAACTCAAAGAATAGTGACTAAAATTAAGCAACACCTACTAAAATAAAGAATATAAAAAATGAAATCAAAGACTTAGGACTTGAAGAACCAATAAGAGCATTAGAAAGATCACTCTTTGTTGAACCAGAGGAACCAAGAGCAAGACATCTTCCCCCTCTGGTTATCAATTCTCACATCTCCATTTATCTCTCTCAGATTGTAACTAAAAATGGTTTTTTTTTTTTTATGTGAAGAGAGAGAAAGCACTAGTGGAAGTAATGAGAAGACAAACGATAGCTTTTTCCTTTCTCCAGTGATTACAATGGAAGAAGAAGAATTCGAATTTTGTCCATCTAACTTAGAGACTAGTATTATATCACTAGGTTACATTAACTTTGGCCACTTTTGCCTTTCTTCTTTTTCTTCCTTGGTTTGGGTGGAAATGGGTGATAGATTGTTTCCAACTTTTTTTAAAATTTTTATTATTTTAGTTAAATAGTATTTGTATAATTATATTATTTAGATAAATTAGTTTTTCCAATGTGTTATCATCACAATTGCTATGTATGCATATACATAGGCAAAAAACAGAGGTGAATTTATTGTATTTTGAAAAAGCAAATATTAATATAATTTATAAAATTTATAAGGTAGCCAATGTTATTTACCCATAAGATATCTTGAGTGTAAAACTAAACTAAGTTACCCTACTCCTTCTATGGATGAACTAAATAAATTAAGGAAATAAGCTTAATTGATAGGTAGTTTTGATTGTCTTTTTTTTTTATTTGTACCTATTTTATATACGATTTATATATGTTTTGTATCATATTTGTATTTGTTTTATAATTATAATGAAGGTCGTAATTGGGATATGTAAATTACAAAGTTAAAATTCATGTACTGTTAAGAGAAAAAAATACATACATGCATATATATAATAATGCATTGAAAAAGAAAATTTGAATTGGTATTTTTATATAAACGAATTAAGTAATAAATAGAGAAGTCCAACTTTATAGGAATTTGTTAGATACTTAATTTTATAAGAGGAATTATATATATATATATATATATATATATATAATTCATATTTTTTATATCTTATTATTGATAAATACAAGATTTAAATGGATCCCAATATATATACCCTAAAAAATTGCAAATAAATACATAAAGGCTCAAGACTCCAACTGAAAGTTTAAAAAAAAAAAAGCCACAATGATACATTATATATTTTAGATATATATTGAATACAAGAATATGAATTATAGGGTAAACAGGAAACATAATAATATAAAGGTGTTTCTGAAGTACATTGAATGTTAAGGAAATAGGAGAAAGGGAATTGTGGTGGAATTACTAAGTAAAAAATTTGTATTTGTTTGGTGTTCAACCACTTGTCAGGCTAAAAACTTAAAATGTTTTCCTCTCTGAATATCCTAGAGGCTTTGTTAGTTGGTTACTTGAGGAGAAATCAAATGTGCTTGAAACCTTGTTGTTTTTTGCGGCTTCCCCCCCACTCTAGAATCTTTTACAAAGTCATATCTTATTGAATTAGATTTTTTTATTTTCTCATTTTGATTTATAATGAGTAAACTGTACATATCCAAATGCTATTTGTTCCCATACAGAAATATTGCTGCTATATAAATCAATGATTTGTGACCCTCTTCAAACCGAGCACTCTACATAATTGGAGTTAGAAGAGGAGAGGAAATTGTTTTGAAGTAGTTCGGTTCAAATTTGAAGTAACCAAGTCAGTATTAAAGCAGTTGAGTTCACAATTGAAACTTTATTCCTTACAAATAGCATTACAAATGAGTCGATCCGAGTTGAGCTTTTAAATGTTCAATCTTGACTTACTAAAAAGATTATCAAACTCAAGCCGGACCTAAAAAATATAAGCTCGAGTTTGAGCTCGTTAAAAAATTTGAAACTTAAACTTGACTTATTTACATAAACAAGCCTAAGTTTGAACTCAAGCTTATTTAAATAAATGGGTCTAGATTAGTCTAAGTTTGAGCTCAAGCTCGAACTCATTTAGATAAAAAAAAAAAAAAAAAGGTAAAAAATAAGCTTGAGTTCAAATTAAAATTCAAAACTTCAAAATTAACCTTTTCATCTTTTATATTGAAATTAATTTAAAATTTTATTATTTCAAACACAAATTCATAAGATAACAATAAATTGTTGCATTATACTAAATCATGCATTATTTAAGCATAATATATTTTAAAGTCTACTAGTCCTTAATGCAAAGGCAACAAAAAAACATAGGTGTCCAAAAGTGAGTTTCAATTAATTATATCATAAAAGTCCCCTCGTATATTATAATTTTTAATATAATATATCAATTTATGAGCCTATTCTTAAACTTGGTTACAATTTAACTTGTTAATAATATAAATAAGAGCTTACTTGTTAACTAATCATTAATAAGTCAACTCGATAACAATATAAACAAGTTGGCTTATGAGTTTATTCGTAAATCAACTTATTAACAATATAAATGAATCTACTATCAAGCTTATTATAAGCTTATTTTCAAGTTAGCTCACAAGTCTAAATAGGAATTGAAGCTCGAAAGGAGTTCAAATATCTTGTAAGTATTTCGGTTCATTTGCAATCCTGCTTGTAAAATCGTGATTATAAAAGCTCATAAGAGCAAACTGTTGCTAAACGAAAAACATAGTTATCCCTTCAATACTGAAAGAAGCAAGATGCTTTGGTGAACCCTTAAGCCTGCCCATACATTTTTGGGCTGGAGAAAACTTCAAATTTTTGGAGTGGGGCGGCCCAGTTTGAGTAAATATTCAACTGCTCGGGCCGTTTGGGCTTTAAAAAGTTGGCTTTTAACTGTCTATAAATTGTCCAGCAAGCTCAAGGACCAAATAACAAACCTACTGGTAGTGATGGTGATGGTGCTTCGTAATCACGCCTGTTTTGGGCTTTTGAGTTTCTTTCTTTGGCAGTGAGCTGAATCGGATGTTATCAATCCTTTCATTTGGGCCAAGAAAGACCTTGGAGGATAGAGAGGAGAATGGGTCTATCAACTAACCCATTGAAAAAAATCTGAATAAAGTAAAATCAAATTTGAACTTGAACTTAAACTTAAACTCAAACTCAAAACAAACCCGAATTCACTCTAATTTGAACAGTCTAAATTCATATATTAGGATTTAGGATTTTATTCAAGTAGCTATTGATAGAACTAATTAGAATATCTATGTAGTGTCGCACATCATTGTAGCTTTAAAACATTAGAAGGCCTCAAATTCCAAATATGTTAAGATATTTTCCCTAGCATTATTATCTTTAGATTGTTTGATTTTGCAGTATCCTATAAATAAACTCCAATATATTGATGTCGTTCATCCTTAAAACAACATATGCATTGATCTTGAAGTATAAGTAAATCTAATTGGCTTGTATAATTCAATTTAATTAAGTGACATGTGCATTGATATTTACTCAATTTAATTCAGTTTCAGTTGAATTAAGTTTAACCTTAAGCTAGTCAAATAGCATTTTAAACCTATATCGAGTTCGAAACTATTTAACTTATTGAGTTCATGAGCTTAATCAAGCTCGAACCAAATTTAAGTATATCAAGCTTTATTAAATTGACTAAAGTTTGAGTTCCAACTTAAGTTCAATTCAAAAGGAATATAATTTTTTTGATATAATCAAATTAAATCGAGTTTACTTGAGTGGAGTTTAAATTTATCTAGTAAAAATTCAAACTATTGCTTAAGCTTAAAATTTTAAACTCAATCAAGTTCAAGCTTTAGAATTGACAATGTTCAAACTTATTTGATTTGGTTATAACTTATAACCATTGATTCAAATCACTTTTATAATGAATTATTAAACTCAATTGTAATAAATCATATGGAAAAAAAAAATCGAGTACCTTGGGTTGTGTAGGAATTTTGAAAATTGAACTAATTCATGCTCACCCTTGAAGAAAATTAGAACAACATTAGAGTAGATATATGACATCTTAAGGGCTCGTTAGGTCATGTCTCCAGCAAGTAGTTAAGATATAAGTATAACATGATTTGCAAAATGATAACATTAGCATAAAAAAACTAGTAAAATAAGGGGAATGTGTGACCAAATCAAGTCGAGGTGATACTAAGACTTGCTTGAATTCCACTAAGAAAAAAATCCAAAGCTTGCTAGATTAACAACGGTTAAGTTTTATTATTTTCATTGGAGATTGGCTCAATGTCACGTTTGAATATCACAATTCGTGCGAACCTATAATTTTCTTTAAGAAAAAGACATGGTTTGAAATTAGGCTGAACTTAGTTGGAATTGACTCATTAATTAAGCATGAATCAAATCATCTTTTCATGTTGGGTCAATAAGTATTGGTGCATAAACGTAGTGCATGTTCATCTAGGGGAAATAGTCGTTTCATTTTCTTCTTATTTTATATATAAAGTTATTATTATGGTATTTATTTAAATTTTAAATACCAAATAATTATTCTTAATAAATTGCTATTACCCAAAATATGATAGTCCATTTATTATTTTTATCATAAATATTGTGTCTTTAAACACCACTTGGTATTAGATAGAATATAGAAAGGTATTATAATTTAGTTCTATGGTAATGGTATAATTAATATTTTGATTTCATTCTAATGCAACTCCTTGCATTATTTTTTGTCAACTAAACAATGTAATAATGATTAGACTTTTATTTCATTTCTATTAAATTGTAATTCAATTCCCTCTTTATTCCATACATTGAAGTGAACGTGAGCAATACAGTGAATAAAAGATTTAATAAGAGTTTAATCATTAAACATATATTTGTTATTTGTTACATGTGCTTTTGTTAGTAGTAATTAATAACAAGATCTTATGAAATCAGTATAAAATATCAACACTTTGGTGCTATGATAATATATCAATCTCAAAAGGCTATATGATTGAGTGAGTGCTTCAAGATAATTGTGTGCATGGATCCTAGGTCTTACTCAAAATTCTAGAAGCTAGATTCGAGAAAGATACACACGGGGAAGCCCAAGTTAATAAATTACCCAAAATTCGGGGAATATCACATTTAAGAGTAAAGAAACATTTCTTAGTAAACTAGTGGGGAAAATCTTCAACCTTGAGATTGTTGTGCATTCCATGTGTGGACTATCATTATTTTGATGTTGATAAACATGATCCTTCATTGCTTGTTATCAAGCCAACTATTGGGCATACTCTAAAGTGCTCGAGAGGGGTAGTGGTAGTCAACATAGATCGATTGGATTGATAAAATGGGGTTTAAAATGGTTGTCCTAGTAAAGTTTATTTTCGAATCAAGCTTGGAACCAATGGTGGTGGAGTTTTTCTTGGCAAAGGTTTGGGGTGTTCAACATGAGTGGTGTTTAGATAGTGAACTCATGGCAATGCTCTAACAAGCAAGGGCAAACATAGAAACATGCTACTAAAGAGACCAAATGTAACATATTTAAATCAAAATTAAAATTACTCGTATACATCTTATATATATATAACAAGATTTTGCAAGTGAAGATACTCACAACACTTTTGAATATATAATAACAAATTATTATCAATAGAAATATAACATAAAAAAATTAAATAGAAAATTATAAGTAGAACCAAAAGTATAATACTTGAAAGATTTTAATTATTTATTTATTTATTTAATAAATATATTATCACAAAGAGCTAAGGATGAAAATGAAATTTTAGAAAAATAAGAAGGGCAATTTGGACATTTTGCGACGGGAAGTATTTAATCCCAAATAACCTAATGTTCCTTTTTTTTTCAACCCTCACAGTAAAATAGCGGACGTAAACACTCTTTAAACAAACCCTAAGACGACAAAAGGAGATAGTGTGACTTAATTCCAAGTATGAAAGATAAAGGATCCTAGACGGATTTCGATTGGGGATTAATGGAAATTGTAGTTATGAGTGTCGATTGTTCATGCAGAAAACGAGGTTGTGAAGGGATATATGAGAATGGAGAATCGACAATCCAAGAATTTCGACTTATGGAATTGAAGTAAGTATGAAATTCTTTATAAGTTAGATGCAATTACGTATTTTAGAAACTTAGTTAAGCTTAAGAATAAAGCGAATCAAGTGTAAGAGAATTTGGAGTAGAAGAAATAGGGTTCGTAGAGATTACCGAAGGTAACATGGCCTACTAACACGATCGTGTTTCGATGGTGTTGAAATGGAAAGGTGCACCAAGAGATATACGATCTCCCAACACGGTCGTGTTTCAACCGTGTTAAGTTAACAATAACACAACCTTCAAACACGGTCGTGTTTGGATTGTGTTGAGTGTGAAAGATGCACCGAGAGATACAAGACTTTTTAACACGGTCGTGTTTCAACCGTATTGAGTCAAGGATAACATGGCCTCCTAACACGGTCATGTTTTAACTGTGTTCAAACCAAGTTTTACACCAAAAGATACACGACCCTTAACACGGTCGTGCTTTAACCCGTATTGAGCAACACATTCCCCAACATGACTGTGCTAAATAAAGTATAAAGTAATTACCTAATTATTTAACTTCAAATTAAACTAATTCCCACACAACTTAGATAGCTAGTAATGCCTTAGAGAAATTAAATGAATAGGATTAAGAAAATTAAGAATGAAATTGATCTTAGATTAAATACTAAGAAGAGCATGTTAATGTGTACAGATCTTCAATTAGATTAAGTCCAAGACCAGGAAGTGCTTAAAGCTAAGATTTAAGGTACGTGTAACTTGCGTGTTGATTGTGCTTGTTTAAGTTAGTCTATGTATGGAACTTGTGTTAATTGATGAATCGGCTTAAGTGTTTAAGTGGTATGCTGTATGAGCTTAGCTCGGCCTAAGGGCCCATAGTGGCAGATCGTTAGGGAGCACCCTAATGATCCTTGTGTGACATTGTTTCTAGTGGAGTCGTGCTTGGAAATGATCTGGATTGAATGTTGATTAAGTGGTTAAGTAAACATGGGTATGGAGCCCGTAGTGGTAATTACCATCACCAAGTTTAAGTGATTAAGTTTACATAGGCGTGGAGCCCGTAGTGGCAGTTTCTATCACTAGGTTTAAGGTTTAAATTTACATGGGTATAGGGCCTGTAGTGGTAGTTTCCATCACCAAGTAATGCTCCAATTTGTTAAGGGAGTCATGAATACCCTGTTGTTTGCTTGTAGACATAAATTATATTATGAAATGGTTGTTTGTGTTTAAATTTTGCTTGATATGTGTGATACTTGTTTATGTTTTTTCATACATATGTGTTTGTGTTATACATATTGAGCATTAGCTCACTCTTCGGGGAATCATTTTTAAATGTAGGTGTTGAGGGAGATGAAAATCTAGAAGATGACTTGGGTTTGAGTGAACCACAAAGAGATGAAGATGGAGATTACCATTATTAATATAGTGATTAGGTTTTGGGAGAATTATGTTATTGGAGTGTGATAGACATTTTTTTTAAGTGTTATTTTTGGTGTTTAAAGACTTTCGCTGCGTTAAATGTTTAATATGGTTTAAATTATCATTGAAAATTAGAGGATGTATGAAATGTTTTTATATAGGAGTTACAGGCTAAATGTATTAGAATTGTTTTAGAGCCTTAACGTGTTCTTGTAAGATAAGGACACATGACGGGCAGTAGCGTGGCCTGAGTTTTGGGGCGTTACAAAAAGAATAACACAATATAAATATAAATATTATTTGATTTTTTTCCCTACAAAATTGTATCATTAGCAATATTACAAAAATCATTGGTTTCATATAATTAATTAAGTAAACAGTTGTTCAAAAAACCACATTCATTTTCATAATATTAATTATAAGAAAAATACATTAAGTAATATAATTGTTATTATTTACTAATATTTTATATTATGAGTTTGAAATATTAATAGTATCGATGCAATTATTATTTATGATATACTAATAATAAATAAATAGTAACTTAAGATGGTTTAGTTTGTTTACTATTATTTTACAATGAATAGAAGTTAATGTCATTAGTTAAATGTGAACAAAGAAAGAAAGAAGTAAAAGAGAATATCATTAAAGTAATGAATATAATTTAGAAAAAAAAATGATTATCATAAAAATTGAACTCATGACTTTTATCATACAAACCCTCATATTTTACTACTTAATTATACATTATATCTCGTCAAATATTACTCTTAAAACATACATATCACATATTTAGTTTCTTATTTTTTAAAAAAATTAACATAATTATTTTAATTTTTTTTTCTTTTTAGCTTGGATAGGGAGAGAAGCAAGGCCCAATCCACTCCTACCAACAGCAACACAATGTTCCATGGTGGAGGTTGTGATAGTGGTCAAACTTAGTCCCAAGTGTGATGTGGTATTCTTCTTTTGTATACTTTGAAATATATATTTAAATACTTACTTATCAAGTTAAGTAAATATTTATTATGACTTATTCATATACATGATATTCTTATTCATCATAATGTTATTGTAACATATTTTAAAATTGTGTAATTCTATTTAATTTGATAGAAAGAAAACTAAATCTAAGCTTCAGCTTCATCCAAAATCTGTATATACGAATTCGATGACAGTCAGGGATGCAACACTAGATTGCTTATACCAATAGCTCAATGGGTTAATAATTTAGGGCATTGACTCACTCATCTACAATCATCATGTATTAAAGTGAATACATCATCTTTATTTTTTGGTTTAAATAATTTAATGAATATCTAAAGTTTTATTTTATTTTATTTTTTATAATTTAATACTTAAGCTTTAAAATAAGATAAATTTGTTACTTTTATTATGTGTTAAATTGTAAAAAATAAATAAATTTTATATATTAAACTGCTTAAATTCAAAAGTATTTTTTATGATTTTTTTTTCCATCACGGGACGAAAAGGGAGTGCAATATTTTATTTGCTCGTGAAGATAATGGTATTATTGGATGATTCAGTGAGATGACACGTGGTGGGTGTGGATCCTAACCTAAAAGAGAGGGAGGCAAAGAGGGAGGAGGGTCCTTAAAACTCGCAATGCCCTTGCCTTTGACAGGAGACATAGATTGGATAAGGATGTGGACCTTCCATTGAAAAAAGGACACTATTTGGGGGTGTTGGGTTGGAACATGGGATTCTTAATGTTTGGGGGACAATAATTTCTTTTTCTTTTTTTAAATTATTATCATTTTATTATTTCCCTTTGCTTCATACTATGGATTTTCTGGATTAATGTCCGAAAATTATTGAAATAAAAGTAAAACATACCCTTGAATATCCCAAACATGGTTAACAATATTTTTATTAAGCGAATTTTAAGGTTTAATTATTTAAAAGTGGCTATATATATATTATAAAAATAATATACTATTTTGAATTACTATGAATTTTATAGATTAACATTAAAAAATTACTGAAATTAAAGTAAAACGTACCCTTGAATATCCCAAACATGGTTAACAATAATTATCAACAACCTACTTTATGTTGTCAATAATTTTTCATAAAAAACTGTTAATTAATTTTATATACTATAATTCAAACTAATATAATATAACTATATTATATAATTACTTTTAAGTGATTATACTATAAAAATTTTTCTTTTTGCAAATCTATATCATTTTGTCCCATGCGAAACAATTGTTGTACAAGACCAATTTTATTGTTCATTACGATGAAAAAAAATATATAACAAAAATCCTGCTAATTTCTTCCTATCACTTTGGGAAATGAATACGCCCTTAATATTTGGAGGTAAATAATTTCTATTATTTTATAATATATTTATACTTTACTAAGATTACGGATGATCTTGAATTTTCCAAATTCGGTTACTTACCCTTGTCTCTCTTCTCTTTCCCCCAATCTAGTATTGCTCTCTCTCTCTGATTTTTTTTATTAAAATATCTGGGTTGTCCCACAAATTAGGCCTAAATTCTAAATTTAAGCTAAAGTCAAACGACCTAATCCTTGTAGGTTTTGACTTGTAATAATTGATTTTTGAATCATTTGATCCAACTTTGATCTAGTAGTTGAAACCATTTGAGGAGGTGTAAAGGTCAAATTTGACTAATACATGATCATTTAAATGAGAAGATTGAAAACCATTCAGTATTTATGTTATTTAAAAACCTGAGATATGTGATCAATTTTAAGAGATCATGATTAAGTCATTGGTATAATGTATTTTTTTGTAATTTATCTAACTTTTTTCTCTCTCTCCGTTTTAAGGACATAAAAGGTCAAGAGTTTACATTTATAATTGAAACATCAGTGCCAATAATTCGTAGGAAATGATAATTACATTGTATTGGTTTGTGGATAATTTTTGTATAGATCAAGTGTTAAATAAATTATGTATTTTGTATCTTAATATACGGGAACTCATAGCCCCACAATTCTAAATCCAAAAAATATAATCTGTATGAATCCAATCTACCAAAAAAAAAAAATTTATTGATGTTTCAATTATTTCCTACTTTGGGTCCTAAAAGAAAAGGTCACCCATGTTTGCTCATTGCAGTTAGAGTTCAAGTTATTGGGACTTGTGAGATGTGCAAATTTTTTTAAAAAGAAAATAAGGTAAATATTATATTCAATATTTAAATTTTACTCGTTATAATCGATTAATTAAAATTTAAAAGTATCAATTTACTTTACTCAAACTTTTTGAAGTCATTCCTATTACTAGACTAACTTTATTTGGGTAGTTAATTATAAAAATTAGTAAAGTTTAGTTAGTTATTTACAAAAATGAATAAAACTTATGTACTTAATTAATAGTTTAAAACTTTTGGTAATTAATTATAAAAATAAATAAAAATTTAGGTATCAAATATGGTATTTATCCAAAGAAAATATATCTTATCTAAAATTTATTTTATCATGAATTTATGCCAACTTTCCGCTAGAGGGCTTCCCTTTAGATTCAGATTCTTCCTTTAAATTTTGAGGTTTGAATGAAAATTAAAATAAGAAAATATATCACAAGTTCTAGACTATGCTGAAGTTTGGTTTGACGGTGTAAGTGTTAGATTATAATTAAAAGAAAGAAAAAACAAATAAGTTCAAAGACACAAGGTATCCTACCTTTTCAAAGTAAGATGGGTTAGAAATAATACCTCAATCCAATATTCATGTATTGGGTGGTACAATACTAACACAAAACAATTTAGATGATAAATGCAAGGATTATAAAGCTTGAGATTAATTATAATTTCTATATATAATAAGAGAGAAATAATACTATGTAAAAACGAGAAACCAAATAAGTCTCGTATTAAATAAGTCTTATACCTTTATGAAATTAAAAATCATGAATGATCCTAATAAAGGGGTCTATATGATGCAAGATTACAAATACAAAGATCTTGTGTAATTTATTTAAAATATATACAATTTAATTAAATTTTAGTAGAAATCAAAAGAACTTAAAAAGATTTATTTGAATCATAAATAACTTAATTGAATTTCGATACATATATAATGGGCTTTATTCTTGCCCCCCCCCCCCCCCCCCCCCAGAAAACCTATCTTTTACCTTGTTGAAAAATAACAAAATATTACGTATTTAGATATATTTATTTTTTTAGCTCCCTGATTTCGGAAAATCCAAGTTTTCTTTTTGAGTTCGAAATCTGGTGGCAAGGCCATGTTTGTACTTTGTACTTCCATTCAGTACACACCATGATTTTGGTTTTAATAAATTGTATGATGGCACCATTAAAATACGTAACCGTAAACCACGTCCTTAAAGATAAGATCGGACCGGACCGGCTATATATTTCATGCGACTTTTGACCCAAATTATCCTTTATTTTCATTTGATGAAAATAATTGAATGGACCTAATTTATCATGATGACCCGTTAAGTACCATAAAATCTATCTCAAACACTATAAGATTGATTAAATTTGCTTGTAACTCACCGATTAACCTTATAGAGTTCTAAAATTTATCGAAATATGCTTTATAAGCTATTGCAATTTTATTAAAGTGCTTTAAAGTTTGTATTTTTATGGGAGAAATATATGTTCTCAAAAAGTAATTGATCGGCATAAAAAGCAAAAGTAAATCAACTTAAATTAACTATACATTGTTACTAACAAGTTTAAATAAAATCCGATAAAATACAACAATAAAAAACATTAAATTTATTACCATTGAAGTTTTTATTGTATTTCAGCACTTTATTAAGCATTAAAATTTTTACTCTATCAATTTTATATTAGATTTGTTTGAGTTAAATATCCTAGAAGACCTAACTTACTTGCATGCTTGAGAAAGACTAACTGAAGTATGGATGGCTTTGGTGTGGATTTCAAAGTGAACTTCTAAATCATCATTATGGGATATTGCCATGAAATCTAAGAATTTCCTTGATTGAAAATTTAGTAAATTTAACTAATAAATTAAAATAGGTGTAAATATCTATAATTTTTTACAAAAGGCTTGAAAATAAGTCTTAAAAAACACATTATAGCATGCTTTCATCTAAAAACTTTGTCATATCTAACATACCTAATTTTGTTAAGGAAAAATAATAATAATATACAGTCCATTATGTACCTTATGAGATAAGATAACTCTAGCACTATTACATGGTGTATATATATATTTTTAAATCATAATTTTCCAAACAATTTAGGTATTTTATTTTATTTTTTATTTGTTTCATGGCCCTCTCTAAATGGAAACCCAAATCTACATATATGACTTTCTTGTATCGATAATTTATAATGGGGATGAAAAATAAGTAAATAAAACTGTTTTGTTTTTTTTTTTTTTTTTTGGTGGGGGTGGGGGGGTTGTGCTCCAAAAGGTAAAATAACACAATTGACATGTGGTGAGGAATCATACGTATACTATTACCTAATATTGGGTGATTGATTGGGGTCGTTGAATCACTGTGGCCACAACAATTCAGGGCCCATAGTGGAAGGTTGGGCCCACAACCTTTCTTCCCTTCACATGAATCCACAGTCGATATGCCACTATTGCATTTATTGACTATGTCTGGTCACACAAATTCCTATATCGTCCTTTTGTTTTCTGTCCTTTTCTTTTCTTTTTCACCAAACTATTATGCCAATAATTCAACCCAATAAGCTCATTTCATGGATTTATGTATTGTTAGTTTATGCATTGCCTTAAAAAGTTTACCTAGCACTAAGGTTTACTCTTCTTAGACACATTGTTCGAACTATAGTATCGAATAAAAGAATGTAATTATTTTATTTAATTTAGTCTTTCTCTTTCAGTAGTAATCGCCAAGAAGGGATGATATTAAGTAAACTGTTTTTTGCCATGATAAGATAATGGGATTTATATTCGTTTTGAAAGATTCCTAGTTTTTTATTATTTTTCTTTTAATGAAATTTATATTTTAATATTTTAAATCAAGGTCTTAACCACTAAGATATATGCTAGTATGAATATATAATTTATTAACTATATCGATGGTGGTTTATTAAAATTAAGATTTATCTTAGAAGCCAATGTATTATTTTATTGTATCTTATTGTGGATTTTCTGATTGAACTTTAATTGAGATAGCCTAGAAAGCTTGTTGGTTCAATATAATTATATGATTACTTTGTTTTATTTTCATATTATTTATACACATTAGTAAAATTAGACCCAAAAAAAAAAGAATCTACTTACTAAATATTTATATATTTTGAAATTAAAATAATATATTGATAAAATAGGCCAGCCAACTTTTTAATAATATATATATACATAAGATATAGAACTAAAATACGAGAGAAAATGATATATTATAGTGTAAAATTAGAAAGGAGACTCTGAAAAAAAAAAATTGAAGATATAAGTAGCGTTATTTTCTTTATGAAATGGTAAATTTATCAATTTTTTTTTTAACATATTCAAATCGAAATTTTGATTTAGAAATTTTCCAATTTAAAACTGGACCAAAAAACAAAAACCGTTCTTCTAATTTATCACCCGCACATGTATACATATTTACCCCTTTGTATATGCTTTTTCAATATAACAAGTCCATGTATTATGATTATTTTGTAAATTTACCATCTTGATAGGGTATGGTTGAACCATAATTAGGTATCTACACCACATTAATTGCATAATTATATAGGTTTTTAGTCGTGATAATTGGAGATACCAATCAAGACAGCTGGAATATATCACACTTTTTCCCCATTCGTGTTAAAAAGTCCAATGACAACTGCGTCTGTAGATCATTCATAAACAATAATATGAATGTACTCCCACTTTTATGGTGTTTTTTTTCCTTTGTTGTTAGCACTTTATCCTGTTGGGGGTTGAAAATTACATCAATACGTCAGCCACCATTCTGCATTATTGCCATTGGAATTGAGTGACTGCTCCTTCCAATGAGAAAAAAACAAAGTTGTACCATCTCGTCCATTCATCGTTAACCCCGACGCTGATTATAGAAATTAATGTAATGAGATCTTTAATGGTAAATAATGGATTAGGCCATCTCATTGACATAATTTACAATGACTTAATCAAGATAGCGACAATATTAGGGAGAGATTATGATGTTTATGTGGAAATTAAAGCAGATATTTGATATCCATTCCACTACTTATAAGGTATAACTTCTATTGGGCTAGTACCAATTTTCTTACATAATGGCAAAGTATTAAAGTAATATGCTAATAATAGAGAAGAAAATAAAAAATTTGTTTCCAGCCAAATGGACCTGAGGAAAAAAAAAGTTATATACATCTTTTATTTAATCGATAAATATTATAAATATACCTTTATATATTTACTTCATATACACTTCATTTTTTTGTATTTGAAATCAAGTCTTTAATACTTTGGAGTATTTACGAAACATATTTTTATATTCGATTTCACTAGTTTATCTTTTGGATATGACAGCTAAAAAATATTAAAATTAATAAAAAGATTACATAAAATTAAAATTTTTATTACTTTTTCTTATATAAACATCTAAAAGCACTTTTTTAAAGATTGAATGGTCTTAATCGTTGACTTAAAGAGCAAAGGAAATAATTGCATATAGTGTAAATATGAAGAATTGTATTTACAAGTTATCATATATTGATACATAAAAATATGATTTTATGTATGTTTCTGGACATTTTTCTATATGTACATGACCTTGTTTCTCTATGTGTTAAAATATAAGTAGAAAATTTACATAAAGCAAAGTATATCTAGTTATACTTATCCTTTAAAACAACGGGAGTTGTTTTTTATTTTATTTTAGTTGGCTATGAGTGTTTAGAGCTGAAGAAGTATTTATTAAATCAATCAATATTTAGTATTACGATTACCGAAGATTAATATTTAATCAATCTTTTTTTTTGAGTAAAATATGTAATCAAATCTTAAAATATACTCCTTTTTTTAATTTGTTAATTAATTTCTCAAAAGTACACGTTAGCGGGGGAATAATACGATAATTTTTAAGGTTTACATCATAGTGGACAGCAATTTTAAATAATTCATGCTCGGAAGTTAATTATTATCATAGAGATTCGCGAACATTAGCTGGATGGATAAAATTTCATGAGCTTCATTAATGTTTCTAGGGTTCCACCAACATTTAAAAAAATAAAAAATAAAAAAGGTGCATAATCGCTCAGTTTA
Source organism: Laguncularia racemosa (assembly GCA_037954665.1). NCBI lineage: Eukaryota > Viridiplantae > Streptophyta > Magnoliopsida > Myrtales > Combretaceae > Laguncularia > Laguncularia racemosa. Next base: position 4,482,972 of record JBBMOL010000011.1, read on the forward strand.
TAATAGACATTCACGTGCTACATCAATTAAAACTACATTTCATGTGTACCCATCACGATAATTGAGCTGCTTATTATTATTTGTGATAAATAAAAAAGGCTCCTCACACTTATATATATCATGATTTTAAACCTATTCACATTAATGATTCAACATAGGTCTATCTGTATATCACTTTTATATTACAGTTTACTAATGTTTTGTATTAATCATTTCACGTCCGAAAAAAAAGAAAACAAGAAATTGACCGCATGTTGCAGGATGAAAGATTAAAAGACGATTAGACGAACAGTAACACACATGCTTACTACTATTCCCCAGTGGAGTCATGATTCATTATATTTAAAGTAATTTTTTTTTCAATTTTTTTTAAATTTACAAATTAATTATTGGAAATATTTAAAAATTTTAAATACTTATAGATATATTTTTTTATATATAATAATACTTTAAGAAGATGAATTTAAATTTTTTTAGTAAGGTAGAAAATTCTCTAGCATTAGTAGCAGTAATTTATGTAATTTATTGGGCACCCTCTTCCTGCGTGTAGTCCCCTCCCTCCTCTAGTGGTCCTTCTGCGTGGTAGGAGTTCTTTTATCTTATATCCTATCATGTAAGTATAATATGTGTTTCAATAATTTAAAACTAGAATATACTTTATGAAATTTTTGTAAAATCCTGAGTACACATATTCCAAGCTACCTTACAAAATTGGTAAGTATTTACTTTTTTGCTTTTTTTTTTTTGTTTAAAATATTAGTCTATTCATATCTAGGAGAGTAATGCCCAAAAATTGAAAATTTATCGCCTTTAAATTTAATTAATGAATATTTCAACTATGATGAATTTAATAGAAAACACAAAATAATAACCAAATATGATATAAATAAATCAAGTATAGACTTAAATTAGAAAGACGATATAAAATAGTTGCTTGATCGAGTGTTGTTTTAAAACCCTAAGTTTTAGGTAAAGGTAATTTGGTTGATTTTTTTTTTTATATTTATCAATTTATAGACGATAATTTAAATACATAATGAAAAATTTATGAAGTGCCTTGTAACATAGATTTAGTTTTATGCACCATATAGGTTTCCATCAAGTTTCTAGATGGGGGTATGAGTGCAGGTTCAAAAATTTTAAGATCACAATATTTCGTTTTAGCATACAAGGTCATGAGGTACTTTGACTATTCCTTTTATTGTAATAGTATATCTATTATAGTTTTATTCTTAATGGAATAATTATTAAATTTTTAATTATGTTTTAATCTTATAAATAATTTCTATTATAAAAAAAATATCGAATAACTATCTATTATTAAAACTTAGAAATAATAATTCAATATTAAAATTATTATTTTTCTTCTTCAAAATATTATTATAATTTTTTTTTATTACAGTTATATCCGATTAGGGTAGAGTCAAGCAGATTCCCATACTTTGGCCCACATGGGAAGCAAAAGCACATTTAACTTCATTAGGCAAATCACAGGATAATAGGGACACTAGATTATTTTATTTTCATGCGGATGTATGGGGTCTCCCTCTGTTACCTCAAAGGGTGGATTATTTGTTAGTTTCATAATAGAGAACTTATAACATAGATGACTTTGCTTTATTTTATGCTCTCCTCTCATATTTCTTATTTTATAAAGAAAACTATTAATGATAACTATTTTTTTTTTTCACATACTTATTTTGCTATAAAATATATAAATAATTCTTATTTTCTCGAGTTTTATGAAGAATTGAAATGACTCTTATAATTGGGCACTCTTACGTAACACTTGCTGAGAAAAGTGGAGAAAAAAATTAAAAAAAGCGGGAAAAAGGACAACCTATTATTATATTTTTAATATTTTTATTTTCGTGCACTCAAAAAAAAAAAAAAAAAAAAAAACAAAAGGAAAAGAAAGAAAGAAAACTCTCCCTCCTTCTTTTTCACGTTCTTTGTTTTGGCTCTTCACTCTTCTGGAAAGTCTCTTGCACTCTCTCTCTCCTACATACAGACACACCAGCAATGGACTAAACAAGACGAGACAGAGAGGAGAGAAGAGAGAGAGCCCTCTTCATGTGATGCCTTGAGTGTCCAGTCCAATCCACAAGCCCAGATCCTAGCCCTAACTCTCCATCTTTCTCCATCTCTCTAGTCTCAAACCTTATGGACATGGATCGAAAGAAGCCGAAAGAAATTAGTTCCAACTTCCTCCAGTCAAGTAACTCCACATTCCCGGACGAAGTCCTGGAACGTGTGCTCTCTCTACTAACATCCCGCAAAGACCGGAGCTCAGCTTCTTTAGTCTCCAAATCCTGGTACAACGCCGAACGCTGGTCTAGGACTAGGGTTTTCATCCCCAATTGCTACTCCGTTACGCCGGAGATCGTGGCGCGGAGGTTCCCGAACATACGCTCCGTCACGATAAAAGGAAAGCCTCGATTCTCGGATTTCAATCTGGTGCCGAGTAATTGGGGGGCGGATATACACACGTGGCTTGTGGTATTCGCGGAGTGTTATGGGAATCAGCTGGAGGAATTGAGGTTGAAGAGAATGGTGGTGACGGATCGGAGTCTTGAGTTTTTGGCGATTAGGTTTAGGAATTTTAGGGCTCTTTCGTTGCTCAGTTGTGATGGGTTTAGCACTAATGGACTTGCTGCAATCGCCAGTCATTGCAGGTAGTGGATATTTCGTTTTGCTCTTTCTGGTTTAGAGTTTTTAACTTTTTGATCCATTTGGTAGTATGGATTTTTATTTTTTTGGTTGTTGAAAATGTGAATTTTTAAGAAATTTTTTTACGTGGTTTTGATTTGTTTTTTAAATTTTTGGGGTAAAGTTTTGATTTTTTTTTATTTGTTGGATTGGGCTGTTTTTAGGTTTTGTTATTGAAGATGTGATTTTTCTTTCTCTTTTTCTTTTTCTTATTTTCGGATGATTATTATTCGTGAAGTCCTGGAACGTGTTTTTAGGTTTTGTTGGATGGTTATTATTACTCTACATGGTAAAGCAGTGCATAGACTTATGGGGTGGTTCATATGTTCCGAAATGGACAATATATAAATAGTCAGAAAAACTGATCGAACCTACCAAACCGGACCAAGTCTATGATCATGTTAGGCCGCCGTGCCTATCTTTTACCAGAAAAAAATTCGAGTTTTTACTGTTTAAAGACGTGCACTTTTTTGAAAAATTTCCTTTGGGTTTTTTTAAATTTTTTTTAATGTAAAATTCTTGGGTTTTGTTAGATTTCTGATTTTCTTTTTCTTTTTTATTTTTTGGGGTTAAAGATATTATTTATTTTAAATTAGGTACTTGGCTTTTGTTGAGTTTTTGATTTTGTTATGAATACGGCAATGTGAGTTTAGGTTTTTTTCTGTTAAAGATGCGATTTCGTTTGTCGTTAAGTATGTGGGATTTGTTAAACCTTTGTTTTGACTCACCTCAAAAGATTTATGTTTTTAGATGAATTCGGTTGTGTATTTTCTTTCTGGTTTTGTTATGTTAGTTATCTTCCTTCTTTTTTTTTTTTTTAAATTAAAAAATATAATAGTGAACTTTGTGCTCGACGATGTTAGTTTCTCTCGCTTGTGTTCTATTTTAAATGGTATTTTTTAATAATTTTTGTTGAAAGTTTTGTTTTTCTTATTTTAATTATTAAAGTAAGTTGATATTATAAATTAAAATATAGTAGAATTTGGTCTTCTTTTCGCAAATGAATAATATGTCAAAATCCATCGTACAAGGAATCAATAATTTTTTGGATAAATTACAAGAAATCAATAACTGTATGGTTAACAATCCTAAATTCAAGGGCATACTAAATTATCTACAATTTAGGCATCTTAATCTCTTATTGGTTTTCATTTGGTGGAAAATTTGATGGGCATTTAGGACTTGATCCATAGGGTCTTTTTTTTTTTTTTTTCCGATTGTTTTATCGACTGTTTTGGGACACTTGATTAGTATATATAGGAAAATTGGAAATATGCAATACAATTTACTAAACTTCAATTTTAAGAATGCTTATGAAGTGTGTGGACACTTGATAGCAAAATCAATGAATTAATGTCCTGGATTTTGGTTTCCGAGGTGGTTGTATTGTGAAAAGATTAATTGAAGTGGTTTTGCTTTTCAGCTTCCTTTTTCCTTTGTCTCTTTATCCTGTTGCTTTCTTGATGTGATGTTTTACCTGTTAATTGAGCATTTAATGTGTGGCCATAAGGTCATCTCGACACAGAACTATCTCATCTTTATGAATGGGGGCGCACAAACACTCTGTGCTTGTACTAAGAAGGGAATCATGTGAGGGGAAGATTTTTGTGATCTTTTTATGTTGGAGTTATGCCATGGTTTGTTGTAACTTTCGTTATCTAGTAAGGGGTCTAGTTTCATTAACGGTGCCTTGGACACTTACTAAAAGTATAATTTGATTACGCACTTATAAAAAAAGGGTTATTTGAGGTTTCTTTATTTGATATTTTAATGTGCGCTCTAGCTGCTCCTGTTAACATTTTCCATTTAGCTATGTTGTTTATGGTTGGATTATGCTTTGAATGAGCTAATTTACTGCTTCACTGCTTCAGAGACTCTGAGTGGCAAAATAACTAGAATGATGAGTTTAATTGATTCGAAAGTGAAAGGTCTCAAAACTCATTACCTAAATGTGCAATAGGTTGAAATTGAAAGCTAAGGAGATATATGAGTCATAATGTCCTGCAGTCAATACTGCAGCACGATGGAAAAGAGATTAAGAAAAAATGGAGGCAATGGTACACTTCGTAAGCCTGCCCATTAATAGCTTGCCTTCTGTTGTGAGCTTTTATTGTATTCTAAGATAGGTGCTTAAGTCTTAATATCGCACTGCCTATCTGGCCTGCTAAAATTTGAAAGTTGTGTATTTTGGCTGATGTGCTGCTTATGTTGTCATAACTGCTATGTAAATACATGGATTCAGTTCAAGTCCTTTCTGTATGTTTTTGTTTATCATCCAGTATCCTTTTGGATTGGTATGGTTTAAGTAGACCAGTCTGCATACAATGATTTATAGCAAAGATTAACATAGGTATCTCTTTATTTGCCTGGTTGGCTACACCAATGACAGTAAAAAATTCCTCTGGTGCTCTTTTCAGAAGTGTAGATTTACTTTATTAGCTGTTTCCTCACTTGGATGTTCAGTCATGTATTAAGTGAATTCATACAAGGGTCAGGAACACAATCAATCTATCTGATGTTTGAAAAATAGTGTCTAGATCACCAGCCACCACCTCAGTCCATTCTCTTAGCACCTATCTAGTGGAATTATGTAATGGATATTATTTAAATCTATAACACATGATGCAATTGGATTGCATCTTTGGTAAATTTGCTGTGTGAAATTATCAGAAAAAATTTGTGAAATTACATTTGCAAACTTTCATCAGCAGAATTTCATCCCCATATATAAGATGAGTTGCTTAAGGAAACTTTTATTGATCCCATGAGAATCATGGCATTTTGTGAACTTTGATCTGACTGCTGTGATTTCTCTTGTGAGGTTTATAATATTTTAATTAAGAAATGGATCAAAACAATCTTCAAAATCTTGATAGTACCTCAATGGATGAACTAATTATGGTGTAAACTATTGCTTCCATGAAGTTTGTAACTATTTGTAAATGATGTTCAGATTGTCTTTGACTCTTGAGTTCATATGATCTCTAGGTATCCTTCACTTATCTTTGACTAATTCGCATTTGAGACTCGTGCATTGCACTGGCAACAGTTTATGATTGCATCATGCTCCACCTATTGGTGAACTTTGGTTTCTTATTGTTTAGAACCTGGACACCTGGTTTGGGATTAAATTATGGGTGAGATGTCTCTCCTGGCATCTCTTTTCATATGTACTCATCTTATTCCTCATGGCCTGTCGTGACAATACAGAACTTTATAGGCTGTCTTCAGCTGTACATCTGCATAGTTTTCATTGCCATGCAATCTTCTAGTTGTTGGTTGTCTCTTTTAAGAGCAAAACAGACCATAAAGGCAGCTAACTTTCCATCCTTTAGGCCTTTTTAAGTATTAGGTTATGGTAATTCAGTCACATGCACTGATATTGAAAGTTTTGTCTTGACAGTTAGTCAACCCTCTTTGATTCATTGCCTTTAAGCATGCAATCCTCTGTTGACTATCTTGTGAAACTTTGGTACTGCCATGCTTTGTTATTTTCAATCTATTTCTTGGGAATTGTTAATGTGGTCAAGCATAATCTTCTTCTGATCTACTCAGCCAATCTCTTACACTTTTCTCTCTCTTAATCCACAGGCACCTGACCGAGCTTGATATACAAGAGAATGCCATTGATGATCTAAATGGCAACTGGCTGAGTTGTTTCCCTGAAAACTTCACGTCTTTGGAAGTGTTGAACTTTGCTAGTCTAAATAGTGAAGTAAGTTTTGATGCTCTTGAGAGGCTTGTAAGCCGATGCAACTCACTGAAGGTTTTGAAGGTTAATAAACGAATAACATCGGAGCAATTGCAAAGGCTTCTGGTTTGTGCTCCTCAGATAACTGAACTTGGTACTGGTACCTTTCATCAAGAATTTACTCCTTACCAGTATTCAGAGCTTGAAAGAGCATTTCTTGGTTGCAAGAACCTACATACACTTTCTGGTTTATCTGAAGCTATCTCTCCATATCTCCCAGCAATATGTCCTGCCTGTATAAATTTGACTTTCCTGAATCTAAGCTATACTCCTTTGGTCAGTGAACAACTTACCAAACTGGTGGCTCACTGTCCACGTCTCCAGTGCCTCTGGGTATATGTTTTAACCATCTTGGTTTATCACCACCATTCTATTCAATTTTTGTTTAAAGGCATTTAAGTACAATTTTGCCATGTCTGCGATACTTTTCATAATTCTGATAGCTTTATTTGCAAGTTCCATCCAAGCTACACAGTAATTCTTCTTTTCAATAAAAGATCATGTTTTCTGTTTTTATATTTAAATCTCTATGTGCAGGTATTGGACACGGTTGAAGATAAAGGTCTAGTGGCTGTTGGACAACATTGTCCTTTACTAGAGGAGCTCCGGGTGTTTCCTTCTGATCCTTATGATGAGGAAATGGGTCATGGGGTGACTGAGTCAGGGTTTCTTGCTGTGTCCTATGGCTGTCCAAAACTCCACTATGTACTGTACTTCTGTATCGCAATGACTAATGCTGCTGTAGCAACAGTTGTGCAGAACTGCCCTGATTTTACCCATTTCCGTCTTTGCATAATGAGGCGTGGGCAACCAGATTACATCACGAATGAACCAATGGATGAGGCATTTGGTGCGGTAGTGAAGACTTGCAAAAAACTGCAACGTCTTTCTGTTTCTGGTCTGCTGACTGACCTAACATTTGAATATATCGGAAGATATGCCAAAAACTTAGAAACTCTTTCAGTGGCTTTTGCCGGCAGCAGTGACCGGGGGATGCAATATGTACTGGAAGGATGTCCCAAGTTAAGGAAACTAGAAATAAGGGATTGTCCATTTGGGAATGAGGCACTTCTCTCCGGTTTGGAGAAGTATGAGTCAATGAGATCACTTTGGATGTCAGCTTGTAAAGTTACTATGAGTGCTTGTAAGTTACTGGCAACGAAGATGCCTAGGTTGAATGTTGAGGTCATGAATGATGATGAGAGTGATGATGGTCAGTCTTATAAAGTATACATTTATCGATCTGTTGCTGGACCTAGAAGAGATGCTCCGCCCTTTGTTCTCACTCTTTGAGCGTTCTAAAAGGTATTCTCTCTGCTCTCTCTCTGTCTCTTGATGGCAGACCATGTTTGAAGTACATAAGTTGCAATCCAGTAATTTAATGAAAACTTTACTGTCTCTTAGTTTATTAATTCGTTTGTTTGTTCTCTTAGGTCATGCAATTGCGGTAATTTATGATAATTCTCATTATTATTACATGGGCCATGGATATCCTATTGGATTTGGCGTGTGGGCATTCAGTATAATTTTATTCAGATTTTGCCCTTTTCACTGCTGACAACGTGCTTAGATGTCTTGCAGCAACTTTTTCATGAACCATTGGCTGCACATCATGATGACCGATTGAAGTGGAGGGTGGAGAGCAACAGCTTCTGGACTTAATTTTTCCAACTTGATTTGGCCAAAATACTCGGTTCTGAAGGTGAGGGCAGCACATCATGATCTAAGGGGATATGATTCTGCAGTTCTTATGCATAGCTGACTTGGAGCAGCTGGAGATTAAAACAATGTCTGATCAGCAAATTATGGATCCCTCAATATCGAGCTATTGCATGAACAAACAACACCTCATGGTTTCAGGAAGAAAAATGAATCTGCAGCTCTCTCGTATTCATGGTCTGCAGAACCTGATATCCTGGGGATCGATTCATTTTTTGTGGCAATTTATCCTCCTGTTCATGACATGTCCCAGTCTCACGTATTCTATCAAGAAGCCTGCTGGATGCGGCAGTCAAAATACAGGCGACAGCATTTTGCAGAGCCAGAGCTGACTAGAAACAGTAAGTTTGAATATTCCACTGCCTGGGAAAACCATCGTGCCATGTGCTATCACATCGAGCTTATGATATACTTATTTGATCAACAGATTCAAATATGGAGAAAACACATGGTATTGGCCTGGTCAACACTCGCTCCTCTACCAAATTTTCATTGGTTCATGGAGTCTTTTTTCTTTAATGACTTTTTACCAATTTTATTTCCTCAAGAAACTTCTTTCCTGGGTGAAATTTTGGTTCTATTTGCTGCACTAGCATCAGAAACTCTTTTAAGGTTTGTTGGAAATTTTTGTTGGATAAATGAACAAAGGCTCTAACGGATCTTAAACGGCTGCTAGGGGAATAAGGAACAAAATTAATAGGTAGACCGTTGTGGCTTGCTTGTTTGTGTTTTGGGAGAAATTATCCAGTTATGAAGAAAACTCATACGAGGCCTTTGGCTGGAAGTCTTTTCATTAGCAAAACTTTGGTAGTCAATTTTTTAAGCCAATGAAACAACAGTTAATTTTGTTGAGGGAATACTGTTAGAAGATGATCTTGTCGGTGGGATTGAAGCCGATGGGCCTGTATAATTGTGGTTGTCGGTGGTTATTTTCACTTGAGATTTGGGTTGAAGATGTAAACAAGGTGACTTGAGCTTAATTGGATAATGTCAAAGTTTGATTTCGGTCGAGTTTAAAATTTTGAAGTTTTTGAGTTGGATTCAAAATAGTTTGTATTTACTTTAATTATATATATATATATAACACTAAATGGTTTGATGCTCGAGTACGAACTCCACTTAAAACACTCATTGCCCACGTGCCACTGGATAAGCAATTTCATGCGCAAAAATGGAGAGGTGCGTGAGCTACTCTAAGTTGGCTATCCTTCATTTGATGGCATGAAAAACCTCTTTTCGGGGCTGTGCGGATTGGGTTGGGTCACTTCTTCTGGCGTCATGACACTCTCAAAGGTTGAGTAGGTTGACTTGGCATCCATCTACGTGCCTGGGAAGTCACATATCTGGTATCATGGTCTAGGGTTAGATGAGTCGATACGTTAGGGTGAAGATATAAGAAGTTCTGCCATATTGCATTTGCTTCATTAATTAGTAGGAACCCATGTGGGAACTTGACGTAATTGAGTCAGATTGGCTTCAAATAAGATGATGCCGAACAGTTCCATTTCACTTAGGTGTTGTCTGAGATGATTGGAGTTAACGTAGAGCTCCATATTCCTTAAACTTGGCTATTGATATTTTTGCAATTTATGCATTTCAGAAGATATTTTAGATTTATCTTTATTTGGTAAAAGTTAGGGATGATCTTGTATAAATAGTTGATCACATATCAGTAATAAAAAAAGCAGAATTACTATCTCAAAATCACATTCCTAAAGGGATTGGAATGGCATCTCTGAATGAGCCTTCTGGGATTGGAGGGTTATCTTGAGTGAACTTCAATCCACAATCACACCTCCACCAAAAAGGAACCAAAACCTAACAAATCTAAGCACATTACTGATTTTGTATTTCCTTAAGTTAATTCATAACAAATTGCAATAATGATTCTCCCACGGCGACGTGCATTCAAACACTAGTTTATATTTTTAGATTACTACGAAATATATTATGACTAGCTAGTTTCCCTTATTTGCTCCACGTAATGAAACTATAATTGCAAATGGTTGTGAGATTACTTTATGATTGCCATAGTAGGGTTGACAACTAGCCCTTGGTGATTTGGAAACATGTGCTAGCGTTAACGTTAAGGACAGTGAAAGCTGTATAGTTCAAAGCTTAGATTTCCAATGATTTTGGCGACCTTCTTGTGATTATTGCAATTAGAGCTTGCAAACCTTTTTTAGATGCATTGATTCGTTGAAATGTTATGATTTGTATGTATCTTGAGTCTTGCACTTTATCTAACATTGAAGGATTGATGTGGCTTTAGATTATAATTTCAAATGTGGTGATATAGAGATGACTCAAGGAGGAGGAATGGGTACTCTTAGCAAGATCATATACTTGTGGCAAGCGAACAAATTCTGTGGAGGAACTGCATGAATGCTTATGGATTTCTAGTTTAAGCATAGAAACTTGACAATAGACTCTCAATCTTGTCATCTTTGAACTTTGTCTAATGGTCAAGAGCTAATGTGTAATTATAGAATTTGGTGCTTTGGTGACTTGTTGGATTACCGTGATAATTGACAAAGATTGTCTAACTCCAGTATCATTCTTGGGCTTCTTATGAATCAAAAGTCCTAAGACATCATGTTTGAGTGTAAATTTAATAACATAGGTCAAAACCAGTTTAGCTAGCATTAAAGACCTAGTTTAAGCCCACTAAACCAAATCTTTTAAAGTTATCTCAATATTTGGGCCCGATTATTTAAACCTTACCACCTAATTAAAGAATTGGTTCAAGTGATTATTAGGCCTAACCAAATTTGTTATTAAAATATTTTAGCTTTCTACACCTTTTAAATGGTTGATGCAAAATATTTTAAATGTTAACTTGATGACTAATCTTTTTAAAACCGTGCAATTTGGTATCAAGTAGGTGTGCTTTCTTTGGTATAACATAAATATTGCTATCTATTTATGTAAAATAGTTTCTTTCTTTCTTTCTTTTTTAATTTTTTACAACAAAAACAGGTTGTATTACAAGCTTTTGTAGAGGTTTTCAAATATGATAAATTGGGCAACAATGCTTAGGGTTAATTATTGAAATAAGAGGTAGGATCAAATATGACTATACTAAAGCTTAGATGATTTTAAGGGCTTTGGATTTGTGAGCTTAAAAGTAAGAATAGGTTTATGAAGTCTAATTTGCCTTTACGCTCATGAGATTTTATATATCTTTTCCAGAAGTCTATTGGTAATTATCCATTACCAAACTTTATAAATACCGTCCTACTCTTTTTTCAAGGGACTTTGGATTGAAGATTGAAGTTTTCTAGATTTAAGTTATCAATGTTCTAGAGACCAAGCACTAGTAAACTCAAGTATTCAAGCTTCTCCGACTATAATATCGGAATGTGGGTTTGCTAAGAGTACTTGTTTCTCCTCTATGATCATACCGATCTCATTTTACTTAAAGTATCATTTAAAATGTGTAATGACTTTAGAAAATATAAGTAATTCAAAAATACATTAGGTTGATGATTAATGAATATTTTTACATATTAGCTAGTTAATCAGAAAAATTAATAGGCTATAGTCAGTATTATGAAAATCCTATCATGGTAAATGTAATGCACACATTCATGAAAATCAACAACAAAGTCCTTTCTAGATTCTTACTATCTCTCTCTCTATCTTTCCACTCTTCTAATATTTTCTAGGAGATTGTCTCATTTTGATCGACGTTTTAACAAATGTCATATATTGGACTATAAAATTTCTCTAAGGTGGGCTTTGGGGTTTGATACAAACTCCTCGTTGATTTCAACTTCGGTTTTTTTTTTTGAGTCATAACAAAATTTTCAAGATCATATTATTGTTGGAATGATGAACCAAATACTAGAAACTTTACATAGATTAGATCGTCAACTTACATTCGTGCAAATACACCTTGGTGCATTTTATAGAAGCAAGGTGCATATGGAACAATTAATCTTTGATGATATGGAAGCAGAAGACACGACAATAGTGGAAGAGAAGGGCGACAAAAAAACCACTCAAGTAAGCGCTGCGAAGATGGATTAAGATGAGCAAAAAGTGAGGCATAAGATTCCATAAATGCAACCCTAAAAAAGGATAAAGATGAGGAGAAACATGGAGTTCCCGGCTGCGACATTGCCATTTACATAAATGGTCCTAATGAAAACGTCATAAGAGGGTCTTATCATTTAATATAATCGATTTAATTTTTAATTTTATTGTTAAGTTATGTATATTAAATTTTTATCATTAATACATAAATTAATTATAGAATTAAAAGTTATACTAATTCATTAAAAATATGAGTAAGACTAAAGCGTTCTGAAATGTATACGGTTTCTAAGCTATTTTTCTCTCGGGAAAAATTATGAATTTTTTGACACAAGATATGGACGTGGATCAAAGAGACTGCACGGGGTGGCATTTTCCATGTACTGAACTTCAGGGGATGGCTCCGAAATCTTTGCAGTTGTGACATTCGAAAGCTCATGTGTTGTTCCTGGCTAAATAAAATAGTATATTTATTAGCCCTCTACACCTCTTATATAGAAGATACAATACATTGAATAATTTAAACCTTTTCATTTGTTAGTACATGTCCTCTCTCTCTCTCTTTCTATATATATGATTAATGTAGCATATGTATCTGAAGGAAAACAAAAAATATCTCATAATCTCTTAACAAAGACGTCCATCATAATTTATTGGTAAAAACTAAAATTTTATACTCCATATGATATGAATAGGATGAAACTAATTCGATTTATCGCATTAAAAAAATATCTAATCATGAAAGTATACACATGTATATGAACAAGAATATCTGCCCCACGCTTGGATAGGCTTCGGTGAGATGTCTCACTCAAATCTAGGGTTTATTATCTAGATCCATTATTAGGCTTTCGACAAATTGACTGTCCCACAGTAAGTTAATGACTCTCGACTCCTTTGGTCTATAATGTTACATTATGCCCTTGTCATATTTCGCCATCCATATAATGCTAGAACAGTCCGACCATCATTACTTCATACCATAAGTTAATGAAAAGAGATGATGCGATTATAGTGATTTGTGGTGATCAGACATAAATGATATGAAGCAGCTGTCTATTGCTTTGGATTCTGTTAGTTCAACGATGGAGTTCACGTCAAAGTTTTGAAAATTATTGGGTGAATTATATCTACTAGCTTTAGAATCTTTTAATTACATTGACATCTAGATATTTTCTTTTTTATTATACATCTACACCTTTTATAATGTAACATTGAGCCTTTTAATAACTTTCAGACTTATATATAGACACCTCTAAATAAGTTTTGTATTAGCTAAATACTTTCTAAAACCTATTATAAGAAGGGTTTGATATATGCCATGGAGATGTGGATGTATAATTATTAAAAAAAAAAAAATAGGGGATATGATATAGTTTTAAAAGTCTGTAGGAATTAATCTTCATGTTGAAATGAAGTTGAGGAGTTTTTATTTTCGTGCTAATTGTGTTGATTATATAATTTTGAAATTGACATTTTCAGTTTTTCAAAATAAAGGTAATAAGTCTAACTTAGAAGATAAATGACATTTCAAAATTTTCATAGAAAAAGTTTTCATTTTTATTTATAAATTCTAGATTTTGAATTGGCTCATCCTAGATGAGCCAAGTCAAAAATCATCTAGAATTTCACATATACTCAAATTATAGAAGCACAAATGACTTAAAATATGCTAAACTTTCTAAATCTCTACAATAGAAAAGATATGTTCAATTTCTCTCAAAAAGTGCTAGGATGTAAAATAACAAAAGGATATAAAATAAAGCCCGACCAAGTAACTGCCCTATCTATAAACTAGGTGGCTAGCCACTTCAAGGAGTGAATAGGTGCATTTTATTTCCATAGCAAGTCCAAGTGCATATAGGAATCAAGTTGTAACCTTGTGGAAAAGTTAAAGAACTATTGTGTCATTCATAGACTATGAAGGACAACAATAATGTTGGAATAAAAGAGATGATATTTTCTTAAGGATAATACTAAACTTTTAGTAAATTTTCAATTAAGTACCTAAACTCTTTAAATTTTAATGTTAATATCTGATTGAACTTTTCGATAGTAGTGTTAATACATAAACTAACTCTATTAAGAGTCATTAAACATGTTGGCGTAGGAAATCAATATGCATTTGACATGTATTCTATATCATTAAATTAAACATAAAAAACTACTAAGCTTTACCACATCACACTTGGAATAAATTTATTTATTTAATGTTTTAGCCAAATATTTTGATCATTTTGAAAAACTCATTTTATTAAAAATAAATAACAATGCATCAAAGAAAAAAAAAAAGAACTCTTCTCCATCTCTCTTTTCAACTTAGTATAACCACCACATTACCACCTCTTTCTCAACTTCTCCTCTCTTTCTCTGGTGAACACCCTAACCACCATGTTGGCTCTTTTTCTCTCTTCCCTTTCCTCTTTTAGCTTTCACAGATCTAAAAAAAGATTGATTGTATCTTGCTCTTATCTTTTCTCTAACCTTCATGTTGTTCACTATAAAGCCATTAACAAAATCATTAATCAAACTTAGTGGGACTAAATTGATGTTTCATTTGCTTATAAGTTGCACATTTGAGTTTTAGATGTGGATTACATTTGCCATTTACAGGTTTGGATTTCATCTCATTTCAAGTCACGCCATGGATGAAATCATCAACAAAGCTTTCATCTTTTAGGCAAAAAAGAAAAAAAAAAAAACTTTCATCAATTCACAAGTCACCTTTCACAATTTAGATATGTGTTTATTGAATGAAGGTTTTAGGGCTTGGATATAGGTTTAAGATTATAGATCTAGGTTTATGTTTTACTATTCTAGGATTTAGATTTATGGTTAAAGGGGAGGATGTAAATTGATGCATTAGAGAATTTTAATGATGTGTGTTAATGTTTAATATTAATTAATGATTATAACTTTGGAATTGTCTTTATACTGTTCATCATCTTTCACATAACCTATGACACTCACCTAGTTTTAGACTCTTAGAGTTTTTCCTTTGTTTTTGCTTTTTATCATTTCCTTTTCTTTTGAATATATTTATAAGTTTTGAGTTTCTTCTTTTAACAACCTTTTGCTATTCTAGTTTTAGAGTTTCTTGATTTTGAGTTTCTTCATTGAATACGTCCTCAACTAAAGGAGAAGAGTTTTTTTTTTTTTAATTTGTTTCTTTTTTTTTTTGGAGAGCATTCTCATTTGTGTTTAATAAATTTAGTTTGTTAAGGTGTTTAAAGTATTAAATAAATAAATTCTTTTATTAAGTATGATGTGGCAAGTTATAGTTTCTTTTTATCTTTAATTAAATGAAATAGAACATGTGTCAGATGTTAAGTGGTTTTCAACACCAACATGTTTCACAATTGTTAATGGAGTTAGCTTAGGTATTAATATTGACATTAAAAAAGTTTGATTAGGTACTAAAATTCATACTAAAATTTTTTTGGTATTTAATTAAAAAATGATGTAAAGTTCATGCATTAAATGCAACGATATCCCTATTTTCTTAAGAAAGTGTTGATGTTGTTGTTGTTTTTATCTTTAACTTTTTAATTGATATTCTATCTTCCCAAATACACATAGGATAGGATTGCACCTCCTTGGCTTTAATGCCTTGTAAGGTCCATTTATAAACCTCTAACGTTTCAAGAATACCATCACATCCTCATCGATAGTAAATGTCTTACCCCTTTAGTAATTATAATTCACGAATTTAGCAGCTTCTTGATACTTAAAAAGTGTCAACGAATACACTATTGGCTCTTTCTTCAACCTATAAATGTTCCTCCTTCCCAGACGATAGATATCTTGATACAAATTTGGGATTAACAAATTATCATTCAAATGTTTAAGACTATTGGAGGTGAGCTAACATTGTTATGGAGTTGACAATGACAAGTAAAGTCATATTAGGTTGACTAGATCACCATGAGGTTGACTAAGAAGAGTATTAGCCGACTAGGAAGAGCATCGAGGTAACCAAGAAGAGTAGTGGGTTGACCTAAGGTACTTTGTTCATTGAATGGAACCATAGGTAGTTGATCGTCGTTGTGTTATGGGGGATTGTTTGACTGGATCTTTTCTTATTTGCTAACTTTTATTAATTTCTTATATTATTTAATTTCCTATTTTCCAAACTCTTTACTTATATATTTCCAAGTTTATGAAATGTAATTAAGCCTATAAATAAGCATGGTATTATAAATCAAATAGTGACTTGAATATTGAATTATATTTTGAGAGATTAAATCTTCTCTTTCGTTCTAAGAACTATTGAACTTACCAAGAATTTTCTTTCTTATGGTGTTCAATCAGTAAATCAAGGTTCTTAGTTAGCATTATTTAATAGGTCAACGTCTTCGATGTCAAGGTTATTAAATTTGTCTTAGCCAATAGGTTGAGATTTTTAACATTTCAATTATACTAAGGTTATTGCGATACTTAGCCAATGGGTAACTTTAAATATGTACCCATGCTTCTAGGCTAGTTTTCTTAACATATCTAGGCCCTCTTATATGCTTGTTCTTAATGTACTTAGGTTCTGCGGTTATAGCCGTGTCACATTGACATCATATTGCCATTGTCCACCAAACATAATGTGACAAGCATCCATATCAATAATGTCATAATGCATCTCAATAACTACTAACAAAGATCAACACTTTGCATCCCTCATCAACATAAAATCTATTCCACTCCTTCACGTAGCCAATAGGATAACACTTCTAATATTTCTCAATGTAAAATATTTAATTTATCCACAACAACTCTACTAATGATATTGGTACACTTATCACCATCAAAATAAGGTCAAACAATTGTTTGTTGATAGTGCAACCGGTTTTAAGCGATTGTTCTCATTGATCGTTGCATTGGGACTTTAATTCTAGCTTCACTTATCTAACCATAATCATAAATTTTTTAGCAGCTTACCATCTACCTTCTTTACTACTCTTTCCATCAAATCTACAATTTATCTCGACTCCATTGTATTGCCATAACATGAATGCCTTACCTCTTCAATGAACAATCATTACAACAACGACTTGGTTGTTTACATTTTGTAACACTTATGTCAGTTTCATATAAGGATTTATAACATGTTTTGACTCCTTGTCATCAACAATTTTATATTCCTTTATAGCCTTCTCCTCATTGTATTTCTCTTTTTGAGGACTAAAGCTCTTATTACTATTACTTGAATCTTACTCAAGTCCATTACATCTTTAATCATCAAAATACCACTTGCATTCTTGTATCATCAACTCAACTTTTAGGCCCATATTGATAGCCCCTGAGTATTATCAAAACTTGACACATGATGATAGGAATCTGACCACTAGCCCCATCACCCCAGCTAGGGTACATGGCTTCAAAACTTGACACAAAGAATACTCACTAGCTAGCCAGCTAGCTAAAAATGAGGCCACCTATTTTCATGGGTTTTACTTCCATCACCTACTAATTTGTTACTAGACGCTCACTTCTTTCCGAGTTGAAGAGGCACCACCAAGCCTATCTTAGGAATCTTAATTAAATAGGCCCTAAAACTTGAACAACTCGAAGCACCCCACTGTGCCACCAATCGACCCCTCTTAAAGCCAACTAAGCCATCATTTGATTTGTTTGTTGAAGTCAAATTCTAGTAAGCTCGAATGAAAACCTCAGTACTTAGCTTTGTCAGTTTCCCCTACCAAGAATGCATCTAATACTATATTGCCACATGTCTTTGATATTTAATAGCTGCATGTGTCCCTAAATTTTCCTTTTGTCCCTTTTACATTATACTAGGTAGGAATATTTTCATGTACTTAAAGGGTTTTTTCCATTTTGGTTTTGTAACTCTAGGTCCCTTTGCATGTAAGTTGCATCCATCACATCTTGAAAATAGAAAATATTTCTGACCTCTTATGATTTCTTACTCTCAAGTTGCTTTATTCTTATCAATTCCCTTAATAAGGATTGTGGTAAAGGCCCTTAGTGTTGTTGTTTGTGTTTCACATCAAGTAGCAATACTAGATCATATGTGCTTGTGAGTACATAATATCTTACAAGTAACTTGCGATTTTCCAACTAAAATCCGATTCATTTCTCCATTTCTATTGTTGGTTCGTGATACCCTAGTGATACTTAGCTCTTAAGCATATCACATAATATAATTGTTGACAATGATTCTTAAATCATTTATATATCAAGTAACCTACTTAGTTTCCCTTTGGCACAAATTATTGTTCTTAGTCAATCACATTAATTTGGCCACATAGTCATGAACAATTTTTTTTCCTTCAAATACTTCTATTATTTCTTAAATAAGATTTGTTCATTATCAAACTACAAATTCATCCTTCAACAATCTCCAGATCTTAACACAACCTTCAAAAAGAACTACTCATGATTTTTTCAATCATCTCTTATCTTTACCTCTTAGGGAATTATATGGTGATGTCAGGGAATGTGAAATCCCTAAGCTTGGAAGTGAATAGAGATTGTTAGTCACACATGGATTATAAACGAAAAATAATAGTGGTTTATAAGCATATTATAGTAAATAAAATCTAGCTATCATTAGCTAAAATAGTAAGCTTGAACATTACAGGTTTATTAGGTGATATTGCATCTCATTAGGTTGTATTACAAAAAAAGCTACAATGAATTATAATGATGTTATAGAAGTAAAAAATGCATAAGGTTTAGTGAAATGCAAGTGGCTCTTAGGTATCCCTTACAACATGTTTAATTAATTTAGTAATAATGGAATAAAATAGCCATTCTTTCATTTTAAAACTATTACTTGTTTTGTGAAATTGGATTCCTTTCTTAAGACCAAAGAAAATAGCTATTCTTTGGTTTTTTTCTGCATAAATTCATGCTTTGCTCATAAGATTCTAACCTAATAGTCAATCCATGAAATTAGCCAAAGGTTTGGTATTTGATGATATATTTTTTAACCATTCTTGATATCTTTTTAAGTGCAATAAAATAAATTAATATTTATTCTATTTCTATTTTATTCTTTAAAAAATAAGAATTGTAATTTTATTTTTATCTTTATTTCATCTTGTAAACCAAATATCTTTTTAAGCTTCATATGAAGATAGTTAATATATGAGGCATGGAACATTATTTTGGTCTCATGTACACGATTACACTTGGTGATTTGATAGTTGCATTTACAAATCTTTATAACATGACTGGTACAGTGCTAAGAAAGCATAAAAGATCATGTCTACACATAGTAATGATGGCAAATTCATGATGTCCTCATCAAGCAATCTCATGATCGCAGAAGTTTTGTTTTTCTTCTTCAACATACAAACTCGGTTACTTAGACGAGCTCGATACGACACATGCTGTCACGTAGACCGAACTCTTCAAAGCTAAGGTATATGTTTTTGTAGCTAAGATGATGTGTTGTGATCATCTCTTGTTTTTCACTCAAACTTTCCCATCCCCATCAGTTTTTTGCGTATGGGCATTATGTTATCTCCACCTAACACTAAGAGAAACATTGCACATGCAAAACCTAGAAGCTTACTACGCCATCTTAATTTTCAATGGAGCATGGTTCTACGTAGGCCCCCTAACAACGAAAGTTTTACACAAGGTATTGTCACAATGAGATTTTAATTTATTTCAAACTTCTTCATATTATTTTTCCCATATTGTACAGCCTCGCCGTTAGATATTTAGTAGTTACTACTCAGCATTAATACTTAATACTAGATAACGATGTTGGAGGACTTCGGTCTAAAGGATGTGAAGGAACGAAGTTCGCGTGCAAGCTATTTTAAGGTTGGCTTAATATTGACTTAAGTTCAATTTGATTATATATGGTTGAGTTGAGTTTAATCTCAAACTACTTAAATAGCTTATTGAGATTAGGTTGAACTTAAGCCCATATGAATGACTGAAGGTTGAATTGGGCTTCTATATTGAGTTTTATTGTTTTTTAGTCGAATTCAAGTTTTGATACAAATTCAATTAAAAAGATATTATATATATATATATAAATAATTGGAATCTACATGAGCTTATTTGAGTTGACCTAGAACTTATTGAATCGTACTTGAAACTAAGCTTAGTCAGAGTTTGAATTTTGCATTTTTAAGATAAATTTGAGCTCAACAAATTAGGAAACAATTTCTTCTACAAATTTAAGAGGAAAAAAAAAAAATAGAGTCGCTCATAAAGTTGACGGTCGAAAGTTGAGAGTAAATGTCAATAAAAACGACGTAAATTGTATTGGATAAATTTTTTTTATTATTATCCATTGACAATAATTTTTCTTAACTAATGAATATATTCACCATATATGTTTAAGATCTTACTAAGCCAATACGTTATCGAGGATATTCTAACAATACTCGAACATCAATATATTATATGCATGCAAAAAAATGCTACGTCGGATCTTGATTGTTATATTATGTTTGTCATCGGGTAACAGTATATTATATGGTTGTTAGCAGGAAATATGCTTATCCCAAAAGAAGAAACTAAATGATATGTTTAATTAATGATAAGCATCCAATAATCTTTGACTGAGCAGGCAATGTGCATCGATTTATGATGCAAACACTTTGTGATGGATTCTTCTCACCAGCCAGCACGATCTAGAGGCTTATTTAGTGACACAAAGTTCTAATAGGACAGTTTATGAGCATTATCTCCTTCTTCTCCACTTATAATAATAAATTTAGGGAATCCATGCAAAGCATAGCGTATTGATAATTGCATATATACTTCTTATACTATTAGTTAGATAAAAATAAATTCCTTAAATGGGATTAAACGTATTATAGTTGCCTATACTTTTAATTTTTAGTGGTTTAAAGTTTGAGCTTTTGCTCTCTTTTTTTGCAATTTGCTAAACTTTTAATTTGATTGTAATTATGTGAAAATGTAAATGTGAAATTACCAACTAAATGAAAGTATAAACAATAAATTATAACTAAATTGAAACTATAAAAATATTTGTGGTACATTTATCCATTCCTTAAACTCTTAAAGTATGATTTCACTTTTCTATTACTTTAAAGATATGCATCTAACACCAAAGTACTATTAGAATCCCTAAATAATTGTTAAAAGAATCATAGACAACAATGATTTTAGAGTGTATGTATATATTTTAAAATGTTAGAAAGAGGTGGAATCATATTTTAATAATGTACAGATTCTATCATAGTTTAGGATGGTTATTTGTGATTTGCATTAAAGTATGTTATCTTTAAAGAATTTGAAAAATAACGCCCGTATGGTTTAAAAGCTTACTTCAACTACATTGGTAATGATCCGTGACAAGAAGAATAAGATATGGGCGAATTAGTCATGTGAAAGACAAAACTAGTACTAAATTAGACACCTCAGTCATTGCATACGTTGTTGTTTAAGGACAAGTCATTTGTCATCTTCTAGAATTTTAATTTGCAAGATGCTCTTCGCTTTACCCTTTTTCATGAACAGCTGCACTTTAAATGAAGCTTGTCCTCCAATTTAAGGGTGGTGGAAGGTAGATGCCCCTTTTGTGTGCTTAGGAGGGTCTCTTTTTATGATTGTTGTGTTATATGTTTGCTTTTGGTGGCTTTTTTGCTGGCCATTACTACTGCTAATAATATACTTCTTCACAAGAGAACATTGAAAAAAAGGGAAACCCTTTATTTATTCACCCTTCTATCAACATCCAATGAATTTTACACCTTAGCAATAAAAAAAGGGGAGGTGGACTCTTTCTCAAGGCATCCATGTAATAAGGAAGTTCACATGTTTGATGTGGAGGATGTGTCATTCTCTGTGGTGAGGATGTTGGATGATACACCACTTCCTCTTTTTACCTAATCAAAAGTAATGCCCTAGTTTAGGCATGATACTAAGGATTATGATCAAGATACTAAAACTGATAAAGTCATTATGGTAGGGGAAATATTTCTAAGAACAACAGTGGTAGAATCTTTTTGTCCCAATGTGTACGAATATCATTTTACTTAGATAAAATTATATTTTTGGAATTACGATTAATAATTTTAAACAAAACTTCCTTGATAATGGTAGTAGTTTTTACCTACTCTTGTGGTCCTTTTCCAAGCTTTATAGGCTAATAATGGTAGTAGTTTTTGCTATTATGCAACGATAATGCTAATGCATGTAGCCGTCCTAATTCACCTCAAAGCTATCTCTAATTACATGGCCCCTCCGCCCCTAGAAACCCTAATCACATAAAATAAAAGTGGCCTTGGGTAGGCACTAGGGAAAGGAAAAATTGAAGGGAAAAAGACGAAAAATAATAATTAAAAGGGGAAGGTTGGAAAAAGGTTCGAAAATCTACTCACCGTGAACCAAAAGCAAAAGTCCCTTTCCTCAAGGATAATATGGGGCAAAAATATATCATTTCTTTCATCGTCAAAGTGGTCTTAGGGTCCAATAGATACGTTAATTTTGGAATTTGCTTTTATCTAAACTTTATCCAATGAAGTATTTTGCCGAAGTACCAAACTTTACTGTTATTCTTTCAGAAAAATTAAAAAAAAAAAAAGTTATCAGTTTGGTCTTTACAATTTGTCTTGGTCTAATTGAATAAGTTAAATAAATTACTAAGTATTATAAAAATTCGGTATTTTTATTTTTAATCATTTATGTTACAAGACATGAAAAGCAGAAAAAACAATCATTTTTAACACTTCTGTCATCTCTAAGATTTCTATATCTTACGTTTACCAATTGCTATAGTTAGCAGAACCATTAGAAATTATGAGCAACCCAATCCTAAAATACTTTCCTATGTATAATTTTTTTAAAGAAACATTATGTATATATATTGCAAGCATTGGTGTATTTTATTGCATGAATTGAAATATACGAGGCTTTAACTCCGTGTTGAAATAAGAAACCCCTTTGAGAAAAAAATTATATTATGTTGCTTAACTTTATACCATGAGCTTTTATTATACAATAGGATATAGTAAATTACATCAATTCCTATAATATTTTTATTGGATTATGTTGCTTATAGTTTCTAATTTCGAATGATTCCCTAACATGGCATAAAAGGAAAATGAATCATATTAAACGATCATATGGCGCAAAAGGTGATCTAGTCAATGTATATATTTAATTGTGATCATTTGACTCATTTAAGTTATGGTAATGAAAGTTTGTAATGTAGCTGCCAAATGCCAATATAAGGAATGCATCCTCTCAAAACTATGACCGTGAATGTGAGGAGAGAGATACAATTTAACTAACAACTTCCACCACAAACGACCCAAAGGATAATTCAAAATTCACCAAATATTATATAATATCATGGTGGCTACTGCCTAGTGCTTTGATAGTACGTTTATGTTATTATTTAATTTCAATACGCCAACAATTTTTTTACATATAAAAAAAAAAACAAAGAACAAAGAGAGAAATATGATGAACCTATGAGACCATAATGCCCTTAATCTCATCTAAATGGATCAAATGTACTTTTTCTTTCTTTAAGAAAAAAAAAATTGTAAACCGAATTTTTATGGACCATGTAACAAGCGATCACTATATCATAGATAATTGATCATAAGTATTTATGGATAGAAATGAGTGGTTTGGTTTTCGGTTTAGAGTCATTTTTATTTTTTTCATATTTCAAGAGAAATCAAAAGAATGAATGAAAAGCTTGTTAAGTTACAACAATATCCATAAAAAGAAAGAAACAAACCTTATTATATATCTTAAAGAGTAAGAGCTAGACTAATAATTATGTTATTTTCTCTTTTAAGGATAAAAATTATATTTTATTTCTTTTTTCTATTCTTTTCTCCTTCTTCTTTTTTTTTTCTTTTGTTTTTGGTTTGAAACTTTCCATATTCAATGTAAAGCTTGTAAAGGACTATACTAATTTCTCTCCTCAACCTTTGACTTAAATGCCCTTTTAGGAAACAAATCCTCCATTATTCACAAGGTCAATTAGGTCAAACTAAGTTTGCTCATAGTATTTCCTAATAAAAGTAGGTGTAAAAAAATAATCAAACAAAACCCCAAAACTTGTCATCATATAATATTGGCAAATACATCCTTAGCACTCCACTAGCATCCTTTTATTTTTTAGGTAATGTTTGGATTGTAGTACTAAACAATATAGAATAAAAAAAATAAAATAGTATAATTTTCTTGTACAACGTTTGATGTGTATTATACTAAATAATTTTTTTTTGTGATATTCACTATTTTGATAGAAAAACTACTATACTAAATATGATATATAAAGTATTGGATAAAGATTTTTGTGTTTTTTATCTAGTGAACATATTTTTTAATAATATTTTGAATGATATAAAATATAAGTATTTTATCAAATATTTAAAATTATTTTTATTTAATAATAAAAAATATATAAATCAAATAAAAATAAAATATTTTATTTAATATAATATTATAAATTTATAACAATTAAACAATACCTTAATCTTATTCTATGATTAAAAATAACATTATACATACCAAATCACATGTTCATGCACAGTTCCAATTCGTTCCTCAGTTCAACGACCTCAGAAACTTCTCCCCACCAAGTCCCCTTGTTACCCTCCAAAACGCATCAGTCCCTACAACTTCCCCCAGTGAAATCCCCAGAACACCCCTATCCTTCCACTCCTTAACCAGCTCACACCCTCCTGTTCATTTCAGTAATTTCATGGCAACTGAAACTCCAAACTTAGTCTTTCCCGAATGCACACATAACAACCAAAAATCTCTCTCCATGAAAAGAAGATAACAGTCTCTCTGTCTCTCTAACACGCACACATACACACACTCTCTCTCTCCCCTCAAATTTTCCTTTCCTCTTTCACGACTACACACACCCATTTGAGCTGCTTTCGACTGTAATTAGGGTTAGGGCTTGAGTTATTATGGTTTGATTAAAAAAAATGGACAAAGAAGAAGAACAAGAAAAGGAAATAATTCAGTGGACACTCACTTCTAGTCCATCACTTAAACAAGTAATCCAGGCACTACTGACACTAATTACACTATCTCACTCCGTCAAGGTCTTCGCCGTCAAATGGCAGCTGATTCGCGCCAAGCTCGAGGAGCTTCATACAGGTTTAATCGCCGCCGAGAACGCCGGAACCTCCTCCTCCGCCGCCACAAACCCCACCCTCTCCAACCTGATTCGCTCCATAATGGTGACTTCCGGTGAGTGCTCTAATCTTGCGAGACGCTGTGTTGACTTAACTTACAGTGGTAAGCTTTTGATGCAGAGTGATTTGGATATTATGGTATCGAAGTTGGACCGTCTTGTTAAGAAGTTAGGGGATGTGTATTCGTTGGGGATTTTGTGTCCTGATCATGCGATTGTTGTTTCGAAGCCGGAGTTCGGTGCTTGTAGAGATGATATGAGGTTTTATGTTAGGGATTTGTTGACTAGGTTGAAGATTGGTGATTTTGCTATGAAGAAACAAGCTTTGGTTAATTTGAGGCAAGCGATTAGTGAGGATATGAATTATGTGAAGATTGTCGCTTTAGAAGTTACCGAGATAGTGAGTGTGTTAGTTAGCTTGATGGAAGTTGGGGAGAATGAGATCCGAGATGAGACAGTGATGGTTGTGTTGGCGATTGCTGGGTTCGAGAGTTTTAAGGGTGTGCTGGTTGGGGCTGGGGTGATTGGTCCATTGGTTCGGGTCTTGGAATGTGGGAGTGAGGATGGGAAGGAAGGAGCCGCGTGGTGTTTGGTGAAATTGACTGGGAATGCGGACAACGCGTGGTCGGTTTCAGCTCAAGGCGGGGTTACGGCTTTGTTGAATATATGTGGTGGTGGTGGTGGTGGGGCAAGAGATGTGAAAGCAGAGTTGGTTGGTCCAGCTTGTAAGGTGTTGAGGAATCTTGTGGGGATTGAAGAGATAAAGCGGTTCATGGTCGATGAGGGGGTGGTTTCAATCTTTGTTAAGCTCATGCAATCCAAGGATGAGAATGTGCAGATGTATTCGGTAGAGTTCCTACAAGCTATTGGATTGGAAGATGAATCTGTCAGGCAAATGTTTATTAGAGAAGGGGGGATCCGTGCCTTGGTGCATATTTTGGATCCTACATCACAGTTATCATCCAAGACACGGGGAGTGGCACTTCGAGCGACTGAGAATCTATGTTTTCCTTCAGCAAATGGCATTAATACGTTGGTTAATCATGGATTTTTAGAGCTGTTGCTTCATTTTCTTCAGAATGGTGAGGGTTCGATCCAAGAATTGGCATTAAAAGTCTCTGCTAAACTATGTACCACATCCGAGGAGGCTAAAAAAGCACTAGGTGATACTGGTTTCATGTCGGAATTTGTGAGATTTCTTGATGCCAAATCCTTTGAAGTCCGGGAAATGGCAGCTGAGGCTCTTTCAAGCATGGTTTTGGTCCCAAAAAACCGAAAGAGGTTCGTGCAACAAGAGCACAATATTGGGTTCCTCTTGCGGTTGCTCGATCCTGAGGAAGGAAATTCGGGATATAAGAAATTCTTGTTATCCACATTGATGGCCATAACTAGCTGTAACAGTGGAAGGAGAAAGATTGTGAATTCCGGGTATGTCAAAAACATAGAAAAGCTTGCAGAAGCAGAAGTTTCTGATGCAAAGAGACTTGTCAGGAAATTGTCCTCAAACAGATTCCGTAGCATGTTGAGTGGAATCTGGCATTCTTGAACATGGTTTTGTTTGTTCTCTGTATATTTTTCGTGTGTGTTTTCCAAGTTATCTTAACTTGCTAATGTGTTTTTTTTTTTTGTTTTACTAATCACTTTTCTTCCAAAAAAAAAAAAAAAAGAGCTTAGTACAGCTTTTTGCTTAGATTGTAACCAGTAATAGATACCCAACAAATAAAAGCTGCTTTTACTGTATATCGCTTTCAATATATTATTGTATTTGTTTAAGCAAGTGCAATCACCATCATGAACAAAGCAAATATGTGTAAACTATTGCTATTTCATTTATTATTGCTAGCTGTTCTTTTCCTGGTGAGATATACTATGGACTTCCTACGGCTCCATCGATACGGCCCTTTTTATAACCTTTGATGATGGATTGGACTGGACGGTCCAGTTTTTGAGATATTAATATCTGTTAGGAAATAGTTTTGTATGTATTTGGGAAAAAAGAGCACATGGGATGGCCACGAGAGATTGGACGTGCATGTGAAAGTGCAGCCATCAAAACTTTGTCTACACACCAAGGGTTGCGATGGGATGAAGGTTCCTTCTGTATTTGCTTGTCTCATGCTTGGTTTTGTATGTCCCTTCATTTTCGCTGCTTGACAGTGTTCTCTTGGATATATTTGTCTCTAGATATAGCAGATACCATACTGATTTGTTGGTCTACTCTAGCATCTCATCATGTTATGCCTGCTTTTTTCTCTAAAAAACAAAATACTAACAGTAAAAGAATATAATATTTGGCTCTTTTTTTGATTCTCACGTTGGAGATCCTTTTTTATCCATGATATTTTTTTTCCACGTAAGCTTTTTAACTGATAATAGTTCAACTATCCGAAGGATATAAATTTCATACAAACGGATGCAAGTCTTAAAAAAGGTGGTATTCTTGAATATCATATAAAAATCTTATAACCTAATTGTATATTACATTAGAATAACTGTAATAAAGAACTGTTTATTATATATAATGTTTGATTATAATATTGTTTTAAAGACGTACATGTGCTTTTCTTTTCTGATTGTAAAGTGGTAAGTACACCTGTTGAAAGTTCGTATTATTTATGTCTAACGCTTGTTAAAAGATTAAAAATAATAATACTTATGTAATATTGGTACGATGCACTTCTTGGCACCTAGCAACACTTGAGAGTTTTAATTTATGCATAGCTGGTCTGAGTACATATAAGGTAGGATCCTCTCCTATATATTATCTTACATATATAGGCTCTAAAAATTTTAAATTAAAGTTTGTGATGCCTATGAACCATTTTAGAGCTTATATTCAGTAAATTTTATAGATTTTTAGGTATCTAATAGAATCTATAATTTTATTTTTATTTTATTTTTTCAAATTTAAATATTTTAGCTCCTTGTGTCTAAAATCATAACACGGAAATTGCAACAATATTGTTGCAATAAATAAATATTAAATATGTAAAACAACAAACTTAATCCAAGATACTAACTTAATTGAAGATGTAAAATACTTGTAATTGTCTTAGCGGATGCTAGGGTAAAGTAATAGTTCATCCGTTTGATAGACACGATTGGATTTATATCACACTTGTCTGAGCCTAATTGAGGTATTCTTCACATGCTGGGAAGGTGCATGTGACACTATGACATAGAACATGCAGTGTCCATCGCGAAGGCCCTACTACAAACTCGACAGTGATTCTATATTGTGAGTATAAGTTATAAAAACTTGAAACTAAAACCAATTCTAGCACACCTAGCATCTATAATGTAACCTTTTTTAATTATACAGATTCAAGGATCCGATGGACTTCGAAGCTTAGACAGAGTTAGCGCACAGTCCCGAAGGCGCGGTCCTAACTCCCGTCAGTGTTAGGGGTCCAGCCAGAGCCAGGTATTCAATAAGAGTGGCCAACCAAGTGATAGAAGATGAAGCGAGGCATAAATGCATGATACTTGACAGGTTGGAGGTGCTGTCCTGATCACATGGAACCCCTCATATTTCTTACTCATGTCCCGTTGGGTGTACCTTTCTATTAATGTGGGTCATCTCTGTCTTGTCTCGAGTCTCCAAGTGATCAGATAGTCATGTTTATGTATGGAAAGGTTTAAATGAGCCCAGTGAAAGTGCAAAGCTCCACACATCTTACCATTCATGCTTCAAATGTGTCGACTTTTTTTTCTTCCTTTTGCAGAGAGTACAAAGGTTAGGCTTTGAAGGTGAGATTATTTCCCTCGAAACCCAGGTAATAGAATCCATCATTGACGGGAAATATATTTGCATGTTCCACTCACTGTAACATCTATTCTGTTTATTCTTTATTTTATATAAATTTATTATTACGATGTTAATTTAAATTTTAAATACCGAATAGTTATTATCTAACAAATTATTATTACTTAAAATATAAAATAACAATTTATATCTTCAACTCATAAATTGATATTTAGCAATCCATTTATTATTTTTATCATACATGTCCTATCTTTATAAGTTATGTTGAATCATATTGGCTATGGAAAAAAGAGAAGTATAAAAATTTTAGAGGTATAATAGATAATTTATTTTTTATTCTCTTTTTATTTATTATTTATTTTCTTATTGAATTATAACTTAGTCATTTCTTATTTTTTTTCAAAGAAGTAAACAAGCTATCAAAAGAGCGATATAATTTGATGTAAAACCCATAATGTTAAAGAAATTATATTGAGCAATTATAAAAATTTCATGTGTCAAATTTCCATTTTTCTATATCTATATTGAATATATTTGAAATTGTAAACAAATATTGAGATAACTTAACTAAATAACAGAAAATTGAATATTAGAAAAAAAAAAATCAACGCAACTCTTATTTTTACTTATAAGTCATTTCGGATCAAATTGAAATATTATTTTTAGAATGAAAATAATGAATAAACAAATCATGGATAAACCCAAACATTCTTTCTTAAATCTAAGCGATCATTTCATTGGTGTTTGCCTTAATCCATTTGAGGATGACGATTTTATGTAACATATTCTTTTTCCAAAAAAAAAAGAAAATTATTAAAACTGCATTGTTGGGGCTTAAGCAAGGGCAAAGTAACTCGATAATTGATTATTTGAACCCTAAAATGATGTGGCTTTTGAGATTGAGATGGGATTACTAATAACTTTGTTCATAGATTCCGTGGTAGACTGAATGAACCTAATAATTAATTTCCTCTAAGGCAATGATGCTTAGAAAATTTGGGAGAGTATTCACCATTCAAGTTGTATCCGAATGAACTTACTAACAAGGACTATAAAAGACAACAGGCACTCTTAATCGTACACACGATATTTCATTGTTTCTATCAAACGATGATCGCAACATGACAACTTGACAAGGTGTTTTTGTTTTACAGCTATTGTGTTTGGAACGAATATGTAAAATGAGGGAGTGCATTAATGAAGTACCTGTGTCTAGTGCTCCATCAATCACTTTATTTTTTATTTAACTTAATGTAAACAGAGAAATTCTGATACCATCAGATTTGTTGCTGCCTTGCTGGTTGCTGACCCATTGAGGACACTGCCGTCAGTCTACTCATTCACTGGCCCTGACGTCCGAGGTTGTGAATGGACTCATCACTGCTCCTTTTTACTGCTTTTACTTTAGTACCCTATGGTGGCTTACGAGGTAGGATGCACGCATCCTGTCCGACTGGCAGGGCCTGACCCAGCCAGTCTCCATCTCATGCTCAAGCCCATCATGTGTCAATAAAAGAATGTTTAGTTCTCAAATTTTTTTATTTTAAGTATATTTTAATCAGAAAATATTTGTGATGATAAAATAAATTATTATTATTATATATTAAATTTTTATTTACATATATAAATATAATTGATAGAAATACATTCGAAACAGCAAATATTTATCTCGTATCATTGATCGACAATTTACATTTACATTAAATTGAGTCTTATGTATAACAAATTATAATGCTATAAGAGTTATAATTAGGTAAAGCCTAACTAAACACTTGTTAAAATATATCATCTATTTATTACATTCTATCAATAACTTAATTAGATATTAATGATAGTAGCTGAATTCAAATATTATCTGTTAATTCTTTAAGGAAGATTGTTAAAGAATCTTTATTGAAATTGATATAAATAAATAATAGTAAAAAAAATGTGAGAAAAATTAACAAAATAATTTATCATTTCTTTGTTCAGTTATAGTATTTCCACATGTTAAAGCTCAACAGGTGTATCAATGGACAATCAGATTCAAAAAGCATCGAAATTCTCTAGATCCTTTAACATATTTAACAAGAATAAGTTTTATAATGATATATGTTCACATAATTCAATATTGAAGCTTTATAAGTGCATCAGTAAACAATATCACAAGGTATAGACTTATTAAAAAAACAATAGGCCTAGTATCACTGAATGAACTTTCTAATACATATATTATAGATATAAAGTATCTTAAAAAAGAATTAAAAAGGAGACTAAATGAAACTCATAGCATAGGAAAATTGGTTTTTGTACAAAACAAAACCATGATAATCAAAGCCAACACCCTTAAATTTCCACAATCAAAGAATATTTCTAAAACTATAAAACGAAAAAGAAGATGTAAGATAATACATCTAATTATTAATAATAGAAAATCCCTACTAAAATTTGAACTTAGGTTTTGAACTTAGAAGAAATTTTAAAGAATCATAAGTTAAACATGTTGGAGGGTTTATAAACAAATCTAAGTGCTAGATCCAAATTTGGACAAATTTATAAATGATTGCAAACCTATTTTATAGTTATCTCTTGCCAAATATTAAGTCACTGACTCTGGTTATTTATATTAGTGGATAATACTTTCCTATGAATAAAGAGTACCTTTTTAAAACACAAAATAGATTGCAAAAAGAAAAAAAAATCAAGTTCAAGCTTGTGCGATCTATTGTTAGCTTGAGTTACAACAATTTTGTTCATTTAATCTAACAACACTTTGAGAATGGTATTATAATTTTGTCCTTTACACTTGTACAATAAGACTATTATTGCTAATTAATTTTTTGAATTGTTTACCAATTTTATGATAGTTGTAACATTAACTCCTCATTAGCCAAGTGTTCTATTTTCATCTCATAAGATCGTGAAGATAGAAAAGTATGTTTTAGAAAATTGATGTTGGATTTCCTAAGAGGGTAGTTTAGTTTTTGTGGTATCCAAATCCATTTTTTACACGATGCTTACAAGGCTTGAACATCATTACAAACTTTGGGAAAATTACAAGTGAAAAGCATCAACAATTATGGTCAAAAGTAAATAAAGAATTAAATTTTCAAATGATTTATATAGAGAATCAACATTATAATAAGTAGTTCAAAAAGAGTATTGAACTTTTTTTTATCATAATGTTTATTCTCTATTTAACAACTTCAAAGTTCAATACACTATATAAATTACTTTTATAACATTAGTTATCTATTTTAATTATTTGAAAATTTAATTATCTATTTGAACATAATTTAAAATGTTGATATTGTCATATGTTATTTTCCATGCCAAACTTTGGTTCTCAACGTACCATAATCATCTAACTAGGAAAAATGAAAACATCATGTTTAGTTTCAAATGACATAACACTAGAAGTGGTCAACCTAGACTAGACTTCTTGGAGATGTATAATTATGAGTTTTGAAAGTATTAGAAAAAATAATTATTCTATGGTAGTATTTGATTGCTATTATTTTATAGTATAAAACTAGACAAATTTCTTAAATTTTTGTTTAGTTTGTATAGTAAATCAAGTTGTTAGATAAAAGAGGCTTAAAGATAAAACCTAAAAAATTTGTAGTATGTATCTTATGGCATAGAAAATTTATTTAACTAGACAAAATAAATGTATTTTCAAAACTAAAAAAATAATCCTATACTATTATCATTCCTTTTGTTTTATGTTTATCTTAAAGCTCTTTTGGTAAATTCTTACAATGAACAACGAAAATAACTTTGTATCATCATAAATGCTTGTTTTTTTGCATTGTATAAACCGAACATAGTATAAGACTATTTTACTGTATAGTTCTTTTTATATAGTGCTATCATTATTTTTTTTTTTACATTATTTAGTTTTGCCAACCAAACGCTACTAAAGTTTTCAAACGATCAAATAATTAAGAGTTTTTAAAGTATTAAGAAAAATAATAAGTCTTCAAATGATGAAGATTAAGGGTGAGTAAAAAACTTTGGGGAAAAAAATGTTGAGTATGAAAGTCGGTTAAAACTATGGATATAAGGTCAATATCCAGCACTTTTCAATTTGTGTGTTGTTTGGGCTGGGTTAGTTAAATGTTTTGGGCCCGGTTTGTTTTAAGGAAAAAAATCGCTTGCTAGTTGTAAAATATTTTTGCCTAAAAATATGATATGTTTTTACATGTTTTGTTGTATTTATATAAATATGTTTAAAAAATTATTTAATGTATGACTTACGAATATTATGTAACTCGTAAAAATACTTCAATAAATTAATATTAGTATATTAATATGAAGAAATTATTTCAAACATTTTATATTGAAGTACAAATATAAATGTAAGTGATTTTTGTAATATGCATTGTTATAGTCAATTTAGTTGATTTTTAAATTTTTTAAAACAAATCTATAATTTTTTCCCATTAAATTATTTTCGTGTTTAAATATAATGTATGGTTCATTTGGAGTAGTTGAATTTAGGAATTGATATTTGTTAGTTGGTAGTAATTTGGGAAATTAGAAGGAAATATTTGGATTGATCGTATTAGTAGAAGATTAAGACAATTAGGATCTTATAATTCGATTGGCATGAATGTTATCTTCCTATAGGATGATGGTGTAGATTTGAATAATCTCTCTTTTCCATTGTAATTAGAAAAAAAAAAAAAAAAACAAAGAAGAAGACATGGGCCCAAACCACCACATATGAGAGAAGAAAGGAGTTGTACCTCCTATAAACCTAGTAACTGAGAATGAGATAAGCCCAAAGCATGAAGGAAACGCCTAAGTTGTTTGACTGTAAGTCTAGGGATATATACTTCACATGGGCTACCTAGTTGCTCTTATATGGAATGTCTAGTGATGTCGTTTGGATGACCAATTTCAAGGCTTATTATCAGAAGGATAAAAATGAAGGCCGAAAACAAAAGTTCGTGATGAAATGGTTCCTTTAATAGCGGATCTGCCATCCTTTTTATTTTATTTATTTTTTTTTTTACAAAATATATCGTTGATTAAAAAAAAAAAAAAACTATACCTTTTAGCTTTATAATCTTTTTTTTTTTTTTTACTTATCGAACTTGGAAGCATTGCGTGCTCAATAACAACAGCTGACCCAAATTGCCAATTTTCAATAGAGCATTCCCAATGCAAGCCCAAGCTAACTATATGCATTTTTTTACATTGGGAGGGTATACGGTGCCTGAAACAATATAAATGATTATATAACCCGATTACTCATAATACGATTATTATAACAAATTTCTAAAATTAATTCTATTCTATTTTGTCGTTCAATGCAGGTAAAGTATAAAAGGACTTATTTATAATATTCGTTTCATGGTAAAGTATTAGTTAAAAAGAAATTATCCCACTGTCCTTCACCATCTTTATAAATTATAATTTATCTTGTACATGGATTTTTAAGACTATATATTAAAAGGTATGGAGAAGAATGCACACTTTTGATTTTAATATTATAGATAATAACAAATTGAATCCGATACTTGAGAGATCATTTTATAATAAAAAGATGTCAAAGAAAATACTCATTAATAAAGAAGCATAAGTATTAAATATTAGATGTAATGTGGTAAATTAAAGTTAAAAAAAATGATATTTAATAATTTTAAATTTTAATTATAAAATAAAAAAAGCTTAAAATTTAAATAATAATTTTATATTATCTTGTAATAGAATATCTTATATTTACCAAATCCTTTCAAATCTCATCACAAATTGCATGATATGTGGCATATATTATAAACAACATGTGATAAAGCCTTGATTATAAATGTTAATATATAGGTTACATGTTCCACTAGACACTAGATTGCTATATCAAACCTAGATTGTTATAATAGGTTAATGCATTGGATTGTACAAATTCATGGAAACATAGGATAAAACATCCACAAGAGAAATATACCAAACAACCTTAAAGTTCACTTAAGTAACTGCTTGACTTTCAGATTCTAATTGAAAGATGAAAAGAAAAAAAACATATAGAAGGAATTACTTTTAAGCCTCTTGAGTCTTCAAGAAGTAGGTGTGGGATGAAAGCTTCAATGATATGGAAGACGCAATATGCCTATCATGGCATTGGCATGATTGTCCATTTATTCAATGGATAGACCATTACTTTCTTTGGGGTCTCCCTCTAGCTTCCATTAAAGAATAGCAACTACATCTTCTTGATGTCAATGGTGAACTTAATGCATCAAAAGGTGCATGTAAGGCTCTTAAGAGAGATAAATTTCATCAACATCAATTCGTCAATTAGGAAAGATTACCTTTTTTAGATTTAGAGGTTGATAGCAAGATCTCAAATCATAGTCTTATTATAAATCTTAGTATGGATAATCATAATAAGGATTTGTACATATTAACAGTTTTTCTAAAGGCTAGATAATTCATAAAATAGCTATTTATGAAACTATGGAATTTCTTTAACACTTTTATTTTTCTATTTGTATAGAAGTAAAATGTAATATCCACTCGCTAGCATATTATTATAAATATCTTATTTATCCACATCTACCATATCTATTTACTCACCATGCTTGTGATTGACTCATACCAATTAACCCTTTTGGAATTACTTTTTTTTTTTTTTTTGGTTGGGAGGGTGGTGGAGGGGTGCGAGCTATGGGGGAAGTGTAAATTTAGTCATCAACTTATCACTTTTTCTATTTTAGTCCCGAATATTTAATATTTTCCATTTTAGTTTTTAACATTTATAAAAGTTTGTAAATAAGTTCATCATTAGTTTTTCGTTAGGAATTATGTACGGTACCATCTCATTGATCTATATATTTTTATGGGAAAAGTATAAAGTTAGTCTTGAATATTTATAATATTTTCTATTTTAGTCCCAAATATTTATATTTTTGTATTCGAGTCTTCAACATTTACAAATAAGTACTTTTAACGGTGTTGTTAACTTTTTTTGTTAGAGATTGACATGTGATGTAGTTCAATTGGTCAATATGCTTATATAAAATAAATAATACAATAAAATTACAGAATTTAAATAAAATTAATTAAAAAATTAAAAGAGTAAAAACATGCAAAAAAATAAAAAATATACATACTTATATATGTATACATACACACATCTATATTAGTATTTAAGTAAATTAATAAAAAATAAAAAAAATGGAAAAACAAATAAAAAAAGAAAAATAGTGGGATTTGCTTAAACTATTTTTTTTTCTGTATCTTTTTTATAGTTTTGAATTTTTATTTTTTTATTAATTTACTCAAATACTAATGTATGTAAATGATTTTTCTTCTACATTTATTCTTTTTTTTTTAATTGTTCTTAATTGATTTTTTAATTTCTATAATTTTATTGTATTATTTATTTTATATTATTACGTAGACCAATTAAATTGTGTCACATGTTAATCCCTAATAAAAAGTCAAAACCATTGTTAAAAGGATATATTTGCAAAGGTTTGTAAATATTGAGGACTCAAACATAAAAAAAATAAATGTTTAGGACTAAAATGGAAAATGTGGAAAATGTTGAAGACTAAATTTGTACTTTTCCCATGAAAATAGATGGACCAATAAGATGGTGTCACGTGTAATTCCTAATGAAAAAATTAATAATGAACTTAATTGCAAATGTTGAGGAATGAAATATAAAAAATTAATTGTATAAGAATGAAATAGAAAATGTGGCAAACATTAGGGACTAAATTTGTACTTTCCCGTCCCACCTTAATGAAAATTTATCTCACACATTATACATCTCGTGCAATTCTATCCCGATTCAACCAACTTGTGTAATTATTTTGCCAATCTAACATAAAAGTCTTTTTGGTGGTTTATGCTAGAGCAACAACTAATGATTGTAAAAATTTAAACTAGAAGATATAGGTTGAGCTTTTAGATTTATTATATAACACTTCTCCTCAATTCTAAACTAGGTTTTCAATTAAAACTCATTAAATGGACATCTTATTTTGATGGTATGGGAATGTAAGGAGTTAAATTTAGAACTTACTACTTTAATATAATGTTATAGATAATAGCTGAGATAAATCGAGTTAAAAACTTAAATAATTTGAATTTGGCATAAACCTAAAGTGTCCTGATTTAAATCATGGCAATCAATAATACATATATATATATAAGTAATAATAAATCAAATAAAAATCTAGAAGAAGACAATAGATAATATATATAGAAGAAAGTAAAATAACCAATTCAAAACAAAACAACATATATAAGAATAAAGTAAAATGTTAATTATTTCAAATAATATTGGGCCCATATTTCTACCACTTTCCTTATATCACACTATTCTACAGATTTAATTTCTAAATTTTCTAAAGATCATAACCTAAGTTCTATTGATTATAAATCTTAGTCTTATAGATTATAACATAAGTCCTATTGATCACAAGTTTAAGTAGACCTATATTTTATTGATCATAAACTTAAGCTCTAATATCACCTAAGTTGTAATGCCTTAAAACTTGGAATACGACAACTCACCATGTGTCACTATTATTTATTGACACATAAAGCTCTCATCTTGCTTATCATAATGTTTTTGTAACCTGTTGAACACATTCAATTACTAGTAATAACACCTTCAAATATTCATCAAATCCATCACTAATAATGATAGCCAGTAACACCATTAGAAGGAATAACTATAGACTCTTTCAATACATAACTTGTCATTCCATAAGAAGAATGTCTTCCCAACACTCTCATTTGAACTCCACTAGTCTTCATAATAATAATCAACTCCATCTTCATTTTGATTGTAACTTATCCCTAGCTTATCATAAAATGTTGTGTTATCTATACTTACAATTGAAAAAGAAGTTTTCATGAGGGGTGAGCTAAACCCCAATACATGATACCCACAAGCATGTGCGCGTAAAAAACACATATAGAGTTCATATGTAGTTAAATGTAGATAAGAAAACCACTACTTTATTATCTTTATTTTAGGCCCATCAATCAACATATGAACACTCATGACTCCGTATACTTTAATTATTAAAAGTTTTATTAATATATACATATAATCTAATACATTTAAGATCTAAATCATCCTTTTATTTTTCTCATAATTAATCTCATAGTTGAAGAGAATTTTAGTCCATCAAGTAAAGACAACCTCATAAATAAATTTGTCTTTTCGGCTATGACCTTTTTGATTAATGAA
This sequence comes from Laguncularia racemosa, assembly GCA_037954665.1. Classification (NCBI taxonomy): domain Eukaryota; kingdom Viridiplantae; phylum Streptophyta; class Magnoliopsida; order Myrtales; family Combretaceae; genus Laguncularia; species Laguncularia racemosa. The sequence continues at coordinate 4,521,265 of JBBMOL010000011.1, forward strand.
CTACTAGATCCACAATTATCTTCTTCTACTCTCATATGGTTTAATTAATGTGAGCTATAGATGAAATAAGTTTCATTCCTTTTTCTTATTTTATAAAATATATTATTGATTAAAGTAAAAAAATACATGCTTTTTAGCTTTACAATATAAAAAAGAAAAATCATACTAATATTGAAATAGAAAATGGGTAAAGATTTTAATCTTATTAAAGATTCACCATGAATGTGTGGAGGCAAGTGTAGAGAAGGTTGAAGTTTGTTATTTTGTTATTAATGTAAAATTTAGTTTATTTATAGGGGTCTTGATGTATTTACACTTACAATATGTACACGTGTGAATATAATAAAAGCATGTGTAAAAGAAAATAAATAATACTGCTATATTTTTTACACCTCCCCTTTCAAGTTAGCCATTAAGAAAGGCTAACTTGGATAAGAGCTAGGAAAGTTGAGATTTTCTAATAGATTTAGTCATGAAATCAATAATTTGTTAAGAAGAAGGAACACGTTGAATATTGAGGAAACCAAATGTGACATTGTCTTTTGTAAAACAAGCATCTAGCTTGATATGTTTTGTCCATCTATGGAGACATGAATTTTCAGCTATCAACTCAGCAGATTTGTTATCTGTAAGTAGAGTGATAGGAAGTTCAACCGTAACTTGAAGATCTTAGAGAAAATATGATATCCATAACAGTTCCTTAGTGAGAAAAGCCATACTCTTGTACTCCGCTTTAGTAGATGATGTCAAAACAGTTGGCTGTTTCTATGTTTTCCAAGAGACTAAACATGAACCAATAAAAACACAAAATCTAGACAAAGATTTTCGATCAACTTTATTTGAACCCTGATTTGCATCACTGTACTCATTTAAAGATAGAGACCTAGCTAATGGAAAAAACCATCCGTATTAACTATCCGTTTGACATATTGTAAGACATGTATGGCAACATCCAGATGAGTAATCCTTAGATTAGACACAAACTGACTAAGTTGTTGCTTTGTGAACGATAGGTCAAGTAGTGTAATGGTCAAATATAACAACCTCCATACAATTCTTCAAAAAACACCAGGATCAGGAAGTAAATGACCAGACGTGTTATCAAAATGCAATATAAGGGGGAAAGGAGTTGAAATTGGTTTCACAGCCGTTAAACCAACATCTAACAATATATCAAGCACAAATTTTCATTGTTTTATTAAAAATCCAAATTCTATTTGACAAACCTCAATGGCTAAAAAAAATCTCACTTCACCAAGGTTTTTAATAATAAAAGCCTTGTGACGAGCATTCTTAACATCATTAATCTCTTAAAGAGAATCCTCTGCAACCAACATGTCATCCGCATAGATTAAAATAGCCACAAAGCTAGCAAAAGATTGTCATTTGAATAAAGAATAATCAAACTTTGATTGATTAAAACCTAGGGAAACAATGAACCTATTGAATTCTTTATTCTATCATTGTGCAACTTGTTTAAGTCCATATTGCAATTTAACTAGCTTATAAACTTGGCCTGAATTAGCATGGGTATAACCATCAGATGGCAACATATAGATGTCTTCATCAAGAAAACCATGAAGGAATGCTCTGTCGATGTCCAATTGGTGAACATGCCAATGTTTAAAAGCAGTAGCACTCAACAGCACATGCATAGAAGTCAATTTAGCAGTAGGAGAGAAAGTATGTATATAATTTATGCCCTCAACTTAGTTATACCCTTTAGCTACTAAGTGTGCTTTATACCTCTCAATAGAGCCATCTAGTTTATATTTTACGTTATACACCCATTTTGAACCAATAACTTGCTTTTGGGGAGGCAAACTTATAAGTTCCCAAGTGTGGTTAGATTCTAAAGTTAAAAGTTCGTTATTCATAGCGTCTACCTAGTTGGGATCATCCTTTTTTCTTATAAAGTAAATTTTAAGGTGATTTCCATTGCAATGACTTGATCATTTATAATGACATTACCTATGGTTTCCACTAACTTTTCATTCCCATCAAGTAATTTAATTTGAATAAGTTTGGAAAGTGTGTATTTATTGGTCAAAAGATGAGAAAATGGGGTCATGTGATCTATTGCCCCTATGTTTACAATCTAAGAAAACACTCTACTATGAGTATTAATAAGAAAAGCAACAACATGACTTGTATAGGAGTATGACTAACATCTTCAGTCAATGACTTCCCTTTCAACATTTTTACAACTTCAGTGCAAATTTTGGATATAAGCTTCGATTTAGTAAGTTCTCCTTTGCTATTGACTTATCCAAAGGAGTCTCACCAACTATTGGAATAGACACAGACTCTACATTTGCTATCAATATAACTTTACTTCCTTTCTTGTAATTTCCATTTTTGTACCATTCGGGAAATTCAATAATCTCAAAACAATTTTCAACAGGATGACTAGCTTTCTTATAGTGATTGCAAATACTTTTCCCAAAATTTTTACTCCTTTTGCCTTTTTTGTCATCAATAACAGATCTATTTTGATTTCTAGCAAGAAATGCTATTGAATCTTCATTAAAACTAGTTCTTGAAGTCACCTGTTTCTGCTTCTTAATATGATAAACCAAGTAATTTGCCTTGTTGATAGAAGGCAAAAGATCCATAGACAAGATATGGCTTCTAGTATTCTCATGTACATGATTTAAGCCCATAAGAAATTATACTAATTTCTTTCAATCAATCCACACACACTATTGCATAACACCACAACTATTGTGAGTAACCATGCTTAACTTATTCAATTCATCCCATAACCTTTTCGATTTGTCAAAATACATTGTAGCGGTTGCATTGCCTTGTTTGAAATTCACAATTTCATTCTGTAATTGATATAGCAAAGGACCATTCAATAATCCAAATCTTTCACACAATTCTTTTGTAGAAGATGCATAGATGAAACCTTCAACCAATTCTTTAGACATTGAATTCAATAACCAACAATGCACCATAAAATTGCATTTGATCCATTTTTATTCATTTATTGAATCAAAATCCATTTTCACACACATTCCATCAATGAATCCTATTTTTTCTTTTGCACCTAGGGCTAATTTTATGGATTTGCTCCAACTTAGGATATTGTTTCCAAAGAACAACATTGGTAATCAAGATTCCTGGATTATCTGATCCGAAAAGAAAACGTAGATCGCTATTAAAAGATTCTTGTGTTGTATTCACATCAATTTTTAATAAAGCGTTCTCAATGCAAGCTCATGCTAATTATATGCATTTTGTTACACTAGGAGGGTATACGGAGCCTGAAGCAAGATAAATGGCTATATAACTTAATCACTCATAATAAGAGTATAATAAATTTCTAAATTTAATTTTGTCGTTCAATGCAGGTAAAGTATGGAGGACTTATTTATCATGTTTGTTCCATGGTAAAGTATTAGTTAAAAAGAACTATCCCACTATTCTCACCATCTTTATAAATTATCGTGTTTCATGGAAATAGATTTTAAAATTATATATTAAAAGGCATAGAGATTTTAATAATATAGGTAACAACAAATTGAACCGAGACACTTGATATTAGTTTTGTGAAAAGGATAAACTGTACCTAAAAATATGATATAAATTATTACATATTTAAACCACACAGTTAAGTATCATAATTAAGGGATAAGTCTTCATTGTTCACTAGCAAAAGGCTTACTTCATCATCGTCATCGTCTTCCCAGAATTACTTACGCGGCAGCAAGGGGAAAACTGAAATACGTTTCTCCTGGAATCTTTTCCTTGGCTGAAAGTGCCTTTACTTGCCCCAACGCAATGAAAACGATATTATCAAGTCGAATATTCCAACTTTTTTTTTTCCACATAAAGTTTAAATTGCTAAAGGCTATATTTAATCTAATATTTGTTTGTCGAATTTATTACTTAAAATTTTAAATTATTAAATATTATATCAATTTAATTTTCGTTTGGCAAATTCATAATAAAATAATATTAAAAAAGACACTTATTGATTGAAAAGTATAAATATTAATGAGTAGATGTGATATGGTAAATTTAACAAGTAAAATATTAATTTAATATAATATTTAGTAATTTCAAACTTTAGAATTTAGATATAATATCAAGAGAACAAAAATTTAGGCAATAGTTTTATATTGTCCTATAACATAATATCTTGTATTTATCAAATCCTTCTAAATCTCATCACAAATTTTGTGATATGTGGCATATAGATAACATGTGTAGTAGCAAAAAATAATATAAATATGTTGCTTTAAACTTAAAGATAGTTTGAATATTAATGTTAAAAACCAAGAGTAGTTTAGTACTTTTATCTCAATTTAAAACCCTCAACTGCTTTAACATATCATAACATGTCATCTCTTTTTTCTCTTTCCTCTTTCTTATCTTGCATTCATTCCTTCCTCTTCGATGGTTCCTTCTTTCTCTTTGCAAACATCATCATGAAACAAAGGTAAGCAGGTGACCTGTTTTATGTTTTTTAAGTTTTATGATCACTGAAGTGTTTAATGTGGCTTTTGGATGTAGAATTGGAGCTAGGCACATGCCCTTGTGAAGAATAATGTTATTGCACGTTTTTGGGATAAGTCCTTGTAATTTTGAGTAAGTTTTCTTCAATAATTGTGATTAAATTCTATTAAATAACTAATTGTAATGTAATGGTTTGTTTTTGATTAAGTTTGTGGTTTAGAAATATGTGCTAGTGTTGAAAGTGAAAATTTTTGGTTGAAAAGGGTGAAATGAAGGAAGATTAAGAGGTTTATATGGGTTGAAGGATGTTAGGAGTTGTATTTTGTAAATTGGGATTAAGTTATGAGTGTTTTTACATATGTCAAATTGCAGATTTTGCAGTTTAAGAGGAAAGAACCAAACCATTTTGAGAAAATCTAGAGCATTCTAGGGTGTTTAAGAGCACATAATGTGCACTACATAGTTTTTTCACAAAATGATTCAGACCTTTGAGGTTTGGAGCATCTCTTGTTGAGAGTAAGAAACCTTTTTTTTTTTTTTTTCTGCTTCAATTGTTTTGGATCTTTTTTTACTTTTTTTTTTTGAATTTCACTTGTTTTCATATTTTTGAGTTCCCAAGGGCTTTCTAACTACTATAAACACCTTTTCATCATTAAAAACAACAAAATTGATAAATCAAAACCCTATTTAAAATCAAATATCTATCACTCATTAAATTACCCATTTCTAAACTTTCTATCACAATCAAACTATTTTAATAAATACAAAGCATCTCTTTACACTAAATACCTTAGTAAAACAAGTATGGTTGATATAAAGTTGTGTGGTAAGTTTTGGAGCCAAGAGTTCTCTTAAAAGAGCTAATAGAGTCGAGTAGAATTAAGGAGTGAAGGGAATTAGATAACATAGAAAAATATATAAGAAAACTTTGGTATTTTTCTAAACCTTTTACAACTATGACTTTATATCTAGAAGCATGTTTAGAGGAAATCAGAATCAGTTGAGCCTACCATTTCAAGTACATGTATGGTGAGTTCGCTAGTTGTGCTTTTTAGGTTAGAATCAAAATGAACTTAGGTCATATTTAGCTAATAAATTTTTGTTACTTGTGTGTGATTAGGCCTAAAGGACCAAGAGTATCGCTGATCTCAAGGTGGCATCCTGATGATTGGTGTGTGACATTGTTTCAAGTGGAGTCATGCACTATATGATTTCAAGTAGATTTAGGTGGCTTGTGGACTTATGGACATTAGGAAGTACTTAACTTTGTATATGTATATATTATATATGTTTTGCTCAAGGTCTTGTGTTACCCAAAGTCCTATTGCAATGCCTAAACTCAAGATTGGGCTATTTGCAATGCCTAAACTCAAGATAAGTAATCGGTTGTTGTGATATGTATATTGCATACTTGCTTGTGAATTTGTATTTACGTGGCATGCAAATGTATTTGTTGGTATACTTGTACTAGGTATTAGCTTACTCTTCGTCGAAAACTTTTTTCAGTTGCAAGCACATTTGATGAGATCATAGTATATGATGAGACATGTGAAGACCCTTATTAAGATTTGGGAGATGATGTTATCAAGATTTGGGAGATGATGTTAACTATGTATACTCTTATAATTATTGGAGTGTTGGAGAAATGATGGTTGATGTACTGCTTGGTTCAATCTACAATGAAGATGAGACTCTATTACATGTGTGTCGATAGTTGTGTTTGTTGGTATAGTTCATCCATGTATTACTATTCTATAGGAGCTAGACTCCGGTTTAATTATTATTTGTGTTACGTTAGAGATGTAGACTAAGACTCATAAGAGCCACTTAGTTCTATTTTTGTAAAGTTAAGGTCAGTAATTTATTTATTGTCATTATAGGTCCTTGGAGATATTTAGTATATTTATGAGCTTTGTGTATCATAACCCTATTATGGCACATGATGAGTTGTGATGTCTCAGTTTCTAAGGCATTACAACATGTGATGACGCCTTGATTACAAATATTACTACATAGGTCACATGTCCAATAATTTGTAACTAAACAATAGAATGCTAAATCAAATGTACCAAATGGGATTCTAGTAGCTTATTTTTATTTAGCTCCTCTTTGATTTTAATATCTTTACTCATACACCATTCACGAATTCCGAGTAGATGCAAGTGAAATATTAAAAGTACAACATACGAATTTTCCTCTCATATACATAACACAAAAATTGAAGCAACGGATTTATACATTGGATTGTACAAATTTGATGAAACATGGTATAAAACATCCAATAAAGAAATATACCAAGCAACATAATCTAGGCATAACACCTTAAACTTCACTTAGTAACAACTTGAGTTTTGGGTTGTCATTGAAAGATGAAAAGAAAAAACATATGGGAGGAATTGCTTTTAAGCCTCTTGATTCTTTATAAAAAATAATTGTTTTTTGTAGGTCAAGAGGTTGATAACAAGATCTCAAATCAACTTATTAATCTCTTAATATATCTTAGTAGAGGTATGATAATAAGAAGCTGTATATATTGACAAGCTCTTGAAGGATGGATAAGACAAGAAATAAATATTTATAAAACTATAGAATTATTTAATATTTTTATTTTTTCCATTCTTACATAAGTAAAATTTAATATCCACCTCACTCAAATATTATAAATATCTTATTTATCAGATCTGATATATATATTCACTTGCGTTTGACTTACAAATTAACCCTTTTGGAATTACTTTTTTTTTTTCTTTGCATTGGAATGAAAATTATCTCACATATTAAACATCCATTGTAATTCTAAATATTTTGCCCATCCAACGTACAAAAGTCTCTTTGGTGGTTTATGCTAGATAAGAGCAACAACTAATTAATGTAAAATTTTAAACAATAAATATAGGTTGAGCTTTTAAATTTATTATATACCACATCTTTTCAAATGTAAGTTAAGTTTTTTTTTTTTTTTTTTTATTGGAACTCATTAAGTGAACATTTTATTTTAATGGGGTGAAATGGGGTCATAAGGGATTCATTGTGAATGTTGCACATATCTCTTTATATTACATAAAAAATACTAAAAACATTAAAACATCAAGCTCTTTAATTGATTGATATTTGTGCGGTGACAACAAAGTGTGTGTGCGCGTGAGTTGCAATCTTGGCATATCACTTCTTGAAGACAAAATAGTGATAAGCAAAAAGTTTACACACTTTCCTTTGTTAGGGCCCAAATCCCAATACGGGCTTAATGTGATTTCTGAGTTACATCTGACTACTAAGTCCAATAATGCTTCATCTTCTCATAAGTTAGACAGTGTCATAGCTTCAAACCGATCCGAAACCACTAACTCATAGGTTAGAGAACAGGAGAATTAGGTTCGGATCCGTATGTTATTGAATAAAAAGTGCATAAACCACTATGTTATTGCATCCTGAAGTGGTCTCTACAGATCTTTAGTTACATATTTGAATGTCTTTAGAGCAATAGTGAGACTGTTAGATTGAATTATAGATGATAATTTGACACTCCATATATAAATCTACTTCTCCACCTTTTCTAGTGCACTCTCCATTTAAACCAATTGTTGAAACACCTAAAACAGAGAAAATTTGCTAATAAAATAAGTAAATAAATCAATAAATAAAACATAAGATTTATATATGAATATTCAAAACGTGCAAATAACGGTGATTTAAGTTACAACTCGATTAATTTTACTAATGAATGTACATAAATAGGGACCTTAATAATCGGCATAATTAAAAATCATACTAATGAGTAAATAAACAGGCAGGACTCACATTAATCTTATCTTGAATTTTGTAAATAGGCCTTAAATCCGAAAGAAATTACTTATTGTGTTTAGTTAAAGAAGGAAAGTCGAAGGTCATGCTATTTAAGTAAGTTTCTACACTCTATAATTCTTATTTTCAATTCATATTCAAATTTCAATAGTATAATTTGTAAAATTGGAATAATTAAACGAGTCAAGCCTTAAAAGTTTTAGAAAAACTAAAAACTTTGAAATTTAGTTACAAAAGCAAAATCTAGAAATTTAAAATTTCTATTTACTGAAAATAGGAACAACAAACTTATGACAAAAGAATAAGAAATTGATTTAGAGATTTAAATCTAAAGCTAGATGATGAGAGTAATGAATAGAAATAATTGAATCTAATAGTGACATCAGATTTTATATAAAGTCGGCTTGAACTTGAAAAATGAGGCAGGAAGTCTTAGATAATTAATTAATAAAGATGCCTCATAAAATCATAGAGTAAGATCTTAAGATTCAAATTAAGAAAATTTCATGCATATGAAGAATGAAATAAGAAACAACTCTAAATGCCAAAGCACATGACATGGCATTTTAAACAATTAGGTCAGTTATATGTAAAAAGTAGTTGACCAAGTTGATCTAGGGAGTCACTTAGTAAACCTCTTGCGAGCTCATGTAATTAATAAAATTTTAAATTAAATAAGTCTCTATTGATTTGAGGCCCTATATCTTAGGATTGTCTAAAGAGCAAGCTAAGAAAAATTTAGGCATAAACTTTAAGAATTCACTTAATTATACTTGTTAGATTGTAAAAATATTTTGAAAATGTATAAAACAAGCGAAGGCTATAAGAAAAAAAAAAGTGAAAAATTGTTATGACTCGACTAAAGAGGAATAGAAGAGAACTAGTATGGAAGTCTGCCTATCACAAATTAGTGACAAATATTGTAAAAATTACAAAATAGATTGTATTCATTTTACATGGTGCTTGTAATTCTTCTTTGAGCAGGAAAGTCATAGCCGCAAACAATTGTACATGAGTAAGTATAAAAAAGAAAAACAACATAAAGGAGGAGATAACCTTGATTTCCTCAAGATTTAGCATCTCTACGAGGTGAGGGCTCACTTTAAACAGCCTTTCTATCATCTTCATCTTGCAACAAACACATGAGTAATAGATTAGAGAAAACCCTAAAATTGTAACAAAGACATTAGGAGAAACATGAAAGAAAAGAGGAGAGACGGAGAGAGAAACATACCCAATTTCAGTTTAAGAGGCATGAAAGACTATAGAGAGGAAACCTTATTTACTAGAGTTAGTAGGCTAGGCTTTCAAGGGCTTAATCCTAGCAATTTGGTGCTCTTGTCTTGAACATGGCACTAGAATTGAGATCTTTAACTCACAATGCTGACATGGAAGCTATCAAAACAATGCTCATTACTATGCAGCAAAGTCAACAAGGTTTAGAACATTCCATAATAGACATTCATACACAATTACAAACATTGACTACAAGAGTAGATAATATTGAGAATGTGCAACTTCGAAGTCAAAATCCCATTATTTTAATATCAACTTTGGCCACTACTATAGATTCATCATCTTTTGCTGGTGATAATGGTTTTTCAGTATATGACAATCTATTGAAAGGTATCAAATTAGAAAATTTGAAGTTTTTTGGTGAAGATCCACTTGGCTAGATTTTTAAGGCTCAACAATTTTTTTAATTTTCATAAAGTACCAGAAAATCAATGCATTACCATAGCTTCTTTTTCAATGGAAGATGCAGCTCTTCAATGGCATAAATACATTTACACTAATAAACTACTTACTAATTAGACTACTTTTGTTCGTGATTTGGAGATTCATTTCGATCCCTCTAAGTATGAAGATGTTTAGGGTTTGCTATCCAAGCTTGTACCAAAAAAGGTCATTATCAAAATATGAAGTTGAATTTGAAGCATTGTCAAACAGAGTGGTAGGCATATCAAAGTTCTTTTTGACTTGTTTTTTTGTTTCTTGGCTAAAATCAACTATTAGACGTGATGTAAAAATTGTCAGACCTTTAACTTTGATAAGTGTTGCATGGTTAGCCAAAATTTATGAAGCTAAATATCAAAAACAAGTTTCTTTCAAACCTTAGTTTCCTACTTCTTCAGGTCCTTCTAGACATTCGCCTTTGCAATTTTCTAAACCTACCTCTTTTTCTATTTCTACTTCTTCTCCTACTACCATTTCTAACCCAACTCCAAAATCTATCCCTATCCGAAAGGTAAATGCCCAAGAGATGCAAGCAAGATGTGAGAAAGGATTATGTTTTAATTGTGATGAAAAATTTCACCAAAATCATAAATGTAAAGCCAAGTTTGCCAAGTTTTTGGTTTTATTGAATGATGATTCAGGTGTACAAGAGGATGTTACTCATGAGATGGAGGAAGAGCATGTTAACATACTCGATACTGATTTGGATATATTAGGACATCATGAGTCTGTTGCCATTAATTATCATGCACTTGCAGGTTTTTCTATTCCCTAAACTATTCGTTTTTAGGGATTATCAAATAATCATTCTACATCAATTCTAATAGATTTTAGGAGTACTCATGATTTTGTACAACAATGACTTGTGAAGCATTTAGGTTTCACGGTGCTACCTTCTCCTAGTTTTCAAGTCATGATTGGTAATGGTAGCAAACTCATTTGTAATGGCTAATATGTGAATGTCACTTTATTTGTTCAAGGTGTAGAATTTTGTGAGACATTCTATGTGTTGCCAATTTAAGGAGCTAAAGTGGATTTAAGAGTGCAATGGTTATATAGTTTAGGATGATAACCTTTGATTACAATAAGTTGTTGATGCAGTTTATGAGGAATGGTTTAGTTATGACATTATATGGGGATACATTTAGGGTTGTGGGTACAATTTCTCATCATTAGTTATGCCATCTTTTTAAGAGAAATTCTATTGCTTCTTGCTTTCATTTGGTGGTTGAAGAGGTAAAAGAGAATTCTTTTTTAGAGATTACTACCAACATCCCTGTTCTTTCAAAGGTGTTGGGTAGATATTCTCAAGTTTTTTAGCTACCTTTATCATTGCTACTAGTTAGAGAAATTCAACACTACATTGATCTAGCTGATGGAACTTCCCCAATCAATTTCAAGCCTTATTGCTACCCTCATTTTTAGAAGAGTGAAATTGAAAAACAGGTAAAAGAAATGTTGGAGCAGAGCATTATTTAGCATATTACCAACCCCTTTTCATCACTAGTTTCGCTGGTTAAGAAGAAGGATGGTAGTTGGAGGTTTTGTATCAATTACTAAGCCCTCAATCAAGTCACTGTTAAAGGATAAATTTCCAATCCCTACCATTGACGGGTTACCGGATGAGTTATTTGGGGCATGTGTCTTTTCCAAGTTAGATTTTTCTAGATATCATTAGATTAGGATGCAAGTAGAGGATGTGGAAAAGATAGCTTTTAAGACTCTTGAGGGCATTATGAATTTTTAGTTATGCCTTTTGGATTGAGCAATGCTCCAACCACTTTTCAAGCTATTTCAAATAGAATTTTTAAGCCATTTCTTAGGAAGTTCATCATTGTTTTCTTTAACAACATCCTTGTTTATAGTAAGACAATGGCTTTGCATTTAGAGCATCTTTCACAATTTTTACAAGTGTTGGTTGATAGCACCTTCTTTTCAAAAGTTACTAAGTGCTCTTTTGGTAGGGATTCGATTGACCATTTAGGTCATATTGTGTCCAATAATGGGGTACAATTAGATTTGACTAAAGACGAGTTTATTAACAAGTGGCCTTTGCTAACATTAATTAAACAGTTACGTGCATTTTTTAGTCCATTGGATACCATAAGAGATTCATTCAAGGCTATGCTACTATTGCCTCACCATTAACTAATATGTTAAAAAAGGATCAGTTTGAGTGGTTAACACAATCTCAAGAAGCTTTGATCAACTTAAGTAGGCACTTGTCACAACACTAATTTTATCCTTACCAGATTTTTCTAAGCCCTTTATTGTGGAAACTAATGCCTTAGGAACAGGTATAAAGGGTGTCTTACTTCAAGAAAATCATCATATAGCTTTCTTCAATAAGAAATTACCCCTCATTTGTGTAAAGCCTCCACTTATATATGAGAATTACATGCAATTATAGAATCTCTTCGGAAATGGAGGTAGTATTTGCTAGGGGCCTATGTTCTTATTCATACTAATCATTGAAGTATCAAGGAAATTTTGAGTCAGGTCGTACAAACCCTAAAGTAGCAAAAGTATTTGGTGAAGTTGATGGGGTATGATTATTCAATAGTGTATAAAGCTAGAAGAGAAAATTAAGTTGCTGATGCATTATCTAGACAACATACTTGTCTTGGCTTTTCTATGCTTACATTCTCTATTGTTGAGAAGTTGAAAGAAGTATATTAGTGATTGTAAACACCCCATTTTTGCCCTAGGAGTAAATAATTCTCAAAAAATAATCAATTCTCAATAATCTTCAATTTTTTCCAATTTTTTCCAATTTTTCCTAATTTAGTATAAATAGTAAAAATATTAAAAAAAATAAGAATAAATAGGAAAACACATCAATTTTGAAAAATGATTTCGGAAATAGTAATAATAAAGGATGAGTAATTTTTACAAATTTTAGAAATTAAAAAAAAATACAAAAAAATGGAAAAACCGCATTGCATATATGCAATTTGCGATACAAAGAAAATCGGGAAAATGGGCCAGCTCAGCTGGCTCGTGCGTGCATGTTGGGACCGTGTGAAGGCTAAAGGTCGCGAGTTTGAATCCCCCCCGCGTGCGCTCGGCAAAAATTTTTCCTTCTTTTCCCTGGAGCCGCTACGTGGCAGCGTGCGATTGGCCGAAGGAAAATCACGCGAGTCGCGCGTGATCGTCTTCCTCACCCGAACAAACGCGAGAAGAAGCCGGAGCAGGTCCGATGAAGACGAAATCGGCCGTTTTTTTAAATCTTCTAGATTATTGTCAAGATAAAGCCAAATCCATAAGATAAATCAAAGAAAAACAAGAGATCAACATCAAATCGCCGGGATAAAATCAAATCTAAAAACGGAAGAAATTCGGATTTATCCTAATCGGTCGATTTAAGCTTATCCACGAGGGTTTCCGGACGCCTATAAATAGAGGAGGAGTGGAGGAAGCAAGGGGAGGAATCACAATTGAGAGAAAGTGAGGAAAGAGTGCAAATCGGAGAGCATCGGAGAAGAGTCCGAAACCGCGAGCACCGACCGGAGTTGAACCACCACCAGGAGGCGATCTGGGAGTGAACCACCACCACCATTGGATTCAGCACCCTCGAGAAGCTAAGATTCGACACCTCACCGCTCAAAAGATCGCGAAATGCCGTGAACGAGCCTTCCTCCGCCGTCGTGTCCGACCGATTTCAACCCGATCGACGACGACCGACGCGCGCCAACCCGGATCCAGGTAAGTGGATTTTCCGGATTTTTTAAATTAATTTATTTTGTTTGTTTATTTATTCGAATTTATTATTTATTTATTTTTATTTTTATTTGTTATTTAGTTATTTATTTATTTATTTGTTTTTGTTTTATTTTCAATAAATAGGAAAATGTAGAAATTAGATTGTTTCTAGAATTTAATAATGTAGAAAAATAATAAATAAGGAAAAAAATAAGAAAAAAATAAAAATAAAGAAAATAAAAATGTAGAAAAGTAATAAAAATATTAGGAAATAATAATAATAAAATTCTAGATTTCAAAATAAGATAAATAATGACTTAGGATAAAAAATCATAAAAATCACAAAAATCATAAAAAAAAATAAAAAAAATCATAAAAATCATAAAAATTTTAGGAAATTAGGTGGTAACCGTAAAGGTTTTAATAGGTTAGCCTCCGGACTTAGAAACTCTGGTTTCCCTTTTCCTCCTTTCACAAAAACGAGAAGAGGAAATAACGACGACTAGTAGTCCAAATTAAGACTAATCCGCTCCTTTAGTCTTAATTCAATTTTTCCCAACAACAGTTGGGTGGCGACTCAAAAAATCAAACAAAATTCCTAACTCAAGTCGAGGATCTATATTAGATGAGCATAGGGTCTAGTCTAGATCGGATTAGGAATGGGAATTCAAAAATTAGACTCGACAGGATGGCGACTCCACTAGGGACCCATGCTAGTAGGCTAAGCCACCCGAATCTTCGAATTGTTCTCTTTAAGAAATGTGTTTCAATTATTACTCTGTTACTAACTTTTCAGCAATTAGTTAGACTCTAGTTTCTTTGCTATGGGGGTTTGCATGCATATATGTGTGTGGGTAGATGCGGTCAAACCCGGACCGTCCTAGAAACCTAAGACGGGGAGCCATTGTGTAGGTTTCGGGCGAAGTGAGTTGATTCACCATTCAGGACCAATTAGGCTACCCCACCCTATGCTTCGATATGGCCTGAGATCCATTTCTTCGAGAATGTGGGAGGCCATAGAGCTCAGGAACTAGTTAGAACCAACCTACTTGCATATATAACATCATGAGGGGTTGACAATTGATGACAATGTAATGGTTTGTTATTTTGTTCATGGAGTTCGAATTTATTTCCCTGTAATGCTTTCATAGTCTTGTTTGTAATTAGGCAATTTCTTATTGTAAATAGATGGTTAGCAGTGCAGTCGACCGCCTCCTCCGCAAAGAAATTCAGGTGTACAAACCTTTGGATCCAAAATTGGTATTGGACCATTGGTTTACCTTGTACAACCCAGAGGAGCAGGCCTTCATTCAACAAAAGATCGGCCCCATCCTCTCACTGACAAAGATAGAGGTGAATTTGCCTTTAGTCCGGGCCATGCTCCAATTATGGGAAATCGAGCCCGCTGCTTTCTTTATCGGGCCGCATGAGATCACCCCTACCCTGGAAGAGTACACCCAAGTTGCTACAGGCTCCAGCACTAACCGATCAGATCTACATTCCAGACCTAGAGGTCGGGCCAGCCGGTACCTTCAACAGATTATTAGGCATCCGAAGACATCAGTCAACAAAGCCCTGGCAGACTGTAATGGGTATTGCATACGCATGGATGATTTAGAAGCCTGGTTCATTGCCCGAGAGGACAATGGGGATAGAAAGGACATCCTATGTGGGGCCCTAAGACCTATAAACAGAGAAGGGTGAATGCTTTCATTTTAACAGCCTTCACCACCATACTGTTCCCCACCGGTACCTTCTATATTCACTACAGGGTTGCAGAGCTGGTAGCCCAGTTCCTGGAGGGAAGATCCTACATCCCGGCTCTATTGGCTGAACAGATCCGGAATTTGAATTTCCTCAACAAGAAAGGTCATGGGATCCTGCGCTCAAGCCTCAACCTTCTGCTAATATGGTTTGTAAGCCACCTCAAGTGCTTCGGGTTGAACATGGTCAGGAAAACCCTAGCCCAACAGGTGGACCTGGTGGATTCATGTATAGAAAAGGTAAAGCTACCCAACGACCTTACCAGCCACAGTTGGGTAGAGCTGCTGAGAAGCTTCAGTGCCGAAGACATTCTATGGACAACCAGGTGGAGTTGCTGTGACAAAATCATCCTTGACTTGCAGTAACTTCCAAGCCATACCTTTGATCGGAATCAGCGGATGTATCGGATATCACCCAAACTCAGTGGTCCGCCAATTCGGTACTATCCAAGACATAGTTTATCAGCCTTCGCTCGAAGCAGTTACCTTTGAGTATCAAGATCCGAACCTATTGGTAGCCGAGAAGTTTGCTAAGCTGGCAGAGGTCAAAGCACTTTGGGAAGCCAGAATTGAAAGCCCGAATGTGGACTTCGGGGAGTTAGATGGCGAAGTGGGAAAACACTGAGCCACCAGAGAGTTTGTAATCCGCCAGCTATACCAGACAGGAGAAAGAGCGTATCGAGTTCCAGACGTCACTCAGCCTAGACCAGACAAGATCAACCTAGAGACAGAAATCTACCTGGAGCAAGTTAAGGCCCGAATGGAGGTATACTTTGAAGCTGCAGATTATAAGAAAGACATCTGGAAAGGACGCTTCAAAGAAGCCGACTAAAGGAACAAGGCCTTAGAAGCACAATTGGAGAAGTGCCAAGCCAAAGTCAAAGAATTAGAGCCGTCATCAATGGGAAGCCTGAGCCTCACAACAGAAGACCAAAAGAGCTAGGAAGTAGAGCATTATTTGTAATTTTTATTTGATTATTGAATCCAGAATTTTTAATAAAAGTGAAGTTTCAGTATTACATTGTCGATCAGTTGTAAACCCTTTTATTTTTAGCATCCATGTGACACATGCATATCATTTTTGCATTCATTACACTAAAATAAAATAAAAATGCACGTCCAGGTATCAAAATAGCTTCCAAGCTAACCGAACCCTCCCAGAAGCCTAATCTACACACGTTCAAGACCAAAATGGAAAATAGTGGCAACAACACTAGCATTGGGAACATTCCTATACCCCAAGAAGAAGCGCAAGCAAGAGGTGTCAAAGGCAGAATGAAGGGGAAGCTGATCGACACCCAGATGTGCATCCCATCTCTCCAACAACCTTTCCGAAAGGCAAACATTATTCAAGAGCCTCAGATAAATAAAGAGGACGACAGCCAAGGGAAATTAACCCCTCGCACGTCCAACCAGCAGCCGGCTCTGAACAATTGGTTTTGTTATCCTATCAGTAGCGCTAGGTTAGCTCAAGAGTAGAGAAAGATTATTAAGCAAATTTTATTGAGACTATTTATCGTATTCTATTGTAGTTTGTTTTTCCTTCTTACATATATATGATTTCATTTTTTTACTCAGATCTCCTACCATCGATCACCAGGATATTTCGCGCAAGTAGAAAGTAAAAACGCTAACATCGTTTCCAACGTTGCTGGGTCAGTTGTTGAAGGCGATATTTTAGACCACGAAATAATACAAAAAAATTGGCTAAAAAATGAACAAAGCGGAATTTCGATGACGAGCCTGTGGAGATAGTAAATCTAGGAAGTATGGAAAACCCTAGGAACCTCAAAATCGGGACCAGTGTGAGTGCGAGCAAAAATGTGAGATAATCGAGATATTAACGGAATATGAAGATGTGTTTACCTGGTCATACGGTGACATGCCAGGGCTAGACCAGTCAATAGTAGTTCACAGGCTTCCCACCAGGGAAGATGTCAAACTTAAAAAACAAAAACTGAGAAGATTTAGGCCTGACATCTTACTAAAAATCAAAGAAGAAGTCAAGAAACTATTAGAAGTGGGGTTTATTGAAGTATCCGACTATCCAAGTGGGTAGAAAATATAGTCCCTGTCATGAAAAAGAACGGAAAAGTACGCGTATGCGTAGACTTTCGGGACTTGAACCAAGCCACGCCAAAGGATAACTTCCCCCTACCTCATATTGACGTTCTAGTAGACAACACTGCGGGAAACCATCTCTTCTCATTCATGGACAGTTTCTCGGGATATAATCAAATAAAAATGGCTGAGGAAGATAAAAACAAAACGACCTTCATCACAACGTGGGGAACTTTCTGTTACAAAGTCATGCCCTTCGGTTTAAAAAATGCCGGGGCAACGTATCAGAGAGCCATGGTCACCATACTTCACGACATGATGCATCGTGAGGTCGAAGTATATGTCGACGACATGATAGCCAAATCCAAAGAAGGAGAAAGCCATATAGGTATCTTGAGGAAATTGTTCAAACGACTGAGAAAGTTCCAGCTTAAGTTAAACCCAGAAAAATGTACTTTTGGGGTCACGACGGGGAAATTGTTAAGGTTTGTCATAAGCAGGAGGGCATTAGAATCGACCTTGACAAGGTAAAATCTATATTAGAGTTACTTTCCCCACGCTCCGTTAAAGAAGTAAGAAGCTTACTGGGAATATTAAATTACATAGCTCGATTTATCTCACAGCTCACCGACAAATGCCGGCCATTATTCCGTCTATTGAAGAAGAACGCTGCGATAGAATGGGACGACGAATGCAAAAAGGCATTCAGGACAATCAAAGACTACCTTATAAAACCTCAAGTCTGATAGTCTCGAAACAAGGAAAGCCCTTATTTTTATACCTCACTATACTCCCTGAATCCATGGGATGTGCGCTGGGGCAGAAAGATGACGAGGGAAGAGAGCGTTCTATATATTATTTGAGTAAGAAGTTCAAGACGGGGAACAGAGGTACTCGGAGGTGGAGGAAGACGTGTTGTGCGTTAATTTGGGTCATGCATCGACTAAGGCAATACCCTTACTACCATATTGATAGACAGATATGATCTTTGAATATGGCAGAGAAATAGCTTTGATAGGAGAATCTCTAAGTGCAAATGCTCCTATTGAGTTCGACATCACATACATGAATCGGAACTCAATGAAAGGGCAAGCCTTAGTCGACCAATTGGCGGAACACCCTGTCGAAACAGATTCCCATGAACTACAGGCCCAGTTTCCGGACGAGAATATATTGACAATGGAGGATATGCGGAAGAAGACTTTGGGGTAGAGCATAATGCTAAATGGAAACTGTTTTTCGATGGAGCGCTAATGTATTCGGTTGTGGGGTTGGGGCGGTATTGATATCCTCGGAGGGACACGCAATTCCCTGCAGCGACGAGACTTATGTTTCCCTATACCAATAATATCGCAGAATATGAAGCATGCATACTTGGCCTCAAGATGGCCTGCCAAATGGAAATCCGCGAATTAGAAGTATATGGGGATTCGTCACTCATCATACTACAGTCAAGAGGGGAATACAAGACTAAAGACCCCAAACTGGTACCGTATCATCAACACTTGACAGAGCTAATTGAAGAATTCAAGGCAATCACTTTCACATACATCCCGAGAACTCAGAATCAGTTTGCAGATGCCCTAGCCACACTAGCATCCCTGATCCACATAACGGGAGGAGCCGAAGTTCAACCGATGAAAATAGACATCGAAAGTCGGCCCGCCTACTGTTTAACAATTGAAAAGATACAAGATGACAAGCCCTGGTATCACGACATCAAGACCTTTCTCCAAGAAAGTAAATACCCCGAAATGGCTAGCAAGAATGACCAAAGAACACTCAGAAGGTTGGCAAGCCATTTCCTATTAAGTGGGTCTATACTTTACAAAAGATCAGCTGATACCACCTTGTTAAGATGTGTGGACAAAGATGAAGCATGCGAATTGATGAAGGAAGTACATGAAGGAGTATGTGGACCTCATATGAATGGCTACATGTTGGCTCGAAAAATCATAAGGTTAGGATATTATTGGTTAACCATGGAATCAGATTGCATAAAATATGTCAAGCACTGTCATCTGTGTCAAGTCTACGCAAACCGCATCAACGCTTCGCCCAACGAGCTACATTTGTTATCGGCACCATGGCCATTCTCCATGTGGGGAATCGACATAATTGGCCCTATCACTTCAATAGCATCTAACGGCCATAGATTTATACTGGTAGCGATCGATTACTTCACCAAATGGGTAGAAGCTTCATTATATACCAATGTTACAAAAGGGTAATAGTTCGCTTTTTAAAAAGGGACATAATAGCTCGGTATGGAGTTCCTGAGTCTATTATCACCGACAATGGTACCAATCTCAACAATAAATCGATGACAGGTTTATGTCAACAATTCCACATAAACCACAGAAATTCAATGCCCTACCGACCTCAAATGAATGGGGCAGTAGAAGCAGCTAACAAAAATATCAAGAAGATCATCGAGAAAATGACAACAACTTACAAAGATTGGCATGAAATGTTACCGTTTGCTCTCATGGCTTACAGGACTTCAATAAGAACATCTACAGGAGCTACCCCTTACTCATTGATATATGGTACAAAGCAGTGCTACCAGTGGAAGTTGAAATACCATCATTCAGAATCTTGTCGGAAACTGAGTTAACAGAATCAGATTGGGTAAAGAAGAGGCTTGATCAGCTGAATCTGATTGATGAAAGAAGACTTACCGCACTTTGTCATGGCCAGTGTTACCAACAAAGAATGGCCCAAGCATTTAACAAGAAGATGAGACCTTGGTACTTTAAAGAGGGGGATCTGGTACTAAGGAAGGTTCTTCCGAACGCCCAAGACTCTAGAGGAAAATTCACCCTAAACTATGAAGGCCCTTATGTGGTGAAAAAGGTTCTGTCGGGAGGTGCTCTGATATGAACTCAGATGGATTGTCCCGAGTTGAGAGACCCCATTAACTCAGATGCTGTAAAGATGTACTATCCTTAGGCAAGGAAATTGAAATTTCACTAATGTTAATGAAAGCCAATATTTGGTGTAAATTTTGTTGAGTCAAGTTTTTACTTTTTACAAGCAAAGTTAATATCCCTGAATGATCAACAATCAATTCTCATCACAACAAAGATTCTTAAACACATTACCCACCATTTCACCAATGAAAGATAAACACTAAAATGATAATGAATCTTAATATGGTTTATGATATAATCCTATCTATTTTTGAGCATTAAAATTGAGCGCGTTATTAGGATAACATTATTGTCAAAAGGGTTTGGTGCATAAAGAAAGGGAGCACATCAAAATTGTCGACCCTATGTCAAGATAAGGAGAAATGAAGCAGAAGCAAACCAACCTGAGGGTTCGGTTGTTTAGTTGCTATCCACGATAAAACTGGCAAGCACGTTGAAAAAATAATAACTGTCATGAAAGGCATCACATCATTTGGGTCGGGCTGTAGAAAGCATGTTCAAAAGTACAAGATGAGTCAGCCCGTAATGGGGCACTCGTCTGAACATTTCCTTTAGTAGGGTGGTCAGCCCAAAAAGGGGCACTTCCCTAGATCTCTCAAGGTTAGCCCACATGAGGCATCTTTTGAGCCATCATTTTCATCATAGGGTAGTCAGCCCAAAAAGGGGCACTTCCCTAGATCTCTTCCAAGGTCAGTCTATAAAGACGCCTTCCAAGATATCATTTTTTTAGGTTAGTCAGCCCATGGGGGGCACTTTCCTAAAAAAACTTTGTTCTCATGGTCAGCCCATAGGGGGCATTTTTTGAGGCAAAATTCAATTCAAAGGTTAGTCAGCCCATAGGGGGCACTTTCCTAAAAATCTGTTCTCATGGTTAGCCCATATGGGGCACTTTTTGAGACAAATTCAACTTCAGGTTAGTCAGCCCATAGAGGGCACTTTCCTAAAAACTTTATCCTCATGGTCAGCCCATAAGGGGGCACTTTTTGAGGCAAATTCAATTTTAGGTTAGTTAACTCATAGGGGGCACCTTCCTAAAAACTTTGTCTTCATGGTCAGCCCATAGAGGGCACTTTTTGAGGAAAATTCAACTCCAGGTTAGTCAGCCCATAGGGGGCACTTTCCTAAAAACTTTATCCTTATGGTCAGCTCATAGGAGGCACTTTTTGAGGCAAATTCAATTTTAGGTTAGTTAGCCCATAGGGGGCACTTTCCTAAAAAAACCTTGTTCTCATGGTTAGCCCATAGGGGGCACTTTTTGAGACAAGTCCAATCCAGGTTAGTCAGCCCATAGGGGGTACTTTCCTAAAAATCTTTGTCCTCATGGTCAGCCCATAGGGGGCACTTTTTGAGGCAAATTCAATTCATAGGTTAATCAGCCCATAGGGGGCACTTTCCTAAAAACCTTGTTCTCATGGTCAGCCCATAGGGGGCACTTTTTGAGACAAGTCCCATCAAAGGTTAGTCAGCCCATAGGGGGCACTTTTTGAGGCAAAATTCAATTAAAAGGTTAGTCAGCCTATAGGGGGTACTTTCCTAAAAATCTGTTCTCATGGTTAGCCCATAGGGGGCACTTTTTGAGACAAATTCAACTCCAGGTTAGTCAGCCCATAGGGGGCACTTTCCTAAAAACTTTATCCTCATGGTCAGCCCATGGGGGGCACTTTTTGAGGCAAATTCAATTTTAGGTTAGTTAGCCCATAGGGGGCACTTTCCTAAAAAAACCTTGTTCTCATGGTTAGCCCATAGGGGGCACTTTTTGAGACAAGTCCAATCCAGGTTAGTCAGCCCATAGGGGGCACTTTCTTAAAAACTTTATCCTCATGGTCAGCTCATAGGAGGCACTTTTTGAGGCAAATTCAATTTTAGGTTAGTTAGCCCATAGGGGGCACTTTCCTAAAAAAACCTTGTTCTCATGGTTAGCCCATAGGGGGCACTTTTTGAGACAAGTCCAATCCAGGTTAGTCAGCCTATAGGGGGTACTTTCCTAAAAATCTTTGTCCTCATGGTCAGCCCATAGGGGGCACTTTTTGAGGCAAATTCAATTCATAGGTTAATCAGCCCATAGGGGGCACTTTCCTAAAAACCTTGTTCTCATGGTCAGCCCATAAGGGGCACTTTTTGAGACAAGTCCCATCAAAGGTTAGTCAGCCCATAGGGGGCACTTTCCTAAAAAACTTTGTCCTCATGGTTAGCCCATAGGGGGCACTTTTTGAGGCAAAATTCAATTCAAAGGTTAGTCAGCCTATAGGAGGTACTTTCCTAAAAATCTGTTCTCATGGTTAGCCCATAGGGGGCACTTTTTGAGACAAATTCAACTCCAGGTTAGTCAGCCCATAGGGGGCAGTTTCCTAAAAACTTTATCCTCATGGTCAGCCCATAGGGGGCACTTTTTGAGGCAAATTCAATTTTAGGTTAGTTAGCCCATAGGGGGCACTTTCCTAAAAAAACCTTATTCTCATGGTTAGCCCATAGGGGGCACTTTTTGAGACAAGTCCAATTCAGGTTAGTCAGCCCATAGGGGGCACTTTCCTAAAAATCTTTATCCTCATGGTCAGCCCATAGGGGGTACTTTTCGAGGCAAATTCAATTCATAGGTTAGTCAACCCATAAGGGGCACTTTCCTAAAAAACCTTGTTCTCATGGTTAGCCCATAGGGGGCACTTTTTGAGACAAGTCCAATCCAGGTTAGTCAGCCCATAGGGGGCACTTTCCTAAAAAAACTTTGTCCTCATGGTCAGCCTATAGGGGGCACTTTTTGAGGCAAAATTCAATTCAAAGGTTAGTCAGCCCATAGGGGGCACTTTCCTAAAAATCTATTCTCATGGTTAGCCCATAGGGGGCACTTTTTGAGACAATCCCATCAAAGGTTAGTCAGCCCATAAGGGGCACTTTCCTAAAAAAAAATCTTTGTCCTCATGGTCAGCCCATAGGGGGCACTTTTTGAGGCATTCAATTCAAAGGTTAGTCAGCTCATGAAGGGCACTTTCCTAAACTCTCCCGATTAGTCAGCTCTCGGGGCACTTTTCGAAAATGTTCTCCCAAACAGTTGCTAGTCTAACAAGACGCTTCTGTTGACAGGTAGCCAGCTCATAAGGGCGCTTCCTGAGTAAATTTTCTTTCCAAGGTTGCAAGTCTGATAAGACACTTCCTATCATCTTTTCTCATACATTCTTACGCAATGATGGAGACATGTCTCATCGCCAATTAGTCAACCCATAAAGCACTTTTTGGGAAGGAACATTACCTTGAATTGTTAGGAACATCTTCAATCGTAGGATTATTAGCTCTTGGAGCATTTTCCTACCAAAACCTAATTCGAGAGGCCAAAAATGGTGTCTTTTGTTTATCTTTGTAGTTAAGTTTTTCAAACTTTACCACAAAGAGAGGCAGCTGTAAACACCCCATTTTTGCCTTAGGAGTCAATAATTCTCAAAAAATAATCAATTCTCAATAATCTTCAATTTTTTCCATTTTTTCCCTAATTTAGTATAAATAGTAAAAATATTAAAAAAAATAAGAATAAATAGGAAAACACATCAATTTTGAAAAATGATTTCGAAAATAGTAATAATAAAGGATGAGTAATTTTTACAAATTTTAGAAATTTCAAAAAAATACAAAAAAATGGAAAAACCGCATTGCATATATGCAATTTGCGATACAAAGAAAATCGCGAAAATGGGCTAGCTCAACTGGCTCGTGCGTGCATGTTGGGACCGTGTGAAGGCTGAAGGTCGCGAGTTCGAATCCCCCCCGCGTGCGCTCGGAAATTTTTTTTCCTTCTTTTCCCTAGAGCCGCCACGTGGCAGCGTGCGATTGGCCGAAGGAAAATCACGCGAGTCGCGCGTGATCGTCTTCCTCACCCGGACAGACGAGAAGAAGCCGGAGCAGGTCCGACGAAGACGAAATCAGCCTTTTTTTTAAATGTTTTAGATTATTGTCAAGATAAAGCCAAATCCATAAGATAAATCAAAGAAAAACAAGAGTTCAACATCAAATCGCCAGGATAAAATCAAATCTAAAAACGGAAGAAATT
The DNA here is from genome assembly GCA_037954665.1 of Laguncularia racemosa. NCBI lineage: Eukaryota > Viridiplantae > Streptophyta > Magnoliopsida > Myrtales > Combretaceae > Laguncularia > Laguncularia racemosa. The sequence goes on from JBBMOL010000011.1 coordinate 4,545,762, forward strand.
CGGATTTATCTTAATCGGCCGATTTAAGCTTATCCACGAGGGTTTCCGGACGCCTATAAATAGAGGAGGAGTGGAGGAAGCAAGGGGAGGAATCACAATTGAGAGAAAGTGAGGAAAGAGTGCAAATCGGAGAGCATCGGAGAAGAGTCCGAAACCGCGAGCACCGACTGGAGTTGAACCACCACCAGGAGGCGATCTAGGAGTGACCCACCACCACCATTGGATTCAGCACCCTCGAGAAGCTAAGATTCGACACCTCACCCGCGTCAAAAGACTGCCGAAACGCCGTGAATGAGCCTCTCCGCCGTCGTGTCCGACCGATTCAATCCGACCCGATTCGACCCGACCGACTCGACCGCGCGCCGACCCGGATCCAGGTAAGTCGAATTTTCCGGATTTTTTTAATTAATTTATTTTGTTTGTTTATTTATTTCGAATTTATTTTTTATTTATTTATTATTTATTATTTGTTATTTATTTATTTATTTATTTGTTTTTTTTTATTTTCAATAAATAGGAAAATGTAGAAATTAGATTGTTTCTAGAATTTAATAATGTAGAAAAATAATAAATAAGGAAAAAATAAGAAAAAAATAAAAATAAAGAAAATAAAAATGTAGAAACGTAATAAAAATATTAGGAAAAAATAATAATAAAATTCTAGATTTCAAAATAAGATAAATAATGACTTAGGATAAAAAATCACAAAAATCACAAAAATCATAAAAAATCAAAATCATAAAAATAAAAAAAATCATAAAAAAATTCAAAAATTATAAAAAAAAAAAGAGTTTTAGCACTTAGAAAAATCCATTTCTTCAAATAAACACAAAATTGATGTTTTTCCTCAAAAATCATTTTCAGAAATCAGATTAAAGCTTAGGCTTAGAATTTTTTAGAAAAATCCCAAAAAAATGATAAAAACATAAATCGAAAGAGGTTTCAAAATTAAAATTTACAAACACACTTAAAGTTTTTCAGAAAAGCGAACTACGGCTTGTTTGATCCTGAGTAGCAGATACATAGGCACCAATTCGGGTCAACTCTTAAAATGAATGAAAAATAAAAATTTTTCAAATAATTCAAAAACATAATAAAAAGTAATAGAAACAAAATAAAAATACATTTCTAAAGAGAAATAAATTTATGAGATTAGGTGGTAATCGTAAAGGTTTTAATTGTTTAGCTTCCGGACTTAGAAACTCTGGTTTCCCTTTTCCTCCTTTCACAAAAACGAGAAGAGGAAATAACGACGACTAGTAGTCTAAATTAAGACTAATCCGCTCCTTTAGTCTTAATTCAATTTTTCTCAATAACAGTTGGGTGGCGACTCCAAAAATCAAACGAAATTCCTAACTCAAGTCGAGGATCTATATTAGATGAGCATAGGGTCTAGTCTAGATCGGATTAGGAATGGGAATTCAAAAATTAGACTCGACAGTGATAAGAGTAAATTAATCTTTATAAATCATGGGCGTTAATGATGAGTTTGTGTAATTTTTTGAATAAAATCAATGCGCATTCGGTACTTAACAGATAAATATATCAGTTTCAGGGTATAATACTAAAGAGAAGTGGAAATATAACAAAAGGAGCATGATTGGAGCTCAAAAGATCAAGTTAAAGCTACTTATGGACAACATAGGGAAAGCCATGCCCGTGTCATGAGCCGTGTGCACGCTTGAGGATGAAATTTGTCACTTGGAAAGGAAGCACGGCTTGTGATATGGGTGTGCTTGAAGCCGTGACAGACGTTGAGGAGAAATGGAAGAGTCCAGAGCCTGGCATGGTTTGTAATCTAGCCGTGTTTCTAGCGTGCCACACACTGAGCAAGGATGAGGAATTGCGGATTATCGATCAGAGGGAGACACGGTTTGAAATCTGGCCGTGTTGGTGGGCATGTCAGGCGTATGTTATTCACTTTTCGAGATTTACTTGGAAAATTAAAGATATATTCGTATCTTTCTAGTTGAAGATCCTCAGCCATTCCCTTAAGAGTATAAATAGAACCAATCAGAGAGTTAGAGGGGGAGGAGGCACGAGAACTACCCTAGAGAAGCGAAGTTAGAAGAATTTCCAGAATCGAAGCCAAGATCTTTGTGTTTGTCTCATGGGTTTATTTATGGATTCTAATATTTTCTCTTTTGTTCTCTTTATTAGATCCATGTGTAGTTAATTGTTTTATACCTGATCCCTCAAGAAACCCCTAATTGTCATGTAACAGATTTGTTGATGTTTCAATGATTAATCCTGATCTTTGAGTTTATTCATGTTGCAATTATGGTTTGTTTATCTTGATATGTGCGCAGTATTAGGATCGAATTAGATCTCTGTTAATAAGATTGAGAAATCGCTTAATAGAGTAGATCTGGCATGAATAAAAAGACTACTTGTAATCCTAGAGATAGGTTATAGGAGGTTTTCTGTATTGAATGAGGTCATGGTGGTTTGGTTCAATTGAGAGTCCTAGGATTTTATTGCAATCTTAATTATGTTAATTAAAGAGAGATCTTAATTGACTTAATTAGGATTAGGGATTATTGATCTTGAGAAAGACCTTAATCTAGTGTAAGAAACTCCGCAGATCAGAGATGTTGTGAATTAATCATTGGAAAGTTTGTAATTAAATAAAAGTTGCATGATAATTAGTGGTGGAACTTGGGTAGGGTATGTTTAGATAATTGAATTAACTAAATGAGTATTTAAATATCTTTAATCTGATCATTTAATTCGTTCCTTTCAGATTTAATCAGTAATTAGGGTAATTGAGTTCATCAATAGTGAGAAGTTAGATAGTAGGATAATCGTTAGTACTAGTACTTATAAGTCTTCGTGGGATCGATACTTGTACTCCAATGCTATATTGCTAATTGATAGGTATACTTGCCTGAGAACTGATCGTAAGCTAGGATTGAGTATAGAATTTGACTTGTTAGAACGATCAGATCGTTAACCAATTAGCAACTAGAGGAATTCAAGCAAATTATATTTGACTTGACTAATAATCGTGTTTTAAAGTGGCCTCTTACTTGGAAGAATGGCTAAATCTACTACCAACATCATTGGTTTTTGGTGCCTCAATCGTCTTTAATACTACAAATTTTGTTGGAGCTTCATGCTGCTGTTGATGCTGGATACCTTGGTTTTCTTAAAACCTATAAACGAGTAGTGGTTTTTGTTTTTGTTTTTGTTTTTTTTTTTATTTTATTGGGAAGGGATACAAATAGATGTTGACAATTTTGTTCATTCATGTCAAGTGTGCTAGCAAACCAATTATTCAAGTAGAGCTCTAGTGAGACTATTGGCTCCTTTGCCAATTCCAAAGAGAATATGAGAAGACGTTAGTATAGACTTTGTTACATGTCTTCCAAAGTCCCAAGGTTATGTTGTGATGTTGGTAGTGGTGGATTGACTATCCAAATATTGCCATTTAGGGGCCCTTAATACTCATTTTACGACCACCTTAAACTTTAAGGATTCCCTTAGACAATAGTGTCTGATAGGGATCCTATTTTTGTGAGCCATTTTTTGAAGGAATTGTTTAAGTTGTGTGGGATACGATTAGCTTTGAGCAGTCTATCATCTTCAATCCGATAGATAAACTGAGATGCTCAATAGAATTATTCAATAGTACCTTCACAATTATGTGATGGAGCATCCTATGGATTGGGTCAAATTTTTGCCTTAGGTTAAATATGCAGACAATGCTTCATTTCATACAAGAGCTCACATTACTCCCTTTGAAGTTGTGTATAGACGTACTCTTCCTACTATTTCTTTCTATGTTAGAAGCAGTTCTAAATCGGATGCAGTCGATGCTAAACTTAGAGACATAGATGAGGCTTTTCGAGTTTTAAGAAGTAATATAGCTATGGCTCAATAGGGTATGAAAGATTATGTGGATAAACATCGATTAGATATTGAGTTTCAGCTAGTTGATATGGTTTTTATCCATTTATAACCTTACAGACAAACATCGATATCTTAATAGGTGACTCACAAATTGCCTAAGAGGTTTTACATACCATTTAAGGCATTAAGGAGGATTGGGTCTTGTGCTTATGAGATTGAGCTTTCGGCTCACAGCAAGATACATAATGTCTTTCATGTTTTGGTTCTCAAGAAGGAATTAAGGTCACAACTTCCCTCCTTAGACTTTCTAACTATAGCTATTGCAAGTTACCTTCTTTTGGAACCATTTCAATTGTATGGACAAGAGAGATTATTTGTGGAGGACATTGTGTGAAACTCCCTGAAGATACTTCTTAGGAAGACTAGGATTAGTTTCATCAGATCTATCTTAATATTGATCTTGAGGATAAGGTCCTTTTTCCAGAGGAGGAGAAAAATGTTATAACTCAACCAAAGAGGAATAGAAGGGAACCAGTATGGACGTTTGACTATATCACAAATTAGTGGCAAATATTGTAAAAATTACAAAACAAAATTTTACACTTTTGACATAGTCCTTGTAATTCTTCTTTGAGCGGGAAAATAGTAATTGCAAATAGTTGTACATGAGCAAGTGTAAAAAGGAAAAATAATAGAAAGGAGGAGATAACCTTGATTTTCTTAAGAACTGGCATCTCTAGGAGTTAAGGGCTCACTCAAAGTAGCCTTTCCATCATCTTCATTTTGCAACAAACACATGAGTGATAAATTAGAGAAAACCCTAAAATTGTAACTAAGAAATTAGGAGAAACACAAGAGAAAAGAGAAGAGAGGCAAAGAGAGAAATATACCCGATTTCAATTTGAGAGGTGTAAGAGGCTATAGAGAGGAAACCTTATTTTCTTTACTAGAGTTTGTGGGCTAGGCTTTAGGAGGCTTAGTTTCAACAAAAATCTTGTTGGCTGTGCTTGTAAGATAAAAGCAAAATGAATCTAATAATTATTGGCCATAAGTAAATAATTATTTGTTGCTTGTACTTGAGTCTATATTGAGAGTATCGGAAGTGGCAATCATGGAAAGGATGCTATTAGTCTATAGCAAATGGATATCTAGGATGATTTAGGGAGTTTTAGATCATTAGGCTCTAAAAAAGGTAGTTAATACTTACTTGTCTAGTCTTATTTTATTTTATTTTTTTTAATAGGCTAATATACTCAATAGGTCCCTAAAACGATATTGCAGTTGTAGATATACATTTTAAAAGCTTCATCAATCTTAATATTTGATCATGAAAGTGATTTAGTGGTGGTTACCGATTGCTATATTATATAAAAGCCACCTAGCTCCTCTTAAAGGACCTCATACTTTTGACTCTAGATCTTCATGATTAGTCTTCTAGATAAGAAGATTGAAGCTTCTTACATCACTACTGAGAAAAGAGAATCGCAACATTAAAGCAATCAAATTCCTCCACTTGCCACACCAGTGCACAAGGTCCTACTAAGATCCTGCGTTCTTCCTTCTTGACACTCGACTATCTCATTCTACTTGACGTGTTATTCCAAGTGAGGAATCATCTTACCACATGAAGCACGTGACTCGTGTTGTATGCATGTGGCACTCAATTGATAAATCCTTCCGTCTTCTGTATTTATTGTAATCATCATTTTGGAACTAAAATAAAAGAAACAAAATTTCCAACTTCCACTAAACATTCTTCATTATGCACTTGCCATCTCAATACCTCTATGATCTTCATCCTCCATGAATCTAGACCAATACCAATGAGACTTCCAAACGAAGCTCATTTCTTCAATATGGATCCCCTTCGTCTCGGGCAAGAAGAAGTAGATGAAGATTGACATCACTAGCACGAAGAATGCAAAGAAGATGAAAAGCCGAATTTCATGTGACAGAGCATGCTTAAAAACACTTGTGCAACCAAGAAGGTGAAAAACATGTTGACCGAGACATTGATTGATACTTTGGGCGGCTGAACGGATTTCCAACGGGAAAATTTCACTGGGCACAAGCCATCCTAGAGGACCCCAAGACCATGCGAATCCTGCAACGTAGATGCAGATGAAGAGCACAACAACGGTGGCATACCATTTGGGCAATTCACTGGGGTTTCCATCGATACCAGATTTTGCTCCAATGCAAGCAGCAACAACAGCCTAAAATCGAAAAATTCCGAAAATGTTAACAATAATGGTTATTCAATAACCAAATGGTAAAAATCATTCTTAGAATTCTATAAGTGATTTGAACAGAAAGAATTACGAAAAGGCAGGTTCACCCCAACCAGTCTGTTGTGTCAAAAGGCAGCCATGACCAGGCTTTGATGAGCAGCGTTGTAGCCAAAGAAGGTCTCTCGAAATAATAGGAAAATTTACGATCAAGAGGATCAACATTTGGAGTCTAATTCAAATAGAAGGTTATAGTTAAAATATAGAATTAATATTATATTAAATTATTAAAATAGAATATTAACTTTTTATTTAATTAAAATAAATTATTAATGTTACATTAAATTATTCAAACAAAGATTCTTTGATATTTTATAAACATGCTAAGTAATTTAAATAACGATTGTTAATAGTAATGGCACTATAACAAGATTTTTATTTAAACTATTTCACAGAATATTAATATTTTATTTTAATTACTTTAAAATTCAATCTCCGTTAAAATTCAATCTCAAAAGTTGACCTTTTCAATTGTAATTCCTGAAATAATATATTAGTGATACCATATAACTTTATGTGACATGTTAACTGGTTTTCGAAGCAACTTCACATCAAAGGACAAAGGTTTCTCCTACAGCTCCCCCGCACAGGAAAGGGTTTGACAACAGTTCCATTGCTAAACTATTTTAAAGACAATGAAGGCTTAACTGTATTTTTTAATTTTTTTTTGTTATACTATTTAATTAAATATATTTAATAATATTATTTAACTAATTAATTATCAAAGCTAACATATGTCTCCTAACTAACAAAAACAGAAAATGATAAAAAAGAAAAACATAAACCAGTTGATTATAAAGGTAATAATATTTTTGTATTCTTCCTTAAAAAGTTTACCTTTTTATTTAATTAGAATTTTCTTTACCTGACATATCAACATTTGAGTACCACCCTCCAGAAAAAGGAACCTTCCCGCAATGTAGATGCAGATGAAGATCACAACAACAATGGCATACCATTTAGGCAATTCACCTGGCTCTCCATCAATACCAAATTTAGCTCCAACGCAAGCAGCAACGACAGCCTAAAATCCAAAAAAAAAAAAAGAAACATTCTAAAAATGTTAACACTAGTGGTTATTCTATAACCAACGTTGCAAAATTATTTAGAAAGTTTAAGTGGTGATTGGAGCCAAAAGAGTTGTCCCTTTTCATTTAATTAGACTTTGCTTTACCTGGCATATTAGCATTTGAGTACCACCTTCTAGGAGAAGGAGCCTTCTTCCCCACCTATCACTACCTTACATCGACACCCCGGTAGCAGCAACATTAACAACACCAGTAATCGCAGCAGACACTAGAGCAACATCATTCTTGAACCCGATCGTATCAAACAGCACGGGAGCGTAAAACATGATCACATTAAGACCAGTAAGTTGTTGGAAAAAGGGAATCAGAATGGCCATTGTGAGATGTGGCCTATACTTCCTCTGCTTAAACAGATTCCTCCAAGGGTGTTTGACTCTTTTCGACACTTCACAAGCAGCAATAAGATCATTTAAATCCTCGTCGACATTGTCTAGGCCCCGGATTCGCTTGAGCGTATCCTTGGCCTCATCGCACAAGCCCCTTTCAATCATGGAACTGGGTGTATCAGGGAGGAATAGGGATCCAATTGTGATGATTAGGGCAGGAACAGCTGCACCTCCTAAACTCAAACGCCATCCAATGTGCTCAAGCTTGGCGAAGAAATAGTTCAATACATTGGCTACAAGAATACCGATTGTGATTGATAATTGGAAACCGATGTTCAGAAATCCTCTATACTTGTATGGGGCAATTTCGGATAGATACAGTGGTACAGACTAAAATTGCAAAACATTTAAAAAAAAAATATTAATCAAATTTATAAATATCATCCTATGATCTAACGTTAAGATAATTATAAAAATTAATAAAATAATTTTTTTTATGATAAAATGATGATACAAATGGTACTAGCGATGAGACCGTATAAAAATTAGAAATTAGGATGATTATTCAAAACATAATTTAATAATACGTGCCAAAATTTATCAGCCTAGGCAATTAATGGAGAAATCATGATGTTGGACTCTATGAGAAATTCTATATATAGGATGAATATCCAATTTTAGGGATTAACATCAGTTGGGCAAGTTCATTTCAAGAAAAGTATCGTGTGAACGAAATATTTGAATATTAATACAACCAAAGTGTCTAAGTCTATGGTCTATTTCCTCAACCAAGGGGACTGCCACCGCAATTGGACAAGCTTTTAAAGCAGCGAACGTTTTCTTTGTCATTGTTAGTTGGATTGAGTCAAATAATGCTGAAAGATGCACTTTTTTATTTAATGAGATTTGATATTTAATTCCAGAGTCGGATTATTTAGCTTTCAAGCTATGTATTTAATATTTAACACCCTTCATATAGTGATGAAAGACACTGAACAAAAAAAAAAAAAAAAACAATTCAATCGTAAACTGAATCTATTTTTTTATTTCACAGAAAAAAATTAAAAGCTAGTAGATTGGAAATGATCTATTGAATTTACATTAATTTTTTTAAAATATTTATATATGTAATTAATAATCGAGATTATAAAAAAGATAAATAATGTTATAATAATATTAAAAGTATTTAAAAAACTTAAACAATTTTATTTATTACTTTATAAATTTTAAATTAAAAATACAAAAGTAAATTTAGAGATCCAATAATGATTAGGATAATATACCTGATTGGTAAAACCAATACCGAAACCGAGCAACAAACGACCGACAATGAGCATCCAAACGGCTTGGGCAAAACCGTCGATAAGAGCACCAACACAGAAGATAATACCGCCCAGGAATATGGATGGTTTTCTTCCTAGTTTTCGAGTAACCCAAGATGCAACAAGTGATGACAACAGAGCAGCCAGATACAGTGAGGACGTGAACAGCGTCAGCGTTTCGCTGTCATATTGACAGTACTGGTTTGCGGTTTCGTTCTCATTCTTTTTCCTCCATACTGATGGGAAAAATCTCTTCAAAAATGTTGGCATCGTCGTAACACCACCTGGAAAAAACCATAACAAGGCGGTTTTTCTTATCTTTTTGTTTACGAATCCTATTTTAATCCAAAAATTCGCGTAAAAATTGCCAAGATCGAGAATTCCGTGAATGATGAGTGGCAATAGGAATGGATATATGACGGAAATTTCAATAGTGAAATGATGAAACCAAAGGAATTTAAATAACACAAACAAGGTAGATTTTTCATGTGAAAAGGAAAAGAAAAACAAAAAAAGAAAAAAAGGAATTCCACTCAGTTTGCTTAGTAAAACAATTACAATCATAAATAAAGAAAATGAATGAGAAAAGAAAATATAAAATTGTCATAAATAGAAAACAAGAAAAGGTCCATACTCATTTATCGATTTAGTTCGAGAATCTTTACCAGAGATTCCAAGATCATAACCAAAGGGCAAGCCGCCCATGGCAACCACAATACAAGAACCCGATACATATGCTGTTAACTTTCCAGGATACACCTTCGCACCTGTTGCAACGCCGCCAGCAGCAGGCATGTTTTAAAATTTTACTTTATGATAGATTTTTTGTTGTGTTCTTTCTTATCTATCTCTCTCTTTTAAAGGAAAGGTGTTATAGCTTTGTGAAAGTGGAAAACAAGACGAGAGATTATGTAGGTGTATGAGCGTGTGTTTTGGCATTGTAATAATGGAAATTGTTTATAATGATAGTATGTCTTCTGTTCACAACTTGATCATTTGATCTGATGGGTTCTATTGGGGCCAGGTGTGTGGGGTGTGTGATGGCCCTCACTCGTTACCGCCTCTTGTCAATGGCTGCCACCTGTAGGTCTGGATGGCTAGAGCTGAGAATGCAGGTGAGCTGTGTGGGCTGACTCGTCTACTTGGCAAATTTTTGCGAGATAGGTTAGGAAATTATGTGCAGGCTGTTTTGGCTGGCCTTGTATGGCCTGCGAGTCAAGGCAAGAAACGTCAATGTAGGCACAAATTGGCCCTCATGGCCCACACAATATTAAAAAAAAAAAAAGAAAAACTGAAAAAATAAAATTGAAATCACCTTAGCCAACTGCCTTTTTCTCTCACGCATTACGCTCAATCTGACCTCACAAGCTCACTCTCACATTCTCTTTCTCTCTCATACTCTCAAGTCTCATCAGATCTCACTCATTGTACTGTACTGTACAAGTGTCTTCCTCTTCTCATTCTGGTTTGGTCTCGATCTCTCTCGCCAGTCGGCATTTAGCGTCGGCAGTCACTCATGGTGTCACGGCTCACAGCACAAGCACAAGCTCATCTCACTCTCGTTTCGATCATTCTTATCTCGGTCTCGATAATCAATACTTAGTAGTCGCTCATAGGTCACAAGTCGTCAGTCGTCATAACCCACTACGTGAACGTACCAGTCGGTCGCAGTCTTCTCATCAGTCATCATAGCATCACAAGTGCATGCACGTACCGGATCCACCGTATCGTCATCACCGTTTCCTCATTGTCGTTGTCTTCGTCGTCAAGCTTGATGGACCTCCTTTAGATTTTTTTTTTGTTTTTTTATAAAATATGTATATTCTTGTTTTTGAAGTTATATTAAACTTTAAATTTGTTATTATAAACCTTAAAATTGAATATAAAATATAAATTTTAAGCATATTAACTTTCTAATTTTATAATATAAAAAAAAAATCTATATATAGAATGGATCAGCCCATGTTGATCTATGAGATAGGGTGGGTCAGGTCAATTTCTTTGGTTCGCATCATGTATGGCCATCATAGGCCAGCCTGTTTTGACTTGTGGGTAGAGACAAACCAGCCCCTTCGGCCTACTTTCTTAACTTTACGGATGGCCATGTACAAGCAATAAATACATCATTTAAGTTGGGTATATATTAGTCATATTTAAACCATCCAAGCAAGTACATGCATTACATAACAACAACAATGTGTCTAGAATCTGTCCACAACTGCTTTTTGTTTTTTTTTTTTGTTGTTGTTTTTGTTTTGGATGAAATACCGTTCACAACCTTAATATTATTGAATTTTATTATCAGTACCTAATCCAATACAGTTATTAGAGTAATACTTAAATATATTTATTGATTATTAATCTTAAATACAGGCTCTTTTTTTTTAAAAAAAATTAGTTAGATTATTATAAGTCTATTAGGTTTGCTTAAGGTCGCTAAGAAGATTACTCGATAGTCCTAGGGTCATTGAGTGGTTAACCTCACTACCGGCAATAGTTGATTGGAGTACAAGGTAGTTGACTGACTTGCTAAGCTTCTTTTGTTTCCTTCTTGTTGACCCAAGAGTCCTCTAAGGCTGCCCTTACCTTCGACTAGTACATACTTTGTCTGAATAAGTATTGTTATCCCACTCTTATTAGGGTTTTTGTGGAAAGAAGAAGAAGAAGATAGAAATGAAAAAAAAAATTCTAGAAAATGAGAAAAGAGATGAAAAAAAAATGAAATTAGCAAATATATAAAAAAAGAATAAATAAAAAATTACAAAAAAAGCATTCTTCATATATAATTATATTATATGATATCTCGATTGATGAATCAAATGTGAAATTACCTACTATAGTTATAAAATGAAGAGAAATAAAAAGAAATCTTGAAATACATTTGTATGTGGGAGGAGCACGAATTTTGTTTTTAGGAAAAAAAAGAAAGAAAGGAAAAAAGGAATCCAGGGGCAGCATCTCTGCATATGGACATGCTTGTTTTCCATTATAGTTAAAGAATATTAGTGGATAATACTTGCTTATGAATAAAGAGTGCATTTTAAAACAAAGAAAATATTGGAAAAAAAAAAAGAAAAAAGAAAAGGAATTCAAATTTAGGAAATAATCTGCCTCGTGGTTTAGATGTACCTAGTTATATCAATATCTTCTATTTATTTTTTGACACAAAGGATTTTATTTGAAAATTAGACAAGGAATTTTAAATGCTGTTGCCCTGTACGCTACCCAACAAAGTGTTTTACAAGAGGATGTAGGTAGCGGACTTTCTTCTTCCATTAATGGGGCAAAGTTGATTTTACCAACCTCCTCGCCTAAGTCCCGACCCATGATCATTCCTAATAAACGTCATCTCGAAGTGAAACTCATGAACAAAAGCACAGTTTAGCATTTCAGCAGTGCTCGCTAGCTCCCATTTGTTAGTATGGTTCATTGCCCGAAACTGGTGAAAAACAGTTTTGTGCATGCTTGTGACAACGTATTACTATTGGAGCAGGTTGTAGTCATCATTTTCAAGTTAAAGCACATACATTTGGCCACCTTAAGTTGCTAACTAAGTTGAATCATCAATGACCAAGGCAACTCAATATAACAGGACCGATCGATCATTTGATGCAACACCTTGCATGACACAAAAGTGCTGGGAAGATTCTGGTTGACGAAATTACTCATGGTGACTGCAACGGCCATTGGCGAATAATTCGTGCATTAATCCTCTTGCCGCTAACTGCATCTCGATGCCAAACTAGCTGTTCGATCAACTGTTAGCGTGGGTTACGACGATTTCGCCCATGGTGACGTTTCGAGAAATGTAGTTACAATTTTGCTCTTTAGGCATGCGATAGGACTATTTCTCCTTCTCTCTCTTTTTTTTTTAATCAATATTTCTGACTAATTTTCTAACCAATTACAATTTTGCCTAAATGGCTTATTGATTTTCTAGTAGTTGTAGCATCTGACTCCTCATTAACAAAGTGCTGTATCTTTGTCTCCCAAGCTCGTGAAGACTGGAGTATGTTTTCGAAAATTGATGTCGGGGTTTCCGAAGAGGCTTGTCTAGTTACTGAAGTATCCAAATCCATTTTTTACATTATGTTTATGAGGCTTTGAAATCTCGGCAAATTTTGGTTCTCAAGTGCTCAAATGATCAAATGATTAACGGTTATTAAAATACTAGGAAAAATAATAAGTTTAAGTCTTCAAATGATCAATATCAAGGGCGAGTAATGAGGTCAATAGCCAACACTTTCAAAATTGTGTGTTGTTTGGGCTGATTTAGTTAAATTATTAAGGCCCGTTTGTTTAAAAGAAAATTATAACGTAAAATGTTTCTCTAAAAATATTTTTCTGACAATTATATATTTTCATGTGTTTTGTTATGTTTATGATGTGATCCAATGTGCTAAGTGTAAGAATACCCGTTCTTCAAGCCTTAGAATAATATGACCGACATGCTAAGGAACACTGGAGTAAAGAAGATCATCGTTTGGAAGCAAGGATTTGCATAAGAAAAAAAAAAATGAAGATCCGAGAGGCACACAACCAAGGTTCACACCCATGAAATTGGGTGTATTGAATATCATGTGTAAAGCCCATAAAATTAGAGTAAATATAATACCGAATTAGTTAAATTTTTTTATTAAAAATCTTAATTATAACCCATATAAGTTTAAACTTATAAAATTAATCATATACAAAATAAATCATATAAAATTTTGAGGTAAATAATAGAATAAATTAAAATTATTTATTTAAGATAGTCAAATAAAAATTTTAAATAAATATTTATGTTTAAAATAATTTATTTAGCTCAATTGTAAAATTTTATTTTAAAATACTAAAGTTATTAAATTTATATAAGATATGCATATGACGAATGTACTTGAAAAAATCACAAAAGTTACTCATATATGTATTCAAACCGACTTAGCTATCCAGAAAGCACCACAACTCCAAAAAGCAAGAGAGAGGAAGAGGGCAAAACGAAAGGACAAAACAAAATAGGAAAAAGGAAAAACCAAAACGTGAAGAAAAATTGTTGTAAGTGCACATATACAGTTCGAATCGCAAACCAGATCATTACATGATACTTGAGATGAGACATGTGAAACTAGATTGGTTTTATATGAAAAAAAAATTATTTTTGGAATTTAAATATAATTTTAATATATATATAAATAAGATTTAATTTAAAAAAAGTTAAAATATCTAGAAATATATTAAATAGAATAATATTAGTTAAGAATAATATACAATAGTATGATTTTCTTGTGTTTTTTGGAAAAGATAATTATTCCACGTATTTATCTGAAGATTACTGTGAGTAATTAAAATAAGATCTAGGTGAGTAGAAACTTTATGATATACTGTTATTGGTGTATGATATTGATATTTACATAGATATATAATTAATTTTTATCATGTTGGCTTATGGATTTATATGCCCTATTTTGAATATATATATATATGTTGTGTGTGGATATTGAAATGTGTGCGCAAGCATAGCTCAAATTTGTGTATGTGATTTGGATTCCATTTGGTATGTTATAGTGTGCCATTTGTATGTTTATGCATGTAGTAGCAAACAGTGGGGGAGGGGAAATTCATGTGTGCAATAGGTTGGTTAATGAGCATGAGAGGAATGAAACAAAGGAAGTAGGTGTTGGGGGTCGCACCATTTACTACTATTGTGGATGTGTGTATTTGGAAGTGCGTGTGATTTAGCCTCTATTCTAGTGTGTAAGAGTGTGCAGGTGTGTGTATGCTGGACCATAAGTGGTTGCTACAGAATTGTGTATGTGTGTGTGTGGACTTGTTGGGCTGTACATGTGATGGGTTGTTTATCCGATTGTATCAAATTATAAATTTTTTAACCTAAAGAAATCTAACGACCTAGTCGGGCAAGTGTACTTATCAATATAGTATAGATTGCAACGGGTATTCTCCTTAAGGATCTTAGAAACAAGTACTAATATTACCGTTTTTCTACTATCTAGTCTAAATTTTAATGTGAGATTAATAAATTAAACAATTAATTAACTAATCTAATAACCTTAAATTTAATTATAATCGCTGTAATAAATGAATTCAATCACAAAACATACCATTCATCTTGATCCACTCTAATCCCTAACTTTCTTGTAATAAGGTATTGATTAATTAATTGTTTATATTGTACACTGAAGGAATTTTCAATTAAACTAATTACTCCCTCAAGTTAATCAATTAATAATCTTATATGGAATAATGGAGACCTCTCCCTCATTATCGCCTTAAAAGATTTCATTAAGCTCACAATTCCTAAATAAAGATTATATTTTTATGCAGAAAATTGAAGTATTCCTATCTTTAGGTAAAACATGCAATCTTTCTATTCATGAAGATCTATCATATTAGATGAAACATCTCTTTATCTAATAAGAATCAGACATACAATCAATTTGCGTGCATAAATTAATTACATAGAAGTTAAAACATATGAATAGATATAAAGACATAAAATTTTAATTAATTAATAAATAATTTAATCACATGGATTAGAGTTTTACGAGATGTGGGGCATATAAATCTACTCCTCCATAAAATCTATAGTAATCACGAGAAATATAGAAAAGTAGTAATTTATAATGGAAAGAATAAACTCTTGTAAGTGTTTTGTGATTTCCTATAATGCTTCAGTGAATTTTGCTCTCCAAATGCGTGATTTTGCACTCTTACGGTTTTTAAAGTGGCTATGAGAAAAAATAATTCAGATCCCTAATTTTCATAATGAAGCGAGTATTTATAGTTTAGGAAATACAATAGCATGCACAATCTGGTGTACGCCTGTGCTCAAGGCCGTATACTCTAGAAAAACATAAAATTTTGATGTTCTAGGTTTTGTACGGCTATGCTCAGGGTTGTGCATTCTGGAATTCCTATAGTTTCTTCTCTAAGCAGATTTCTTACTTCAGCACTACTCTTTACACTACCTGTGTAGCAGTCAGGGCACAATTTCACAATGCATTCTGATCACTTTTTGCTCTCCAGCACTAGCATCAGCATGGCCATGCTGAAGGTTGTGCATATGTAAAAATCACATTTTCTCATAATTTGCCGAATTTTGCCACGTTTTCGCTCGAATCTTCTTTAAATATTTAATTTGCACTATTTAAACCCTAAAATCAAATGTTAAGCACTTAAGTATCTTTTTCTTAATAAATTCACACAAAATTCATAAAAAAAAACATATTCAATAAATACTATAAATAAGGTTCTTTTAACACTTATCAAACTTCTCTACCCTTAAAAGTTTACTTATCCTCAAGCAAGAAAAATAAGAACAAGAGAAAAAACTCTATCATAAATTATACTCATTATAATCTTCAAATTACAAGTAGCATTATTTAATTAATTTTAGTGATTCGTTAGTGCCTATTGCTCAAACCTACTATAATTGTATGCGTACTTGACATACAGTAATTAGACTTTTTAGATTAATCCAAGCAAGTTAAACTAGTATCCTCACTGTTTAGCAACCGCTTTCAAAATTGTGAGGGAAATAACAAATCAAACAAAATCCAAGTTGTTCAGTTGTAATTTGCCACTTACCAAAAAGTATATAAACCATTCAATTATTTTTCAAAGCACAACAATAAGAAGTGAAAGTATATGACATCCATTATTCTCTTGTATTATTTTCCTTTTTCTTTCAAGTTTCTTTAAAAGTTTTATTTTTTTTATTTTTGCAATTGGATAGAACCAAGTAACCCATGTAGCGAGCTTTCGGCTGATAATCTTGGTTTCATCACCCAAGTTAACAGACGTTATTCCTTAATGGAGGGCATCCCTATGGGCTTATTTACTCGAGTTATAAGACTCGATAAACTTGTCTTTTTGATATATCTTAAAGTTATGGTAATTTTATTAGTCGGTTGATCCCATGATAAATGACCTTAGGTGATTAAGTTTTAAAGGGACCCCATTGAACCTCCCTTATCTTAACAAATAGGGACTCAATATTGTTACCAAGTTAATAATTTCACATGCACCTTTCACAAAAGGTTGAAAGAGCTCTCAAAATGATTGAATATTAAAAATACTAGCTAGTGAGCTTGAAAACATAACGAATTCACTTGAAACTAAGGATTTTCATTTACTTCATAATTCTAAATTCAACAATTAAACAGGAAATAAATTTACCTTACTTGGGTTTCATCCTAAAATTCTAACTAAGTACGCCAAGCCTAACAATAGGTGAGTAAGGCATACAAAGTTACTACTTTTACATATATGTGTATAAGAATGCTATTTTTACATTTTAATGAGTATAATTTCAAGGTTTCCACTTTTCAATAATAGAAAATCAAGATTAAAGTTCAATAGCAAACTTGTAATTGAGAGAAAATTTGATCAGCAAGAGCATAAGATACATAAATAATTCTAAACCTGATTTCTTCCATCTTTATATCCCTTCCCCACACTTATTTAAGACATTATCCTCAATGTCTTTCCAAAGTAAGCACATATAGGAGAAAGAAAAGAGATAAAAGAAAAATTAAGAAATAAAAGAAAAAAGCACACTAAGGACCTTCTCTATTGTTAGCATGTGTAAGTTTAAATTCCAGTAAAAAAAAAGTTGTGTATCATCAAACCTAAAAAAAAAAAAAAAACTAAAAAAATTAAAATAAAAGTTAGCCTATCTTAATCGAGAGAATAAACATGTAGCTAATTCAGATAAAGAGTCTTCTCATAGGGAGCTCAATTAATTATAAATCATATATAGAAAATAGAACAAAGGGAGAAATAAAAGAAAGAATGAGGAAGGAAGGAAAACATAAATATATATACATGGAAACTCTGCTTCGACTTTTGCACGGCTATACTTGGGGCCATGCAGGGCTCCAAAAAGTGTCTAGAAGCTCCTCTTCATATGTACCCTACTTTGAGCACTTCTTGTACACAAATTTGAGCACTTCTTGAACACAACTTTGAGCACTTCTTGGTTGTGTAGATGCAAGTACACTTGAGAAGTAAAGCTTGAATTTTCTTACTTGTCATTGATGCTTCCCTACACTTAAGGATTAACTCTCATTCTCCTTAAGTAAGCTCGCTTACTCTCTCGTAAATCTGTAATTTTTTAGCAAGAAAGACTTAGGATAGTGAAATAAAAATGAAACAAAAAGAGCTTAACATACCTAGATTAGTCATGGGTTGCTTCTTAAGAAGCACACTTTTTTAATGTCATTGGCTCGACATCTTTCACCTTGTTTGGCTAAATATCTTATACTTAGAGTATAGACTCCTCTCAATATTCATGTTCTCTTCCATTTCCTATATACAACTTCAGTCTATGGCTATTCACTTTGAAATCATCATGCTCTAGGTGCTCGAGCTATATTGCGCTATGTTAGGAGACCTTCTTAACTACAAAGGACTAGATTATCTTGATTTCAATTTTTCGAGAAAATGTTTTGACCGATAATTAAACAAAAACACTTGATCTCCTTCTGTAAAATCCCTTGGATGGCGGATTGGCATATTATGATATTTCTTCATATTCTCATATGCTTGCCTTCTCCACTTATCTCTTTGAGGTGTAACTTCTTCTGTAGCATAAAGCTGCTCAATGAATGCTTAAACCTCTGGGTTGTCCATATCTTTCTTCTCTCCTCATTTTAAAATTAGTTCTAACTTATCTTTGTATAGGATCTCTTCAATATGCCCGTTTATTAAAGAATTAATAACATCGATAGAATAGCATGAATCATCAACACACATGGAATGTTCCATTGCTGCAACCATCTTAATTACCAACTCTTCATTTTCTATTTTTAGTGTAAGCTTGACTTCTTCCACATCAATCACTACCTTAGTAGTGGCAAGGAATGGTCTTCTAAGGATTAAGGGCATATCCTTGTCATCATCCATGTCCAGAATTACAAAATCAACGAGGTATATGAAGTTTCTTACCTTTACCAAGACATCCTTAATGATCCCCTTAGGGATTTTCACGAATCAGTCAGCAAGCTACAGACTCACTCTGGTAGGTTTTGGGTTAACTAACCCTAATTTCTTGAAGAAATAGTATGGCATTAGATTAACATTTGCCCCAAGATTGGCTAGTGCTTCATCAATTGAAATATCACCGACCAAACACAGAATAGTGAAGCTGCCTGGATCCTTTAGGCTTGGAGGGAGTTTATTTTGAATAATGAATGAGTAATTTGCTCCAACTTCTACTGTAGAAACATCCTCTAACTTTAGCTTATTGGATAAGAGTTCCTTTAGGAACTTGGCATATTTTGACATTTGTGAAAGTACCTCAACAAATGGAATATTAATATATAGCTATTAAAAAAGTTCAAGAAATTTACCGAACCGCTCCTTGTGTTTGCTTTGATTGAGGCAAGCTGGATATGGAATTTTTGGGACATACTCCTTGATAACTGGTATTGATTTCTTTTCAGATTCTTTCTTCTCAAGTTCCACCTCCTTCTTCTCAAAAGACTGGCTATCTTCTTTCTTTTGCTTAGGTTCCTTTTCAATTTGCAGTTCTTTCTTACTCTTTAAGGTTATGGCGTTTGCCTGCTCCCTTGGATTATTTTCAATAGTACTAGGGAGTGAACCCAATTGCCTTTCAGGCATCATCTTAGCCAATTGGCTAATTTTCTTCTCAAGGTTATGAATAGAAGCCTCTTAGTTCTAATGTCTTACCTCAGAACTTTGAATGAATTGGCTCATTAGATCCTCCAAATTGGTTTTCTTTTCCTGCTAAGGCAGTTGGACCGATGGGTCGGGCATAGGTTGGTAAGGTAGCATTTGTTGCTTTTGAAATCCTATTGGTAGGAAGTTAAATCTCTAGGCGTTCTGATTGCCATAAGAGAGGTTAGGGTGGTTTCTGATGTCAAGGTTGTAAGTGTTACTGTATGAGTTATATTGTTGCGTCTTTTTATTCCCAAAATAGTCTACTTGCTCATATTGCTCATAGAGATCTATATTTTCACTAGCATCTCTCACTTGATATTACGATCTTTGGGAATTCTTAAGGGTAGAAACCAGATGATTGAGAGCTTCCATCTTTGCCACCAAAGTAGTCATGAGATCCACTTCATATTTACTTGCCACTTTTTGCCTACCCCTATTGTTGCCCCATTGATAATTATTTTTAGCCATGTCAGCGAAAAGTTTCAAAGATTCTTATAGGGTCTTGGAATTTAATGTGCCGCCAATTGTAGCGTCTACCAATTGACGAGTGGTTGGGTTAAGTCTATTTAAAAAAGTCTGAACCTGCATCCATATAAGTAGTTGATGGTGTAGGCACTTTCTTGACAACTTTATCCATCTTTACCAAACATGATACATGGTCTCTCCATCTTGTTGCATGAACAAGCAATGTCATTATGTAGCTTAGCTGTTTTGCACGGAGGGAAGTAATTATCTAGAAATTGCTTGGCCGTATCATCCTATGTAGTTAAAGCTCCAGGACCCAATGATTAAAGCCAGTTTTTAACTTTCCCCCTCAATGAGAAAGGGAATAATCTAGTACGTATATCTTCGTCCATCACTCTATTATTCTTGAAGGTCTTACAGATTTCTAATAACATTTGAATATGAGCATAGGAGTCTTCATTAGGTAATCTATTGAATTGATAATATTGTTGCAAGAGTTGAATCACCACATCCTTAATTTCGAAATTGTTAACCCTAATGGGGGGCTTCACAATGGTTGGCCCTGTTCCATCTAAGGTTGGCCTTGCATAATCTAGATTAGTCTTAGGTAAATCCTTAGCCATGGTCTCCTGTGTTTCCTTTTTAATATTCTCCATTAATCTTATCCCACTATTAAAAAATCTACAGTTGATTCCACGTCCTTCATTGCTATTGCGACTTTTATAATAGACATTCCTCCCTTGATTTCCAATTTTCTAGAGGATTTAGCAGTTGTATTCTTGCGAATCTTGCAGAGTATTCTCTCAATCTTAGAGTTTAAATTAAGAATGTTGAAAAGGAAAGTCATTGTCATGCACAACAAAAGCAACAACTACGAGTTAGTGTATTCTAAAGATAAAGAGAGTAAAAAGAAGTAAAACAAATAAAATAAATGACTAAAGTAGCAAATAATAAGGTTTTTTCTAATATTGTTTCGTTAGATCCCCAGCAACTGTGCCAAAAACTTTATGGGTCATTTATCTGATTGTATCAAATTATAAATTTATTAACCTAAAGAAATCTAACGACCTAGCCAAGCAAGCGCACCCATCTAATGTAGTATAGATTGCAATGAGTGTTGTTCTCAAGGATCTTAGAAACAAGTACTAGTATTACCATTTTTTTACTATCTAGTCTAAATTTTAATGTGAGATTAATAAATTAAATCACTAATTAATTAATCTAATAACCTTAAGATTAATTATAATTGTTGTAATAAATAAATTCAATCACAAAAACATACACTTCATCTTGATCTACTTTAAACCGTAACTTTATAATAAGGTATTGATTAACTAATTGTTTATACTTTGCATTGTAGGAATTCTCAATTAAACTAATTACTTCATCAAGTTAATTAATTAATAATCTTATATGAAATAATGGAGACCTCTCCCTCACTATTGGCCTATAAGATTTCATTAAGCTTACAATTCTCAAATAAAGATTAAATCTTGATGCAGAAAGTTAAAGTCTTCCCACCTCTAGGTAAAACATGCAATCTTTCTATTCATGAAGATCTATCTATCAGATGAGACATCTCTTTATCTAATAAGAATCAGACATGCAATCAATTTGCATGCATAAATTAATTACATAGCAGTTAAAACACATGAATAAATACAAAGACATAAACTTTTAATTAATCAATAAGTAATTTAATCACATGACTTAGAATTTCACAAGATGTAAAGCATATAAATCTACTCCTCTATAGAATTTACAGTAATCACGAGAAATCTAGAGAAGTAGTAATAATTCATGATGGAAAGAATAAACTCCCATAAGTGTTTTGTGATTTCCGATGATGCTCTAGCGAATTTTGCTCTCCATATGCGTGATTTTGCACTCTTAGGGTTTTTAGAGTGACTATGAGAAAAAATAATTCAGATCCCCAATTTTCGTAATGAAGCAAGTATTTATAGTCTAGGAAATATGGTAGCATACACGACCTGGTGCACGCCCATGCTTAGGGCCATGTACTTTGGAAAAACGTAAAATTTTGACATTTCGGGTTTTACACAGCCTCCTGCAAAGCCATGCTCGAGGTTGTGCACTCTGGAATTCCTATAGTTGTTTCTCTAAGCAGATTACCTACTTCAACACTACTCTTTATATCACTTGTGCAACAGGCATAGCAAAATTTCATGATGCATTCTGATCACTTTTTGCTCTCCAGCACTGCCATCAGCATGGCCATGTTGAAGGTTGTGTACATGTGAAAATCACCTTTTCTCACATTTTGCCATGTTTTCACTTGAATCTTCTTTAAATCTTTAATTTTTACTCTTTAAACCCTGAAATCAAATATTAAACACTTAAGTATCTTTTTCTTAATAAATTCACACAAAATTAATAAAAAACCATATTCAATAAATACTATAAATAAGGTTCTTTTACCACTTATCAGCATATGTAGGAGGCATGTGGCTGTGCTGTGATTAGAAGTGGTTGTGTAAGTTGTGGTGCAGTGCAAATGGTGAACATGTATGTGTGGGATAGTGTGTATAGGTGGTGAGTGTGTATGTGCATGATTGTGAGTGCAGGTGGTGAGCGTGTATGTGTGCGATTGTGTGTGCAGATGGTGAGCGTATATGTGCACGGATGTGTGTGTGTGTGTTTGTTAGATGTGTATCTGCTGTCATGTATGTATTTGAGATGTGTGTGTCCATAAGTGACTTGGTATTGTGGCAAGTGTGTGTGCAAATGGAAATTTTTGTTGTAGTTGCTACATTTATTGGGGTAACCACTGCTGTCGTCCTTGAGTTAGCATTGGAGGTGTGTTTTAGTGTGAAATGAGTGTGTGCATGGAAGGATTTGTATGTGCAGATGGGTGAATGCAAATGTGTGTGCGTGTTGGTGTGCTTATGTGTGTATGTTGGTGTGTGTGCAGTAGGAAATGGGGTGTGTATAGGTGGCTTTGTGCGCAAAGGAAGGAGGTGTGTGTGTGCATGTAGATGGTTTGTGTGTTGGTGTGTGTATGTGCGTAAATGTGTGAGCTTGGGTGATTAAGTGTAGTGGGCATGGAGTGAAATGAAATCCGACGAGCTTGAGGAAGGAGGAGATGAATAGTGGATGTAGGGATTTAAATATGTATAATCCTATATATATATGTCTACAGTGTAAAAAAAAAAATTGAAAGAGAGTATTTATCGATGAAGTTACTATTTTTGGGAAATTATTATTTTGAATTGAAAAAGAAGGAATTATGATAAAGCAACTTTGAATTAAAATCTGAAATGGAGCGATTATCATTCTAATTAGTGAATATTATTTTGTGATTGAAATTGATTAAATGTTTTCGGATTTTGTTTTTTATGTGATTGTTTCTTGCATGATCACTCAAAAATAATAATTTAATTATTATGAATCAAATTAAAACTTGACATGCATATCATGAGACATTACATGAAATCAAAGGCCATCACTGCTATAAGGTACATCGAAGGTAACTGGGTAGGATTACTATTCCACCAGGGGTGAACTAAGTAATTAGGGGATTATTACACCGATAATAGTTTCGAGTCTAGTTTATCCTTGAGGGTGTTTATTTGTCGGTGTACTAAATTACACTTGAGTTTATGGGATTAAATTAAAAAAGATTACTTCTATTAAAGAGATAAGATTAAATTAATTGAGTTACAAGACTTGAGCATTAATGGTAGTGATGTGAATTTCCAACCCAAGGTCAAGAGGGGTGCAAACCTTAGACTTCACGTTAGTTGCCAAAAGACCGTGTGTGATATTACATTTCATATGGTTGCCCATACATGGCATATAAATAAAAACTTATTTGAAATTGCTTGTGCATGTAAATAGTATTGAGATATTATACTCCTATCTCACTAGATTATTTAACTCACCCTCCTACAGATTTTGTAATGCAAGATGCGACTATATAAACTATCTCTTTGGGCGCCGTACTATAGTAAGTACCGTTGTTGTGGGAACTCTAGGATAAGAGGTAGGATGGAGAAATAGCATGAGTACTTTTGTAGAACTTGATAATTTCAGATAATTGGAACTTCATAAATATTTAATCTAATCTAGAGGGATCTTCTGTTGTATTGTCATGGGACCCGATTGAGGCTTACTTCTGAAACTTATGTGTAATGCTTCCATTGAATACAAAATGGATTTTTATGAGATGAATGAAT
Source organism: Laguncularia racemosa (assembly GCA_037954665.1). Classification (NCBI taxonomy): domain Eukaryota; kingdom Viridiplantae; phylum Streptophyta; class Magnoliopsida; order Myrtales; family Combretaceae; genus Laguncularia; species Laguncularia racemosa. The sequence continues at coordinate 4,569,982 of JBBMOL010000011.1, forward strand.
GCCAAAGGCATTCAATTTTGTGAATTATTGTATTTTTAACAGGTAATTGAATCTTGATTTGAGACACTTTGTGCTTAATGGGGACTGAGTAATCGTGGCAGGTTGTTACGAATTGGGTATCCCATGGGGTGTGACATCACAAACATGATCGAAACAAATACAAGCTACATGAAGACCAAAGAGGATCACAGCTATGATCACGGCTGTAAATCCACCCATGAATATGTACACAACCATGAACATGCTCATGAACATGCCAAAATGCCTATTTTATGTTTTATTTTATTATTTTTTTAATACTTCACTAATTACGATATTATCATGTTAGGGTTAGTATTTAAAGGTTATTTTGTTTCTCTATTGGAACAAGAACAACAAGAAACACTTGTGATAGTTGCAACATTCTTAGAGGTTGTAAACCTTTCCTTTTCTTTTTTTGAGAGATCTTTTAGTAAATAGACTTTTTATATAATTAGATTAATTTGTGAGTTTGTCAATGTTCTAATTATATTGTCTATTGATTTATGTTCTTTTAAGATTATCTAAACAAGATTCAATATTTTAGTTCAATTATCTATTTGATAATTATTCATTTCCATTTTATTTTCTATTATATATATATATATATATAAACAAAAAGACATATTTTTATATTGCTACATTACATTGGATTGTGTCTGGATTCTATCATAGAATCTGACGTGCATTAGTTCATATAAATATATTTAAAAATTTTATCTAGTATGTTACTATGAAGGCATTGTTTCAAATATTTAATTTTAAAGTACTAATATAAATGTAAATGATATTGTAATATATATTATTACAATCACATTTTAGTTGATTTTTATAACTTTTTCAACGATTATATAATTTTTCCCATTAAAATTATTTTCATGATTAAAATATAATCTATAAGTCAATTAAAACAAATACAAAATAACTATATTATTCTTAGAGTTATAACATTTGTAAAGATTAAATCAGAAAACACTATTTAATTTTTTAAAAAGTAAGTTGTTATTTTAAAATAAATCAGGAAAAACACATTTTCTCTTGTAAGGAAAAATATTTTCTACTTAAGGGCTTTTTTATCCAGCATAACAAATATGGGAGATGTTTTCTGCAAAATATTTCTCCAAAAACAAACTGGACTTTAAAATGTACCTGCGTGAAATTGATATTCTAATGAGCTAAATTAAGCGAATTGCATGATGGTTTGTTGTACTGGTTTGGCATAGGATCCCAACTGCTTAACGTGAGGTTCACTTACCGACTAATGATTGCTGTGAGGATTGAGAGAAATTAGGAAGAAACAACAATTTTTTTTATCAGCAGCCAGGCTTTTAGGCTCAGATTTAGAAGGTTTGCTGGTTGACCATCTTTATGTTGTCTCGACCAAAAATCAAAATAGAGCTACTGTAATGGATGTTTGTTATACACTATGTTCGGTTAGAAAGAAAGAAATGAGAGTAAATAATTGAAGAGGAGAAAATTAGGGGGATAAAAAATTATGATGGAAATAATTACCTTTCAATTTGTTTAGATAATTAAAGAAAGGAAATATGAAGGAAAGTTAATCATTATTAAAGATAAAAAAGAAATATAGTATAAAATTACCGAGGGTTATGAACTTAAATATTATATTTAGAATAATTATTATTATAATAGTTTTTGAAAACGCGGACGTTGTTTGCGACTTTAGAGTAAAAAAAAAAAAATTTAACTGAAGGCACGGACTTCGCTTCAATCCTACCGTCCATTTTTTTTTCTTTTTAACATCCACCATTGATTTAAAAAAAAATCACGTAATAACATTACAAAAAATAAAAAATATAAATACAAAAACACATTAAAGTAAATTTCCCTAGAAACAAAATAAACCAATCGACATATCGGATCTTTTTTTTTTCTTTTGTTCGCACGTTGGAAGAAGAAAAAGAAGTGATTTGGCATAGTAAAGGAGAGATTTGAAGTAATTTAGTCAGATCTAAGCATTTCCTCAACAAATAATTGATTATGGTTTTACTTTTAAAAAAGTTGAAGTTTTTTTTCTGTGTTAGATATTATTATTTGAGAAAAATATTGCTATAATATTATATTTTGTAGAAAATGGTACTGCTTATTGTTAGTTTATAGTTTGTTAAATATGATTTATATAGATTCTGTAATATGTAACATGTGATAATAATTTTTGCTTTAAAATGAGGATTTGTTGTTCTAATGAAAAATTTGATATTATTTGTAAATATTAAATAAAAAATATTATCTATATTGTGATAAAAAAATGTTGTGATGGAAATTTATAATATCTAGAATGTGAGATAATTTTCATAGTATTGTAAAATACTATGAAAATTATTGACATATTTAGCAGAAAAATGAAAATTATTGACATATTTAGCAGAAAAATATTATAAAAAATAATATGTAACAAATTTTTAGAAAAAAAAAAGTTTGGAAATAATAGCAGAAAAATTAAAAATAAAAATGATATGAATTTGTTTTTGTGCAAAATTTTTAAGAATATTGTTATTGGAAATATAAAAAAATATTGTGATGAAAATTTGTAATATCTAGAATGTAAAATAATTTTTAAAGTGTTGTAATATAATATGGAAATTATTGAAAATTTGAGTAGCGAAAATGTTATTAGAAAATAAGATTTGATAAATTTTTAGAAAAAATTTGTTTGGAAATAATGGGAAAAAATAAAATTAAAAACGATACAAATTTTTTTTGGTGCAAATTTGAAGATTGGTGTTATTGGGAATATAAAAAAATATTGTGATGAAAAATTGTAATATTTGAAATGTGAAATAATTTTTACAATGTTGTAAAATGATATGGAAATTATTGAAATTTTTAGTAGCAAAAATGTTATTAAAAAATAATATTTGACAAATTTTTAGAAAAAAATTGTTTGAAAATACTAGGAAAAAAATTAAATTTAAAATTATATGGTTTTTTTTTTTTGGGTGCAAATTTGGAGAATAGTGTTATTGGAAATTGTCTTTAAAAAAAAAAACTTATAATTCATATATACTGTGAATAAGGAAACAATGGCTAGCTATGTGAAATTAATGATCAATGCGTTTGGAAATATTTTGATTAGTAATTGGGAGCCAGAATATGATAGGGATTCAGTAAATAAGTTGAAATGAAGAAAAATGTCAACCACAACAAATTCTTATACAGAATATGTCGTAACATTGAAGTCAATTCAACTAAAGTGGGGGTTGAGATAATTCATAGGCATTTTATGTTCCATGGGGGCAATCTATGTTATGCGTTGATGGCAATCAAAGATGATGAAGATATTGAAAATTTTATTGAAATAGCTGAATCATATGGAGATTGTGGCATATAAAAATTGTACATTAAAATTTCTAACGATTTGGGAAGCCCTTCATAAGGCAAACATTCAATACAAGCAGTTAGCCACATTCGTCACATAACATTATAGAAATGTAACTTGAGCTGTTGACATTTCAACCCTCAATTCCAACCTCAATGGAAGTCAATGATGAAGATGAAATAGATAAAGCAATTACTCCAGTATTACAACGATCAAATACATGAGATCTGTACATGGTTTGTGTAGGAGTGAAGGCTGTAACTGACAATGATGTAAGAATGGGTGTTGAGAAGGAGAGTATCGATAAAGAGGAGAGTTCTTATGAGGAAAATGGGGAAAGTGGGAACGAAGGAGATGAAGTACCTGAAGAAGACTCTCCAACTATACATACCTACTCGAGATAGCCAATATATCAATTAGAGTAGGTTGAACCACCAAGCATGGCAGTTAAAGATCCTATTTTGTACTACAACTTTGAGGGTGATAGTAGTTACATTTATTTTGATTAGGAGCAAACTAATATTTGCAGTGGTTCGAGCAACAAAGATGATTTCTATAGGGGCATGAGATTTAGAACGAAAGTAGATGTGTTTTAAGAAATGAAGTCTTACCATGTGAAGAAACATTGTAACTTCACTATTGTAGAGTTTAGTCTACTATTGTGGTCAGTTTATTGTTTGAGAAGGGACGACAGTTGTAAATGGAGGCTTCAGGCCCAAAAGGAGAAGTTAGAGGGCATGTTCGTAGTGATAATATTCAAGAGTTCACACACATATAATAACCAGCTGATTAGTTAAGATCACCAAAAGCTGGATTGCATTCTCCTTGCTAGCTGATTTGTAAATCTTCTTAAGGACAATCTTAATATGGAGGTGGCTGAGCTAGCTTCTATTGTTGAATAGGAGACGAGTTGGGTTATCGAGCATGTGTATGGGAACTGAGAGAAGTCTTATAGTGAACTCCTAAACTTCTCAATGCGATAGAAAATATAAATCTCGGAACACGACTTGATTGGGGGTAGAGTAGATCAAGTACCCCCAGTATGTTTACTTTGAAGTAGGTATTTTAGGCATTTAAGTCGTGCTTCGTAGCGTAGAGATTCCTTAGACTAGTTATTACAATTGATGTCACTTTTTTGTATGGGAAATACATTCACAAGTTGTTAGTTACTTATGGCATTGATGACAACAACCATATACTTCCATTGGCATTTGCTCTAGTTGATCAAGAGACAGCTAAGACATGAGGCTGGTTTTTAAGGAAATTGAAGGAATATGTTGTTAGCAACCGTAAAGGTTGTGAAACGATTTGCCTTATATCGGATAAACACATAGGCATCAGATCAGCAATCCAAGAAGAAGCGAATGGATGGTGGCCTCCATTTGTGGTGTGGTGATTTTATCTACGATACGTTGCAAGCAATTTCAACTCGACACATAAAAACATCTAATGCAAGAAGTTGGTGACATATGCCGAGTTGCAAGCACAATCTTGCAAGTTAAATTATGTGATGGAGTAGGTGGGGATTATTAAGCTGGATGCGTTGAACTAATTTAAGGACGTGCCATTGAATATGTAGATGCTAGATCACGATAGTTGCTATTGGTTTGGGTATATGACTTCCAACATTGTTGAAAGCTATAATTGCATGTTAAAGAGGGCTCGAGGGTTACTTGTGATTGCTTTGACGAAGAAGATGTTCTATAACTGTGTGTGGTACTTTATCTAAAAGCATATGAAGGCATTGAATAATACGGCATAGGGTAGAATTTTCACCAAATATGTAATACAAAAAATTGATTAAAGGAGTTCACGAGCTAGCAACCATAGGGTCATCGACTATAGCAAGCACGACAGAGTTTTCGAAGTCCTCACTGGTAGTCGTCGTGTCGCCAGTGGGTTAAGGGAAGGGAGCTGAACATATGTTGTTGACTTCACTCGCAACAAATGCAATTTCCAAAAGTGGCAAATATACAAAATTCCATGCTCCTATGCATATACGGTGGCTACTTCACTCAGGCTTGATATAATGCACTCTATACCTGATTGGTATAGATGGACACATCAGGAGCACACATATAGAACGCACTTCATGCCTATAGGCAACAAGTTAGCTTGGAAGCTAGTATACTTCTCCTCACTTTGCCCAAGGGGAGATCTTACATGGAAAAAGGGAAAACTAAGGTGGAAAAGATAACATATAGAGATGGACATTAGGGAGACTCTAGATACAATCACATGTGGACTTTACGGAGTGGGGGGGGCATAATAGAAGAATGTGCTCACATCGACGTGATAATGGTAAATGATGGATACTAATACATATTTCATCAAGTTCAATATTGCATTTATGATGCTAACATTAGCTTTTTCCCTTTTGCAGTTTATGTGAAACCTCAACCACTTCATCCAGTTTGTTTTGACATAGCAGAAAGGGGATACTTGATATTTTGTACATATATTTGCAAGTTTGTAATTTATTAAGAAGTTATATTAAATGTTAATTTCTTTACACATTTTTCAAATTTTTTCCATATATTAGAAGTTGTAAATTTGTATATATACACATTGTATATGTGATGGGCAAGGGGTAGAGCCAGGAATGCAGGTCAAATGGGTCGGCTGGCCCCGACTCGCATCGGCCCATGTCTCGCAGTGGCTCGCAAGAGTTGCAGGTTAAAAAATTGGCCCACCCTGCCCCATGAGCCAAGGCCAGCAATTTTTTTTTTTTTTTTACAAATTTAGTGTTCTAAATTCTAAATTCTAAATTTTTAGTATTCTAAATTCTTTAAATTAAATTTATGAAAGCTAGTAATTTATTATTGATTTAGTTTAATGGAAATATAATAGTAGTATATTACAAAATATATCTAAAAGAGTTGCCTTGCTTTTTTTTTTTTTTTTTGCAGGTCAACGGGCCAACTCGCACCCGTAGCAACTTGCCCTGCAATTCCCAGCTCTAGCAGAGGGTAACATTATCTATTAGACAAAATGCATAGTAATTCATTACAAAACATAAAAATGCATCAACTTAATAGTTTGAATGGAATATATACAAGTGAAGGCGTTGGTTAACCTTAGAAATGGAGCTGGAGAAGCTTTAAACTCTTATATTAGATGTTACTGAGGAGTATCATCGAACACTTGTCAAGCCATGGAACTCCACTCTGTAGGTTGAGTTAATGATTCGTCTTGGTACATAAGTTGTTTTCTAGAGTGCTTCTTCTATGGAGCCAGCGGTATTGAAATAGGACCACTTATAGACTATCGATGTGGTGTCTTTGCAAGCATGAACAAAATATAAATTAAATAACAAAAAGTCATGCAATTATTCACTTACGAAGTGTTGATGTCAATTGTACTTACTAGAAATCCAAGCATAACCCCCATGTGTCCAATCCATTGCCAACTAATCGAGCCATACTACTGCATATAATTGTCATGCACACCACTAAGGCCCTTTATGTAAACCACTCGATGGATCTGCTCTTCTCGTATATGTATATACACTACATGTTAGACCGACCAATCAACATCTATCCTTCCCCATAAGTCAATTTGATGAAGCTTAGATTGCATATTCACCAGTTGTGGGATATATTAGAACTCACCAAACTACTTGGCCACTCAGTCTAGGAAATGTCACTCAACAATATGGAAACAAATTAATGGCACTCGAGTTGTCTAAATGTGCATGCCACCATTACAGAAATTAGGTAGAAGATTAATGACATTCCCATCATATGACTCCCATTCCACCTGAAAAATGGGAAATTATATTAACTATAAATGATCAATATTATGAAATGCAAGAAAAAAAAATAGGTTACTGAAATACCTATGACATGTTCTGCTTGCTCAACGCATCCTGATATGCGCTAACAATGTAGGTAAGGTGATACTGTGTATCCCTCCTCGTGTTCCAACATGTTGTTAATGGACATTTAACTTCTATATAAAGTCCATGTTAGCTAAGGGGTATTATGTGGGGAAATCTATCTTAAGCCTACACCTATAGGAGAATGGTAGTCCCTCTAATCTTGTGTGTTGACGATGATTATGCGACACTCAGTTGGTGATATAATCACGCTAGACATGTGAACCCTTAGTTATACGTCCCAGTAATGTTGAAATGCTCCAACAAGGGTAACCGCATTGCATGGACGAGGGCGTTGGATTTATTTGCAAAGATAAATCCCCCTAGTAGTTGCATTATCTAGGCACACATGTATTGATGGATTTGTTTAGCTTTGGCATCAAGTGAGAGCATCTAAAACGTATCATAAAGCCACATCATGTTAATGTAGCCCCATTTACAACTAGGCCCTGGCTTCACCCTTAACAAATCTTTACAAATCGTACCCTAATTCAAGCATGCGGAATGTAGAATGTATGTGTCTCTGGCCACTATCGCTCTACCAATGCTATCATCATGTACCAATCTAGGGGTATATATGGTAGGTGGCTCGTACCTTCGAGTCTAGCCAAATGCAAGTATTAGTCTATTCAAGGATCGAGGGGGATGGTGCACTCATTACGACAAAGTGACAATTCGCGTTGTCGAATAGCAAGGGTTACTTGATCATATATCGATAACACATGAAATGTTTTACTATTTCTAATGTAATATAAACTAATTAATAAGTAAAAGGTCCTTTACCTGTCCATCTCAAATGGCTTATGATCGATGTCCCTCCTACTGCGTCAAGACTGAAGGATCGAAAGGTCTAAGCTACATCTATTATCCAAAATAAAATATATATTAAAAAATTTAGTATATGTTACCATTAATATCAATATATAAATTTGTGACTTATTAGCAACTATTTACTGTCTAATTAATAGTAACTAAAGTTTACACCTACTTTTATGATAATTAATTAATAACATATTAACGAATAATTATCTTTAATTAACAAATCATTAATAATAACTTAATTATATAACTAATTATACAAAATCATTCATATATTTTAAATTTGCAATCAACATAAAATTTTTCACTAATTATTTTTCTAGCAATTAATTACTTACATATGAATGACTAATCACTGCTAATTAACAGTTAATTAACAACTTAATTTAATACAAAGGTTTTTCGTAGTTATTTTTCAAATGAATAAATAATGACTATTTAAAAACTAATTACTTCATCAATAATGATTACTTTTACAATATTTTTCACAATAATTAATTCAAATATTTTATTTAAAAAATATTAATTTTCTTAACTATTTTATTTGGTAATGTTAATTAATGATATATTAAGAAATAATTAATTACTGATTAATAATTAATTAACAACAACTACTATTTCAAAAAAAACTATGTAGTACATATAATTACATGGTTTTTTTTTCCATTTATTCAAAGTTGTATAATAGCAAAAAAAAAAAAAAAAAACTTAAGAAAACATACCAAGATCTTACTTTGGTAAAGATATTTCCACACAAGTACTTCGACAAACTAAAACTTGAGTGAAACAAAAATTATAAAAACTAAAATTTGCAAACAATGAGATAGAATAAAATTTGCAAAGGAAATTGAAAGATAAAAACATGAACATATGAACTGAGAATTCGTATTTATATTAGAAATTGTTGGTGCAAATTTTTTTTCTGTGCATTACCGTGCAAATTTATTATATCACTTTTATATATTTGTAGTATTATTTTTATAATAATTTTATAAGTTTATAGTATTACTGTTGTAATAATTTTATAAGTTTGTACCTTTTTTTTTTAACTTTTATAGGTTTACAGTATAGGTTTGCATACTTCAAGATATAAACCGGGTTTACGCCTTCAGTTAATTTTTTTCCCCTGAACCTGCAAACGGTGTTCGCATTTTTAAAACCTATTTTAGAAATAATTATTTTGAGTATAATATTTATGTATTTTTTTAAAATAACAATATTTAAGTTAGTGTCCCAAATTACCAAGATGCCTATAAAATATAATAACAAAGGAAATAATTGGTAAAAGAGAATGATATAATTGAAAATCTAAGAATTATTGTAATTTCCTCTCCCTTTTCTCTCCAATTTAGGAGGGAATGAAAATTGGTGGGACATATGCAAATGTTTCCTTCCATTTTCCTTTCCTCTCATTATTCCATTCTTAACCAAACAATATAATGATTTATTTTTCTCCCTCATTTCTTTCATTTCCATTTTCCCTCATGCCAAACAAAGGGTTAATGTCAGGATGTTTACAAGGGTTGTAGATTGGCTTCAAAGGTCATATACAAGTCAAGGGATTGGAAAAAAATTTTCCCTTGAAGTATTGTGTAAAGCCTTAGAACTTGGGATGCTATAACTTATCACGTGTCATTACTAACTAATGATATGCAAAAACTCTTAATCTATCTAGAAATCCACTATCACTTAGAAGAACACCTCAAAGCCAATTAACAAACACCTACTGTCAATACATACATGAGTGGTATTTCACCATCCACTCTAGACTATAACATATAAAGGAACATGACCCAATAAACCAATTAACATGATAATCAAGAGTCTTAGATGGCTCTAACAACAGTTGTTAGCATCAAAACAAAACAAACAAAACACAACTACAATCTAATCTCAAAATTCATTCATTACTAGAAACATCAAATAAAGTCCAACTATAATCCTCTTAGAAGATCCATTAATCATCATAGTAGTATAAGTACTCAACATCTTTATCTCCCTACCCATATTCATAATCGATATAGTCATATCCAACATCCACTTTGATACCTACAACTAAAAATGACTCATAGTGAGGTGAACTAATACTCAGTACAAGTTATACATAACCACATGCGCATGTTACATGCCCACAACAATCACATTTATACATAACCACATGCGCATGTTACATACCTACAACAATCACATACATTAAATGCAAACACATACATCACAAATGGTTAATTATCTTTATTTAAGTTTGTCGATCACATACAGAGGTACTCGTGACCTTATTTAACCTTTCTTATACCAAACATTTAAATAAGTAATTCTTTCAAGATACTATCATTAGTTCATCACTAGCTTCGATACTACAGTGTTGGGAACTGTCACTAACATCCTTAATACTTATGAGTCATCCTAAAAGTCTAGCTAGATTATTCAATATACAACTCCACTAGAGATAACGTCACACAAAAATCATTAGGTTGCCCTCTAATGTTTTATCACTTCCATTCCTTAAGCCAATCCACGCATACAACAAGCAATTATTAGTCGAATAAAGCTTAAGTTCTTTCAATTTCTAAATCTAGTGCACACAAGTAGCACACAAAGTAAACTCATACTTGAAATCCATACTTTCACACGATCTTAACTTCCTTAAATTCAAACCTAATCAACATTGTAAACATCACGCATAGCTAAAATAAACTAATTCTATTTTTTTATTATTATTATTAGAAACATTAGAAATTGAAAACTAGAGTAAAATGCCTGTTAGCAAGATATATGAGCAACATGGGTAGAAACACAAGCATGTTCTTACCCTTGTAACTCTTTAGAGAAAAAAAGAAAAAGAAAAGAAAAAGAAAGAGTAGTAAAGTGGTCATGCACTTGGATACACCTTACATAGGGTATAGAACATGAGTGTGTTCCTGCCTATGTACCTTTCAATCTTAAAAACTCCTTTAAAAAACAGCACATCACATCTGTGTTTCTTTTTTCTATGTGTGTTCATGCAATTCAAAGGAAAGAACACAACCATGTTCATACTTGTGTACCATTAGATTTTGCCTTTCCATGTGAAATTTAACAATTCCTTTTCCAAAAAGATGTACACTGATCTTCACAACCCATGAACTATCAATTTCATAAAATTAACCACAACTTATTGAAATAAAACTTCACATGATACTAATTTGATATCCTTAAACATCAAAAGCTTGCATGTAAACCAACTCTACAGCCCCAAAACATGTGTTATAGAAATTCAACAAAGGAAAATGTATGAATATGGGTTGATACATATACTCACCTTAAAATTCAATGTTAGATTGAGGGAGAGCGTGTGTAAAAACGATTAGGAAAAGGGGGAAGGTAATTTATAAGGTGCAAATTTTAAACCTTTTCTAAACTTCTAACATTGTGTCCCCTCCCTAACCACTTGCCCCACACTCACACATCCCAACTCACCCCCCCTCTAGGGCTTTGATAGAGCCATTTTATACTCAATCTTTATAGTATAAATTGTGTTAAATTATTATTGATTTTATAGAAATCATAAGGAAATGGTACTTAATTCTATTACGGTGATAAATTAGGTTAAATGGAGTCAAGGGTGCCAATTCAAGTAAATTAGAGAAGTCATCTACAACTTGGTTCAAAGACAAAGATTTACACCGCCGGAGGGAAGTACATGGGCGTGTAATTGAAGTACACGGCCGTGTACTTGGTTTTGAATCAACAGGAAGATACACGGTTGAAGTACACGGCCATGTATCTGCCTAGGAGGAAGCACGGTTTGAGACACGGCCATGGTGCAAACCGTGTTACACACTGGACAAGAAGGCGGAAATGTGGACTTTCAACAGAGAGAGACACGGCTCATGATCTGGCCGTGGTGGAAGCCGTGCTTGAAGCTGTGGTTGAAGCCGTGGAGGAACCCGTGGTGAAAGCTAGACGTGCCAAGGAGAATAACTTGTGGAACATTGACAGAGGAAGGCACGGTTGGAAATCTAGCCGTGGTATAGGCCGTGGTACACACTGGACACGGATGAAGACTTGTAGATCATGCACAGAAGAAGGCACGGTTTCAAATCTAGCCGTGGGTGGAGCCGTGGTACACACTGGACACGGAAGATGATATGTGAATTATGCACAGAGGAAGGCACGGCTTGACCCACGGCCGTGTGGTAGGGCGTGCCAGGCAGACGAAGATTCACTTCTCGAAATTTACTTGAAAAAGGAAAGATATTTTCGTATCTTGCTAGCAAAAGATCACATGTCATCCCTCTAACAATATAAATAGAACTAACCCTAGAGGGTTAGGACAATCTTGAATCTTTGTATCTTGAAGAACCTTGGATCATCTTGGAGGCAGAGCAGGCAACCGGGTTTATCATGTTTCTACTTTTTATTTTCGTTTTTTTGATGAACATGAGTAGCTAAACTACTTTTCTAGCCAAAGGGTCATAGATGTTTAATTCTCCACGAATTGTGAGGTCTAATTGACTTATATTTATTCTATTCTTTGTTTTGGATATTCATATATCTTCTGATCATTTTGTCATTATTATCTTTGTTGATTGGTATGAATTAGAGCTCTTCTACTCAATTAGCAAGTTAATATATTGTCAACTAGCACGTCAAATCCGTAATTGTTTGATTGTTCTAGTCTTAGTGACACAATAACATGTTTGGTTATAAAAGAGATGATCGAATTCATGTTATGGAGATGTATGATCATGTTTAAATAGGTTATCTTATAATCTACTGGCATGAATTGGTAGTCTCTCTAGTTTTTAATGCTATTGGTAGATTAAATCTTAAGCGCTTGTCTGGGGTTGTCTAATCGATAAGAGAAATAATCAAAGAGCTTCCCTTGGTTATCGAGGAAGTACGGAGAGATAGGTTGTTAGAGCTTGTTAATAACTATAATCAGTTTATCTAGGAATAAGAATAGAAAACATTTGCATCGATGATCAATTCCTAGAATTAAACTATCTTAATTCATTTGGCTAGGCTTTTATCAATATATGATTTTATTATCTTCTTTCGACTTTATCTTGATTCACAAACAAAACCCCCCCAGTTTTCTTTTCCTCTTTATTCTCTTTGAATGGAAATATATTTAACCAATCCCTGTGGATTCGACCCTACTCACCACTATATGCAAATTATATAATTGTCTAGGAGTAGGTTTTATTTTTGTTGGATTCGACACCTATCAAATTTTGGCGCCGTTGCCGGGGATTGGTGTCAAATTTATTTCTATTCTTGTATGACTCGTTCTTCTCAGACAGGTGAACTAACTTATAATCCGGAGATTGAGAAGACTCTAAAGAGGCTGCGACAAGAAGCTAGATCATCCACTAGACTGAACTTAGCATCGGATTTGTCTGACTCATCCTTTGATTCTGAAAAAGAAGACGATATGGCAAATCCCGAGAGAACATTAAGAGAGTTGGCTGCACCGGATGTGAATCAACAACCACTTTGTATTCACTATCCCGAGCTAGCTATTGAATTCGAGTTGAAATCTGGGTTGATACATCTGCTACCCACCTTTCATGGTCTTGAGAATGAAGATCCTCATAAGCATTTGAAAGAGTTTCATATAGTGTGTTCTAGTATGAGGCCGCAAGGGATAACTGACGATCAAATCAAGCTACGTGCTTTCCCATTTTCTTTAAGTACTAAAGCTAAAGATTGGTTGTTTTATTTGCCTCCAGGTTCTATAACCACTTGGACAGACATGGTTAGACTCTTCTTGGACAAATTCTTCCCCGCATCCAGAGCTGCTGGTATAAGAAGAGAAATTTGTAGTATCAAACAGAGGGACACTGAGACTCTTCATGAGTATTGGGAGAGGTTCAAGCAACTGTGTGCAAGCTGCCCACAACATGGGATATCTGAACAACTTCTCATCCAATACTTCTATGAAGGCCTACTTCCGATGGAGAGGAAGATGATGGATGCTGCAAGTGGAGGCGCCATAGTAAACAAAACCCCTGGTCAAGCTAGGGAATTGATCTCCATTATGGCTGCCAATTCGCAATAGTTTGGGTATAGGCATGATACATCTTCAAGGAAGGTAAATGAGGTAAGTGTGTCTAATCTTGAACATCAAATTTCTAACCTAACCTCCCTTGTGCAACAGATAGCCCTTGGAAAAACACAGCAGGTGAAGGCTTGCGGAATTTGTGCTGCTCCTAATCATCCTACCGACATGTGCCCCACATTACAAGATGACAATCATGAACACGCCAATGCTGTAGGATGATTCCCAGGATAACCACAACGGAAGTATGACCCTTACTCGAATACTTACAATCCTGGATGGAGGGATCATCCTAACTTCCGATATGGCAATAACCCTCAACATTTCCAACAATTCCAGCCTAAGCCATCACACAAAGTACCCCAAGCTCCTTCCACTTCAGGTATGTCTCTTGAGGATATTGTTAAGTCCCTCGCTGTTAATACCAAGCAATTTCAGGAGGAAACAAAGCAAAGCATTCAAAACTTGGAGAATCAGGTAAGCCAACTTGCTTCTGTTGTGAATAGGTTAGAAACTCAAGGTAAGTTACCTTCTCAGACTATCACAAATCCGAAACAAAGCGTTAATGCAATTACCTTGAGAAGTGGAATAGAATTGCAGGAATTAAATAAGAAAGGACACCCATATACTCTTGGGGAAGCGACTAAGAAAGAAATTTCAACTCCGAACCAACAGGACAACCGGATTAGCAAGCCTCTAGTTGAGCCATCAAAGGTCACATTGATACCACCTCCTTTCCCCTCTAGATTGGCGAAATCCAAGAATGAAGTGGAAGAAAAAGAGATTCTGGAAACTTTTCACAAAGTCGAGGTAAATATTCATTTGCTTGATGTAATTAAGCAAATATCGCGCTATGTTAGATTTCTCAAAGACTTATGCACTAACAAAAGGAAGCTGAAAGGCAATGAAAAGATTAGTGTGAGTGAAAATGTTTCAGCTATTATTCAGAAGAAGCTTCCTCCTAAATGTAAGGATCCAGGTATGTTTACCATTCCTTGCAAAATAGGTAATCTTGGAATCGCTAAAGCCATGTGTGATCTAGGAGCTTCTATCAATGTCATGCCTTTGTTTGTTTATCAACGTTTAAATGTTGGTCCTTTGAAGGAAACGGGTGTTATTGTTCAACTTGCTGATAGGTCCAATGTTTATCCTGAGGGAGTTCTAGAGGATGTTTTAGTTCAAGTCAATGGGTTGGTTTTTCCTGCTGATTTTTATGTGCTTGACATGGACGATAGTGATTCTCATACTTCATCACTGATATTATTAGGACGACCATTCCTTAAGACTTCTAAAACAAAAATTGATGTAAATGATGGCATCCTCACTATGGAATTTGATGGTGAAGTGATTAAATTTAACATTTATGATGCATGAAACATCCTAGCGATATCTCCACTGTTTTTGTTGCGGATGTTATTAACCCATCACCACAGGCACCAAAGCTGGAATCAAAATCCTTATCCGAACATCTAGCCAGGAATGTCTAGCCAAAGAAGTTAAAGAAAGGCGCTTCATGGGAGGCAACCCATGTCAAAAAAAATTTTTTTCAAATTTTAGTTTTGTTTTGCTTTAGTTTTAGTTTTAGTTTTTGTTTTGATTCTAGTGTTGCTTTGAATTTTTTTTTATTAGTTGCAGTAAAGATACATATCATCAGATGACACCCTCCAAAGATTAAGGAGAGAACTCCAATACTAGGGAAGTACCAGTATTTCCTTTCTCTTATTCTCTAATGTTCCTTGTGTTGTTAATTCCTCTTTAATTGTGCTGAATTAGGAACAGTGCGGACACTGTTCAAGCTAAGTGTGGGGGAGAAGATAATAAAATATGGAGAATAGAGAACTGACTTATACTCTGAATGTTTGTCCTTAAGCAAATTTAAGCCAAATTTTTTCAAAATTATCATGAAATCTGGAGATTATACTAAATGTTGTAATAAGCATCTACAAAATGTGAAATTGACTTGTTCAAATGTTTTACTCACCTACTGCTGTGATTAGAATACTTGGTTAAAATTAAGTAGTGAAATCTTTAAGAAACAAATTTACCTTGTATCTAGCTTTAGAATTGGAAGTCTAAGAGTAGGTTGAGTCCTTAAGTGAAAAATAAACAAGTTTACTTCTAGGTTATATTAGCTACTATATACTCTTTGAAATGAAAAAAAAAAAAAAAAAAGAATCAAGCATAGCCATTACTCCAATGATTCAAGTAATTGAGTTAAGAGTATTCAAACTTGAATGTTAGAGTGAGGAAGAGTCCGTACCCGGTCACTTGAGTGATGAGCTCGGGATGTTGCCAACTCAATGAACTCAATATAACGATAAGGGCGAAAAAGGCAAAAGTTCATGAAAAGAAGCGGGCAAAAACCCGTCAAAATAGATGCTTGAATAAATCAAAAGAACATGAATGTAAATATTCATTGAATAAAACAAGAGTATAAAAGGGAGAATATCTAGCAAAGAGCTGATACCATGTGCTTTTACTTTATGCTGCAAGGATTATATGTTTGCTAATATCCAGTAAGTTTAATTGGGTATTTTTCCTTAGTAGGATTAAGTATTTACTTTTGGAATAAAAATTCTTTTGCTAAACATGAGGATTAAAGTTTGTTTTGTTTAGATTAGCTATTAAATTTTGTCCATGTAATTTGATCACAGGAAACCAGTTTGGGTTGAAGTAGTAGACATTAAAACTACAAGTCATGAATTACAAATGAATAGATGCTTGGAATGATGAAAAGAAAGTTTGTATAATCTATGACAGATTTCTCAATTGATTTAATGCAATTGCTTGAGGACAAGAAGAGTTTAAGTGTGGGGGAATTTGATAGAGCCATTTTATACTCAATCTTTATAGTATAAATTGTGTTAAATTATTATTGATTTTATAGAAATCATAAGGAAATGGTACTTAATTCTATTATGGTGATAAATCAGGTTAAATGGAGTTAAGGGTGCCAATTCAAGTAAATTAGAGAAGTCATCTACAACTTAGTTCAAAGACAAGGATTTACACTGCCGGAGGGAAGTACATGGGCGTGTAATTGAAGTACACGGCCGTGTACTTGGTTTTGAATCAACAGGAAGATACACGGCTGAAGTACACGGCCGTGTATCTGCCTAGGGGGAAGCACGGTTTGAGGCACGGCCATGGTGCAAACCGTGTTACATACTGGACAAGAAGGCGGAAATGTGGACTTTCAACAGAGAGAGACACGGCTCATGATCTGGCCGTGAGAGCAACCGTGCTTGAAGCCGTGGAGGAACCCGTGGTGAAAGCTAGACATGCCAAGGAGAAGAACTTGTGGAACATTGACAGAGGAAGGCATGGTTGGAAATCTAGCCGTGGTGTAGGTCGGGGTACACACTGGACACGGATGAAGACTTGTAGATCATGCACAGAAGAAGGCACGGTTGAAAATCTAGCCGTGGGTGGAGCCATGGTACACACTGGACACGGAAGATGATACGTGAATTATGCACAGAGGAAGGCACGGCTTGACCTACGGCCGTATGGTAGGGCGTGCCAGGCAGACGAAGATTCACTTCTCGAAATCTACTTGGAAAAGGAAAGATATTTTCGTATCTTGCTAGCAAAAGATCACATGCCATCCTCTACATATAATAGACTAACCTAGAGGGTGGAAATCTTGTATTGGAATCTTAGATCTTGAAGAACTTGGACACTTGGAGCAGGGACGGTTCTCTGTTTCTACTTTTTATTTGTTGTTGATGATGAGTAGCTAGCTATTTCTAGCCAAAGGGTCATGATGTTTAATTCTCGAATTGTGAGGTCTAATTGACTTGTATTTATTCTATTCTTTGTTTTTGGATATTCATATATCTTCTGATCGTTTTGTCATTATTATCTTTGTTGATTGGTATAAATTAGAGCTCTTCTACTCAATTAGCAAGTTAATATATTGCAACTTGTATGTCAAATCCTGTAATTGTTTGATTGTTCTAATCTCTGTGACACAATAACATGTTTGGTTATAAAATAGATGATGAATTCATGTTATGGAGGTGTATGATCATGTTTAAATAGGTTATCTTATAATCTACTGGCATGAATTGGTGGTCTCTCTAGTTTTTAATGCTATTGATAGATTAAATCCTAAGCGCTTGTCTAGGGTTGTCTAATCGATAAGAGAAATAATCAAAGAGCTTCTCTTGGTTATCGAGGAAGTACGGAGAGATAGGTTGTTAGAGCTTGTTAATAACAATAACCAGTTTATCTAGGAATAAGAATAGAAAACATTTGCATCGATGATCAATTCCTAGAATTAAACTATTTTGATTCCTTTGGCTAGGCTTTTATCAATATACGATTTTATTATCTTCTTTCGACTTTATCTTGATTCACAAACAAACCCCCCCCCAGTTTTCTTTTGCTCTTTATTCTCTTTGAATAGAAATATATTTAACCAATCCATGTGGATTCGACCCTACTCACCACTATATGCAAATCATATAATTGTCTAGGAGTAGGTTTTATTTTTGTTTGATTCGACACCCATCAAGCTTTATATATATAGGCACCTAATATCTATGAGGGTTTACCCACCTCAATTATAACATTCCTTTTGTTAAGGTGGAGGTACTAGCAAATAGGTATACAACGTCAGTTGAGACAAAAATGGGTCAATTGTGATTTCTTGATTTTTGGACCTTATTTCGAAGGAAATGAGCTAACTCGAAGAAATTAGCACCTTTGGTGCTATGCTATGCTATTTTTAGGGCAAATTTCTTCGTTTAGTCCCTTAAACAGTCGAATTTGTTATTTTTTATAATTTTTATATTACTTATAACTTTTTATAAACACCTTTGTTTTGAGTTTCGTTTATGACATTATATTTGTCTTTTAATTTACTACATGTCCTTCAGTTTTAAGCATTTCTATTTTTTTTTTTTGTAATTTTTAGGCATTTCTTTTTTTTTTTGTAGTTTTTAGGTGTTTCTATTTTTAAAAAACTTTTATGTTTTATTTTTAGCAGCTTTGTACCTACTATTATTTATATGCCCTAAGGCATTGAACAGAAGGATGATTAATTATTATCGAAATTTTGGAGTCATCTTTACTCTATTTTCTTCTCAAATTCTCGAATTTGGATGCCAAATATTTAAGAATTCATAGAATTAATTAATATTTGAATACCGCATATCAAGTATTTGCAAAATCAATAGTTTATGATAAAATCCTATTTTTAATCTCATGTATTACCTGTGTCACCTTTCTATTGTGCCTAAAATTTTTATTTCTACTAATATTTCATGTGTTTCTATTTATGGTTCCTATGGAGCTACATTGCAACAAATCTTCTTTTTCTGTAGCATTGCTTCTAGGATCTTAGGAGCACTAGTTGCTATGGCCCAAATGAAAGTCAGAAGACCTCTAGCTCATGTCCTTATTTATTAATTATTATTTTCGTATTATTTAGTTGGGTTTTACATATTGGCACTAATATATGTTCCATTTGGAGCATGAGTTAAGGACTAATATCTGTTAGCTGGTAGTAAGTTAGGAAATTAGAAGGAAATGTTTGCATTGAGTGCATTAATAAAAGGTAGAAGACAGTTAAGGCCTTGCAATTCTTCAAACAAAGCACCATGCGTGAGATAATGAATTTGAAGAAATGAGTTAGACTTATAAACCTAGTAATTAAGATAAACCCAATAATGCTTTGCTGGAGCATATAACTTGTTTTACTAAAATCTAGCAATGTTCACATAGACTACCTAATTAAACTTATTAGAAGCCTAGTGATGTTCACACATGGACTATTTCATTCAGATGATAAATTTTAGGGCTTATCATCAGAAGGATAAAAATGAAGGCCTCAATTATGTGAAATAAAAGTTGAAATGGGTCCTTTAATAGTTGATCTACTACTTGTCAATATATGAATAGGGATGTAAACGAGTTGGGTTTGGGACGGGTTCATTAAAACCTGAAACTAACTTGCTAAAGAAAGAAATTACCAGAATCCGCCTTAACCCGATAGGGTTTTTTAACCAATAAACCTCGAACCCACTTTGTGTGGAAAAACCACTACCTTAACCCGACCTTAAAACTAAAGTCACTGGACACACATTGGAATTGGACATTGAGACGGACGATTGATGAAAAGACGAATTGAAGAATGAAGACTGCACCGAATGGGACCTACACTGCACCTGTGAGATGCCTGGTTACCTCTATGTACTTAGATTAGAGATGTTGATGTTAATGATAGTTGACTTGACTTGTTAATATAATATGCATATGTTATTGTTAATTAGGGATGTCAGCGAGACGGGTTTTGTCGAGTTCCCAACCTACCCGTCCCACTAAAAACCCTATAGGGTACTACCTTATAGGGTTTGGGACGAGTTATAGGTTTCATTTTAAAAACCCTGTAGGGTTTGGGAAGGGTGGCAAGACAAATGTTAAACCCGTTGGGATCCTAAACTCGTTAACATATATATATATATATATATAATTTAGTTAATAAATTATATTATTACTCCACTCCCACACAATCCATAGCATAGACACGACACACAGAGACAGTGAGACTGAGACATACACACAGGTCACAACATAGAGTCACAGCACTGCACAGACACGACTTATTTTCACCACACAGGCACAGTGACACACACCAAGCCACCCACCCACGTCCACAACTATGGTCTACTCCTCACTTACGGTCATGGTCTACTTCCACTCAACGTCTATGGTCCACCTCCACTCAAAATTTAATCTTACACCTCACAAATCACATAAACACACACTAAAACATACACACACTTTTGACGAGAAAAAAAAATCAAGACGCTATTGTAGAAACCCTAGGTCTAGCTAGAATTGGAACTCGACTCGATCTTGTTCTCGTCGTCGCCCTTCTCCTGTGTAAGTTGCCGTCTCATCATCATTGGCTCGATCTCATTCTCGTTGTCGTCAATCTTGTTCTCATCGTCACTTACTCCACTCCCACACAACCCATAGCATAGACACAACACACAGAGACAGTGAGATTGAGACATACACACAGGTCACAACATAGAGTCACAACACTGCATAG
This sequence comes from Laguncularia racemosa, assembly GCA_037954665.1. Lineage (NCBI taxonomy): Eukaryota > Viridiplantae > Streptophyta > Magnoliopsida > Myrtales > Combretaceae > Laguncularia > Laguncularia racemosa. The sequence goes on from JBBMOL010000011.1 coordinate 4,591,142, forward strand.
ACACGACTCATTTTCACCACACAGACACAGTGACACACACTGAGCCACCCACCTACGTCTACAACCATGGCCTACTCCTAACTCACGGTCATGGTCTACTTCCACTCAATGTCTACGGTCTACCTCCACTCGAAATTTAATCTTACACCTCACAAATCACATAGATACACACTGAAACATATACACACTTTTGACGAGAAAAAAAAAATCAAGACGCTATTGTAGAAACCCTAGGTTTGGCTGGAATTGGAACTCAACTCAATCTTGTTCACGTCGTTGCCCTCCTCCTGTGTAAGCTGCCGTCTCATCATCGTTGGCTCGATCTCGTTCTCGTCGTCGGCTCGATCTCATTCATCTATCTTCTGTCGTTTGTCGCACAATCGTACGCACTGGCCACCATCGCACTCGCTCGCACCGACTCACGGATCGAGTTAATTCTCGATCTGGTCTATCTTCTGTCATCTACACCAGCTACCGTTGCACTTGCACACACCGGTGCACTTGTCGTCTCAAGCTTGGTTGTTCTCTATCGTCTGTCACGGCCACCGTTGCACATAGATAGGTAAGTTGTGGTCCATTTACCATTTTGATGTTTATTTGTATATGTGGGCATGTGTGTTTGTGCAAGGATGAGTCTGTTTATTTGTATAGTGACTCTATGCTGTGTGTATGCCTCACTGTCTCAGTGTGTGTATCTCATCTAACTATGATCTTTATAGTCTAATGGTGATTTTTGAATAGAATAAATTAAATTCAAATTTCTCATTCCAATTAAACTCATCAATTGATATAAACTTTTGTTCTTGTATTGTAGTAAGATGATTAGGATAAGAGAGAAAGATCCTACAAATTTATGACTTTTTTCTTGATACAATTACTATGTTAGTACTACTCCTAATTGATATAAACTTTTGTTCTTAAGTTGTTAGTCAATTTTGTAATGTTAGATGTTCTTCACCCTTGTACTTCACTCATGTCTAATCCCATCTAACTATCAAATATTTTTGTGTCAAAATATATTTAATATATGACTGTCATAGATAATGAATTTTGTACTTTTTGAATTATACCTCATAATTATCCATCCATTTCTTATGCCTTTGAATTTATAATGTAAGAATTGAAGTACTTGAAAGAATTGAAGTTCACCTTAGTTTACATATTTTCTATGATTTCTATGGATAAGTTGATGAATGTTATTTTTGTTTACTTTTATATAATATAGAAATGGATAAGTTTGATATGCCCATTGATGCACACCCCATTGATGTTGAGGAAGAGGAAGGTCTATTACCATTACTCGAAGTCGAATTTGAAACAAAAGCACCAGCAACAAATCCCACAAGCACAACAAGTTCTCAAGTAGGAAGCAATGCCGATCAACATGATAATCCCAATAAACGGTTAATGGGGAGGATGTTGCTATCTATAATCATTGTTCTAAAACACTAAAAGCAGGTAGTAAATAAGGAACTAAGCATCTGCGTAATCATTTGGAGAAGTGTACACAAATGAAGAAGCAGAAAGACATAAGGCAATGCCTACTATCCATTGAGAAACGAAAAAATGAGAATGAGAGTTCTTTAAACATAAGAAATTAGACTTTCAATCAAGATATTTGTAGGCAAAGACTTGCAAAAGCAATAATTGTTCATGAATACCCCATTTCAATAGTTGAGCATGAGTATTTCAAGGATTTTCTTGAAAGCATGCAACCACTTTTTAAGCATGTTAGTCGGAACACTATGAAAAAGGAAATCATGAACATCTATAATGGGGAGAAGGAAAAATTGAGAGTGTTATTGAAAACACTAAATTCTTGAGTTGCAGTAACAATGGATTTATGGACATCAAATCAGAAGGGTACATGACTGTCATAGCACACTTCATTGATCATAATTGGAGACTTCAAAATTGACTCATGAAGTAAGATTCTTTACTTATATTATCTTTTCATAATCAATAATGAAAAATTATCTTATATTCATGCAGTTTTTTGTATGTTCCAACGCCACACACAAATGAGGTGCTTGCCGATTGTTTGTTTAACTCGTTGATGAGATGGGGATTAGATAAAAAATTATCTACAATTACTATAGATAATTGTTCTACGAATGATGCAATGATTACAACTTTGACCATGAAACTAAGAAGAGATGAGTTAATTATTCGGGGAAAGGTCCTGCACATGCGTTGTTGTGCGCATATTTTAAACTTAATTGTGAAGGAGGGTACGTCCGTGATAGAAAGTGTGATTGAGAAGGTCCATGATAGTGTTGCATTCTGGTTGGTGACAACATCAAGAGTTGAGAAATTTAGAAAAACATGTAAGCAATTGGATATTCTATACGATAGAAAGCTTGCCTTAGATTGTAAAATTCGGTGGAACTCTACATATGACATGTTGATGATAGCCATTGGATACAAAGAAGTTTTTTAAAGAGTTCAATTTATGGATAGACATTATAAATGTCTTCCCACCGATGATGATTGGGAGGTAGCAGAAGCAATTTGCCAGAAGCTAGCAATCTTTTATGAGGTAACCAATATTTTTTCTGATACCTAATATCTAAGTGCAAATTATTATTTTGAAAAGGTTTTTGAGATTAGAGAATCATTGGCTCTTCAGATGTGAATACTAGAATGATGGCAGGGAAAATGTTTGATAAGTTTGAAAAATATTGGGGTGATGTACACATCATTATGGCTATTTGTACTGTTTTGGATCCACGTTTTAAGATAAAGGCCATGGATTTTGTGTTTCCTTCTATTTATAGAGTAAATGCATCTATAGAGATTCAAAATGTTAGAAACATTTGTTACGAGTTAATTCATAAATATCAATCAAGGGGTAGATTTCGACTTTCTAAAGGTTTGAATAGTAGTAGTAATAGTTCTTCTGGAAACACTTCAACAACTACCTAAATGTTCCTTTCGATTCTTCAAGAAATCAAGGTTGGTGCAATTCTTGAGCACTATTAATACTGATGGCCAAGTCAAGTCGGAATTGGATCACTATTTAGAAGAAGCTGTGTTACCTTGGATTGACGATTTTGATATTTTTAGCTGGTGGAAAGTAAATAGAATTAAAAATCCTACATTACAAGAACTAGCTAAAGATATGTTGGCTATTCTTGTGTCTACGGTTGCTTCTAAGTCTATATTTAGTACTATTAGACGAGTAATTAGCTCACATAGAAGCAGACTAAATCCCGATACAATAGAAGCATTGATGTGCAGTCAAAGTTAGTTATCAAATGAGATAAGAGGTAAAAATTTTGATTATACAATAATAAGTTCTTTTATACAGGAGCAACTATTATTTGCATAATCTCTAATGTGTTTTATGGGATTTTTTCCCCCTTTTGATAGGTTCAAAGATAGATGATGAAGAAGATGAGATTTGAAGACTATGAGAATCAATTGTCAAGTAAGAATTCCCAAAAATATAAGATTAATGTATTTTCTATATGTATTTAGAATTTTTCTATTTCTATTCAGACTTGTTAAATTTTCTTTTTTGTGTTATTTATTAAGTTATACAATTGGTCTAGTAATTTTATTTTATTATAATTAAAAAATTTTTACGTCGGCAACTTTATTTATCAACATGTAGATTTTCAAATAATATTAAAATACATATAATTAAATACATTGAAAGTGTAAATATTATTTATTTTTAAGAACATAAGCTATATTTTATAAAAATAATCATAATGAATGAGTAAAAAAATTAAACTAATAATAGAATTTTTTTTTTAATTCTAACGGGTTTGGGACGGGTTTCGGGTTACTTATTAAAACCCTATAAGGTTTGAGATAGATAGCTAGTATTTCATAAAAAAACCCTATAGGGTTTGGATCGGGTTTGGAAATCCCCATAGGATAATGGGACAGGTAATGGGATTACTGATCCCGGCCCAAACTCGCCCCGCTTACATCCCTATTGTTAACGTTACATTTAGTCGTTTATTCATTTATGTGTTTTAGCCTTCCAGTGGTTGGGTTTGACCTAGGTAGGGAGAAACTGAAAAAATTTTGAATTTTAAAAAATAATAAAATCAAACATACATATTATAAATTATAATATTAATTTATTATTAAAAAAATTAACGAATGGGGTTTCCCTTCGTTTTTTTTTTTTTTAAATCTCATAACCCTATCCTAAACTTTATTGGGTTCACTATAGGGTTAAACTCTAGAAAGTTTTTATCGGATCAATTAGGATGGATATACTATTACAATCTACCTTGATTACATTCCTAAATATGAATCATTCTTTGATTTATTTATTTTTTATTTTCCTAAAATTAATCTCATAGTTGAAGAGAATTTTTGTCCATCAAGTAAAGACAACCTCGTATTGAGGTTTGGGCTATGGACTCGACGATTAATGAACTATCGAGGTTTAACAATTATTTTTTTGGTTCCATGACACGACGCAGAGTTGAATTAGTGTGGACATTGTTTTTAAATAAGGATGAAAAATGCTTGATTCTTTCTCCTTATTTTATAAAACATATAGTTGGCATGAAAATATAAAAGAGACCATACCTTTTAGCTTTACAATTTCTTAAATTATTACTTACCAAACTTGAAAAAATAATCAGTACATATAAAAAAGAAAAATCATAAGATTGCTAAACAGGGGTTACCTAGTAGCAGTAAAACTATAAAACTATAATTAAATACTAAAATGCTACATAACTGATGACCAAAAATGCAAAATTTCAACAAAACATTCCCGGTGCAAGCTTAAGCTAAGTATATGTATTTTTATATTAGGAGGGTATTTATTCACTGAGCGGGTGCCTTAAGCAAAATAAATGATTATTAATAAAATTATAACAAATTTCTAAGTTTAGCTTTGTTTCATTTTGCATTCAATGCAGGTAAAGTATGAAGATGAAGGACTTATTTATAATGTTAATTTCATGGTAAAGCATTAATTTAAAAGGAAACCATCCCACTTTCGATTTTAATAATATAGATAATAACAAATTGAATCCGATACCTAAAATCGGTTTTGTGGAAAGAAAAAAAAAAGTATCTAAAAATATAATATAAATTATTACATATTTAAACCACAGAGTTAAGTATCATAAATAAGGGATATGTCTTCATCAGTCACTACAAAAACAGGCTTACTTCGTCTTCGTCTTCGTCTTCGTCTTCCTCTTCGTATTCCTAATATTAGATATGGGCTAGCGTGCAGCTGCTTTTAGGGATAAAGTTGAAACAAAAGGTAAAAACTGACGCACATATGTCTCATCGAATCTTTTCCTTTTGCTGAAAATGCGTCTTTCACTTTCTCCAACACCATGAAAACGATGCCATCCAAACTATTATTTCAACCTTTTAACCTACTTTTTCTTTTTCTCAAATTTGCATAAAATATAAAATTGCCGAAAGTTATATCAAATTTTATATTTAAAGTTTTAAATTATTAAATATTATATTAAATTAAATATTTATTTATTAATTTATAATAAAAAAGTTATCGAGAAAAACACTTATTAATAAAAAAGTATAAGCATCAATAATTAAAGGTAAAGTAATAAATTTAATAAATAAAAGTTTAATTGAATATAATATTTAGGAATTTAAAACTTTAGACATAAAATTGAAAAAATACTAGAAGTTTAACTAATAATTTCATATTTTCTTATAATAGAATATCTTGTATTTATCAAATTCTTTTAAATCCCATTACAAACTGTACGATATGTGGTATACGTGATGAAACCTTGATTATAAATGTTAATACATAGGTAACATCTTCCACTAGACAATAGATTGCTATATCAAACCTAGATTGTTATATCCGCCCATTCATGACATAGAAATTGAAGCATTGGATTGTACGAATTCAATGGAAACATAGGACAAAACATCCAAAAGAGAAATATACCAAACAACCTTAAAGTTCACTTAAGTAACTACTCTTAGGAATTGCTTGCCCCGCCCCGCAATTCCTAGCTCTAGCAAGGGGTAACATCATCTATTAGATGGAATGCATAGTAATTCATTACAAAATGTAAAAATGCATCAACTTAATAGTTTGAATGGAATATATACAAGCGAAGGCGTTGGTTAGCCTTAAACATGGAGCTAGAGAAGCTTCAGACTCTTGTGTTAGATGCTACTGAGGAGTATCATCGAACACTTGTCGAGCCATGGAACTTTACTCTGTAGGTTGAGTTGATGATTCATCTTGGTATATAAGTTGTTTTCTAGAGTGCTTCTTTTATGGAGCTAGCGGTATTGAAATAGGAACATTTATAGACTGTCGATGTGGTGTCTTTGCAAGTATGAACAAAATATAAATTAAATAAAAAACAGTCATGCAATTATTCACTTACGGAGTGTTGATGTCAATTGTTTTTACTAGAAATCCAAGCATAACCCCCATGCGTCCAATCTATTGCCAACTGATCGAGCCATACTACTGCATGTAATTGTCATGCACACCACTAAGGCCCTCTTTGTGAACCACTCGATGGATCCGCTCTTCGCATATATGTATATACACTACATGCCAGACCGGCCAATCAACATCAATCCTTCCCCACAAGTCAATTTGATGGAGCTTCGGTTGTGTATTCACTAGTTGTAGGATATATTGGAACCTACCAAACTGCTTGGCCACTCAGTCTAGGAAATGTCACTCAACAATATGGAAACAAATTATTGGCACCCGAGTTGTCCAAGTGTGCATGCCACCTTTGCAAAAATCGGGTAGAAGATTAATGACATTCCCATCATATGATTCCCATGCCACTTGAAAAAATAGGAAATTATATTAACTATAAATGATCAATATTATGAAATGCAAGAAAAAAAATAGGTTACTGAAATACCTATGACTTGTTCAACACATCTTGATATGCGCCAACAATTTGGGTAGGGTGATATTGCGTGTCTCTCCTCGTGTTCCAACATGTCGTCAATGGACATCCAGTTTCTATATAAAGTCCATGTCAGCTAAGGGGTATTATGTGGGGAAATCTATCTTAAGCCCACACCTATAGGAGAATGGTAGTCCCTCTAATCTCGTGTGTCGAAGGTGATGATGCGACACACGGTTGGCAATATAACCACGCTAGACATGTGAACCCTTAGTTATATGTCCTAGTAATGTCGAAATGCTCCAACAAGGGTAACCACATCGCATGGACGAGGGTGCTGGATTTATCCACAAAGATAAATCCCCCTAGTAGTTGCATTATCTAGGCACACATGTATTGATGGATTTGTTCAGCTTTGGCATTAGGTGAGAGCATCTAAAACGTATCACAGAGCCACATCATATTAATGTGGCCCTCCTTACCGCTAGGCCCCGGCTTCACCCCCAACAAATCTTCATAAATCGTACCCTAATTCAGGCATGTGGGATGTGTGCGTCTCTAGCCCCTATCGCTCCACCAATGTTGTAATCATGTGCCAATCCAGGGGTATGTATGGCAGGTAGCTCGTACCTTTGAATCTAGCCAAATGCAAGTATTAGTCTATTCAAGGATCGAGGAGGATGGTGCATTCAATATGATAGAGTGACAACTCGCACCATCAAATAACAAGGGTTACTTGATCATATATCGATAACACATGAAATTTTTTACTATTCCTAATGCAATATAAACTAATTAACAAGTGAAAGGTCATTTACCTCTCCATCTCAAATGGCCTATGATCCATCTCTCTCCTATTGTGTCAAGACTGAAAGATCGAAAGGTTCAAGCTCTATCTATTATCCAAAATAAAATATATATTAAAAAAATTAGTATATGTTACAATTAATATCTATTTATCAATTTGTGACTTATTAGCAACTATTTACTGTCTAATTAATAGTTAATTGATAGTAACTAAAGTTTACACCTACTTTTATGACAATTAATTAATGACATATTAACGACTAATTATCTTTAATTAACGGATCATTAATAATAACTTAATTTTATAACTAATTGTACAAAACCATTCATATATTTTAAATTTGCAATCAACATAAATTTTTGCACTAATTATTTTTCTAACAATTAATTACTTACATATGAATGACTAATCACTACTAATTAACAGTTAATTAACAACAATTTAATAACTACGTTTACAAAAATATATTATAGTAACACATAAACATAATTCATTATAATCAATACAAAGGTTTTTCGTAGTTATTTTTTTAATGAATTAATAATGACTATTTAAAGACTAATTACTTCATCAATAATGATTACTTTTACAATATTTTTCACAATAATTAATTCAAATATTTTATTTAAAAAATATTAATTTTCTTAACTAATTTATTTGGTAATGTTAATTAATGATATATTAATAACTAATTAATTACTAATTAATAATTAATTAACAACTACTACTATATCAAAAAAAAATTGTGCTGTACATATAATTACACTTTTTTTTTTCCATTTATTCAAAGTAGTATAATAGCAAAAAAAAAAAAAAAATTCTTAAGAAAACCTACCAAGATCTTGCTTTGATAAAGATATTTTTACACACATACTTTGACAAACTAAAACTTGAGTGAAACAAAAATTACAAAAACAAAAATTTGCAAACAATGAGATAAAATAAAATTTGCAAAGGAACTTGAAAGATAGAAGCATGAACATATGAACTGAGGATTCATATTTATATTAGAAATTGTTGGTGCAAATTTTTTTTCTATGCATTACTGTGCAAATTTATTATATCATTTTTATAGGTTTGTAATATTGTTTTTATAATAATTTTATAAGTTTATAGTATTACTTTTGTAATAATTTTATAAGTTTGTAATAATTGTTTAATAACTTTTAAAGGTTTACAGTATATGTTTGCAGACTTCAAGGTGCAAACCAGGTTTGCACCTTCAGTTAATTTTTTTTCCACTAAACTTGCAAACGACGTTCGCGTTTTCGAAACCTATAAACCAATTAACACGATAATCAGGAGTCTTAGATGGCTCTAACAACAGTTGTTAGCATCAAAACAAAACAAACAAAACACAACTACAATCTAATCTCAAAAGTTATACATTACTAGAAACATCAAATAAAGTCTAACTATAATCCTCTCAGAAGATCCATTAATCATCATAGCAGTATAAGTACTCAACATCTTTATCTCCCTACCCATACTCATAATCGATATAGTCATATCCAACATCCTCTTTGATACCTACAACTAAAAGAATCTCATAGTGGGGTGAACTAATACTCAGTAAAAGTTATACATAATCACATGCACATGTTACATACCCACAACAATCACATTCATTAAATGCAAACACATACATCACAAATGGTTAATTATCTTTATTTAAATTTGTCAATCACATATAGAGGTACTCATGACCTTACACAACCTTTCTTATACCAAACAATTAAATAAGTAATTCTTTCAGGATATTATCATCAGTTCATCATTGGCTTTGATACTACAGTGTTGGGAACTGTCACTAACATCCCTAATACTTATGAGTCATCCTAAAAGTCTAGCTAGATTATTCAATATACAATTCCACTAGAGATAACATCACACAAAAATCGTTAGGTTACCCTCTAATGTTTTATCACTTCCAATCCTTAAGCCAATCCACGCATAAAACAAGCAATTATTAGTCGATTAAAACTTAAGTTCTTTCAATTTCTAAATCTAGTGCACACAAGCAGCACACAAAGTAAACTCATACTTGAAATCCATACTTTCACACGATCTTAAGTTCCTTAAATTCAAACCTAATCAACATTGTAAACATCACGCATAACTAAAATAAACTAATTCTATTTTTTTATTATTATTAGAAACATTAGAAATTGAAAACTAGAGTAAAATGATGTGTTAGCAAGATATATGAGCAACATGGGTAGAAACACGAGATTGTTCTTACCCTTGTAACTCTTTAGAGGAAAAAAAAAAAGAAAAGAAAAAGAAAGAGTAGTAAAGTGGTCATGCACTTGAACACAACCTACATAGGGAATGGAACACGAGTGTGTTCATGCTTGTGTACCTATCAATCTTAAAAACTCCTTTAAAAAACAACACATCACATCCATGTTTCTTTTGTCTGTGTGTGCTCATGCAATTCATAGGAAAGAACACAACCATGTTCATACTCGTGTACCATTAGATTTTGCCTTTCCATGTGAAATTTAACAATTCCTTTTCCAAAATGATGTACACTGATCTTCACAACCCATAAACTATCAATTTCATAAAATTAACCACAACGTATTGGAATAAAGCTTCACATGATATTAATTTGATATCCTTAATCATAGAAAACTTGCATGTGAACCAACTCTACAGCCCCAAAACACGTGTTACAGAAATTCAACAAAGGAAAATGTATGAATATGGGTTGATACATATACTGACCTTGAAATTCAATGTTAGATTGAAGGAGAGCGTATGTAAAAACTATTAGGAAAAGGGGGAAGGCAATTTATAAGGTGCAAATTTTAAATCTTTTCTAAACTTCTAACATTGTGTCCCTTCCCCAACTTCTTGCCCCATGCCCACGCATCCCAACAACCCCTCGCCCCCTCTAGGGCTTTATATACATAGGCACCTAATATCTATGAGTGTTTACCTACCTCAGTTACAACATTCCTTTTGATAAGGTGGAGGTACTAGCAAATAGGTATACAACGTTAGTTAGGACAAAAATGGGTCAATTGTGATTTTTTTATTTTTGAAACTTATTTTGAAGGAAACGAGCTAACTCAAAGAAATTAGCACCTTTGGTGCTATGCTATGCTATTTTAGGGCAAATTTCTTTGTTTAGTCCCTTAAACAGTCGAATTTGTTATTTTTGATCATTTTTATATTACTTATAACTTTTTATAGGCATCTCTGTTTTGAGTTTTGTTTATGACGTTGTATTTGTCTTTTAATTTACTATGTGTTCTTAAGTTTTAGGCATTTCTATTTTTTGGTAGTTTTTAGGCTTTTTTATTTTTAAAAAACTTTTATGTTTTATTTTTGGCAGCTTTGTGCCTACTTTTATTTGTATGCCCCAAGGCATTGAACAAAAGGACGATTGATTATTATTGAAAATTTGGAGTCGTCTTTGCTTTATTTTCTTCTCAAATTCTCGAATTTGGATGCTAAATATTTAAGAATTCATAGAATTAATTAATATTTAAATATTGCATATAAGGTATTTGCAAAATCAATGGTTTGTGATAAAATTCTATTTTTAATCTCGTGTATTACCTATGTCACCTTTCTATTGTGCCTAAAATTTTTATTTCTGCTAATATTTCATGTGTTTCTATTTATGGCTCCTATGGAGCTACATTGCAACAAATCTTCTTTTTCTACAACATTACTTCTAGGATCTTAGGAGCACTAGCTGTTATGGCCCAAATGAAAGTCAAAAGACCTCTAACTCATGTCCTCATATGTTAATTATTATTTTCTTATTATTTGGCTGGGTTTTACTTATTGGCACTAATGTATGTTCCATTTCGAGCATGAGTTAAGGACTAACATTCGTTAGCTGGTAGTAAGTTAGGAAATTAGAAGGAAATGTTTGCATTGAGTGCATTAATAAAAGGTAGAAGACAATTAAGGCCTTGCAATTCTTCAAACAAAGCACTATGCATGAGACTATGAATTTGAAGAAATGAGTTAGACTTATAAACCTAGTAATTAAGATAAACCCCGCAATGTTGTGCTGTAGCATATAACTTGTTTTACTAAAATCTAGCAATATTCACATAGACTACCTATTTACACTTAGTAGAAGTCTAGTAATGTTCACACATGGGCTATTTCGTTTGAATGATCAATTTTAGGGCTTATCATCAGAAAGATAAAAATGAACGCCTTAATTATGTGAATATAAAAGTTGAAATGGGACCACTTGTCAATATATGAATAGGAATGTAAACGGGTTAGGATCGGGAGGGATTCATTAAAATCCAAACCCAACTTGCTAAAGAAAGAAATTACTAGAATCCGCCTTGACCCGATAGGGTTTTTTAACCAATAAACCCCGAACCTACTTCGTGTGGAAAAACCATTACCCTAACCCGACCCTGGAACTAAAGTCACTGGACACACATTGGAATTGGACATTGAGACGGACGACTGATGAAAAGACAGATTGAAGAATGAAGACTGCACCGGATGGGACCTACACTACATAACTGATGACTAAAAATGCAAAATTTCAACAAAACATTCCCGATGCAAGCTTAAGCTAAGTATATGTATTTTTATATTTGGAGGGTATTTATTCACTGAGCGGGTGCCTTAAGCAAAATAAATGATTATTAATACAATTATAACAAATTTCTAAGTTTAGCTTTGTTTCATTTTGCATTCAATGCAGGTAAAGTATGAAGATGAAGGACTTATTTATAATCTTAATTTCATGGTAAAGCATTAATTTAAAAGGAAACCATCCCACTTTCGATTTTAATAATATAGATAATAACAAATTGAATCCGATACCTGAAATCGGTTTTGTGGAAAGGAAAAAAAAAAGTATCTAAAAATATAATATAAATTATTACATGTTTAAACCACAGAGTTAAGTATCATAAATAAGGATATGTCTTCATCAGTCACTACAAAAACAGGCTTACTTCGTCTTCGTCTTCGTCTTCGTATTTCTAATATTAGATATGGGCTAGCGTGTAGCTGCTTTTAGGGATAAAGTTGAAACGAAAGGGAAAACTGACGCACACATATCTCATCGAATCTTTTCCTTTTGCTGAAAATGCGTCTTTCACTTTCTCCAGCACCATGAAAACGATGCCATCCAAACTATTATTTCAACCTTTTAACCTACTTTTTCTTTTTCTCAATTTTGCATAAAGTATAAAATTACCGAAAGTTATATCAAATTTTCTATTTAAAGTTTTAAATTATTAAATTAAATATTTATTTATTAATTTATAATAAAAAAGTTATCGAGAAAAACACTTATTAATAAAAAAGTATAAGCATTAATGATTAAAGGTAAAATAATAAATTTAATAAATAAAAGTTATATTTAGAAATTTAAAACTTTGGACATAAAATTAAAAAAATACTAGAAGTTTAACTAATAATTTCATATTTTCTTATAATAGAATATCTTGTATTTATCAAATTCTTTTAAATCTCATTACAAACTATACGATATGTGGCATACATGATGAAGCCTTGATTATAAATGTTAATACATAGGTAACATCTTCCGCTAGACAATAGATTGCTATATCAAACCTAGATTGTTATATCTACCCATTCATGACATAGAAATTGAAGCATTGGATTGTACGAATTCAATGGAAACATAGAACAAAACATCCAAAAGAGAAATATACCAAACAACCTTAAAGTTCACTTAAGTAACTACTTAAGTTTCGGATTCTAATAGAAAGATGAAAAGAAAAAAGCATATTAAAGGAATTGCTTTTGAGCCTCTTGAGTCTTCAAGAAGCAAGTGTGGGAGGAAAGCTTCAAAGATATGGAATACGCAATATGCATATCATGGCATTGGCATGATTGTCCATTTACTCAATGGATAGACCATTACTTTTTTTTGGGCCTCTCTCTAGCTTCCAGTTAAGAATAGTGACTACTTCTTGTCAATGTTAATGGTGAACCGAATGCATAAAAGGTGCATGTAAAGCTATTAAGAGCGATAAATTTAATTGTCATTGACATTAACTCGGTCTAATAAGAAATATTATCTTTTTTAATCTAGAGGTTGATAACAAGATCTCAAATCATTATTAGATATCTCTTACTATAGATAATTATAATAAGGATTCGTTTATATTCACAGTTTTCCTAAAAGCTAAACAACCTATAAAATAGCTATTTATAAAATTATAAAATTTGTTTAACACTTTTATTTTTCTATTTGTTCAAAAGTAAAATAAAATATCTATCCATAGGCATATTATAAATCTCTTGTTTATCCACATCCACTACATATATATTCACTCACCATGCTTGTGATTGACTCATGCCAATTAATCCTTTTGGAATTACTTTTTTACTTATTAATGTTATTACCTAAACTTTTACAATGCTAACTAGCACACTCTATTTAACTTTGTAATTACTTAAAATCATACTGGATAACTCAACATGCCCCTCTCTTTTCTTTTCTTCTTCTTTTTTTTAATTATTTACGCAGGACAACACCATTTGTCAACAGAGGTATAAAATTGGAAAACAAGAAGTTGAAGTAATGATCATAACATTGTCTTTTTTTGGGGCCCTCCAGCATTGAGCCTAAACAAGTACATGTGCATAACCACATAGATATCGAAGCCTACCACTATTATAGTACTTATGCGGGCATATGCCTCCTAATAAAGATCTCTAGATTCGATAATATGTAAATAAATAAGATTTCATTAATGAATACTTATTAAATAAATAATATGCAAATAAATAAGGTTTTCTTCTCTCTAGTGTAACAAGAAGAATGGGCAAGAGCCTTCTGACTAAGAACCTTGATTAGATATAAGAGATAGTTAGCTTGAATCAGTAATCTGGCTTGCATCAGTCTGTCGGTTTAATTTAGTATTGAATCCATCAATTCAACGTATTCACATGATGAATTAGAAGAATTGAAGCAAATATATATATATATATATATATATATATATATATATATAGATAATTGATTTATATGAATCAACTCGAAATCGGAAGATTTTGAGTCAATTACAGGTTATTGTTTTTGGACTCAAAAGCCAGTGAGTTTGAGTCGATTTAGAACTGGTTTGATAATGTTAAACCTTGATCGCTATTCTTTCATTGGCTTGAAGTAGAATGGATATTTATCACGCAACATAATATATTTATTTGGCCAAAAAGTTTCATGAGCACTCCTATCATTTCCTTTACGAATACTAGGTATCTTATAACATTTCGTTTTTTTTTTATATATATATTTATCGCTCTAATGTGAATTTTCATTCACAAAATGGATGTATACATGTGCGAAAATACATGTGTAATGTCATTTTCCGACAAAATCACATCGTAATCCAGACAATATATTTTTATTTGTGAACTTTGTACGACATTTAACTAAGTAGTTCAATTTTTCAATGGAATATGAGTAGAAAATTTTCTAGATATTGGACAATCGTAAATAATAAGCCAAAGAATGGAGATGCTCTCATCCCTAAAAGGTTCTATTAATGCTGATCGTGCCATTTTCTGGGCTCAACTTAAAATTCAGCAACTTTACAATCTTCGATTTGAAACGGTGACAAGATTTGGAAAATTGATTTCGTTATTATTTCCCGTGTCTCCTTTCTTCCACATGTTAAATATATATATACAAGAAAATTTCCTAAACTGACTCCTACGAATTAGCTAAGTTAATAACAAGCATATCTCCAATATCTATCTACCTAAATTACAACGATCATAGATATCATAATTGTGGAGAGCATAAGCTGGCCGACAGGAGATACACGGCTATGTACATGACCGTGTACTTTGGCCGTGTACGTTTCTGTGCACATTCTGGCAGTGATATACGGCCGTGTACACAACCGTGTACTTTAGCCGTGTACTCTTCTGTGCACATTCTGACAGTGATACATGACCGTGTACACAACCGTGTACTTTGGCCATGTACGTTTCTGTGGATTTGCTAGACTCCACACACGGCCGTGCCTTGAAACACAAACATACACAATACTCCCCCTCAAGTTGGAGCATGAAGATCTCGAATGCCCGACTTGCGAAGAACATATTCATATTGCTTTGTACCTAAAGCCTTGGTAAAAATATCAGCAAGTTGCTCACGAGACGGCACAAACTTCATTTGGATATCACCATGGAAAATTGAATCACGCACAAAATGACAGTCAACTTCAATGTGTTTCGTTCGTTCATGAAACACGAGATTGTGAGAGATGTGAAGAGTGGCTTGGCTATCACAGTGCAATGTCATGGGTAAGGGATGAAGTACACCGAGGCTACATAAGATGCCTTTCAACCATTTTAACTCACAAGTAGTAACAGCCATAGAACGATATTTCGCTTCAGCAGACGAACGAGACACCGTTTGTTGCTTTTTCGTTTTCCAAGAGACAGGAGAGTCACCAAGGAATACCAACCAACCTGTAAGCGATCTCCTTGTCAATGGACAACCGGCCCAGTCGGCATCACACCAACCATGCAATCGAAGCTCAGATTTGCTACTCAATACGATGCCTTACCCTGGACTACGCTTTAGGAAACGAACCACTCGCAACGCAGCTTGCCAATGATCTTCACGTAGTTGCTGCATAAATTGAGATAAAATGTGAACACTATAAGAAAGTTCAGGTCTGGTGAAACATAAGTAAATCAATCGTCCAACCAGACGACGATATGATTCCGGATCATTGAGCAAGGGGCTAGTCGAAAGTGCCAAACGATGATTTTGTTCTAAAGGGACCTGGGCAGGGCGAGCTCCTAGCAGTCCAACTTCAGAAATAATATCCAACACATATTTCCTTTGACACAAAAAAAATCCAGTAGGTCCCCGCGCAACTTCTATACCAAGAAAATACTTCAAAATGCCCAGGTCTTTCATATGAAAACAAGCACAAAGATATGTTTTAAACTATTGTATGGCAGTAGTGTTGTTGCCAGACACAATAAGATCATCCACATATACAAGGACATTGAGTTGTATAGTATCACGTTGCATAGTGAACAAGGAATAGTCAGAAAGTGACTGTTTAAACCCGTACGCTTTCAAAGCAGTAGATAGCTTGGCAAACCAACATCTCGGAGCTTGTTTGAGACCATATAGTGACTGTAAACACCCCATTTTTGCCCTAGGAATCAATAATTTTCAATAATAATCAATTTTTAATTTTTCCTAATTTTTCCCAATTTTTCCTTAATTTAGCATAAATAATAAAAATATTCAAAAAATGAAAATAAATAGGAAAACACTTCAATTTTGAAAAATGATTTTAGAAATAGCAATAATGAATAATAAATAATTTTTACAAATTTTTGAAATTTCAAAAAAATACAAAAAAATAAAAAAATTGCATCGCATATGTACAATTTGCGATGTAAATAAAATCGGGAAATTGGGCCAGCTCAGCTGGCTCGTGTGTGCGCATGGGAACCGTGTGAAGGCTGAAGGTCGCGAGTTCGAATCCCCCCGCAGGCGCTCGGCAAAATTTTTTCGTTCTTTTCCCTGGAGCTGCCACGTGGCAGCATGTGATTGGCCGAGGGAAGTCACGCGCGTCGCGCGTGATGGTCTTCTTCGCGAGCCCAGCCGGAGGAAAAAATCCGATAGAAGTCCGACGAAGGCGAAATCGGCCGTTTTCTTTTTAATCTTCTAGATTAAAGTCGAGATAAGGCCAAATCCATCAGATAAACCAAAGGAGCACAAGAGATTAACATCAAATCGCCGGGATAAAATCGAATCTAAGAAACGGAAAAATATGGGTTTATCTAAATCGGCCGATTCGAGCTTATCCAAGAGGAGTTCGAGGTGCCTATAAATAGAGGAGAACAGGAGGAAGCCAAAGCACGAAAAAACACGAAGAAAAAGTGAGAGAAAGGAGTGAATCGGAGTACGCCGGAGGAACTTGAAGCCGAGACCATCGATCGGAGTTGGAGCAACCGCTAGGAGGCGATCTGGGAGTAAACCGCCACCACCATCGATTCAGCACCTCCGAGAAGCTAGGATTCGACACTTCACCCGCCGCAAACGACCGCCGGAACGCCGTGAACGAGCCAACCTCGCCGCCGTGTCCGATCGACCCGACTCGACCCGCCGTGACCGATCCGACCCGACCCGACCCGCGCACCGACCCGGATCCAGGTAAGTCGGATTTTTCCGGATTTTATATTTATTTTATTTAATTTATTTATTTGGTTTATTTATTTATTCCGAATTTGTTATTTATTATTTATTATTTGTTTAGTCATTTATTTATTTGTTTTTGTTTTATTTTCAATAAATAGGAAAAATGTAGAAATTAGATTTTTCTAGAATTAAGAAAAATGTAAAAAAAATAATAAAATAAATAAAATGTAAAAAAAATAATAATAAAAGAATAAAAAAAAAAAAAGTAGAATAAAATAATAAAAAAATTAGGAAAAATAATAATAAAACTTTAGATTTCAAAATAGGATAGATAATAACTTAGGATAAAATGTTCTAGCATAAAAATTACAAAAAATTATAAAAAAATCACAAAACTTATAAAAAATCACAAAAATCATAAAAATTAAAAAAAAATAAAAAATTATGAAAATAGAAGAAAAATTAAGTTTTAACACTTAGAAAAATCCTTTTCTTCAAATAAACTCAAAATTGATGTTTTCCTTCAAAATCATTTTCAAAAAAATCAAATTCAAAGTTTAGGCTTAAAAGTTTTAGAAAAATCCCAAAGACGTTAAGAACTTAAATCAAAAGAGTTTGCAAAATTAAAATTTATCAACAAATCTAAATTTTTTCAGAAAAGCGAACTACGGCTTGTTTGATCCTGAGTAGCAGGTACGTAGGCACCCATTCGGGTCAACCCCTAAAATGTATGAAAAATCATTTTCTCAAAATAATTCCAAAACATAATAAAAAGTAACAGAAACACCATGAAACACATTTCTAAAGATGAACAGTTTTAGGAGATTAGGTGGTAACCGTAAAGGTTTTAATAGGTTAGCCTTCGGACTTAGAAGCTCTGGTTTTCCCTTTTCCTCTTTTCACAAAAACGAGAAGAGGAAAGAACGACGACTAGTGGTCCAAATTAAGACTAATCCGCTCCTTTAGTCTTAATTCAATTTTCCCAACAACAGTTGGGTGGCGACTCCAAAAATTAAACGAAATTCCTAACTCAAGTCGAGGATCTAGATTAGATGAGCATAGGGTCTAGTTTAGATCGGATTAGGAATGGGAATTCAAAAATTAGACTCGACAGGATGGCGACTCCACTGGGGACTCCATACCTGCAGGCTAGCCACCTGAATCTCTTCAAATCTTTATCTTAAAGAAATGTGTTTTTTAATTATTATTCTGTTGCTAACTTTTCAGGGTTTAGTTAGATTTTGTATTTTCTTTATTGTGGGGGTTTCTTGCATACATACATATGCTTGTGTGAGTAGATGCGGTCGAACCCGGACCGTCCTAGCAACCTAAGTCGGGGAGCCATTGTGTAGGTTTCGGGCGAAGTGAGTTGATTCACCGTTCGGGACCGATTAGGCTACCCCACCCTATGCTTCGATATGGCCTGAGATCCATTTCTTCGAGAATGCGGGAGGCCATAGAGCTCGGGAACCAGTTAGAACCCACCTACTTGCATACATGACATCGTAAGAAGGGTTGACAATTGGATGACAATGTAATGGTTTGTCCTTGGAGTTCAGGACTATTTCCCTGTAACGTTTTCATAGTTCTTGTTGTAACTAGGCTGTTTCCTATTGTAATAGATGGCTAGCAGTGCAGTCAACCGCCTCCTCCGCAAAGAAATTCGGGTGTACAAACCTTTGGACCCAAAATTGGTACTAGACCACTGGTTTACCTTGTATAACCCAGAGGAGCAAGCCTTTATCCAACAAAAGATCGGCCCCGTCCTCTCACTGACTAAGACAGAGGCGAATTTGCCTATGGTCCGGGCCATGCTCCAGTTATGGGAGATCGAGCCTGCAGCTTTCTTCATCGGACCACATGAGATCACCCCTACCCTGGAAGAGTATACCCAGTTGCTACAGGCTCCAGCACTGACTGATCAGATTTACGCGCCAGACCTTGAGGCCAGGCCAGCCGGTACGTTCAGCAGACTACTGGGCATTCGCAAAACAGCAGTCAACAAAGCCTTGGTAGACTGTAAAGCCTGGTTTATTGCCCGAGAAGACAATGGGGACAGAAAGGACATCTTGTGCGGAGACCCTAAGACTTACAGACAGAGAAGGGTAAAAGCCTTCATTTTGACTGCCTTCGCCACTATTTTGTTCCCCGCTGGAACTTTCTATATTCACTACCGGGTTGCAGAGCTGGTAACCCAATTCCTGGAGGGAAAATCTTACATCCCGGCTCTACTGGCTGAACAGATCCGAAATCTGAATTTCCTCAAGAAGAAGGGTCATGGGATCCTCCGCTCCAGCATCAACCTTCTGCTGATATAGTTCGTAAGCCACCTCAAATGCTTCGGGCTGAACATGGTCAGGAAAACCCTAGCCCAGCAGGTGGATCTCGTGGATTCTTGTATAGAAAAGGTAAAGTTACCCGACGACATCACCAGCCACAGTTGGGTGGATCTACTTAGAAGCCTTAGCGCTAAAGATATCCTATGGACAGCCAGGTGGAGTCGCTGTGATAATATCATCTTGACTTGCAGTAATTTCCAAGCAGTGCCGTTAATCGGGATCAATGGATGTATTGGATATCACCCATTCAGTGGTCCGCCAATTCGGTACTATCCAAGATATAGTTTATCGGCCTTCGCTCGAAGCAGTCACCTTTGAGTATCAAGATCCAAACCTGTTGGTAGCCGAGAAATTTGCTAAGTTGGCAGAGGTCAAAGCACTTTGGGAAGCCAGAATCGAAAGCCCGAATGTGGACCTTGGCGAGTTAGATGGCGAAGTGGGAAAACACCGAGCCGCTAGAGAGTTTATAATCCACCAGCTATACCAGACAGGGAAGAGAGCATATCGGGTTCCACACGTCACCCAACCAAGGCCAGACAAGATAAATCCAGAGACCGAAGTCTACCTGGAGCAGTCAAGGCCCGAATGGAAGTATACTTCGAAACTGCGGGTTATAAGAAAGACATCTGGAAGGGACGCTTCAAGGAGTCCAACCAAAGGAACAAGGCCTTGGAAGCACAATTGGAGAAATGCCAAGACAAGGTCAAGGAGCTAGAAGCTATCATCAATAGAAAATCTGAGCCTCCACAACAGGAAACTAAAAGAGCTAGGAAGTAGAGCGTTATTTGTAATCTTTTATTTTGATTATTGAACTCTAGAATTGAAGTTTCAATATTACATTGTCAATCAGTTGTCAGCCCTTCTACTTTTAGCATCCGTGTGAGCATCTTGTGTGAGCATCTTGTTTACATATTTATATCCGTATGAGCATCTTGTTTACATATTTACTAAAAAATAAGAACAACCAATAAAAATAAAGAAAGAAAGAAAATTGAAGAGTTACTAACAATAAGAGATCTTTTCAAGGTCCTAAAAGTTGCTTATAAATGGTCAGCTTAACCTAAAGCTCATAGTCACTTGCTCTAAATAACCAAAGACCTCTATAACCAACAAAAGACCCCATTAACTTCAAAAGGTCTCCTCGTATCTTGATTTAAGCCTCGAAACGTAAAACGTCCCAACACCCTCCAACCCTAAAAGCTGCACTTGAAGTTTCCTTTCCACCAAAAGTCATCTAAACCAGACACAGAGTTTTTAGTACACTTTCAAAGTAGCTATGGTCAATTATCAACGAGGGTATAAAGAAGACTACTCCAAAACCTTGAGTCTTAAGACCAAATCGCTTGTTCAAATTGACAACAGTACATAAGGACACCATGAGAAGTGGAGAACATAGGCAAAGTTAATAAAATGGAAGGGTATCTTGGTTTAAAAGGTTTAAGATGACAAGAGGCAAACCATGTCCCAAACACTAACCCTTAAACACTTGAGAGTTGAGTGTTATTAATGTGAGGTTTTGGACTCATTCCTTAAAGGAGGTCTATCTTGAATTTGATACGTTAAATCAAGATAATGTTAGGCATTCATCTTTGCTACCCTAAACACAATCATCCTTTGATAAACAAGAGTTTCAAAATTGAACCTCACCATCAACCACCCCACGATGGAATACTTGGGAAGATAGAGACATCAATAGTGCTTGCCCTAGTTGCAACAATTCAAAATTTTAGCCGTAGATAATTTATTTGAGATGAAGAGAAGTCCACATTCTTAGAAAATACACATGAACCACATGAAATGATCACCATTGGGCCTAAAGGAAAAGAAAAGAAAAGAAAATGGAAAAAAGAGAATGAATGAAAAAAAATGAAAATGACGAATGAAAATGAAAGAAAAAGAAGGAAAAGAAAAAGAAAAGAAGAAAAATGAGAAAAGCCTACAAATGTAGCTAAACCTATAAAAAGCCCAACAACACTTGAAAAATACCAGGGCCAAATACGAGAGTAGTTCAAAGATATACTACCATTTTCGAAGACTTCTCCAAATCATTGAAAATAACTTATCTTAAGCAAAAATTGCTAGGGCAAGTACTATTCCAGTTCTTTTTCTCAAAGTTTCTTGACTTACAAACCCAAGTTGAAATGACGATTCTTTCAAAAAAAAAAAAAAACCATTAACATACTTTTCTGAAACCAATAACCAAAAGAGCCTAAATTGCATTACAAAGTATCAAAAAGTCCTAACGGATTAAAGCGTATTACTTACAAGAAAGACCATAATTTTTGGAGTAGAAGTCAAGAGTGACATCTAAGCCGAGAGATTGTAAGGAAGTCCTCTTAGATTAAACCAATTAAAAACAAGATATCCAGTTATAAATGGAATGAGGGAATTTACTCATTGGCATTGTTTAACCTTAAGTACTGATGTTCCCCAAGAAGAAGATATGAGTCTTGATTACAAGAAACCCCTCAAGAGATGATTGATTAAGCTAAGACAACACTTTGTTTCTAGGATTAAATCAAAACCTCTAAGAAAAATGAGGCAAAAGAGTAAGCGATTATTGAGCAGTAGGGAATGCTTACCCTTTATTTGTATTTGTAGGAGCCTTGTCAGATTCTTTACTCGTTAGAAATGCTCACTAAAAAAAAAAAAGGAACACTTTAATATTTTTCCACATTATCCTTAGGTTTCAAAAGACCATTTTTTTTGAAAATTTGCAGAAAAATTTTAGTTATCACTTGTTCAGAAGTCTTAAGTCATCTTGCATTTGATTGTTATTGAAAAAAAAAAAATGAATAAGATTCTCACTTAGGATATTCTTCCTTTAATGGGGTAGTCAGCTCAAAGAGGGGCACTCCCCTAGATCTCTCGAGGTTAGCCCACATGGGGCACCTTTTGAGCCATCATTTTCAATTAGGTCAGTCAGCTCTTGGAGCACTTTCCTAAAAATCAATCTAAGGGTTAGTCAGCCCAATATGGGCACTTTCCCCGAAAAAAAAAAAAAAAAAAAAAAAACCTTGTTCTCATGGTCAGCCCATAGGGGGCACCTTTTGAGACAAGTCTAATTCAAGGTTAGGCAGCCCATAGGGGGCCCTTTCCTAAAAATTTCCATTCTAGGTTAGGCAGCCCATAGGGGGCCCTTTCCTAAAAACCTTGTTCTCAGGGTCAGCCCATAGGGGGCACTTTTTGAGACAAGTCTAATTCAAGGTTAGGCAGCCCATAGGGGGCCCTTTCCTAAAAATTTCCATTCTAGGTTAGGCAGCCCATATGGGGCCCTTTCCTAAAATTCTTCAATCCAGGTTAGGCAGCCCATAGGGGGCCCTTTCTTAAAAACCTTGTTCTCAGGGTCAGCCCATAGGGGGCACTTTTTGAGACAAGTCTAATTCCAGGTTAGGCAGCCCATAGGGGGCCCTTTCCTAAAAACCTTGTCCTCATGGTCAGCCCATAAGGGGCACTTTTTGAGGCAAATTTCGATTCTAGGTTAGGCAGCCCATAGGGGGCCCTTTCCTAAAAACCTTGTCCTCATGGTCAGCCCATAAGGGGCACTTTTTGAGGCAAATCTTCAATTCCAGGTTAGGCAGCCCATAGGGGGCCCTTTTCTAAAAACCTTGTCCTCATGGTCAGCCCATAAGGGGCACTTTTTGAGGCAAATCTTCAATTCCAGGTTAGGCAGCCCATAGGGGGCCCTTTCCTAAAAACCTTGTCCTCATGGTCAGCCCATAGGGGGCACTTTCTGAGGCAAATTCTCAATCCTAGGTTAGGCAGCCCATAGGGGGCCCTTTCCTAAAAACCTTGTCCTCATGGTCAGCCCATAAGGGGCACTTTTTGAGGCAAATCTTCAATTCCAAGTTAGGCAGCCCATAGGAGGCCCTTTCCTAAAAACCTTGTCCTCATGGTCAGCCCATAGGGGGCACTTTCTGAGGCAAATTCTCAATCCTAGGTTAGGCAGCCCATAGGGGGCCCTTTCCTAAAAACCTTGTCCTCATGGTCAGCCCATAGGGGGCACTTTTTGAGGCAAATTTCCATTCTAGGTTAGGCAGCCCATAGGGGGCCCTTTCCTAAAACTTTCTACCTCAAGGTTAGCCCATAGGGGGCACTTTTCGAGGCATTTTATCAAAGGTTAGTCAGCCCATGAGGGGCACTTTCCTAAACCCTCCCGATTAGTCAGCTCTCGGGGCACTTTTCGGTCATATTTCTTTCCAAGGTTGCAAGTCTGATAAGACGCTTCCTATCATCCTTTCTCATACATTTCTACTCAAAGCTTGAGATATGTCCTGTCGCCAATTAGTTAGCTCATAAAGCACTTTTTGGAGAAGGAACATTACCTCGAATCATTTGGAACATCTTCAAATCGTAGGATTATCAGCTCTTGGGGCATTTTCCTACCAAAACCTAATTTAGGAGGCCAAAAATGGCGTCTTTTGTTTGTCTTTGTAGTTAAGTTTTTCAAACTTTACTACAAAGAGGGGCAGCTGTAAACACCCCATTTTTGCCCTAGGAATCAATAATTTTCAATAATAATCAATTTTCAATTTTTCCTAATTTTTCCCAATTTTTCCTTAATTTAGCATAAATAATAAAAATATTCAAAAAATGAAAATAAATAGGAAAACACTTCAATTTTGAAAAATGATTTTAGAAATAGCAATAATGAATAATAAATAATTTTTACAAATTTTTGAAATTTCAAAAAAATACAAAAAAATAAAAAAATTGCATCGCATATGTACAATTTGCGATGTAAATAAAATCGGGAAATTGGGCCAGCTCAGCTGGCTCGTGTGTGTGCATGGGAACCGTGTGAAGGCTGAAGGTCGCGAGTTCGAATCCCCCCGCAGGCGCTCGGCAAAATTTTTTCGTTCTTTTCCCTGGAGCTGCCACGTGGCAGCATGTGATTGGCCGAGGGAAGTCACGCGCGTCGCGCGTGATGGTCTTCTTCGCGAGCCCAGCCGGAGGAAAAAATCCGATAGAAGTCCGACAAAGGCGAAATCGGCCGTTTTCTTTTTAATCTTCTAGATTAAAGTCGAGATAAGGCCAAATCCATCAGATAAACCAAAGGAGCACAAGAGATTAACATCAAATCGCCGGGATAAAATCGAATCTAAGAAACGGAAAAATATGGGTTTATCTAAATCGGCCGATTCGAGCTTATCCAAGAGGAGTTCGAGGTGCCTATAAATAGAGGAGAACAGGAGGAAGCCAAAGCACGAAAAAACACGAAGAAAAAGTGAGAGAAAGGGAGAGAAAGGAGTGAATCGGAGTACGCCGGAGGAACTTGAAGCCGAGACCATCGATCGGAGTTGGAGCAACCGCTAGGAGGCGATCTGGGAGTAAACCGCCACCACCATCGATTCAGCACCTCCGAGAAGCTAGGATTCGACACTTCACCCGCCGCAAACGACCGCCGGAACGCCGTGAACGAGCCAACCTCGCCGCCGTGACCGATCCGACCCGACCCGACCCGCGCACCGACCCGGATCCAGGTAAGTCGGATTTTTCCGGATTTTATATTTATTTTATTTAATTTATTTATTTGGTTTATTTATTTATTCCGAATTTGTTATTTATTATTTATTATTTGTTTAGTCATTTATTTATTTGTTTTTGTTTTATTTTCAATAAATAGGAAAAATGTAGAAATTAGATTTTTCTAGAATTAAGAAAAATGTAAAAAAAATAATAATAAAATAAATAAAATTTAAAAAAAATAATAATAAAAGAATAAAAAAATAAAAAAATTAGAATAAAATAATAAAAAAATTAGGAAAAATAATAATAAAACTTTAGATTTCAAAATAGGATAGATAATAACTTAGGATAAAATGTTCTAGCATAAAAATTACAAAAAATTATAAAAAAATCACAAAACTTATAAAAAATCACAAAAATCATAAAAATCATAAAAATTAAAAAAAAATAAAAAATTATGAAAATAGAAGAAAAATTAAGTTTTAACACTTAGAAAAATCCTTTTCTTCAAATAAACTCAAAATTGATGTTTTCCTTCAAAATCATTTTCAAAAAAATCAAATTCAAAGTTTAGGCTTAGAAGTTTTAGAAAAATCCCAAAGACGTTAAGAACTTAAATCAAAAGAGTTTGCAAAATTAAAATTCATCAACAAATCTAAATTTTTTCAGAAAAGCGAACTACGGCTTGTTTGATCCTGAGTAGCAGGTACGTAGGCACCCATTCGGGTCAACCCCTAAAATGTATGAAAAATCATTTTCTCAAAATAATTCCAAAACATAATAAAAAGTAACAGAAACACCATGAAACACATTTCTAAAGATGAACAGTTTTAGGAGATTAGGTGGTAACCGTAAAGGTTTTAATAGGTTAGCCTCCGGACTTAGAAGCTCTGGTTTTCCCTTTTCCTCTTTTCACAAAAACGAGAAGAGGAAAGAACGACGACTAGTGGTCCAAATTAAGACTAATCCGCTCCTTTAGTCTTAATTCAATTTTCCCAACAACAGTTGGGTGGCGACTCCAAAAATTAAACGAAATTCCTAACTCAAGTCGAGGATCTAGATTAGATGAGCATAGGGTCTAGTTTAGATCGGATTAGGAATGGGAATTCAAAAATTAGACTCGACAGTGACTTACGCAATTTGCAGACCTTGCCAGAAGTCGAGACGTGAAAACCAGGAGGCAACTTCATGTAGACTTCCTCTTGAAGATCTCCATGAAGAAAAGCATTATGGACATCCGTCTGATGCACTTCCCAAGTTTTTGCCGCTGCCACTGCTAAAAACATTCGAACAGTAGTCATCTTGGCAACGGGAGCAAAAGTCTCAGTGTAATCGATCCCTTCCACTTGACGATTGCCTAACACCATGAGTCGGGCCTTATAACGTTCCACAGTGCCATCTGAAAGATATTTGATCTTGTATACCCACTTACAGCCGAGAGCTTTCTTATTGGGAGGCAAATCAGCGATATCCCAAGTTGCATTATTTTCCAATGCTTGGATTTCTTGTTGCATTGCCTCGCGCCACCGTTTATGCTTCACAGCTTCAGAGAAAGTGATTGGCTCACGGTCTGCACTTATTGCTGCAAGAAAAAGACGATGTCGCAAAGCAAATTGAGCACAATTCACATAGTGTGCAATAGGATGAGCCGTACCTGAGAGATGCTGTGGTGTGGATGACGAGGAGGATGGACTCAAGTTTTTGACTGCATGAGTAACATAATCGCGCAACAAAACTGAAGGTTGCTTGTGCCTATGTTCGTGACCCAATAGTTCTCCGTCGACAACCTCAGCACCCTGTTCCGCAACCTGGTCCAGGGTACCAGCCTGACGACCCTGCTCCTCTTCCTGTTCGAAGTCCCATTCAAGTTCTGTTTCTGGTGGAAAGACGTTATCAATGTGTCTCCCCCTTGCTACCAAGCTAGCCTCATCTGGTGAATCAATATCAGCAATCTTACACCTAGAGGACGGAGCAAATGGAAATTCTGTCTCGAAAAATTTCACATCTCGTGAAACAAAGAATTCATGTGTTTCTAAATCATACAGCTGCCATCCCTTTTGCCCAAACGGATAACCAACAAAGATACACCGTCTACTTCTATTGTCAAATTTGTCTCCCGATCTCCCTTGTTTATGAGCGTAGCATAATGATCCAAAAATTCTTAGATGGTCATACGCAGGTTCCCGTCCATAAAGAATACTATAAGGAGTTTTTCCATTCAGAACTGATGAAGGTGTTCGATTTATTGAGTAACCAGCAGTTAGAACACATTCACCCCAAAACGAAATAGGGAGACAGCCTTGAAAGCGTAGAGCTCGAGCCACATTTAATATGTGTTGATGTTTTCTTTCTACCCGACCGTTTTGTTGTGGTGTCCCAACACAAGATGTTTGAAAAAAAATGCCATTTTCAAGAAAATAAGTTTTCATGCAAGTAAATTCCGTTCCATTATCGCTTCTCACAATTTTTACTTGTTTATTAAACTGTCGTGCAATAATGGAAAAGAATCTTTCCATGGCTTTAGAGACCTCCTTCTTATCAACAAGCAGATATATCCACACAGCTCTAGAGTAATCATCAACAATAGTTAAAAAATATGATGCTCCACAAGAAGAGATTGTTCTATAAGGACCCCACAAATCGCAATGTATCAATTCAAACATTTCAGATGCTCTAAAATCACTAAGAGAAACTTTTTCTCTAGTTTGTTTCGCTCTTTGACAAATCTTACAACATTTATTCAAACTATTATTCTTAGTAGGATCCACAACTGGAAGCAACTTGGTAACCTTCATAGACGGATGACCCAGACGTTGATGCCAAAAATCGAGTGATCCCATCGTATCTGCTTTCATTGCTTTAATTCTTGGTGTCCCTTTGAAATAGTAGAGTCCATCCCGATGTTCACTTGCACCAATCAGCATCCTCGAAGATCGGTCCTGTATTACACAAAGGTTGTCAATGATTTTAATTTTACAATGGGATTGATCTATGAGTTGCGACACATAAATCAAATTGCAGGTTAATCCAGGCACATATAAAACATTTTCAAGAAAAAGATTTTCATCAAGATAAATTGTCCCTTCTTTGGTGGCTAGAGCACTGCTCCCATTTGGCAACCCCACGGAACACTGCAGAACTGTCTGCAAGTTATACAAGCTACTCAGATTTCCCGTCATATGGTTCGTTGCTCCCGTGTCAATTATCCAGGACATGTGCTTACCAGTCATTTTTTCACCTCCAAATGTTTTTTTATTTACCAGCTTTACAAGTGCCTCCCATTGCTCATTGCTCAGACCAAGCGATCCAGGTCTATCACCTTCGGCATTGTTCATCGAGGAAGAACTACCTCCTGTGGTCTGAGCAGCGTTGGCACGCACCGAACCAGACCCCCGTCCAGCTCCTTGTCCTGTTCTTTGTTGGGGCAATTGTTGTCCTTTACCACGTCCTCCGCTTTTCCCTTCGTTCTAGAATCTATCGCCCCACCATTCCGGATATCCAATCAAGGCAAAGCAGTTGTCAGCCTCATGCCCTTTGCGTTTGCAATGTGTACATACCATGTTCTTATCCTTCCCATCTCCTCGAGTACGAGCTGCAAAAGCCATCACTTCCCCACGTTCATCCTTTCCATGAGAAATAGCTTTCACTCGTTCTTCTTGGATAAGCATCGAGTACACTTTATTCAGGTTAGGCAACGGATCTTGAGCCAAAATGTTAGAATGAACAGTCCCATATATTGTTTCTTCTAATCCCATGAGAAAAGTATGCACCTTTTCCTCTTCTCGATTTTTTTCTAACACAGTCCTGAGATCACATGTGCATCCTCCACACTTGCACGTCGGCAGCTATTCGTAGTTGGCCAATTCATCCCACAGTTGTTTGAGTTTGCCATAATAACTGACAATACTCATTCCTTTCTGCTTGCACTCGACAAGGTTTGATTTCAGCTGCTGTATTCTAGGTCCATTCACCAATGAGAAACACTCTCGTATATCATCCCAGAGGTCTTGCGCAATCTCTACATGTGAGATTGTTGATCTAAGGCTGGGCTCGATAGTATTTCGGATCCAAGACACCAACAACGAGTTGATTGTCCACCAATCTTCAAGGTCTGCAGAGTCCTCATCAGGTCTCGTGATTGTTCCATTAACAAATCCGAATTTCTTCCTCGCTCTCAAGGCCGTTCTCAATGAGCGAGACCACTCGTCATAATTCTCCCCCTTCAACTGGACCTGAGTTATCAGAAGTCCAGGATTGTCGAGGGACATAATGTCATATGGTGATATGGTCTTTCGTTTGAAGTTTCCATCATCGCCAGAGTTCATCTTTACTGTTTGTTTTTTTTCAAACAAATCAAGATGCGATTTGCTACTCTGATACCATGACAAGATTTGGAAAATTGATTTCGTTATTATTTCCTGTGTCTCCTTTCTTCCACATGTTAAATATATATATACAAGAGAATTTCCTAAACTGACTCCTACGAATTAGCTAAGTCAATAACAAGCATATCTCAATATCTATCTACCTAAATTACAAAGATTACAAGGATATTTATCTACCTAAATTACAACGATCACAGATATCATAATTGTGGAGAGCATAAGCTGGCCGACAGGAGATACACGGCCATGTACACGACTGTGTACTTTGGCCGTGTACGTTTCTGTGCACATTCTGGCAGTGATACACGACCGTGTACACAACTGTGTACTTTGGCCGTGTACTCTTCTGTGCACATTATGTTAGTGATACACGACCGTGTACACAACCGTGTACGTTTCTGTGGATTTGCTGGACTCCACACACGACCGTGCCTTAAAACACAAACATACACAATAAACAATATTCAAAGTTCAACTCAACTCAATTATTTTAAGAAATATGGTATTATTTTAATCAAAATAATCTAAACTTAAATTAAATGTAATTGATATTTGAATTGAATTAATTAAGTTAAATATCATAAAATTTTAATTTAATTAAATAAACTCCTCAAATTACTTCGATTTGATGTCAACTTAACTATTATTAAACGGCATTTTAGGAAATATCGATTTAGACTGAATAGATGGGAAGTAGATTTATCATATTCACTCCTCTAATTGGACAAGACTTCTGGTAAGCCAGAGTGATACGACTTAAAAAAAGTTAAAGAAGTGCTGAAGCACAGCGAACTTCAGCCCCTAAAGTAGCTTTTCCAAACTTACAAGCTCCTATTTTTTCAATTCCGGATTGCTACGAAATGACGAAATGACAAAAGATTTTTTGCAAGATTAACTAGACATCGGTAATGCCGGATTAACATGGACACCGTTATTACGGCCTCCGTGCATCAGTACACAGTATTGCAAAGTCTGCAACTTGGTGAATTCACAACGGTAGAAAAGTACTGATACCGGGGGCCCGATTGCATGAACTGCACGAAAACTAAAGTTTTTGGTATTTACGTATCCGAGTTAGAAAAAGTCAATCACTATCAACTGCTATTCGATCCGTGTGAGCGAAGCGTATGTGAGTCCTATGCCCATCACTCTAGGTATTGGTTTTTAGGTTTTAACATCAGTCTGTTTTATAACATTCAATAATTATCTTAGAATATAAATCTTAATGGGTAGTTCTATTTTAATTTTATAGTATTGGAATTTTGATAATAAATTTTTTGGCAACATGTTAATATTTCCACAATTTTGTAATTAGTATATTATGCAATACTATTACAAAATTACTATCTATTTTCATTTTTTTTTGTTTCTTTTTTGATAGTAGTATCCTAAAACTTATCTTCTATTTCGAGTATAAATTCTATTGTGGTAGCATGTATGAACATATTGTAATTATACTTCATTTTGAGAGAGTAAGTCTCAAAAAATAATACCTAAAATCCACCCAAATAAGGTAGAATAGAGTACAATTTCTAGTAACGTCGCGCACTCACCCATTTTCCTAATACATATAGGGTTCATAATAAAAGAAAAAAAATCATAAAAATCCCTTGTCATAGCATGAATAGATATAAGATAAATAAAATATAAATTTCTATGTTGTACCTAATGTTATAAGTATGAATTTTAAATATTTAAAGTGATAATCTATCTTATGGTAGTGTTTGGTTGGCATTGGAATCCGGCACTGGATTGGACAAAATTTTTTGTCCTCCGGTTGGTTGCCATCCTTGAAGCAAGTACTGGACTAAACACGAATATGGTACTGGACTAAATCAGATATATTAGTACCGTGTATAATTCGGGACAAAAAATTCGGCACTGGACTGGACAACCCAATATTTGCGAAATTCCGAAATCGCCCCTTAATTATCTCGTTTTACTTTCCCTTCCGTATTGGTTCTGTAAAATTTGGGTATTCCGTCACTTTCTTCCTTCACTGTTCTACAATTTTTTCTCCCATCGTGCAACTGCTTCGGAGGAGGAACAACGCCAGCTCATCAGCGCCGGTCCTTCCACCATCAAGTTTATATGCTTCCATCTCTTCTCAAATCCTTCCTTCCTTGTCTTGCTTAAGGGATAGGGTTTAGGTTAATGGATTTTGATTTAGGTTTTAGGGTTAGGGTTTAGGTTAATGTTCCTCGCAGCTGGTTGATCATCTCGTGAGCAGCTGTCAAGTCACTAATTAGGTTGCCGACCCTTCTCTCGTTAAGGACATCAAAAGGGCGGTTTTGATCCCCATTGTTGTACGATCTCAGGTCGGTCATTTTGTGGAAGCACATATTCTGGAAGCAGTTGGGGTTGACTATGTCGACGAAAGCGAGGTACTTTCGATTGCGAATGGAGATAATTTTGTCAATAAGCATAATTTCAAGACCCCGTTTATATGTGGATGTAGGAATTTAGGTGAAGCTCTACTGGTTTCAAGATCATGCTATCTAAGCTGTTCAAGAAGCTCATGGAGGCATTTTCCGACAAGGGAATCGACTATAGCCAGTTTCAGGGGCTGTAACAGATCCTGCTGATAAATTATAATATTCCTTTTATGTAAGTGAGCTTGAATAAAAGCCATGGCTAAGGAGTTGCCATGTTTGTATACTCATCATCTTGTTCGTAATGGTATTGTAGAATAATGAAGTGTAATTAGGTGGACTATAATCGATGGCTTGTCTTTCATCTGACAACAGTTTGTGTACTGCCTTATTCCTCATCAACGTATCATGGTAGTGGCATGTTACTGCCTAAAGGTAATAGTGGTTGACGATTTGCGTGTTGTGTTAATGTTAGTAAAACTAATACTAGTAACTTTTGTGGCAGATATGGCTTTGTCTGGAAATGTTGGTTTGCTTTTTCGCATTTTACGGGTTTGTATTGAGGAGAATTAGGGAAGGCGCTGCGATAATTAGGACACAAGGTGATCTTCTAGGTTCTGTAATGGGAGAGATAAGGATGTTGAACAACATGGATGAGGATGAGGTTTTTGCGTTCTCGAAAAGGATCGGTGCCCCTTATGATCTCATCGTGCAGATGAAACAAATGGGGCGGCTTCCCGGCGTGCATTTTGCTGCTGGAGGTATCGTGACACCCGCAAATTTTGCACTTATGATGCAGCTTGGTTGTGATGGTGTGTTTGTTGGACTGGATGTTTTTAACTGCCTTGATCCGTATAAGCATGTGAGGGCAATTATAAGGGCTGTTAGGCATTATACAGATCCAAGGGAGTTGGCCGAGTCTAGTTCTGGGTTGGAGGATTCCAAGGCTGTTAGGCATTTGTTATACAATCTTTTTTGTGTTAAAAGTAGTTCGTCTTGCAGGTGATTCGCGTAATCATAGGGTATATAGATTTTATGTTCACGTTCGTCATCTTGACTAATAATGTGTTAGTAATGCGTCGAAGTATAAGCTGTAATTCATGAGTTGTAATATCTTTTGTCCGAGTTTTCTCATGACTCATTGTTATAAGTTTAACTTGAAGGAATGTAGTGTGTGGCTATCTTACAAATTTACTCAAGTGCAATTCAACTACAAGTGAGTTGAACTTGAATTTTAAGTCATTTGAGTATTTTAATTAAGCTGGAGTTTTATGATATTTGAGCTCAAAATTTTAAATTTGATTGAGTCCGAGCTTTGATTCTTTTGCTTGAATTCGAACTTGAATTCCATGCTACGTGATCTTGATTTGAAACATTTACGGCTCTAGTGTATAGAAGCATGTCTTATCATCGATCTTTTATCTTCATTAAGTTTTATGGGATCCTATTTCTTTAAACTAACCTGTCAATGCCAAAGGCACATGATAGCAATGTTCTTGATTTAGGTTTATTGTGAAATAGAAAAGGAACGCACTTTCATCCATATAACTACTGTCCTCATTACTAGTAAGAGTTTAAATACTTGTAACATGAGATATGTCATCCTGGACATCAAAATGGTAGGACAACTAAATCTTCAAGCAACCTAGGAAAAGATATTGTTATAGAGGAAGAACGAACCCCCTGATATCACTATCTAGAGGAGGAAGGGACAACCTCATATTGTTGTCTACAACTAAACAAAGCCTAGTCTTCAAGGAGAGCTACCAACACCAAGCCATTTTGTCCCTTGCTCCCTAGGATTTTCCTGGAACTGAAACTTCCAACCTCGTCTTTCTTACCCTTCTCCACGACATTTGGGTAGACCTAAGAAGATGCGCTTAGAAGATACAAAGCCTACTTTAAGAGCATTAACTCATCCCAATTAACATATATACACTCAATTGACCACTCGGCCATCCTGACTTTATTGATATTATGTAGCATATGATGTTGTCCATTATGTTTTGCATTATGAAAATGATCTTTCGATCCCCAACGTTACACTTATGGGTCTTTCCTTTGATATTTCCAATAGATCATGAATCAGCATAGATTTCTGATTTGTCTTCTTGGATGGAGAGTCTATATCAATATGCTTACAATGGTGGCAGCTAGTTTCTATTATATAAACTTTGTTTTGAATAGGAGAGTATAGAGGGGTGTATTGAATGAGCGAGCAATAGCTAGAT
Organism: Laguncularia racemosa; assembly: GCA_037954665.1. Taxonomy (NCBI): domain Eukaryota; kingdom Viridiplantae; phylum Streptophyta; class Magnoliopsida; order Myrtales; family Combretaceae; genus Laguncularia; species Laguncularia racemosa. The sequence continues at coordinate 4,625,738 of JBBMOL010000011.1, forward strand.
ATGAAACACATCGAGAGGTGATTGATTCACTCATTAATGGGAGTGATACAAATTGTTTATGGGAGTTAAGGATGTGTAGGAATAGTTTTGCACATATTTGTGAACTCATTAGGGTACAAGGGGAAATGCGTTGTAATGGAAGAGCAACGGTTGAAGAACAAGTTGCGATTTTTCTAAACATCCTTACACATCATACAAAAAATAGGAGTATTCAAGTCAGATTTCGTAGATCAGGTGAGACTGTTAGTAGAAATTGCCATCAAGTGTTAGCTGTTGTGTTAAGGTTACAAGATATCCTACTTGCAAAACCCGACCCAGTACCAGAAGATTGCATTAACGAACGGTGGAAATGGTTTAAGGTAATACAATTAATCTTTTCGATACCTTCAGTTAATCAACGATGGTCATGATTACTTATATTACAATACAAATTTATTTCTGTTTCTTTGGGAACATATTAGGGTTGCCTTGGAGCATTAGATGGTACATACATTGCCGTTACGACACCGGTTGCAGATAGACCTAGGTATCGAACAAAGAAAGGGCATCTTGCAATAAATGTCATGGGTGTATGTGATCGTGACATGAAATTTATCTACATATTGGCTGGCTGGGAAGGGTCTGCATCAGATTCTAGAGTATTACGTGATGTAGTCATTCGATCTAATGGATTGAGAGTTGCACCTAGTAAGCATTTTAAAAAAGAAAAATGTTTTCATTTTATCTATCCAGTTGAAATTTTTCATGTAAATTTATGTGGTTACATTTCGTTGTAGGTTCATATTATCTAGTGGATGGTGGATATTCCAATGCACCAGGATTCCTTTCCCTTTTTAGAGGGAGGCGTTATCACATTCAAGAGTGGGTTACAAGTCAACGTAGGCCTCAAAATCGTGAGGAATTATTTAACTATAGACATGCAAGGGCAAGAAATGTTGTTGAGAGATGTTTTGGAATTTTGAAGAAACGATGGGGTATTCTAAGGAGTCCATCATTTTATCCCATCAAAATACAATGTCGAATGATTCTAGCTTGTTGTCTACTAGACCCATTCGAGCACGCAGTAATTGAAGGAGATGAAGTTCCAATTGGAGAAAATGGAATTGATGCAATTGAAACAGTAGAACCTACTGAGGCATGAACTAAGATGAGGAATACCTTAGCACAAGAGATGTACGATGAATGGAGGGCATGCCATAGGAACTAGAATGTCACTGATTGTTGTACTTTCTTTGATTATGTATCTTGGATCAGTGTCAGTATTGATTTTTCGTTATTTTTATATTATTGAAATCATTTGGTTGTCTAATTTTCAATTTTATGTTGTAATGCAACTTGAAATATTCTTTCCACTATTTGTATGCATGAATTACATTTTATTTGTTTGGTTTTTGCCTTACACTATGGATTCGTTTACAGTCATGGATAGTAGAGATAAAAAAACTAGACGTTCTTGGAGCCAAGTTGAGGAAGATACGTTATTGATGGTGCTGGAGGAGTTAGTCGTTGAAGGATACAAAGGAGAAAATGGCAGTTTTAAGAATGGGGCGCATGAAGCAGCTTTAAAAAGAATGAAAAACCACATTCTAGAAATCAATCTCAATGTCAAACAAATTATTAACAAAATGAAGAGGTGGTCAATGAAACTGGCAGAGGTTGTTGACATGATAAATACTAGTGGATTTGGGTGGGATGATGCCAAAAAATGTGTTATTGTTGATAATGATGCAGTTCTTGCTGAATACATAGAGGTAAAATCAACATTATGTTTATTTTGAAATAAGCTCATTTTTTATACATTAATTCTTTGTTGTTATAATAACTATTTCTATTGTTTTGTAAAAACATCCAAAGGTTGCTAATCATGCCAACAAGGAATTTAAAGAGTTTGAAAAACTTCAAGGAATTTTTGGAAATGATAGAGCAACTGGCAAAAGGGTTGAAACACCATCAGATGTGATACAGGACTTGCAAAATGAGGGTGAGGATACTTTTGATGAAGAAATGGAGTCAGAACAAGTGCCACAGTCTACTGAAGCCTCCAGCTATGCCTCACGTGATCTATCTGTGCGACCGACTCGCAAGCGTCCGATGGCAGAATATGCTGCAGAATTTATATCTACGTTTCAATAGAGCATTAGAGATGTTAGGAGTGATTTTTCTTTACTTGCAGGAAAAATTGCTAATCCTCTTAGGGACGATATTGTTACAGAGTTGAAAACGTTAGGATTGTCGGAAAATGAAGAGTTGGATGTTCTTATACAAATGGCGACAAATCCATAGTATGAGAAGTTTTTTTGGAGGCTCGAAGGAGAACAATGCCTAGCATTTGTTAGGTGAATTATTGGTTGATTTAAAACATATTTGTAGTATTTATGTAATTGAGACTTCTTTCATTGGCTTTGTATTATCGAACCTCTCTACCCTGGTTTAGTACCTTGTATGGTTAAATCAGTTTTTGGATTTTGTTTAAGTTGTAACCTCATGTATCTCCTGCAATAGAGTTGGCAAGTTTTCTATCAGATGTAGTTGGCCGGTCATAATCATAGAAACTATTTTGACTATTGAAACGTATGATTATTATCTTATCTATGTCATTTATGCCTTGTCCTTATGAAATATAAAAATGATTGATGTTCTATTCTAATCGATCTAATTTGTGGATGGATTTTCTAATTTTCAGGTCCTTCAATGACTTATTTAAAGTGATTGATGGATATGTGGATGGTTCAGTGTAAAAGTATTTCATGTTTTCAGTGACATATTCAAAATCATAAATAATGTATTATTTCATTAAATATAACATATTTCCTATAATATTTAATATTATATATTAACCTTCAAATCATTTTTTTTATAATAATATGAAATATATAAAAATAACTATGATATAAGCAAAAATGGCAAAATTGTCAATTTTACTCTGTTCAGTCCAGTACTTTGCAATTTCAAACACTGGACAGCACAAAAGCTTTCTCCAAGGCAAAACAGTCAAATTACCTATGTTCAATTCAGTACTTTGCAATCCAAACACTGAATAGCACAAAAATCCTTGTCCAGTACTGAACAAACCAAATGTGGTACAAAAATTTTTTTTGTCCAGTCCTTCTTTTTTAGTCCAGTCCAGTACTCTTTGTTCTGTCCAGTACCAGTAACCAAAAGGTACCTATGTTTCTTTAAAACTATTATGAAGTTTGAACCAGTAAAATCTATAGGTTTTCAACATATTTTATGAAACTCGAGAGATTTCATAATGAGTCAATTCATTCTTGTTTGTTACCCATAAGCAAAAAGACTAGCCCATTAAACAATATAAACAATCTCGTAGATGTCCCATCAACAAATCTGAGGTTTGGACAGCTGATTATGTCAAACTAAACGTTGACAAAGCTCTATAACGTAATTAGGTCATCCCTAAATTTCAAATACGATCAATCATTGTCGATCACTTGTTTACTGGTCTTAAACCGATGTCATGAACCTCGTAATACAAGGGGAAAATGTTAAACTTTGATAAATTGATGCCTATGTTGTTGTCGATTATATCTAGAACAATAGGTACGAAATCTAGAAAACGGCATAATAATGCAACAAGGACATCACACCTAAAAAAATATTCTAAATCAAAAAAGGCAAATAGTAAAATTCACTTATATATGCAGACAGCAAGAATGTTCTTGCTGGATAGTCCAGCATGTTATTTGATTTTACGTAGTGTACTAGAGACAATTTGCCAAATTCAGCCATCTAAATTAATTCTATGCGGAATAATATATAATTGAATGAGACACGAGATTCCGAATGGACGGAGAACCGATTAGTCTATAGCTCCTGCTGAACAAGTGGGTGAGGAAAGGGACAAGGTGCTTTAAAACGCGAGTACGATCTTCACCACCTGCGACAATCTTTGGGTCCGGTGAAAAGACGGGACGCGGAGTTCCAGTTGGCCATATACGTACTTGTATCTGAGCCCTGTCCCAGCAGATTGGCCTGTTACATCACGGAGAATTATTTCATGGATTTTTCTATAAGGTTTTTAAACTTTTTTAAAAAAGTTTTTTAGGTTTCAATAACAGCATTTCAACTAATTCATAATTTTTTTTTTAAAAAAAAAAAGAAAATTACTTTCTAGTTTTTGACAGATATGGATCGAGAAAACTATTTTTATCATTCATGACATAAAAATCCATTGAACAATAATCTCTAGTTTCATTTTTTTCTTTCAGTATTTTTTTTTATTTCCATATCCATAAATATAAAACGTAAAAAAAAGAAAGAAAGAATTATAATATAATTATTAAAATAAAAAATAATATAATATATTAATTAAATAAAATAATAATAATATAACAAAAGAAACGACACTTTTATTCTATATTATTAATAAAGTAATAAAATTTATTCTCTATCAAAAATATGGAAATAGTCCTTTTGTTGTTTCAATAACACGTATTTTTTTTTTTGTCTTGATCACAGGATCATAAACACTAAGATAAAAAAAATAAAAAATAAAAATAAAAGAAGAAGAAGAATAGAAGAACACAATATGTCCATGAATTTACTAACTTTTATATTCTTAGCACAATTATATAAAACGGTATCAAAAGAATCATAATGGCATTCATTTTTATTAAATATATATATATATAACCTATAATCAAGATGGGTTTAAAATAAGTTTTATAAATTTTTAATCAATTCTTATAAGGTTTAATATTTTTCAAAATCTTATAAAAACATTATAAGATTTTTTACTTTTACTACCAAAACTCAAGTTATCACCCTATCGGATCGAGTTAGGTTTTTATAGAGTTAATACGGAATAAGAAGATAATATAATAAAAAATAGTTATATAAAATTAAGGTTATATTTACTGATTTACGTATAAATAAAACTTAAAAATTAAATATGTTATACAATATAACCTAAAGTAAAGTATGTGTGTTATATAAATTAAGAGTAAATATTATTATTAATATATTTTTTTATCGAATCGAGTTTTTCATTAATTTTTTTTGAAATATCAAAATCTAATTTTAAATCTTATAGTGTTTCGAATTATATTGCGATATCAATGAAAATCCTATAAAGATTTTTATCGGATTAGACAAGTCAAATATTTTACAATGTTGCATCTCTATTTTTCTATTTATCATATACTATCATGAATACTAATAAGAATTTATATTTCCAAGATAACTTTTACAAGATTGATTGTTAATTAAAGCACTAATACAAATAATCAATTTTTCCGTTACTTCAAGTGTCCTTTCCGATCCCTTCCATTTTGTTCTATCCACCATTCTGTCTTTTCTTCTAACGAATGCCCAAGGTCACTTTCATAAAATGAAAGGAAAAGCCAATTTATAGGAAGCTTGATGAGGAAGAAATTTAGGTTAGTCTGAACATTTCTATTATTATAAATTCTTTCCATTCTTTCTTCTTTTTTTTTTTTCCTTTAATGATTGCACTAGTTTATAAAGTATTATATTCGCAACAAGTATGAATGTTGGTACAACTTTCAAAAAAAGAAAAAAAAGAAAATCTTATGTATCATAAATTGAAGGAAAAGTGTTTGTAAAAATATCTATTCCTAAAAACACAAGGAGGAACCATGTTGGACTTGCCTCTTAATACATTGACCAGTCAAATAATTTTACAGTGTAGTTATTAAAAAATAATTATATGGTATAATTACTTTTTATTATTAACGGTCCTATTTTACTATAATGAGAAGTAATTTATTGTTAAAAAAAAAAGTAATTTGTTAACAACTCTAATAAAGGTTATCAATATTTTTTTTACCATTAATAAATTTTATTTTTAATACAATTAGAAAGAGTTTACTATAATCGGTGAAATAATCTAGAATTCCTCTTACCTACACTATGCCCCTTCCCCTTCTTTTCCCAATGATATAATCTAATCTAAGCTCATAAATAAGTCAAGTCAAGATGGTATGGTGCTCAACTTGAGTTCGAGCTCAATCAAACTTATTAAGTTTAAGCTTAGTTGAAATAATACTCAATGATCTCGAGCTTAAGTTAATTAAACTCATTTAGATTCTATTTATCAAAAGAAAAATCTAAATAAAATGAGATCATTATACAAATTGAACTAGAACTAAACTAACATTCAAACTTGCTTAGCCTAATGAACTAATGCTATAAAACTCAAGTTTGACTTAATAAATTATTTAAGTATCTTGAGCTCATAAATGTTATCAAATCAAATGCCAGTAAATACACTTATAAAAATTGTATCACTCTCTTATGAATTTATTAATCTATTAATCTAACCTATCTTAGTCTTAGAATTTTTTTTTAAGAAAAAAGATAGAATTTATATTCCTATTTATAAAGTTTCCAAGATTTAGTTCTTATAACTTAATCTCAAGATTTCAGTTTAATTGCTACTCAGAAATCGTAGGAGTAATAATTTGGAATTCTTGAAATTCTTATTCAAATTTTACTATTAGAATATTTCTATGAATCAAAAATAAAATTCTTAGGGTTTTCTTGTTCTAAAATTAAATCTTCTAAATTTGAAATTTCGTTTCACAATCTTAAATTTACTAAGTTTGTTCAATGTTTCATGATTTGAGTCTCATATTACTGTTTTACTGTTTTCAATGTTGATAATTGATTATAGATTGTCACAGTTTATTATTGGGTATATTGCTAAAGATTTTTCAGAATTTCTAAGATTTATGACTACAATCTTATTATTAATAATCTTTGATTTCTAGGTTTTTATTATGAAATGAAAAGATTTAGGATCTAAAACTTATTTGCTTCGACCCAAAAAAAAAAAAACTTACTTACGATAGCGTACTCTCAACACTTCTCCTGTCTCCCATTACAACATTTGTTTTTTCACTAGAATGAATTGTAAGAGATTACCTAAGGTCCTATATATAGGGTTTTTCCTTTCTCTTTGTTTTTTTTTTTTTTTTGCCAGAATCTATATATAAAGCTTAAAACAAGTTTTATGTGAGTCTCATCATAAGAATTATTTTATTCTTCTCTTATGTTATATAAAGTATTTCCATAATGTAATTACCTTATATATATATATATATATATTATGTAATCTTGTTCTATCAATTTAGTTTCCTAATCTATCAAGTTCTTTACTTAATTTTATTTAAAGATACCTATTATGCATATATTCCGTTGTATTTGCTTACATATTGCTACTAATATTACTAGTTATATTTTTATAGCTATTTTTTTCATTAACATATTATGTCCACGCATTACCTTTAATTTCTTGTTTGGTGTTCCATTGTTATTATTTTTGACCTTGTGACTTTAAATTTTCAATAAATTACGTGGTTTATCTAAGTTATTACTTATGAATTATAATATCTTTTATTATCTAGATATATCACATTTTACTTTGAGAGGGGAAAATCAATCCTATTTTATGCAAATACAAAGATATATTATTTATATACATAAGTAAGTGATCACGCTAAACTGAGTCATAGGGTCCTTGGGAACATCCTATTGATTTAATGAAGGTGACATTTGTATGTTTGCATTGGTTTTAGATGCTTGGATATTAATTTGCCTTGTCATTGTCACCATTTTTGTATCACATAAAACATGTTTCGATTTGTTATGAGAATTCGTAATCCTCACAGATTCAATTCACGCCTAGCATCATTATTAATCATCGAAGTAGTTTCCAATTTCGTTTTTTCTTTCATGTTTTGCTTGCAAGTTCTTAGGGTTTAGGACCTATATCCAATCCATGCGATTAATATTAACTTTCTCGATGGAATATATACATGTTGCACCAGTCACTCAGTAATTGGACAAAATCTAAGTCCTAAAATGCGAGACAAATAAGCTCGATTATTTTAATGCCTTCACGACCAATGTGATATTTATGCGGCATGCTATATAAGGACATTATTTAAAAAAAAAATAGAAAAAAAAAAGAAGCAAAACCGACATTGTTTTTTTCTAGGTACCGACTATTATTGGTTAGTTACCATAGCTATTAGGGGGATTAAACATCATATCCATCCTAAAATATGAGTTATACATTTATACTACACGGATTTTATGATATGCCTAGGTTTTAATATAGTCGGTCATCTTGATTCACCTAGGAGGTGATCAACAATATCATTCATTGTTATTTGTCGGTTGACCACTATTTTTTTATATTGGGGTTACACATTTTATTTCTAAGTTTTTCTTTATTTTTATTTTTGTTTTTTAAATTGTTTTAGAATTAGTTTTGATTTTTTTTAGAAGGAATTTCTTGTCCTTTGGTTAGCTAACTAGCACGCATAAGAGGGAGAGCCACTCGACCTTAAAAAAAAACATTAAAATAATCCAATACACTTGTTTGCCAAAACAAGATCAACTTGATTAACTACACAAATAGTTTGAGCTTGAGATCAAACTCAAGTTCAATTGTTTTCAAATCGAACTCAATTAGTTTACCAATAATTTGGCTTATTTATAGCTTCTTTTTCTTCTTCTTCTTCTTCTTATTATTATTATTTGCCAAATATTTATATCTTAATAATAGTAAAACAATCCTTACATCATATACCAATAAAACAATCCACACATCATATACCAATAAAACAATCCATACATCAAGCTACTATCTTATTAATTAATGCTTTCATCCTAAAAAACATCAATACATCATAATGATGACGTCAAGCATTTCTTATCTCTCTCTTATTGTTATCATGCTTGTCAAGAATTATTAAGTAATAAATATAAAGTCCGTATTATATTTACAAGCTTAAACTTTTTAGATTAGATGATTGTGGTACTAGTCATAACATGATATTGTAGGTGGAGGTCTTAAGTTCGAACCTCTGTGTAGTCATTTCAATCTCTATCTAATTAAGTTATCCATTTGATGGGTTTAGTTAAAGTCATAGCCCACAAACGAAGAAGTATGTTAAATAATAAATATAAAGTCCGCATCACATTTATAAGTTTAAGATTTTAGATTAAATAGTTGTAGTATGAGCCATAACAAAAATAGAGTGTCCCTAGATTAGAAATTTTTCACTAATTCCAATGACAAACCATCCACTCCTTGGTAAACCCTATGCCATGCATAGACTAGCGATTCGTTTTATGGTAATTTAATGGTATTTGTGCCCTTTGTCCATCTTTTTTTTTCTGTTTTTTTATTTTCTTTTATTTTTAATTTTTTTACCCATTACAGCGGCAAGATTGTTCAACATTCTTGGCTCTAACTCTAATGACACTCCCAATAGGCACTAAATTCATATTATTATTCTAGGGTTCTTAAATATTTCTTCTCAATTTTGACTCTTTACTTTCAACAACATATGGTGACAACTCTAATACATTAAAAGTAGTCTACAATCCATAGTCTCCCAATAGGTCAATCTTGTAAGTGTTATCATTAGCCTATTTATGAACCTTTAATGGACCATATGCTCTCGATGCTAATTTAGATGCTAAGTAAAAACTACTAAATACTTTTACATGTAAAATATCCAAGTTCTATCCTGAATTGTAGGCATAAGTTGAATTGAAATGGACAAGTATCCAAGATATCACAAGTTTGCTAAGATTAAAGCAAAAATGAAGAAAGTCCTATAAAGAGGAAATCAGTTACATGAAGTGGGAATCATTTGTATGATTGAAGTCTCTTAAAGTGGTTGTGCATGGAGAAGGAGACTTCATCTAACCAATCTCCTATAAGATTTGAATGAAGTCATTTCTTAGTGATAAAGGAGGCCATTGATTGATTTCACTCAACCAAAGTCACACTTTGGCCTAATGAAGTCATCCCATGTTCAAGTCTTACAAGTAAAAAACCTTCTAGACTTCAATGGGATGAAGTCATATGTAGTTCAATTGATGTCTTAAAAAGTGCATAAATTAATAGATGTATAAATCGTACTTTTGGGGAAAAAAACCCCAAGGTTGGTCATATTTTTTTACTCCTTAATTACCTTATTTTTTGTTATTTTAGGTTAGTTTAGAGTAATTAACAAATATTAGTATACTTATATTAGTTAAACACTTCCTTTAGTAGATTAATGTATGCTTTTACAAGTAGTTTTTAGTGGGCCAATTAGTTATTGTGTAAAACCTTTTTTATTAAAACATTAATGGAGTTTTCATGCTTTTCTTGTCTTATTGATGTAGTTTATACTTATAGTAAGAGTAACTAAATAATTTAGTGGTTTATAATGTTGTAATAGGCAATTTTGCTGTGATGACTGCTGGTTTTATGTAAATGGTGTTTTAAAAATTAAGGTTTTATAGTTCTTAAGTTAGTAGTATCATAATGCTACTAGGGAAGCAAACAAATTGCCTATAAAGTGATGTGAAACCATTGAAACTTCTAGCATATGATCAAACATTAGCAAGAGCCAATTAATAATGACCTTTTATCTTTCTCATTAACCTATCCTACACCTATAAACACCACGTATTCTTAACAATACATACATTTAAAATTCCCATACATGTTCTCTCTCCTCAATGCCACAAATGCACTCTATACAAGTTCAAGGATATCATTAGAATAGATCATGACAAACTTACTATAAATTCCATCAACATGTGATTTCTAGTCTCATAAACATACTAGGTGCATTAGACAAATTGAGTGGCATGACTATCCTCTTGAACAGAAAGCATCTAGCTTTGAGAGTAGTCTTTCACTTATCTCTTACTTTGATTCAAATTTGGTGGTAGCTACTTTTCATATCAATTTTAAAGAATGCCTAAGTACCATATAACTCATCTAACATGTCATTTAGTGGGTATTGCTTAGCAACATTTCATTATGTTTGGTTGATAGCTCTATTATCGACACACATATGTTATGACCTATCCTTTTTCCACACCAAAAGAGCAGGGACTAAAGTAGGACTTATACTCTCCCACACATATTCGCTCTTTACTTGCTCAACAATCTAGTATTTTAGCCCCTTGATTTCCTTAGAATTTTATTGAGTAAATTGGATCATTAGTAATGTTGTACTAGAGATCAATTAATGAGGTGCTCAATACTATGCGTTAGAGTTAGTCTACTAGAAACTCCTCAAGAAATACATGCCCAAACTCTAGCAACAACTACTTGTTTTTATAGTGCTTTCTCATAAGCTCAAATGTATTAGATGTTATAGGCAACAACAGTATTTGTTTACCATCCTTATAGAAAGCATAAGTGTTTTTGTACTCATCATGGTTGACCCTCTTATTAAACAACCAGGGCTTGCCCAAAACTAGGTGACATTTGTACGTAAGCACAACATCTAAGGATACTGATCCCTAATAGACATGGGAACTAACACTTGCTTAGTCACATGTATTGTACATATGTTGCTTAACTAATGCAGCTAATAAAGCTATATACATGTAATGTTAGGCAAACCTAACTTTTCGACAATGGTGGTTGACCTGGTATTTGCAACTACCATTATTTATTATCACCACATGCACTTTGCATCTAGAATGATATGCCGTCTCCTTTTGCTCACTTTTCATGTAAAAGTTTCATGCTCACTATGCATAAAGTTACTTCAATCCCTCATCTTCATGAGTCAACTCATTTTACTTTACATTAAATGCCTCATTTTCCATATCAATATCATCCAAAGGACCAAGTTGCTCCTTTTGGTCATCGTCATTGTTTACCTTTGTTGCAAGCATACTCTACATAACTACCATAACTTAGCTAGGTGCTGTGTGGCAATATGTCTAAAACTTAGGTATTTAAAACGTGTCACTTTCTTACTCACTCGTTGCCTCTGTTTAGACTTTTGTGCATTAGATGTCTTTCCTTTACTTCATTCACCCATCTTAAATTGCCTCACATCTCATTGTTCTTGCTTATGCACACTATTTCCTATATCATTTCAACACTTCTTTTTACCTCAAGGCATGCTAGGTACCACATGTTCTAGTTAAGTAATTGTAAACACCCCATTTTTGCCTTAAAGATTAATAATAATCAATTTCCAATTTTTCCATATTTTTCTCTAATTTGGCAAAAATAGGAAAAATATTCAAAAAAATAAAAATAAATAGGAAAAAACATCAATTTTGAAAACTAATTTCAGAAATGGCAATAATAAGGATTAAATAATTTTTACAAATTTTTGCAATTCCAAAAAATACAAAAAAATAAAAAATTCGCATTGCATATATGCAATTTGCGAAATAAATAAAATCGCGAACATGGGCTAGCTCAGTTGGTCCGAACCACAGTCAGGCAGGCGCGCGCGGGTGCGAGGTTAAGGGTTCGAAACGCGGGCGAAGCAGAATCTGCGTTTTGCGAATTTTTTTTTACCTAGGACACGTGGCAGCATCTGATTGACTGGAGCGAACGCATGCGCCGGGCACGTGATCGTCTTCAACCTCTGCCCGAGATCGCCGACGAGGTGAAAAATCCAAATTTCGGCCGTTTTGATTCGATTTTTTGCGCAAATCCAACAGATCTTCAACAGAATTAAAATAAACATCATCTAATTGGAATCAAATCTCAACAAATCGATGGATTTACACGAATCGGAGTTGGTTTGTTTAACCGCAAATCCTATTTGCTTCGATCGGTGGAAATTCGAGCTTATCCAGCTCGATTTCGAAAGCCTATAAATAGATGATGAAGTGAGGAAGCTAAAGCACGAATCAAAAGTGAGACAAAGAGAGGAAAAAGAGAGAATCAAAGCTCGCTGGAGTTGTTCGAAGCTGCGACCGCCGATCAAGAGTTGGGCAACCACCAGGAGGCGTTTCTGAAGCAAACCACTGCCACCGTTGGGTTCCTCATCCCCAAGAACTTAGGATTCAACACCTCAACCGCTGCAAAAGGCCACCGGAATGCCATCAACGAGTACTCCCCGCCATCGCATCCGATCGACCCGACCCGACCCGATCCGACCCGACTGACCCGACCTGGATCCAGGTAAGTCGGATTTTTTGATTTTTTTTTTTAATATTTTTGTTTATTTATATGGTTTATTTTATTCTGAATTAATTTATTTATTAACTTGTTATTTATTTTATTTATTCTGAATTAATTTATTTATTTGTTACTTGTTATTTATTTACTTATTTGATATTTGTTATTTATATTTCAATAAATAGAAAAATGTTAGAAATTAGATTTTTAAGATTTAATGATATAAAAATAAAAATATAATTATAATAATATAATAATAAAAATTTAGAAAATAATGAAAATATTAGAAAAATAATAATAAAACTTTAGATTTTAGAATAGGGTAGATAAGAATCTAGGAGAAAATTTTTAATAAAATAAAAATTATAAAAATCATGAAAAATTAATAAAAAATTAAAAAAATTAAAAATTAATAAAAGATTATAAAAATTCATAAAAAATAATAAAAATTTATAATAGCATAAATAAGTAAAAAAAATAGAAAAAAAAATGAGTTTTATCACTTAGAAAAATTATTTCCTCAAATAAATCAAAAATTGATGTTTTCCCTTAAAATTATTTCCGAAAAATCAAATTATTAAATTTAGGCTTAGATTTTTTTTAGAAAAAATCCCGAAATGGTAAAAACATAAATCAAGAGAGATTTCACAATTAAAATTTACAAACACACTTAAAGTTTTCAGGAAAAGCGAATTACGGCTTGTTTGATCCTGAATAGCAGGTATGTAGGCACCCATTTGAGGCAACCCTAAAAAGGAATAAAAAATCATTTTTCTAGAATAATTCAAAAATATAATAAAAAGCAACAAAAATAAAATAAAAAACATTTCTAGATGGAGATAATTTTAGGAGATTAGGTGGTAACCTTAAGGTTTTAATAGGTTAGCCTTCGAACTTAGAAACTCCAGTTCTCCCTTTTCCTCTTTTCACAAAAATGAAAAAAGGAAATCATGACGACTAGTGGTCCAAATTAAGACTAATCCGCTCCATTAGTCTTAATTCAATCTTTCCCAACAACAGTTGGGTGGCGACTCCAAAACTAAACGAAATTCCTAACTCAAGTCGATGATCTATATTAGATGAGCATAGGGTCTAGACTAGATCGGATTAGGAATGGGAAATAAAAAATTAGACTCGACAGTAATCAATGGTCAAAATGAGATGTATTTTCAATGCCTCTCTCTCTTCACTACCAATTTTTTTCACTTTCTCCATAAAGTAGTTGATGGGTGTCGAGTCCAACAAAAATAAAACCTACTCTTAGACAATTATATGATTTGCATATAGTGGTGAGTAGGGTCGAATCCACAGAGATTGGTAAAGATATTTCTATTCAAATACAACAATAAGGAAAAGAAAAATGGGGGGGTTTTGTTTGTGAATCAAATAAAGTAAAGCAAGGTAAGAAAATCAAATATTGATAAAAAGCCTAGTCAAAGGAATCAAGATAGTTTAATTCTAGGAATTGATCATCGATGCAAATATCTTCTATCCTTAGTTCTAGATAAATTGGTTATGGTTATTAACAAGCTCTAACAACCTATCTCTCCTTACTTTCTCGATAACCTCCAACAAGCGCTTCGAATTATTTCCCTTATTGATTAGACAATCCCTCAGACAAGCGCTTAGGATTTAATCTATCAATAGCATTAAAATCTAGAGAGACCACCAATTCATGCCAGTAGATTATAAGATAACCTATTTAAACATGATCATACACCTCCATAACATGAATTCAATCATCTCTTTTACAACCAAACATGTTATTGCGTCACTAAGACTAGAACAATCAAGCAATTACGGATTTGACGTGCTAATTGACAATATATTATCTTGCTAATTAAGTAGAAGAGCTCTATTCGTACCAATCAACAAAATAATAATGACAAAACAATCAGAAGATATATGAATACCCGAAAACAAAGAATAGAATAAATACAAGTCAATTAGACCTCACAATTCGTGGAGAATTAAACATCTATGACCCTTTGGCTAGAAAAGTAGCTTAGCTACACATGTTCATCAATAAAACGAAAATAAAAGATAGAAACATAATGAACCCGGTTGCTTCTCTGCCTCCAAGATGATCCAAGGTTCTTCAAGATCCAAAGATTCAAAAGTTCAAAAGTTGTTCTAACCCTCTAGGGTTGGCTCTATTTATACTATTAGATGGATAGCATGTGATCTTTTGCTAGCAAGATACGAAAATATCTTTCCTTTTTCAAGTAGATTTCGAGAAGTGAAGATACGTCTGCCTGGCACGCCCCACCACACGGCCGTGGGTTAAGCCGTGCCATCCTCTGTGCATATTCTTCAAGTCTTCAACAGCGCCCAGTGTGAACCACGGTTACACACACGGCCAGATTTCAAGCCGTGCCTTCGTCTGTGCATAATCTTCAAGTCTTCATCCGTATCCAGTGTGTAGCACGGTTACACCCACGGCTAGATTTAAAGCCGTGTCTTCATCTGATTGATGTTCCACACTTTCTTTTCCTTGGCACATCTATCTTCCACCACGGCTTCAAGCACGGTTTCTCCCACGGGTTCCACCACGGCCGTGCCTTAAGCCGTGTCTCTCTCTGTTCAAAGTCCTCATTTTCGCCTTCTTGTCCAGTGTATAACACGGTTTGAAACTTGGCCGTGCTTTAAACCGTGCTTCCTCCGGTGGTGTAATTTCTTGTCTTGATCCAAGTTGTAGATGACTTCTCTAAAATACTTGAATTGGCATCCTTGACTCCATTTAACCTGATTTATCACGATGATAGAATTAAAGTACAATTTCCTTATGATTTCTATAAAATCAATAATAATTTAACACAATTTATACTATAAAGATTGAGTATAAAATGGCTCTATCAGTAGTGTATTGTTGTAACTCCATTAGACAACATGTCTAGTGTGCTCAACACAAATGTCGACAAGTGAACTTTGGTGTACTCGTAGCATTTAAACCTTTTCCACTCTATGCAACCAATCAGGAAACTCCTTTATGAAACCTTAAAAAAGAAAACAATAGATAAATAAATAAAATAAAACAAATATAATGGCAATGGCATTAAAAATAGTAAGTTGTTAAGATGGGGGGGGGGGGGGGGGGGGGGGCAAAGTAGTCTCTTTCATTGGAAACTATAAATTTCCCTTGTTACAACCCTATAGTTTCTTATATTGTCTTTTCACATGCTCTATATTTAATAGGAAGCTCTCTCCCTCATAGATCTCTTCTATCAACACATGTGGTTCTTTATGATAAAGTACATGAAATCACTTCTTTCTCATTCACTTTTTCACATAGACTAGTGGTAAGTCTTTTTGGAGATTTTTTTTTTTATATATATACAAAAGATATGCAAGATTTGTAAAAGGTTTTGGGTAGAATCACAAACTTTGGAAGATCTAAACAAGTAAGTTGTAGAAAACTCCTTTAGATTTTGTATTTTGATGCTTTAATTTTGTTAGAATTAGATGTGAAAGAGTTAGTTTTGGGAATTAAGATGGTAGATGTTCAGAAAATAGGAAGAAGAAAAAAAGTGCATTGAGAGGTACACAACCATGTACTCAAGTGTGTACCCTATTCTTTTTGCATAGAGAGAGATACAACCATGTATACAATTGTGCTTCCCTGAAACTTTCATATTACGTTTCTCTTTTTCTTTTTCTTATCTTTTCTTCTATCTCAACCACTCTAATCCAAAATAGTGCAATGTAGGTGGGGAAATAACCAAATTGCCTTTAGTAATAAAACAAATAATCATAGGTAAGGTTTTAGGTTAATACTAAAATTAGTATACTTTTGTTATATAACCTATTACGCTAGTATTAATAACTATGGATAGATCGAAAAGGTTCCTCCATGCATGTGATTATTCTATTTGTGGTTTGTGAAAGATAGTATAGTAATTAAATAAACTTAAACATTACATGGTAAAAAAATATTTGCTGCTTATGCTTGGTTTAACCTAAGGGTCGGTGATGGTAAATCCCTAGAAGGCACTCTAATAAATTATGTGTGATACTATTCCTAATAGAGTTATATATTGAAATGATTCGAATAGGTTTTAAGATAACTCATGAATGTTGAGATTGGGAGTAACAACTCCCAACATTATAGTATTAGGACCGGTGGTGGTAGTATTGCAAGCAAAGTACCTTAATTTACAAAGGACGCAAGTCCTTACCGATTATGCATTCACATGGATTCCTAAAATAGTCAATGTATTAATTAATGTTGATTATCATGTCCAATCAACATGGTTAATCGAATCAATAGTGGTAGATTCCCTATTATGCGAGAGCGGGGTTGGGAATATAATTATGAATCGATCAAAATGACCGGACAACACGACTTGTATTTAAGATGTGTAAAGTTTTTTGGTTGCAGTGCGAGCCTTTAAACGTCCTAAGCTTAGTTTAGATCAATTCACTTGATTGGTTTGTGGTTTTCTAGAGTAAAGTTGTTTTCGTCTAGTGTTTGTCCATTGTACATTCTCCATGAGAGCCATGGCCAGTTCATAAATTGAATACTGTTTTTATAACTTACGACGACATGGTGTGCTCCTAAGCCACTTCCTTGTCCATCATTAGCTGTGCTTGAATTTTCTATTGCAATGTCTTCAATTAGCTAAATCAATACAATTAAGTTAAAGAAGTCTTTAGATTCATAGTTTATTCTAATTATCGCCAACAAGTGATCCCGTATGCTATATTGATGCCCCGAACAGCCAGTGTGGATACCAAACAAACACATCTTGGACATTGGAAAAAACACAAAAAGGTAGATAATAATGGTGATTTTTGGAGTCAAGGGAACAGGTTCGTATAATAAATTATATGATGAAATCGTTGATAACCTTGTAACTAATATAAACTATAAGCAAACTAAATAATCCATTTAGAGAAATATATATTTACAATCAAGTAAATCAAAGAAAATTAAGAGAACAAAAAATTCCCATAGATTATACCCATATAAATTTATTGTCGTATAGATAAATAAAAATAAATTTCATACAGCATCAGAACTGTTTCATTGACAATAAGTAGGTCCCAAATTGTAACTCTGACTACCAGAAAAACAATATTCACTACCACTACCACCACCGTTGCCGCCGCCGCCACTATTACTACCACCACCGCCCTCGTTAATACTCACGGCCGGAATATACGGCGGCAAAAATGGCCTCATCATCATATCATCTGCCTTCGCTGCCACTTTCTTCATGAGTTGCTCAATTGCCTCCATGTACTGCTCAAGTTCTTCCACTTCAATATTTTCCCTGATCGGTTCATCCCACCAATACCTAACATTATTATTCCTATTACCATCGTTATCATTCAAACTAATGTTTTTTTCTGCCTCAATTGCCAATGTTTTCTGCTTTTCATCCACCAACTTCTTTTGCGCTTCCTCATACTGTTGATTCATTGCATGAATGGATGGCACGTTACCGCAGTCGACTGGCAGCTCGGGGTTGGCGTCACCATGTAGATACCGGTGGATAACGGTGTCGATATGGGGGTGCCCAAAAGAGAATATCTTATGGACAGGAGAGAACACGATAATACCAACTTGAGAACCACATAATATACAAAGTTCGGCCGCTTTTTTGAAAAGACCAGCTCGGCGTTTGGAGAAAGTCACTTGTTGGCTACTCTTGTTGTCTATTTTCTTGATTTCAATCTTTTTTCTGCCTTTGCTTGATCTTGGGACATTGGCTAAAGCATTGCTTTTCACGCATACCATTGTGAATTTTTAGCTTGATAGTGTAATAGATCAATGGTTTTTGGTTTACAAGGACTAATATATAACAATTTTGAAACGTTAGTTTTGGAAACATATTTTAGTTGATGTTCAATTGCATATTTTACCCTTATTACCATAAATATTAGATTTTAGAATGACGAGTTTCTAAAATTAAATCGAGGGATCAAATAAAAATAAAAATTCTTAGTAAAAATATAGAATACTATAGTGTCTCATTAATATGGTTAAGGACAAAGAAAAGATATGGTTCAATTAGGTGTTATTGAGTGGGATTTCCCCCTATCATACAATATCTTTAGAAGATTTATGATGATTATTAAAATTGGAATCTTCTCATAGAGAGAGAAAAAGTGTGCTCTAGTATTGATTCTATGCTATTGACTTTTCCAACTTTCCATAGTATTTCAACTTCATGTTTTGAGTGGAAAATTGATTTTAATTCTACCTTTAAAAAAACTTTACACTTGTGACCATAATTTTAAGCTAAAATTCAAATTACCTACATACACACACACACATATATATATATGAAGAAGGTACACTTTTTATCATTAATCTTTTATTTATTCTGTTTGAGTCTCTATATTTTTAAAGCCTTATAAGAATTGAACTTTCCTTAAACTTGTTAAAATTTTCTTTCATCTTAAGCATGTTTTAACTTTTAATTGGCTTTGGCTTTAGGTACTTAGCCAAGATAGCTAGGGTTCGCACACATTTTTCAACCTCTTTTTTCTTACTTTTAATTATTTTAATTTTTTAATTATATTAAATAATTAAATATATCTAATATTATAATTTCATTAAATCAATCATTATCAAATTAGTTTAAAGCTAACACATTTTATAGATGAATAGAAAATTTGATAGATTTGATGAAAATCCTTAGTTTATAAGGTTTGAAAATGTTGAGAACTCATTGAAAAAAATGGTTAAGGAATTAAAAAAAAAAGAAAAAAGAAAAACATTAACAACTAAAAATATACTTTTTCTTATCTAGAGATATTTATGCATGTCTTATTGGCATGTATATATATTAATAATAGTTATAATGTATTTTATGTATATTGTATTACATATTTTACATGATGTATCATTAAATTTATTATATTTTCTATATTATATTGTATGCATAAATCTACTATATATATTTGTATATGTTACAATTAAATATAACATATTATATATATATTTCTTATGACATATGTTAATATATATTACTTACTTGTTATTTTGAGCATTTATACAGAACATTTTATATGATGTTATCTAATAAATGTTAGGGAAAATTATAAAAACATTACCTGTGTTTTCGTTCTTTTGCAAAGAGATGACCCGAGTTAATTTTTTTGGCAAAAGATGTCCCGAGTTTCATAAAAAAAAGTATTAATATTATTTTATATATGCAATGTGGGTGGGGAAATGACCAAATTTCCTTTAGTAATAAAACAAATAATCATAGGTAATGTTTTAGGTTAGTACTAAGATTAGTATATTTTTGTTATATAATAGGTTATGATAGAATTAATAACTATGGACAGATCGAAAAGGTTCCTCCATGTTTGTGATTACTCTATGTGTTGTTAGTGATAGATAGTATAGTAAATAAATAAACTTAAACATTACATGGTTAAGGAATATTTGTTGCTTATGCTTGACTTGACCTAAGGGTCGGTGATAGTAGATCCCTAGAAGTCATCCCATTAATCAATGTGTAACACTATCCCTAATAGAGTCATACATTGAAACGATTCGAATAGATTTTAGAATAGCTCATGAGTGTTGAAGTAAGAAATAACAACTCCCAACATTGTAGTATGAAGACCGATGGTAGCAGTATTGCAAGCTAAGTACCTTAATTTACAAAGGACGGTAGCTCCTTACCGATTCTGCATTCACATGGATTCTTAAAATAGTCAATATACTAGTTAACGTTGATTATCATGTCCAATCAACAAGGTTAGTCGAATCAATAGCGGTAGATTCCCTATTATGCGAGAGCGGAGTTGGGAATATAATTATGAATCGATCAAAATGACCGGACAACACGACTTGTATTTAAGATGTGTAAAGTTTTTTTGTTGCATTTCGAGCCTTTAAACGTCCTAAGATTAGTTTAGATCAATTCACTTGATTGGTTTGTGGTTTTCTCGAGTAAAGTTGTTTTCGTCTAGTGTTTGTCTATTGTACATTCTCCATGAGAGCCATAGCCAGTCCATAAATTGAAAACCGTTTTTATAACTTACGACGACATGGTGTGCTCCTAAGCCACTTCCTCGTCCATCGTTAGCTGTGCTTGAATTTTCTAATGCAATGTTTTCAATTAGCTAAATCAATACAATTAAGTTAATGAAGTCTTTCCATTCAGAGTTTATTCTAATTATCGCCAGTGTGGATACCAAACAAACACGTCTTGGACATTGGAAAAAACACAAAAAGGTAGATAATAATGGTGATTTTTGAAGTCAAGGGAATCGGTTCATATAATAAATTATATGGTGAAATCATTGACAACCTTGTAACTAATATAAACTATAAGCAAACTAAATAATCCATTTAGAGAAATATATATTTACAATCAAGTAAATCAAAGAAAATTAAGAGAACAAAAAATTCCCATAGATTATACCCATATAAATTTATTGTCGTATAGATAAATAAAAATAAATTTCATCCAGCATGAGAACTGTTTCATTGACAATAAGTAGGTCCCAAATTATAACTCTGACTACCAGAAAAACAATATTCACTACCACTACCACCACCGCTGCCGCCGCCGCCACTACTAATTCCACCACCGCCCTCGTTAATACTCACGGCAGGAATATACGGAGGCAAAAATGGCCTCATCATCATATCATCTGCCTTCGCTGCCACTTTCTTCATGATTTGCTCAATTGCCTCCATATACTGCTCAAGTTCTTCCACTTCAATATTTTCCCTGATCGGTTCATCCCACCAATACCTAACATTGTTATTCCTATTACCATCGTTATCATTCAAACTAATGTTTTTTTCTGCCTCAATTGCCAATGTTTTGTGCTTTTCATCCACCAACTTCTTTTGCGCTTCCTCATACTGTTGATTCATTGCATGAATGGATGGCACGTTACCGCAGTCGACTGGCGGCTCGGGTTTGGCGTCACCATGTAGATACCGGTGGATAACGGTGTCGATATGGGGGTGCCCAAAAGAGAATATCTTATGGACAGGAGAGAACACGATAATACCAACTTGAGAACCACATAATATGCAAAGTTCGGCCGCTTTTTTGAAAAGACCAGCTCGGCGTTTGGAGAAAGTCACTTGTTGGCTACTCTTGTTGTCTATTTTCTTGATTTCAATCTTTTTTCTGCCTTTGCTTGATCTTGGGACATTGGCTAAAGCATTGCTTTTCACGCATACCATTGTGAATTTTTAGCTTGATAGTGTAATAGATCAATGGTTTTTGGTTTACAAGGACTAATATATAACAATTTTGAGACTTTAGTTTTGGAAACATATTTTAGTTGATGTTCAATTGCATATTTTACCCTTATCACCATAAATATTAGATTTTGGAATGACGAGTTTCTAAAATTAAATCGAGGGATCAAATAAGAATAAAAATTCTTAGTAAAAATATAGAATTCTATGGTGTCTCACTAATATGGTTAATGAAAAAGAAAAGATATGGTTTACTTAAGTGTTATTGAGTGGGATTTCCCTCTATCATACAATATCTTTAGAAGATTTACGATGGTTATTAAAATTGGAATCTTCTCATAGAGAGAGAAAAAGTGTGTTCTAGTATTGACTTTTTCAACTTTCCATAGTATTTTGATTCTAAGTTTTGAGTGGGAAATTGATTTTGATTCTACCTTTAAATAAATTTACACTTGTGACCATAATTTTAAGCTAAAATTCTAATTACCTGCATACACACACACACATATATATATATGAAGAAGGTATACTTTTACTTTTCAATGCACACTTACTTTTCTATTTTTATACTTAATATTTTATCTATTCTATTTGAGTTTTTATATTTTTAAAATCTTATAAAAGTTGAACTTTCGTTAAATTTGTTAAATTTTTGTTTCATCCTAGGTATATGTTAACTTTTAATTGGCTTTGGGTTTTGGTACTCAGCTAAGATAGCTAGGGTTGGCACACATTTTCAACCTCTTTTTTCTTACTTTTTTTTAATTTTAATTATATGAAATAATTAAATAGATCTCATATTATAATTTCATTAAATCAATCATTACCAAATTAGTTTAAAGCTAACACGTTTTATAGATGAATAGAAAATTTGATAGATTTGGTGAAATTCTTATTTTATAAGGTTTGAAAACGTTGAGAACTCATGGAAAAAAATGGTTAAGTAATTAAAAAGAAAAAAGAAAAAGAATAACATTAACAACTAAAAATATACTTTTTCCTATCTAGAGATATGTATATATACATATTTATTCATGTCTTATTGGCATGTATATATACTAATAATAATTATAATGTATTTTATGTATATTATATTACATATTTTACATGATGTATCATTGAATTTATTATATTTTCTATATTATATTCTATGCATGAATCTACTATATATATTTGTATATGTTACAATTAAATATAATATATTATATATTGTGTCTATATATATTTATTATGACATATGTTAATATATATTACTTGTTATTTTGGGCATTTATATAGAATATTTTATATGACATTATCTAATAAATACATACTCTAATCCAATGGGAGTGCAATAAAAATTTAATATAATCAAGCCAATACCATTCCTTCTTATTAGGTCGACTTTATGCTTAATCATAAAAAAATTAAAGCCTCAGCTTAATCAAGATTTTTTTTTTTAAAGTTTAGCTTAAGGTATAATCAAACCAAAACTGAGCCTGAATATGATCATTTAGGATTTATATTTTTACAAAATTATAATTTTTTTTATCAATAGTTACACCAAACATAGAGTTCATCTCAAATCCGATATATTAAGCTTGATTTGAGTTTAAATTAAATCTACAAACCAAAAGTTAAACAAAAATAATCATTTTAAATTGAATTTACTTTCAAAACCCAACAGCTTCATAAAATAAATTCAGACATGCGACAACGCACATGAGACATTATCTCTCTTTCTCTGTATATTAAGAGGCAATCATAATTTGAACAGTACCATTGGGGCCATCGATTATCCTTCAATTATTCTCTCAATTTCAAAACCCAACAGCTTCATAAAATAAATTCAGACATGCGACAACGCACGTGAGACATTATCTCTCTTTCTCTGTATATTAAGAGGCAATCATAATTTGAACAGTACCATTGGGGCCATCGATTATTCTTCAATTATTCTCTCAAGAAATTGTAAAGCAGTAAAAGTTAGGATGTCATTATTTCATCAAAAGGGTAAATAAGCATATCTTAAAGTACAGCACACTCCAATTTGCCCATATTGATGCACAAGGTGTGGGCACAACTAGATTTATTATTATACCCATTATGAGCCTAATAAATCTAACAGCAAATGATGCATTATATATATCACATTTTTAAAATTAATTTACATATAGATAAATTATCTTAACAGAAATGATAAATTGTAAATATATCTTCTTATATTTACTTAATATGTATTCAGATTTTTTATTTTTAAAATTGAGTACTTAAAGCATAAATTTTTAGAAATATATTTAAAAAAAAAAGAAAAATTGTATTTTCATATCCTCATTTACAATTGTATCCTTAAATATAAAGTAAAAAAAGATAAGAAAAAACATATTTGTTTCTCCCGTAAAATGCAAAAAGATTATGCAGGTGACTAATAAGAACATTTTTCTTTTCCTTTTTTTTATGAATAAAAGATCTAAATACGTAATTTCATATTAAAAAAACTAAATGAGAAATATAAACCTCTAGAAGAGGAAGAAGAAGAAGAAAGGGGCAGACATGATATGATTGAGCTAATCAGGCTTTATTGGCAAAGTGGTGAAGAATCGACTCACATGGTTTTTAATGGGATTACCCTTTTTCCATTTCTTCTTTATAATAATAATGACAATTCTGGGCTTTTTGTAAGCATGGGAGGACAGGTCGGGCGTAAAGAGGAATCAACCCTTTTAACACTTCTAGATAGTATTGCCATCAAGGCACATCAAGCCACTTGTATAAAATCCCCTATGGATATGTTTTTGGATAAGATATGAATGGTGAAAGCATAATTTTCTTTTTTTCTTTAACACTATCTAATTAAAAAATAAATAAATAAATTGGAAATAAATTTTTCTTATTATATCATATTGCTATATTTAATCTTATTCCAAAATTAATTGTAGATATACCTTTAAATTATTAGTTTGGTGCGGATAAACTTTTTAAACTCTCAAATTGTGATTTTACTCCCTCAAAACTTTTGAACATAAAGTATATATCTTTATACCATAGCTAAAACCCCAGAATTTGTTACTAAAAAAATTATAAGTAATGATAATTTGAAAACTTTAGTAACGATTTGAGATGTATATACATATTTTCAACATTCATAAGGAAGCAAAAATACATCTTGAGTTTGAATGGTTTATCCATAACTCATTAATAATTTTAAAATTATATTTACAATTTACACTTTAATTTATCCCAATATTGTGTGTACTATATCAATAGTTGCTTTGCGATAAACGTAGAAGAAAAAAAAGAGAGAGAACCTTTTGTTAATTTTATAAGATTGTTACTGGATATATATGGAGAAACCAACAAAATAAATAAATGGAATCCTAAAGAGATTAAACAATGTAAAAAACTATAATTTTGTATCAAATTCTTAATGGATGGATATGTTCTTTGATTGGATGCAAATGGATATAAAGGAGAATTCATAGTTTTGCTTTAGTTCATTAAATTGCATCACTTTATCGGTGATAGTGATATGAAGAAGAGCATAAGAATCATATGATGCTCTTTTCGTGCCCATTAATGGTCCATTGTTGGTACACCTTTTTCCTAGGCCTTTCACCACAAGCTTGTTGGCATGATCCTATCTAGCATATCTTTTAAATTTATTTATAATATTTTCGTTATATTATTCTCATTGTCAACCATTGACATGTTGCAACTTGCAAACACACCTTTTCGATTTGGATAATGTAAGGATACTTGCATTATTTGGTTATGAAATCAAATGGGGATTGATGTTGAAGTGTTTGGACTTTATTGACCACAAAGTTTTATTTTATCGCTTTGCTTCTTTTTCACCATTTTGTTTCATTAAATTCAAAATCTCTCTATCAAATAAAATGACTCAATGTGCAAGATCCTTAATAAATAATGTTGGAAGAACCAAATTTGTGTTGTTCATACAATAAATTTTAAGGAAAATATCATAAACACTACCTATAAAGCTATGACTTGTATTTTTTTTTTTTTTGTGATAAATATGTAACTTAAGTCTCATCACTATATGCTACTGTTAATTAAGACATGTGTTGGTTTCTGATTGGTTCAAAATAATCAATTCAATAAAAATAATACTATCGAATACATTTAATTAAATAAAATAATATAATAGAATTTTTTAAAAAATACAAAAATAAAATAAAACCGTTGAAACATCCAGCCATTGCCGGCCGCCATCAAGCCTTACGACAGGCCCTAAACGAATCGTGAGATTCATTTTTAACTAAAGAGCCCCATTAATAGTCCTTAATTTTTTTTTCTCATGGCCCAATGGTTACTTTGAACCAAGCAATAAAGACCGTATACAAGCTACGATAACTTCAGACCCTAATTAAACATATAGCCCATCAAGATTTTATTGGGTCCGGCAGAGGTTAATTCTTATGGGCATTTCTTCAATTTCAAGTTTCTTCAAATTTGCAGTATTTATAGAGCTAGTTTTATGAGTAAAGGTTAGCAGGTAGCAGGTACACCATGCATAAAATATAAAGCTTTACCTATATCATATTATATAAAATATATGTTTCCAATTTTTATATTTGGAACTTATCTCGTAAAACCTTGAAACCATTCTAAAATCTATATCCTATAAAACTTATAAAGTACAAGATATTTTATAAAATTTATAAATTTTATTATTCTTCCTATTTTAAGTTTATATAATATTAAAAAAAATAATTTATTTATAAAATTACAAGTTTTTCATATGTAAAATCTTATACTCATACCTCATCTTATGAAAGTAGATTGCAAATTGAAACCTATCCCATAGCACTTAATATTTATCCAAAACCAACCCGATGGAACAACATATACGTAAGTACCATGTATAATAGGTTTAACCATTCACTCCAAATTATCAACAGCTTATTTGAGTAGAATATAGACTGCTTAGACGTGCTTCCCTCAAATAAGTGATACATCACATATACTGTAGTAGATAAAAACAAATAATACTATTAGCCTTAATATGTTTTGAAATTCTTAAGAGAGATTAGCGATCCTAGAATTATGCTTCATAATACTATTAACCATCACATTAAGCTAAATATGGAAACTTAAGAAAATAATATGTTTGAATTATCCGATTCTGTAACTCAATATCTAATTTAATATATGATAAGTACTTCTGGATTAAGACTATGTTCCTATGTCAAGTCCATATAAAATTCGATATTTTGGGTCTATCTTCATTCTTTTACTTGGTTCTACATATGATTTTGGACCTCCATATTATTATTTAGTTTATGTTTGATTTCAACGAAAAATTGTTTGAAAACGGTTAAGAAGTAATCCAATGGGCGACTTTAAAACTATTCATATATAAGCTACAGTGTTAAATTTAACATTTGAAATGTACATTATTAAGGATTATTACAGAAATAAAAACAAATGAAAAGTCTGAATCATCTTCAAAATTTATTTAAAGATTGTCATAAAAAAATTTCAAAACTCGAAGCTAGTGCCTACTTGTTATTAAAATAAATGAGTTTTAGCACTTCATATAATTCAATAATAATCCTAATATCGCAGTTGTGTTTGTATATCTTTCCATCCCTTTCATTTGGTACTTCTTGATGGTAAACATTTTAAATTAAGGTTGAGCTGAAATTTAAGTTATTTTATACTTATTTAATCTCTATTTATCTAAAAAAAAATCTAATTAAAATAGTATTAATATCTAAAATCGATTCAAGTTGAACTATTATTTAAGTTCAATTAGATCTTCATTAATCTCACAAAATAATCTAATAGAATATAAAAGAATTTGAAATAGTGATTGATTTGATTGTCACTAGACTGAACTCATATTGAGATAAACTTGAGTAGGTTGTAAATAGATTTATCTTATTGATTTATTACAAAATTGAAGTTGTCTCATTTTCTTCCTTTATCAAAGAGGGACCCTTAAGAAGTGGGGTTTATGCCCCTATTTATTCCATACAGCTTGATAAAGAGAAGCTTTAGCCAGGGGAATAAAGTTGATTATTGTTGAATGAAATTAAAAAGAACTGAATAATAAAGGGAGTTAGTTACATATCCTACACAAATCACAAAGAACTAAAAATGGAGATCATATTATATATAAAACCATAAATGATAAAAAATTGTATTAGTATGAGTTTATATATTAAGTAAAATCCATACATAATGGAATGTGGTCGGCTAAGAAACGAACAAGGATGAAAAACATGGAGTATAGACATATCTCTAAACTATCGAATATATTATTTTCACCTCATTATTCATATTAGAAATTTCTATGAGTTGGGTCTTATTGATTTCATGGTGTGCCCTCTACACGAAGCCACTTACCAGTACGATTGAGATTCGGATTGATCGCATCAAAGAACGCAGTGCTCAAGTGGGAACATCTTCGTCACTGCAAAACATGTGTCTCCACTCACCCCGCGCACTGAATCACAGTGAGGTCCCACCTGCCGCGGGGTTATGGTGGTGCCCCAAAGAACCCAACTGTGCCACGTTGGACCCGAAGTTATTATGCCAAAAAAAAGGAAGTATTGTTCATTCTTGTAAAGGTCCTAAGATAGTGAAGATCAATAAACGCATAATCTTACATTCGCTAAATCTCATACGTTTACCACATCATATTTTCAAGAATGAGGAGATAGTAAATTTGACTCAAAAAAAAAATTCTATTAAGTATGATATTTAATAATTTTAACTTCATATGCAAAATTTTTTATTAAATAAAGAATTTAATAGCATGAAACTTTAGGTTTAAAATTAATAAAGAAAAAACACACATGCACACATACACACACAAAGTTCAAAATGTGATTTCAATACCATATTATAAGTTAATAAATGAGTCAATCCAATCAAAATGATATAATGCCAAACTCTAACTTGAATGTGATTTCAATACCATATTATAAGTTAATAAATGAGTCAATCCAATCAAAATGATATAATGCCAAACTCTAACTTGAATCAAAATTTAAGAGGTCAAGCTAAATGGAAATCAGCATTTTAAGCTCCAACTCAATATAAATTATCACTTAACAAGCTCGACCATAACCCAATTAAGCTGGTTTAATTTCAATTTATCTAGAAAATACATATTTTTTAATTAAAATAATATTAATATTCAAATTTAATTAAATTTAAACTCAATTAAGCTTATAAACTAGTCTAACCAGATATCATAAAACCCAAGCTCAACCCTAAAAGCTACTTAAACAGCTTAAATTTGAGCTTAATCAAACTGTTATTGAATTAAGCTTAAGTAAATATCAAACTAAACTCAAGTTTAACTTATTTATATCCCATTTGATTGGAATCATGCGTATTCATAGAACATGCAAGCTTGGTAAAAAATCAACTGAAATCAAGTGAGACTCACATCCTTGTTGGAGCCGGCTTCCAACGACGGGGAATAAAAAGGAAAGCAGAGAACATCAGTAACAAGTTCAAAATCATGGCTGTTCTGTTCTTGCCGGTTGCCATGTTTTGGGATTTGCCCTTTTCTTTATATCTTCAAAGGAAAAGTTAAGGTAAAGAAGCTTAATCTTTTCCTGGGATTTGACCCCACTAAAATGTCCTATTTATGGAAAACCAGTCCAAGGAAGACATTGTCAAATCCTGGGAAAAGGCAAAGAAACAAGAATCCAAGTTTGTGCCTGCTTCTCTGTATGTAAGTAATTATAAACGTTATCGTCGTAGAATCCTTGCGACGGTTGCATATCTTTGCCCAGTTATGATGACGGATCAAACTAGAAAGAGCAACATCGGAAATTCCTCCAGACCGGATATTCGCTTGGGATGGACAAAATAGTGCAATCAAATAAAACAGTAACGGTTGTTTCACTGTCTGCTCTGTTCTATTCTTATTTACCAAACGTGTCATAGTATAAATCCTCACATTTAACTTTTTACGGAAATGGTATGTAAACATAAATACTTGCCTTGATTTCCAACATCCTAGATCCCAGTTCTTCGCCTATTCACTCTCTCATCCCCTCTTGCATTCGCTATTAAGAGATCTAAAATTATTGAACAGAATCTATGCATTGTTAAGCACTTCATATTTCCTTTATCAATGGCCCTTTCCAACTGCCTGGAAAGCATATACGCCACCAAAATGAAAAAGACATGGTAGTGAAGGATCATCTCGCCTTATAACCCAGCCTCTTTCCTGTTGGCCAACAACAGAAAACCGATCACCACAACACACTTATAACCCATCTCACAACTTCTTACAATAACCCAACTTGTAGAAAGTAGCCTCCAACATTTATCATTGTATGAATTACTCGTGTCAAGCTTCACATCACAGTAAGATCTCCTTAGTAAGTCCCTAGGATTAACTTTTGAGAAAGTAAAAAGCTTCATCTGCTATGACTATTATCATTAATCAATCTATGACATAAAAATGGAATCACGAATTTCCGAGTCAATATATTGGAGTTATGGTGTTACACATTTAGCTACGATATGCTGATGGCTTTGCAAGAAAAATTGCAAAGACTTGTGTGATGATAATAGCAAATGGAACTTTTAAGTAATAGTTCCCAGAACTATGAACAATTCGTGGCATTGAGCAATTATATCATGTTTTAGAGTACCGTGGAATTTATCATGTTGACGTCTTCATGCAGGTAAAGGAAATTCAGGAATAACAATGTAGATGAACATATAGAGGGAGTGAGGGTGATAAATATGCAGAAGCAATAAACTCAGGGATAAGCCTATGGTTAAGACATGAAAACTCCTATAAAATATTGTACGAGATCCCAATTCAAATTCCACCAAGACCACTTCTTAGGCCCCTCCACATTGCAAGCTGTACTAAACCGCAGCATGGGGAAAAAAATGGATTATGTGCCTGGAGATAGCCAGTCTAATTATAGCTCTCTGTCCAATTTCCCAAAAATACATGCTGAAAATTTCACAGGAACTACAGATTTCCTGCAAAACTCAGCTGATGTACCGAATAATTCCTGAGGACAAATGCATCCCTTGAAGAACTTTTCTTCATAAAGACATGGGGTAAAAGATCATATTGCTTTATCTACTTGCATGAGGCTATTTCCAAGTCTCAAGCGCGCAAATTTACATCACATATTATACAACATAAATATTGTTTTCTGCACATTTCCTTGTAGAAACCCGCTCAAAATATGCAAAAGCCAATAATGGAAACTGAAACTCATTACATACAATTCCGTGTCAATGGTGACTCACTTTGTCATGAAGATATCCATCTACACTGAGTCTACTCCCTCGACCTGTTGCCTAGCAAGATATCTCTCCCTTCGCTCTTTCTGCAATATAACAATTTCAAAAATAATCAGATTTGCAACCTAAAAACTTTCAAACGATGTTCAATCTACGATTAAGAAACTCACCCATTCATCAATGACAAGACCTTCACCAATGATCTTGGGCCCCATGTCTTCAGGAGGTTTTTTCCGTGCCTCAATGGCAGCATCAGCATCAGCAATTTGGCACTTCAGTTTTTCTAGAGCCTACATGGACCAAGAGCGGACAGAAAAATTGACCCCAAAAAAAAAATATCAGATAATGCACAGTGAAGTCATCTGCGAAAAAACAAAATGCACCAATTCTAGATTATAAAGAAGCATATTTATGATGAAAGATTACAATACTTACGGGACTAGGGCGTTCAGGATCCAAGAAAACCACCCGCAGTATCTTCTCAACAACTACTTGATCCTTTTGCTCATCAAACTGCTTGAAGCAAACATCCATAAAACAAGAGTGAGATTAAACAAAGATCGGTGGATTTTTCAAAGATAAACTCAACTCAACTTCATAGCCTTAAGAACCCCCCTCTTGCCCTTTTAAATTGCACAGATTTTTGCCTCTTGATTA
Source organism: Laguncularia racemosa (assembly GCA_037954665.1). Lineage (NCBI taxonomy): Eukaryota > Viridiplantae > Streptophyta > Magnoliopsida > Myrtales > Combretaceae > Laguncularia > Laguncularia racemosa. The sequence continues at coordinate 4,657,747 of JBBMOL010000011.1, forward strand.
AGAATGGCTTGCATGAAATATATCCTCAAAATAAATGTGAAGTTGCAGCATTCCAAAACATCTAGTGGCAGATTATTAGTATTAGTATTTACACAGGAAGACGTTACTCCAATAGCTAAGGATAAATATCACAGAAAAATAACTTACATACCAGCTCAGGCACATAGTCAGTTGGAACTTTCATCTTCAGACACATGATCTTGAACTTAACACTGCTCTTCTGATTCAAAGGTTTATCATTGTTCTCTGGAGGCTCCACAAATTTAAACACTGTGACATTTATCCATGACCAAAATGATAAAGGGTAAGAACCATAAATTTACACATATGGAATCACAATTTTATAAGAAATTAAGAACAAAAAAGGGGAAACGACAAATGAAATAAAAAGAAAAGAACTCCTTACCAGTTGCTATGATTGTTTCACCTGGAGCAAGGATAGCTCCTGGAGGTCGCATAAAACAGCTTTTTGGTGCAGTAGTTTGAAACTAACAACCCCAAGAAAATAGTCAGTTCCAACTAACATTGCAAGGAGGAAAAGAAAAACAAAACCATAAGTGGATATCAATTTAGAATGAATTCAAAAAACAATTTAACCAGTCCCAGGTCTTCTTACTAGACCAACAAAGATATAACAATAACTGACCCCCAAGGGGTTTGCCTAGTGGTTAAGAACCCAGATGCTCTCATGAAAATTTGCACGAAGGACACTTCTTCGGGTTACCTACATAGTGCAAGTTATTCTTAATTGGTACATAGATCTTGTAGGGTAGTTTATGTGCCCAAAGGTAGCTGGTTATACTATGGCCATGCACACACTTAAATAGCCAAAGGTGACATACATGGGCCGCGCATGCATAAATACTTGCATACATCAATGCACTACCTTGTAGAATCATGCATATAAGGGATAGATTCATGAGACATTCTTTTGGTACCTTGAATGCTGTATGAGATTTGCTTATGTTCTTAATTTTGATGGCGCTTCTGACCTGCTTGCCAGGTTCATCTTCAACACAGACAACTGTAGATGATCGTTAGTAATTGGAAGAAGAAACATCACTATATTGGCAACTAGAGCAACACAAGGCACGAACAATAGCTCAACGAAGTATGTGGGGTCATGAGCACATGCACAAAGATATTTAGATTTGTTGGAGGTCATCATAGATTAAAATCAATTTGTGAAGAAGAATTTATTGTAGCTACATATATATTTTAGGGTTTTGCTGCAAAATCTGTAAGGAAAAATAGTGGACTAACTCCAAGATATATTTTTTGAGAATGACTACAGCTACCTAGCATGAAAAGCCAAGTCAAAGGAATTAGCCGTAATCTCAATGCTCATTGCAACCTTTTTAACCTCATTTTCCCATATTATTTAGCTGAATAAATCTGTTATACTTCAAAAATACGACCTGGCTAGGATCTTTAGTGTTGTGTGCGATCAGATTCAAAATCTTTTAAAATATTCAATTAAGACCTAAATCATTTTAAATGCTTGCAATTCAATTCGATTTGCACCCACAACTTTTTAAATGTATGTCACACATACATATCATATGTGCAAATTATGCTGAGCTGCAAGCTTTTAAACAGATTTAAAACAAAATTAAGATTTCAAAAGGTCTAGTATTTGATTGTCAAAAAGACCTGAGATCTAAGACTAAAATTGTACTTATCCATAGTTTCAACCACAAGAATATCTCTTAACAGTCACATTTTAATATAAGAACTTCAATTCAAATCCTTACACTCTATCACATGTTAAATTGAAACCATAACCAGTTCATTAAACCTTAAACTCTACTAAGGCACAGTAAATGTTCCCTTGACTATGCTGGGGAACACAGTTTGATACAAGAAGGCAGAGCTAGTTGCTTCTAATATTCTGCAGTTTTTATGGCAACACTATCTGCATATACCACTATCTTCTTCTTCCTTTATGCTTAATTACTAGGTTTGGTATGTTCTAGAGCAAGTTAATTCGTTCATAAGCCGATTAGTGCAAACAAACTCCATTGCTGGCCATTTGCTTCATAGTCCGATATTATTCAAAGATGGTGATATAGAAATTAAATAATACAGACTACACACAAATTCCTGTGCATCTATATATATATGCATGTATACTAGGTGACTACTCTTGTTGTCTGGTATTCTGTTTTGTGAATTCTATTTTCTATAAGGATTCTTATCATATGATGTTTCCTCGTGATTCTATTGAAAGAGGGAAGGTCATGGTTCTGCACCTTATACCAAAACTCAACAATCAACTTCCACAGAGAAAACACTAGCTCTTCCTGGATTATACTCTCCCACACATATTCGCTCTTTACTTGCTCAACAATCTAGTATTTTAGCCCCTGGATTTCCTTAGAATTTTATTGAGTAAAGTGGATCATTAGTAATGTTGTACTAGAGATCAATTAATGAGGTGCTCAATACTATGCATTAGAGTTAGTCTACTAGAAACTCCTCAAGAAATACATGCCCAAACTCTAGCAACAACTACTTGTTTTTATAGTGCTTTCTCATAAGCTCAAATGTATTAGATGTTATAGGCAACAACAGTATTTGTTTACCATCCTTATAGAAAGCATAAGTGTTTTTGTACTCATCATGGTTGACCCTCTTGTTAAACAACCAAGGCTTGCCCAAAACTAGGTGACATTTGCACATAAGCACAACATCTAAGGATACTGATCCCTAATAGACATGGGAACTAACACTTGCTTAGTCACATGTATTGTACCTATGTTGCTTAACTAATGCAGCTAATAAAGCTATATACATGGAATGTTAGGCAAACCTGACTTTTTGACGATGGTGGTTGACCTGGTATTTGCAACTACCATTATTTATTATCACAACATGCACTTTGCATCTAGAATGATATGCTGTCTCCTTTTGCTCACTTTTCATGTAAAAGTTTCATGCTCACTATGCATAAAATTACTTCAATCCCTCATCTTTATGAGTCAACTCATTTTACTTTACATTAAATCCCTCATTTTCCTTATCAATATCATCCAAAGGACCAAGCTACTCCTTTTGGTCATCGTCATTGTTTACCTTTGTTGCAAGCATACTCTACATAACTACGATAACTTAGCTAGGCATTGTGTGGCAATATGTCTAAAACTTAAGTATTTGAAACGTGTCACTTTATTATTCTTACTCACTCGTTGCCTCTATTTAGACTTTTGTGCATTAGATGTCTTTCCTTTACTTCATTCACCCCTCTTAAATTGCCTCACATCTCATTGTTCTTGCTTATGCACACTATTCAAACTAATGTTTTTTTCTGCCTCAATTGCCAATGTTTTCTGCTTTTCATCCACCAACTTCTTTTGCGCTTCCTCATACTGTTGATTCATTGCATGAATGGATGGCACGTTAACGCAGTCGATTGGCGGCTCAGGGTTGGCGACACCATGTTGATACCGGTGGATAACAGTATCGATATGGGGGTGCCCAAAGGAGAATATCTTATGGACAAGAGAGAACACGATAATACCAACTTGAGAACCAAATAATATATAAAGTTTGGCCGCTTTTTTGAAAAGACAAGCTCGGCGTTTGGAGAAAGTCACTTGTTGGCTACTCTTGTTGTCTATTTTCTTGATTTCAATCTTTTTTCTGCCTTTGCTTGATCTTGGGACATTGGCTAAAGCATTTGCTAAAAACAAAACAATAGGATCATGGTTTGAGGAAATCTTTTCCCTTCCCTCCTTTCTTCCACATGTTGAATATATATATATACAAGAGAATGTTATCTATTCCTTCCTAAACTGACTTTTACAAATTAGCTAAGTCAATAACAAGAATATCTCCAATATCTATCTATCTAAATTACAAAGATCACAAATATCAAAATCATGGAGAGCAAAAGCTGGTCGGCAGGAAATACACGGCTGTGTACACGGTCGTGTACTTTGGCCGTGTACTTTCTATACGTTTATGTGCACATTCTGGCAGGAGATACACGGACGTGTACACAACCGTGTACTTTGGCCGTGTACTTTCAGTACGTTTCTATGCACATTCTGGCAGGAGATACACGGCCGTGTACACGACTGTGTACTTTGGCCGTGTACTGTTCTGTGCACTTTCCTACCACATACACGACCGTGTACTTTTGGTCGTGTACTTTTCTATGGACTTACACGGCCGTGCCTTGAAACACAAACATACACAATTGATATCAATACCCCCCCCCCCCCCCCCCCCCCCCTCAAGTTGGCGCATGAAGATTCGAAGTGCCCAACTTGCATAGGAGACGACCATGTGGGACTTTTCCCAGTGCTTTGGTAAAGATATCGACTAATTGATAATGAGTTGAGACGTGACACGGATGGATGTAGCCATCAACAATTGCATCACAAATAAGGTGAAAGTCGACTTCAATGTGCTTGGTACGTTCATGAAACACTAGATTCTGAGCTATGTGGAGGGCAGCTTGACTATCACAATGAAGATGCATAGGAGAAGGATGAGCCACACCAAGATCAGACAATAGTTCCTTTAACCATTTCAGCTCACAAGTTGTCATTGCCATGGATCGATATTCAGCCTCAGCAGATGAGCGGGATACTGTCTGTTGTTTCTTAGTCTTCCAAGAGATGAGCGAGTGGCCGAAGTAAACACACCAACCTGTGAGTGACCGGCGAGTCAGAGGACAGCCTGCCCAGTCCGAATCACACCAACCGGACAAGCACATGTTGTTCTCCCTATGCAGCAGAATACCTCGTCCTGGATGCCCTTTCAGATATCTCACAACACGTAAAGCAGCGTCCCAATGATCAACTCTTGGTTGGTGCATAAATTGAGAGAGGACATGAATGCTGTAAGACAGGTCTGGTCTTGTAAGCTAAGATAAATGAGGCGACCGACCAATCGACGATATCTTGCCGGATCATCAAGCAAGCGTCCAGTAGCCAGCGCCAATCGATGATGTTGCTCCAGAGGAACACTGGCAGGTTTGGCGCCTAGCAATCCAACTTCCGAAATGATATCCAATGCATACTTACGCTGACAGAGGAAGACGCCTTCAGAGCTGTGTGCAACCTCAACACCTAAGAAATACTTCAAAGATCCTAAATCATTCATGTGAAAACATTCACTAAGATACGTTTTGAATCTTCGGATAGCAGCTTGGTTGTTACCAGATATAATTAAATCATCAACATAAACCAGAAGGTGGATGCAAGTATCACCTCGTTGTAGACTGAAGAGGGAGTAATCAGAATACGATTGCTTAAAACCATAAGCGACCAATGCAACGGATAACTTAGCGAACCAATAATGAGGAGCTTGTTTCAAACCATAAAGGGACTTGCGAAGACGACACACTTTCCCAGCGCTTAAGACTTGAAAACTGAGAGGCAATTTCATGTACACCTCCTCTTGCAACTCGCCATGTAGGAATGCATTATGAACATCCATCTGATGTAAGTCCCAGTTCTTGGCAGCAGCAATAGCCAAAAACACACGCACTGTCACCATCTTGGCCACTGGAGCAAATGTGTCTGTGTAGTCAATCCCTTCAATCTGATGATTTCCAAAGATCACTAGTCTTGCTTTGTAGCGTTCAACAGTGCCATCAGAGTTGTATTTGATTTTATAAATCCATTTACATTCGAGAGCTTTCTTGTTCGGAGGCAAGCTGTCAATCACCCAGGTGCCATTATCCTCTAAAGCTTATATCTCATGCTACATAGCTTGTCTCCATCGCTCATCTTTCATGGCTTCAAAGAAGGTTATTGGTTCACGATCTGTTGTAATGGCTGCAAGAAATGCTTGATGTTCCTCAGAAAATTTGTCACAGCTCACATAATGTGTTATCGGATATGGTGTACCTGAAAGATGCGCTGGTTTGGGTGAGGAACGAGATGGACTCAATTTCTGAAGTGTATGAGTAACATAATCGCGCAAACGGACTGACACTTGCTTCTGACGATGTCCACGCCCCAGCTGCAGCTGCTCTTGTTCTTCATCTACTACTGTATCTACTGGAAGCTGCTCGTGGTCTGCATCTACTGCTGTATCTATTGGAAGCCCTTCATCCTCTGATTCTTCTGTTGTCGGTTGCACAGGCGCTTGGATGTGTATAGGAGCAGTGTGTTCTGTTATGCCCCCCCTGACTGCAAACATTTCATTCTCATTGAAGACATCACTCACATGGACTGGTCTGGCAACATCACTTTGGGATTTGGATGCGATAGAAGCAAAAGGAAACTCATTCTCATAAAAAACAACGTCTCGTGAGATGATGTATTTTTTGGTTTCTAAGTCATACAGCTGCCATCCCTTCTTCCCATAAGGATATTCGACAAACACGCACTGTCTACTTCTGCTTGCGAACTTGTCCATTGTCTTCCCATGAGTGTGTGCATAACACAAGGATCCAAACACTCTTAAATGCTCATATGTAGGCACCTGATTGTATAAGATTTCATAGGGAGTTTTTCCATGCAAAATTGAGGATGCGGTGCGATTAATCAAGTACCCTGCTGCCAAAATGCACTCTCCCCAAAAATGAATTGGGAGACTTCCTTGAAAACGCAGAGCACGCGCTACATTCAAGATATGGCGATGTTTCTGTTCCACTCTGCCATTTTGCTGTAGCGTTCCAGCACAGGAGGTTTGGAAGACAATGCCTTGCTCTAGGTAGTAATTTTTCATGCTAGTGAACTCGGTGCCATTATCACTTCGTACAATTTTAACTTGTTTGTTAAATTGTCTGTCAACCATAGAGAAAAAATTCTTTAAGGTTTGAGACACTTCTTTCTTATCCACTAACAAAAAAATCCACACACCACGAGAGTAATCGTCTACTACAGTTAAAAAGTACGAGGCACCACATGATGAGGGAGTTCGATATGGTCCCCATAAATCACAATGAATCAATTCAAAAACATCAGAGGCTCTATGATCACTAAGACAAAAATTATTTCTGGTTTGCTTTGCACGTTGACATACGTCACAGCACTTATTCATAACACTACTTCTATTCCTAACATCGTCTACTAGAATCAACTCAAGTACTTTTGGAGAGGGATGTCCCAATCTCTTGTGCCAAAGATAAAAAACATTTACTCTATCCGCCTTCATAGCCTTTATGCGCGGTATGTTCCAGAAATAATAGAGTCCATCTCTTCGTTCACCCACACCAATCAGCATCTTGGAGGCACGGTCCTGAACAACACATAGATTATCAGAGAACAGTACAATGCAATCTAAAAAATCAATCATTTGTGACACAGAAATTAGATTGTAGTTTAGGCCAGGCACATAAAGAACATTTTTGAGGAAAATGTTCTCGTTAAGTTGAATAGATCCTTCTCTAGTTGCTGCAGTATTACTTCCATCTGGCAATCCAACAGGACATCTGGGAATTTCTCGCGTGTTAGATAAAATTCTCAAACTACCTGTCATATGATTTGATGCACCGGTGTCAATGATCCAAGGAATATTGACATGCTTACTAGTCATCTTTTCGTTCACCATTGATTTCTGATTTTCCAACATCTCCAACAATGTTTGCCACTGCTCCCTGTTGAGCTCAATAGTCCCTCTTTTTTCTCCATCCTATGCAGGCATTGCTGAAGAACTTCCTTCGGCAGTATGGACAGCATTCGCACGCAAGAAACTCCCTCGTCCTCAACTTCCTCCTGCACTGGTTTTCTGTTGCTGTTGTTGTCCTTTTCCCCGATTACTTATTTTCCCATCTCCACGAGGCCGGTCTCCCCACCATTCAGGAAAACCAATGATCTTGAAACAATTTTCTGTTTCATGTCCAACACGCTTACAATTTGAGCAGATCATGCTTTTATCCCTTCCTTCATTGCGGTTGCAAACTGCATTTGCCCCTTGAACAGCAAAGGCCATGACATTACTCCGTTCTTCCTTTCCTCGAACGATTGTCTTCATTCGTTCCTCTTGCACCAGGATTGAATAAACCTTGTTCAAACTTGGCAATAGATCCTGAACTAGTATGTTAGATCGCACTGTACCATATATATCCTCATCTAATCCCATGAGGAACAGGTGCACTCTTTCTTCTTCTTGTTTCCTTTCCAGAATTGATCCAAGATCGCACCTGCACATTCCACACTTGCAGGTTGGCACTTGCTCGAAGTTAGCAAGTTCTTCCCAAAGTTTCTTCAGTTTTCCATAGTACTCCACGATAGCAAGTCCCTTCTATTTACATTCGACAAGCTCCGCTTTTAATTGTTATATCCTAGGTCTGTTTTCCACTGAGAATCTTTCTCTGATATATGTACAAAAATCTTGCGCTACTTCCACATGCGATATGGTAGAACAAAGATTGGATTCAATGGTATTCCTAATCCAAGACACCAGCAACGAGTTGATGGTCCACCAATCATCGAGATCTGGAGACTCCTCATCCGGTTGTATGATTGTCCCATCAACAAAACCGAATTTCTTTTTTGCTCTTAGGGCTATTCGCACAGACCGAACCGATTCATCATAGATGTCGCCTTTCAATTGGACTTGCGTTATCACAATTCCAGGATTGTCATTGGACGTGATGTCGTATGGAGAAATAGTCTTCCTCTGGTTCATTCCCTCACCATTTGCACTGCCTTTCCTATCACTCTTGGCCATGTCTGCCTCTTCGAATAGGGTAGCTTCAGCTTGGCTCTGATACCATGCTAAAAACAGAACAATAGGATCATGGTTTGAGGAAATCTTTTCCCTTCCCTCCTTTCTTCCACATGTTGAATATATATATACAAGAGAATGTTATCTATTCATTCCTAAACTGACTCCTACAAATTAGCTAAGTTAATAACAAGAATATCTCCAATATCTATCTACCTAAATTACAAAGATCACAGATATCACAATCGTGGAGAGCATAAGCTGGCCGGCAGGAGATACACGGCCGTGTACACGGTCGTGTACTTTCTGTACATTTCTATGCACATTCTGGTAGGAGATACACGGCCGTGTACACGATCGTGTACTTTCTATACGTTTCTGTGCACATTCTGGCAGGAGATACACGGCCGTGTACACGACCGTGTACTTTGGCCGTGTACTGTTCTGTGCACTTTCCGTGTACTTTCTGTACGTTTCTGTGCACATTCTGGCAGGAGATATACGACTGTGTACACGACCGTGTACTTTGGCCGTGTACTGTTCTGTGCACTTTCCTACCACATACACGACCGTGTACTTCTGGTCGTGTACTTTTCTGTGGACTTACACGACCGTGCCTTGAAACACAAACATACACAATTGATATCAATAGCATTGCTTTTCACGCATACCATTGTGAATTTGTAGCTTGATAGTGTAATAGATCAATGGTTTTTGGTTTACAAGGACTAATATATAACAATTTTGAGACGTAACTTTTGGAAACATATTTTAGTTGATGTTCAATTACATATTTTACCCTTATCACCATAAATATTAGATTTTGGAATGACGAGTTTCTAAAATTAAATCGAGGGATCAAATAAGAATAAAAATTCTTAATAAAAATATAGAATTCTATGGTTTCACACTAATATGATTAATGAAAAAGAAAATATATGGTTTACTTACGTGTTATTGAGTGGGATTTCCCTCTATCATACAATATCTATAGAAGACTTATGATGGTTATTAAAATTGGAATATTCTCGTAGAGAGAGAAAAAGTGTGTTCTAGTATTGACTATATGCTATTGACTTTTTCAACTTTCCATAGTATTTCGATTCCAAGTTTTGAGTGGGAAATTGATTTTGATTCTACCTTTAAATAAATTTACACTTTTGACCGTAATTTTAAACTAAAATTCTAATTACCTGCATACACACACACACATATATATATATGAAGAAGGTACACTTTTACTCTTCAATGCACACTTACTTTTCTATTTTTATACTTAATATTTTATCTATTCTATTTGAGTTTTTATGTTTTTAAAATCTTATAAAAGTTGAACTTTCGTTAAATTTGTTAAATTTTTGTTTCATCGTAGGCATATGTTAACTTTTAATTGGCTTTGGGTTTTGGTACTCAGCTAAGATAGCTAGGGTTGGCACACATTTTCAACCTCTTTTTTCTTACTTTTTTTAATTTTAATTATATAAAATAATTAAATACATCTCATATTATAATTTCATTAAATCAATCATTACCAAATTAGTTTAAAGCTAACACATTTTATAGATGAATAGAAAATTTGATAGATTTGGTGAAATTCTTATTTTATAAGGTTTGAAAACGTTGAGAACTCATGGAAAAAAATGGTTAAGTAATTAAAAAGAAAAAAGAAAAAGAATAACATTAACAACTAAAAATATACTTTTTCCTGTCTAGAGATATGTATATATACATAGGTATACATATTTATTCATGTCTTATTGGCATGTATATATACTAATAACAATTATAATGTATTTTATGTATATTATATTACATATTTTACATGATGTATCATTGAATTTATTATATTTTCTATATTATATTCTGTGCATGAATCTTCTATATATATTTGTATATGTTATAATTAAATATAATATATTATATATTGTGTCTATATATATTTATTATGACATATGTTAATATATATTACTTGTTATTTTGAGCATTTATATAGAACATTTTATATGACATTATCTAATAAATGTCAAGGAAAATTATAAAAACATTACTTGTGTTTTCGTTCTTTTGTAAAGAAATAACTTGAGTTAATTTTGTTTTGACAAAAGATGTCTCAAGTTTCATAAAAAAGTATTAATATATACATACATATATATATATATATATATATATATTTATATGTAAAGACACATCTCAAAATCCCATTGATTGAAAAAAAATAATATAATAAATTAATAATATAAAAATGAATTTGAAATCAATTTAAAAAAAAAAATTGGAAAAAAAATTCTAGCGATTTTCCAACTATCCCTTAGCCTTAAGGTAGTCGAAAAATGGCCAAAAATGCCATGTGGATCAAGGGTAGCCGGAAAATGGACAAAATGTCAAGTGGGTTGCGACCCACATACGGTGATAGGCGGCCTCCCATCATCCTTTAAAATAAATAAATAAATAAAAATTACCTAAAAACCTATAGGGGATGGCTAAAAAAGGGCCTTTAGTTTTTTTGTTTTATTTTTAAATTTTTTTTGTAAACTTTTTTATATTATATTAATTATTTTCCACCAATAGGATGTTGATACGTATCCCTCCATATATAAAAAATAATATTTATACTTTTTTATGAAACTCAAGTTACATGTTTGTCAAAAAAATTCATTCAAGTCACCTCTTTGCAAAAAAAGCAAAAACATACATAATGTTTTTGTAATTTACTCGAACTATTATTTTCTATACGATATGAAGATGTATGTATTACTAGGGCCGGTAATGCGGGCCAAATGGGCCGGCCCACCCCGACCTGCACCAGCCCTCGGGTCGACACGGGCTGGCCCGCAGTGGCACGCAAGTCTGGCGGCTCAGGAAAGTCTGCCCGCCCTGCCCCGCGGGCCATGCGGGCTGGCCCGCAATAAAATTTTTTTTTTTTTTTGTGTATTATGTAAAACAGGTGGCCGGGAATGGTGGTGCGACGTCCAGCTGCGAAGTGCGAAGGAGAAGGTGCGGTGTGCGGGGGTGTGGCCGTGTGGGCTGCTACCAGGTGCTAGCTGCGTGCGGACGAGGTGTCGGCCGAAACCACCCAAACGTCGGCGTCATCACGTCAAGCTGCGAAGGAGAAGGTGCGGTCTGGTGGCATCGGCGGTGTGGGTGTGTGTAGGTTGCTGCAGACGGCGGTGCCGTCACTTCAGTTGACGTCGTCCTTAACTCCTCGTCTCGTCATCGTCACTTCAGTCGACGTCAGCGTCGTCAGCCGTCAGTCCTCAGTCCTCACTCCTCAGTCCTCACTCCTGTCAGTCCTCAATCCTCAGTCACAAGTCTCGCGGTCACGGGTCACTGACTCAGTGATAGAGCACAGCACAACAGTCGTCAGTCCTCACTCGCAGTCGCAGTCGCAAGTCACTGTCACTCGGTGGTCGCCGGTCGGTGCGACCAACTTAGTCCTCAGTGACTTGTTCATCGTCCTTAGCGACCGCCGACCAGCCCCGCAAAATGACCCGCAGCTTCAGCGAGCCAAAATTTTTTACCCGCCCCGCATTTTTTTGCAGGCGGGGCAGGTCAGCCCATGGACCCGCCCCGCAATTACCAGGTCTATGTATTACCACTAAGTATATATAACCTATAGTGTATATATATGTAAATGTTATATATTATGATATAATTATAATATTTTACACGCGTGCACACACACATCCAAACAAACCATCGAAATTCAATTCTTTTTTTAATATGCTTAAACGAAACAAACCACCAAAATTGTTTTTATGGTTCCATTACTGTTACCAAAGACATTAATGGAGTTTTCATTTTATTCTTAATTTCTTCTCATTCCATCTCAAGCGACCTTAGAAACAAGACAAGTTAATCAACGCAGCCTCATCTAGCTTTCGGTCTTGCATAATCCATTGTAGGAAAATTTGCTCAAAACTACAAGTGAATTCCAACTCAACTCCAGTTTAGAAGTAGTAGGTTAGCTCAATTACTTAAAAATTACTTGAACTTGGAAAATTAAACAAAACCCTAATTTTTGCAACCGACCTGCATTTCATTCCTTTGCATGAAGGGGCTCTCAACATCAATTCTTACATCCATATATACCAAATCGATGCTTGGAAGTTTAATTTTAAGAGTATGAAATCTATGGTTTCAGTGATACATAATTCGTCACGTTTTGGTAAATTATAAATTGCCCGAATTCAATCTGGCAAGCACCAAGTCCTATAAAACACAAACATGGAAAGAACAACTATTGTTGCTTGGTGACTGGTGTCCTCCTAAAGTTAATTCCTATCTCATGATGGTGCTGTGACACAACAGGTAGATTAATGTTTTGTTTTCTAAAACAGTTGGTTCTCAACAGCATAAAAACAATTGAATTGTCGGCTATAGAATATAGTTTATTGTTATGGCTTCAAAAGAAACTGCCTCGTATTGTTATTGAATCCAATTCCCTATTGATAGTGAATTAGATAACTAATAAATGTTAATCACGTTGGGATGTATTTCATGTTGCTCGATGTATTCAGGAATTAGTGACAGATTTAAGAGATTCTGTTACACACATTTTTAGAGATCGCAATTATCCAGCTAATTGTCTGGAAAGAAAAGCTATAGAGGAAAAGAAAAAATAAATAAATCAATCGATCGTTCATTTTCCACTTTCAACTTCTTTAGCTTAAAGACGCATGCAAGATGTCTTATATTATTACATCACAAATCGATAAAATGTATTAGACAACGATGTAGTTCTCTTACAATGAAACAAAAGTTGATTTTTGTGGTGGTCAAAAAGTATTAATTAAATAAAAATGTTAAGCTACTATTTAATTCATTAATTAACTATCAATTAAACCTTAACGAACCTTGATCTAGATCATTATAATTGAATAATCACAATATATGGATAAGACGAAAGCAGATTATCATATCATATCAGCTGTGTATAGGCTTTGACACTTACTTATGTCCTATTTAGGTTCTATCTATGAGTTGGACCTGTCCCTAGCAAAATATTTCTTTTATATTTCACACCATAGGGTAAATGTAAACAAATCAACACATCCTAAAAATAATTCAAAGTTTTTTTAGTACTAATTCAAGTATGATCTTTAAGTTTGTGGCACATCCTATTAGCGAAGGTGTATAATTACCCATCATAGTGAAAGGGTTGCATAACCCGTATATTATGGTGGATCGCCACCATAGATCACCATTGAATTTTTTTTTCCTTTCTTTTTTTCTAATTTTTTATTATCTTTATGGTTCCATTATTTTTTGTTTTCAGAGGGATAGTAAGGCCAACTAAGGGTCTTAAGGCTTTTTTTTTTTTTTTTTTTGTAAAACTCTAAGTTTAAATACTCTTTTTTTAAAAAAAAAAAGATAAATGAGTTACATTAATATACATTGTTAAAAAAAAAGAAGAAGAAGAGTTTTTATGATTTCTCCTTGTTACTCCTTTTTTTTATCAATAAAAATGACTTTTATTTGACAAAAAAAAAAGATTAAATCAATCAAAATAATTATTACAAAAGAACTCGTGAATAAATAGTTTAAGATATGCTAACATATATGTATGTGAATAAGACAGAATCTCTTTTTGATATATATATATAGAGAGAGAGAGAGATGTACCTAAGCCATTGATTAAATATAGGTTAAGCCTTAATAAACCTCATTCCAGATAATTATGATTGGGTAAACATAATATAAGATGGTAGTAGGTTATCGTGGGAGATTTATTATCTCGATTTACTTTTCAACAATTTTCTTTAATTTACCCATTTAAGATGTTATTATCTCTAATCAATGATTAAGATTAAAAGAAATAAGATCATGTCATGATAATGTAACTTAATATTTAATAAATTTATACAATATCAATCTTTAATTTACAACTTTAAAAAAAAATTAAAAGGATGCAAAATCTAGATACTATGTCTTATGCACTTTGTTTCAATGGGTAGAAAAAGGTAGAAATAAAAGAAAATGAGTAGAAATTACATGTTTAGCAACTCAAGTAACAAATAATAATTAGTAGAAAAAAAGAAAGAAAATTACTAAAATTGGAAAGAAATGGGTGGAAATTAGTGGAAATGAAATGTAATTGAAAAATTATCTCTTATAACAATATTCATTAAAATAATAATAAGAGCAATTTTATCGATTACTAACTCTGTTTTCTTTTATTTCTTTCTATTTCCTTCATAAGTTACCAAACATAAATTAAAAATTATACTTCATCCATTTCTACTCTTTTCTTTTTCTTTTTCTTTTTCTTTTTTTTTTTATCTACTTGTTTCTACCCATTTTTTTTCTATTAAAATTTTCCAAACTTAGTATTAAGCTATTTATATGCTCTCACACTTATTATATCCTATTTAGGCTCTTCTTATGGGGTGGACACGTCCCTAGCAAAATATTCCTCTTATGTTTGTAGGATGGGCAAAATGTAAACAAATAAACACATCCTAAAAACCATTCAAGGTTGTTCAAGTACTAATTCGAGTATGATCTCCACGTTTGTCATGCAACTTGCTACACATCACAATTAAAGGGTTGTATAGCTAACACATCGTGGTGGATTGCAATCATCAACTTGTAACTAGTGGCATACATCCCAGGTTGCGCTACACCCTCAGGTGGTGTTTGATAGATGTCAGCTTTCAAGCCTAGAATGATTAGCCTTGTATTAGGCGACCGTGGTGGTTGCTCCTTAAGATTTTGAATTTTTTCTTTTTAGTTTCCTTTTATAGTTTTTGTACTTTTCTTTATTATTTTATGATTCTATTATTATTATTTTTCTCAAACAGATAATAAGATTATGCAAGGATCTTAAGGTATATTTTGAAACAATCAAAATCTAAACACTCAGTTTTAAAAATAAATGAGTTAAATATATATTGTCAAATAAAAAAAAATAGAGTTCATATTACTTTTTTTTTGTCAATAAAAATAAATTTTATTGAACAAGAAAAGATGAAACCAATTGAATCAATTGTTACCAAAAAAAAAAAAAAACTCATGAGCAAAAAGTTAGAGATATGATACATTATCATATTGTATATTTTTATGTGTATAAGACGGAATTTCTCTCTCTCTCTCTCTCTCTCTCTCTCTATATATATATATATTATGCAGATGCCTATGAGAAGGAACCCAAAGGTCCCCACTTTCATATATCAGGCATCAACTTTTAGATTTAGTAGGCAATTTTGTTTTGGAAAAAAAAAAAAAAAAAGCACCGAAAGATCTCAGCTTTTTCCATTTTTTGTTTTTTTTTTTTTTTTGGGATTCATGTTTTTAAATTTCTATTTTTGTACCTGAGTTTTTAAAAACGGCTCAAAAAAATGTATTTCCATCGCTCTTTATTACAAAGCTATTAAAGTCATGACCTATATTTTTATTTTATATTTTCAATTAGAGACCATGTTTATATATATATATATATATATATAGGACCTATCTATTAATGATAGTTGTAATAGAAAATAATGGAATCTTAATTTAAGTCTTTTTTTAATTTAGATCCTGAAATTGAAAAAAAAAAATAGATTCTAAACAAAAAGATAGAAAAATACTTAGATGCTTCCAATATAATTTAATTTACTATGTGTTCTTAAGTTTTAAGCATTTCTATTTTTTGATAGTTTTTAGGCTTTTTTATTTTTAAAAAACTTTTATGTTTTATTTTTAGCAGCTTTGTGCATACTTTTATTTGTATGCCCCAAGGCATTGAACAAAAGGACGATTGATTATTATTGAAATTTTGAAGTCGTCTTTGCTTTATTTTCTTCTCAAATTCTTGAATTTGGATGCTAAATATTTAAGAATTCATAGAATTAATTAATATTTAAATATCGCATATCAAGTATTTGCAAAATTAATGGTTTGTGATAAAATTCTATTTTTAATCTCGTGTATTACCTATGTCACCTTTCTATTGTGCCTAAAATCTTTATTTCTGCTAATATTTCATGTGTTTCTATTTATGGCTCCTATGGAGCTACATTGCAACAAATCTTCTTTTTCTACAACATTACTTCTAGGATCTTAGGAGCACTAGCTGCTATGGCCCAAATGAAAGTCAAAAGACCTCTAGCTCATGTCCTCATTTGTTAATTATTATTTTCTTATTATTTGGTTGGGTTTTACTTATGGGCACTAATGTATGTTCCATTTGGAGCATGAGTTAAGGATTAATGTTCGTTAGCTGGTAGTAAGTTAGGAAATTAGAAGGAAATGTTTGCATTGAGTGCATTAATAAAAGGTAGAAGACAATTAAGGCCTTGCAATTCTTCAAACAAAGCACTATGCGTGAGACTATGAATTTGATGAACTGAGTTAGACTTATAAACCTAGTAATTAAGATGAAATGAGTTTAGCTTTGTTTCATTTTGCATTCAATGCAGGTAAAGTACGAAGATGAAGGACTTATTTATAATGTTAATTTCATGGTAAAGCATTAATTTAAAAGGAACCCATCCCACTTTCAATTTTAATAATATAGATAATAACAAATTGAATCCGATACCTGAAATCGGTTTTGTGGAAAGGAAAAAAAAAAGTATCTAAAAATATAATATAAATTATTACATATTTAAACCACAGAGTTAAGTATCATAAATAAGGGATATGTCTTCATCAGTCACTACAAAAACAGGCTTACTTCGTCTTCGTCTTCGTCTTCGTCTTCCTCTTCGTATTCCTAATATTAGATATGGGCTAGCGTGTAGCTGCTTTTAGGGATAAAGTTGAAACAAAAGGTAAAAACTGACGCACATATGTCTCATCGAATCTTTTCCTTTTGCTGAAAATGCGTCTTTCACTTTCTCCAACACCATGAAAACGATGCCATCCAAACTATTATTTCAACCTTTTAACCTACTTTTTCTTTTTCTCAATTTTGCATAAAGTATAAAATTGCCGAAAGTTATATCAAATTTTATATTTAAAGTTTTAAATTATTAAATATTATATTAAATTAAATATTTATTTATTAATTTATAATAAAAAAGTTATCGAGAAAAACACTTATTAATAAAAAAGTATAAGCATTAATGATTAAAGGTAAAGTAATAAATTTAATAAATAAAAGTTTAATTAAATATAATATTTAGGAATTTAAAACTTTAGACATAAAATTGAAAAAATACTAAAAGTTTAACTAATAATTTCATATTTTCTTATAATAGAATATCTTGTATTTATCAAATTCTTTTAAATCCCATTACAAACTGTACGATATGTGGCATAAGTGATGAAGCCTTGATTATAAATGTTAATACATAGGTAACATCTTCCACTAGACAATAGATTGCTATATCAAACCTAGATTGTTATATCTGCCCATTCATGACATAGAAATTGAAGCATTGGATTGTACGAATTCAATGGAAACATAGGACAAAACATCCAAAAGATAAATATACCAAACAACCTTAAAGTTCACTTAAGTAACTACTTGAGTTTCGGATTCTAATAGAAAGATGAAAAGAAAAAACCATATTAAAGGAATTGCTTTTGAGCCTCTTGAGTCTTCAAGAAGCAAGTGTGGGAGGAAAGCTTCAAAGATATGGAATACGCAATATGCATATCATGGCATTGGCATGATTGTCCATTTACTCAATGGATAGACCATTACTTTTTTTTGGGCCTCTCTCTAGCTTCCAATTAAGAATAGTGACTACTTCTTGTCAATGTCAATGGTGAACCGAATGCATAAAAGATGCATGTAAAGCTATTAAGAGCGATAAATTTCATTGTCATTGACATTAACTCGATCTAATTAGAAATATTATCTTTTTTAATCTAGAGGTTGATAATAAGATCTCAAATCATTATCAGATATCTCTTACTATAGATAATTATAATAAGGATTCGTATATATTCACAGTTTTTCTAAAAGCTAAACAACCTATAAAATAGCTATTTATAAAATTATAAAATTTGTTTAACATTTTTATTTTTCTATTTGTTCAAAAGTAAAATATAATATCTATCCATAGGCATATTATAAATCTCTTGTTTATCCACATCCACTACATATATATTCACTCACCATGCTTGTGATTGACTCATGCCAATTAATCCTTTTGGAATTACTTTTTTACTTATTAATGTTATTACCTAAACTTTTACAATGCTAACTATCACACTCTATTTAACTTTGTAATTACTTAAAATCATACTGGATAACTCAACATGCCCCTCTCTTTTCTTTTCTTTCTTTTTTAATTATTTATGCAGGACAACACCATTTGTCAACAGAGGTATAAAATTGGAAAACAAGAAGTTGAAGTAATGATCATAACATTGTCTTTTTTTGGGGCCCTCCAGCATTGAGCCTAAACAAGTACATGTGCATAACCACATAGATATCGAAGCCTACCACTATTATAGTACTTATGCGGGCATATGCCTCCTAATAAAGATCTCTAGATTCGATAATATGTAAATAAATAAGATTTCATTAATGAATACTTATTAAATAAATAATATGCAAATAAATAAGGTTTTCTTCTCTCTAGTGTAACAAGAAGAATGGGCAAGAGCCTTCTGACAAAGAACCTTGATTAGATATAAGAGATAGTTAGCTTGAATCAGTATTTTGGCTTGCATCAGTCTGTCGGTTTTATTTAGTATTGAATCCATCAATTCAACGGATTCACATAATGATGAATTAGAAGAATTGAAGCAAATATATATATATATAATTGGTTCATATGAATCAACTCGAAATCGAAAGATTTTGAACCAATTACAGGTTATTGTTTTTGGACTCAAAAACTGGTGAGTTTGAATCGATTTAGAACTGGTTTGATCATATTCAATGTTTAACCTTGATCGCTATTCTTTCATTGGCTTGAAGTAGAATGGGTTTTTATCACGCAACATAATATATTTATTTGGCCAAAAAGTTTCATGAGCACTCCTATCATTTCCTTTACGAATACTAGGTATCTTATAACATTTCGTTTTTTTTCATATATATATTTATCGCTCTAATGTGAATTTTTATTCACAAAATGGATGTATACATGTGCGAAAATACATGTGTAATGTCATTTTCCGACAAAATCACATCGTAATCCAGACAATATATTTTTATTTGTGAACTTTGTACGACATTTAACTAAGTAGTTCAATTTTTCAATGGAATATGAGTAGAAAATTTTCTAGATATTGGACAATCGTAAATAATAAGCCAAAGAATGGAGATGCTCTCATCCCTAAAAGGTTCTATTAATGCTGATCGTGCCATTTTCTGGGCTCAACTTAAAATTCAGCAACTTTACAATCTTCGATTTGAAACAGTATTCAAAGTTCAACTCAACTCAATTATTTTAAGAAATATGGTATTATTTTAATCAAAATAATCTAAACTTAAATTAAATGTAATTGATATTTGAATTCAATTAATTACGTTAAATATCATAAAATTTTAATTTAATTAAATAAACTCCTCAAATAACTTGATTTGATGTCAACTTAACTATTATTAAACGGCATTTTAGGAAACATCGATTTAGACTGAATAGATGGGAAGTAGATTTATCATATTCACTCCTCTAATTGGATAAGACTTCTGGTAAGCCAGAGTGATACGACTTAAAAAAAGTTAAAGAAGTGCTGAAGCACAGCGAACTTCAGCCCCTAAAGTAGCTTTTCCAAACTTACAAGCTCCTATTTTTTCAATTCCGGATTGCTACGAAATGACGAAATGACAAAAGATTTTTTGCAAGATTAACTAGACATCGGTAATGCCGGATTAACATGGGCACCGTTATTACGGCCTCCGTGCATCAGTACACAGTATTGCAAAGTCTGCAACTTGGTGAATTCACAACGGTAGAAAAGTACTGATACCGGCGGCCCGATTGCATGAACTGCACGAGAACTAAAGTTTTTGGTATTTACGTATCCGAGTTAGAAAAAGTCAATCACTATCAACTGCTATTCGACCCGTGTGAGCGAAGCGTATGTGAGTCCTATGCCCATCACTCTAGGTATTGGTTTTTAGGTTTTAACATCAGTCTGTTTTATAACATTCAATAATTATCTTAGAATATAAATCTTAATGGGTAGTTCTATTTTAATTTTATAGTATTAGAATTTTGATAATAAATTTTTTGGCAACATGTTAATATTTCCACAATTTTGTAATTAGTATATTATGCAATACTATTACAAAATTACTATCTATTTTCATTTGCTTTTTGTTTCTTTTTAGATAGTAGTATCCTAAAACTTATCTTCTGTTTTGAGTATAAATTCTATTGTGGTAGCATGTATGAACATATTGTACTTATACTTCATTTTGAGAGAGTAAGTCTCAAAAAATAATACCTAAAATCCACCCAAATAAGATATAATAGAGTACAATTTCTAATAACGCACTTACCCATTTTCCTAATACATATAGGGTTCATAATAAAAGAAAAAAATCATAAAAATCCCTTGTCATAGCATGAATAGATATAGAATAAATAAAATATAAATTTCTATATTGTACTTAATGTTATAAGTATGAATTTTAAATATTTAAAGTGATAATCAATTTTTTGTTTCTTTAAAACTATTATGAAGTTTGAACCAATAAAATCTATAGGTTTTCAACATATTTTATGAAACTCGAGAGATTTCATAATGACTCAATTCATTCTTGTTTGTTCCCCATAAGCAAAAAGATTAGCCCATTAAACAATATAAACAATCTCGTAGATGTCCCATCAAAAAATCTGAGGTTTGGACAGCTGATTATGCCAAACTAAACGTTGACAAAGCTCTATAACGTAATTAGGTCATCCCTAAATTTCAAATACGATCAATCATTGTCAATCACTTGTTTACTGGTCTTAAACCGATGTCATGAACCTCGTAATACAAGGGGAAAATGTTAAACTTTGATAAATTGATGCCTATGTTGTTGTCGATTATATCTAGAACAATAGGTACGAAATCTAGAAAACGGCATGATAATGCAACAAGGACATCACACCTAAAAAAATATTCTAAATCAAAACAAGGCAAATAGTAAAATTCACTTATATATGCAGACAGCAAGAATGTGACTAAGTTGTAAATTAATAATTTCCTAGATATATTAAACTAATCTCCATGTGCTTATAAGTCATACAAATAGATACACCACGTGCGAAGGTGCTTTCTTGTTCACCTATTCCACTACCTAGAAACAGTATAAGGAGCCAGATTGTTGCTTATTTAAGTTTATTTTTGGAAAGATGAACTAATAATTGAAGGTAATTAAAAATTGTTTTTCATCTTGTGATAAAATCGATTTTATTTCCAAGAAAACAACTACACTAGTATATACATCAGTTATCCTCGGAAGATGATATTGGCACAACCAATAATAAAGATAAGAAGGTATATAAAGGATGTTAAATATTGCTTTTGGGTGTGGAAATAAACTATAGTCTCGCGAAAGTCCTCAAGTAGTTTCCTTATTCTTCTTGGGGTATCCAAATGTGTTGTTACTTGTTGCCTACTCTAAGATAAAGATAGGTTCATATATTAACTTTTTGGCATGTATAGTATATGTCTTACTCTAGAAAAGTTGGAAAATACTCATGTTAGTCTCGTGAGATTTATTTAAGAGGATTTATGAATCGTTTAGATATTTGGTACAGTTTTTATTTGTTTTCCTCTTATTTTTTATGATAGTGAATTTGTGTCCTCATTCTACTATGTATGTATTTTTCAATCCATTCGACGTCAAGAAATTTGTTACGTTCTAAAAACTAAAATTGCAGTGAAGATTGCAATGTTGAAGTTCGACATTGAGATGTATAATGGTTACACTTATTTCTGTTTATGGAATGTGCTAATGCTAGCACTTTTAGTTTAGGATGGGTTTAAGAAGATGGTCCCTCGCAAATCGAAGAAGCTCGATGCTATGGTCAATTATCAATGCACTAATCTTAATAAGAAGGCTCACAATACAATTGTACATCTCTGGCAAAGTATTGCGGGATGTTCTCCTAGAGAGTACTACAATTAGTCTTTGAGAAAATTATAAGCCAACGAATCGGTATTTGGAATCAAATTTTTAAATAGTTAAAACTAAAAAAATAATATTATATTAATAATTCAAATAGAGGATTCAATTATGATATTGTTATGGACAGTAAATTTTTTTTTATTTAAATTACTTAGTATATTTATGATATAGTAATGAATCATTTATTTGAATCACTTAAT
This sequence comes from Laguncularia racemosa, assembly GCA_037954665.1. NCBI lineage: Eukaryota > Viridiplantae > Streptophyta > Magnoliopsida > Myrtales > Combretaceae > Laguncularia > Laguncularia racemosa. The sequence continues at coordinate 4,680,589 of JBBMOL010000011.1, forward strand.
AAAATATTGAAACCTTATTTTAATCATTTAAAAGTTTAAACTTTTATTTTAATCAGTTAATGTAATAATAATTTTTTATTTTAATTATTGAAAAGTTCGATTCTCTTTTTTAATGTAACCGTGAATCTGTGGAGTTGACTGTTCATTTAATTTTTTTGTACCATATGTGTCCTATTTGAGAATAGTCCACTACTGAAAAGTCTACGAAAAGTGGAGATGTTATTTTAAATAACAGAGTCGCTTGTTTTGATTATTCAAAGCTATGATTGTAAGATAAGCCCTCTTGTGTGTTTGCTAGTAGTGGAAGGTGTAGCTTATATCTATACTTTTGAAGTAATTAGTCCGGTGGGAATGAGACTATAAAAATGTATTATTCAAAAAGTAGGAAGTTGATATTTAGGAAAAGTGTTTTAATTGATGAATTCCTAGCATTGAAAATTGATATTTAGGAATAATGTTTTGATTGATGAAGTAACTCTCATTTGATGAAGATATGAAGATATTTCGATCGTACTCTAATGCAAGTCATAAGAATGGCTCGAAGAAGGTGGAGTTTGAACAAGGTAGTTCTCCGAATTAAAAGAATGTCACTAGATGCTCTACAAAGGATTTATAAGATGTTATTGATCACCCACCAAAAAACCGTAATTATTATTCTATAGCTAAAGACGGAGTGGCGAGACTTGTTGAATTATCGGTAAATTGGTTTTGTTAATACAATAGAATAGTATATGCACTTAGGATTGTTAATGTGATTACATGATAGAGTCATTCCATTTTATGTGAGGAGGCATTTAGAGTCTATGATACATGGAGATATTGTGGATAAGGAAGAAATTATGAGCATTTGTCACAAGATGGCATGATTCCTTGCAAATATATGGGAGTATTTTGTTTGTTAAAAAACCCAACATGCTTACTTAATTCGAGATATGCGAGGTTTGGAACCAACTTCAGAACATAGAGATTTGGTCATTCTCTATAAACCGTCAAACAAGGAGTTAGAATGGCATTATACCATTCCAAATTATCGGCCGACCTGCTAAGGTCAATCAATAAGTCTTGTTGGCAGCCATGCAAAAAAGGCATCTAAAGTTTTATTTTTCTTGTGTCCTGTCAATTTCAAATGTGTTGTTTCTTGTTCCTTACTTTGAGACAAGTCTATTATTTTCTTGAAAAGGTTTTGTTTTGTACATTTCACTCTAGAATAGTTGGAAAAATACTCATCTTAATTTCGTAAAATTTAATTATAAGGATGTTGTGAGTAGTTTAAAGAGTGGATGTTATTCTCATATGTCGATCTAGTGAATGTGTGTGTGTCCCTCCACGATTCTATCACCACGTACTTGGGATCTTCCATGCAAATCTCTATGCGCATCTCTTCTACCTTTTCTCCATAATATTTATTTATCTATTATTCAATTTGTTCGATTCTTGCAATCCTTGGAAAGACTAACTTTCTAGGCACTTTATAATGAGAAAAAGTATGTGAGTTCAAGTGTAGAACATGTCAGTTCACGTTTTAGATTTACAATCTACTTATTCTAAGAAAAAAAAAATGTTTAGTAACGAGATAGCTATTTTTCAATTCTGTCATTAATTTGTTGAGTTCGACTATTATCTAATTCGTTAAAAGTAACGCCTAGTATGCACAAGCATTTTCAATTCAAACATAGGAAATTACGTTATTTTTCACAAGTTCTTATAATTCGTAAGTATCCTCTTGTCTCTAGGCTACCATACTGAGGTCCATGAAACCCCCACTTGCACATATAAAAAAAGGTCTATCTCTTGACAAAGGACAGCTATACATGTTTTCATATTTGTTTGACGTCTCCTTATTTTGTGCACATGTCCATTTGCAGTACTATTAAGTCGAGCTTTCCAAGACGTGGGGACAGTTTTTGCAAGACGCAATAATAACTAGTTTTGTATTTTAAAAGGATAAGAAAGAGATAAATTATTTAATATTAGAAAAAAATCTCAGGATTTCAAGTTCAACATCATGCATGGCCCTATGTTAGCATAAGCCACGACTCTTTCTTGTCATACGAGGGCACTATATTATCTCTTATAGTTTTCAATAACCTGTAAAAATTGGAGTGAGATGTTAAAAAGGGTAATATTTTTTCTCTATTTAGAAAAATGTTAGTTAGCATAAAATATAAGTATGCGGTCCTCATGTGGGATACGGAAAAAAGAGAACTCAAAATTCTTCTTTTTTATTTTTTTAATTAGATAATAATTAAATTCTTTATTACTTAATATGCGTCTCATCCATACTTATTTTTAACGTCTAAATAAATATAAATATTTTAAAGTGTAAAAAAACAAAGTACATATATGTAAAGTAATTAATAATAATAATAATAATAATAAATAAAAGATAAAAAAAATAAAAATATAAGAACGTTATTTGTAATTATCTTAAATTAAGATATACATTTGAATCAAGTATAACGACTTGAGACACAGATTTTATAATTCCAACCGGTGAGCATACGAAAGTAAGTTAATATAATTATAACACTAATGACTACTCGTGATTTATGACTTATTTTTATATGTTTTTCCTAAGCTTATATAATAAAATTGAAAAATAAGCATTGGGACCAGTCACTTTTTTCCAACCTTCGGGCGCATGTTTTTTTGATATGACAACAAGAGGTACCCGTCAACTCTTCCCATTCCATAGCTTGAGTTTAGATTCATTGGGAATTGACCTAAATCTATCATCATCCTCATCCTCATCCTCATCAGTCAACACGTCCCATGGCCATGTAGAATCAATATTAAATGATATCATATGTATATGTATACGTGGAAAACCATTGGCATACCAAAACCGCTAAGTTGACCGACCATATTTATTGAATATGTAACGCCCTCAAATTACTCAGCAAAGATGCATTCACATTTATTCGTGCCGGTTTTTCCTTGTATATATTTAATACAACTTTAATAATCCAAAGTGGATCTCACTATTTTCATTACTAGTTATACATGGAATATGTGATGATCTATCTTAAATGATTTGATTAATAATCGCCGTATTTATTAGCATCCATCAAGATTAGTTAGATGATCTACATAGTTGTATATGTCAAGTTTTTTTTTTATTTATTTCATAAAAAAGAATTCTATTATATATATATATATATATTTATAGCATTATTTTATAAACCATCGAATTAAGTTTTAATGTTCTAAGTAGTATTTTTATGCATGTTCCTCAATCACATGATTCAATGAATAAATGAAAATATACGACACTAGACAATTAATTGAGATTATTCATACCAAACAATGTATAATTAGAGAAATAGAATAATGATATCATCTAGGAATGTGAAAACTTTTTTTATTTTTCCTCATAAAAGGGACGTGGAAACTTGATCCTCGTTTTGTTATACTTCCACAAAATGTATTGTTACAAATAATACTAATGCATTAGTATTGTACATGTGATAATTGTTTATATCTGATAAAAAAAATGACATGTAAATTTATCCATTTTCGTTTTTAACAATTGCTCTTATAGTATATACATATATATACACACAATCCAACCCAACTTTTAGTTACACATTCAACTTAAGCAAAGCTTCAACCTAATTTTTAATGCAAGGTGTTAAGTATTTAAAAACCGTTCAACGAAAATAACGGCAACATTCAGGGGTTTTTTAATGAATAGCTGCAGAATAACGGCGACATACAGGGATTAATCCTATGCGACGGGATTGCACTTTTCCACAAGAAGTATGTACGTTACGGAGTTTCTTAAAGATCAAAATCGTATCGTCACTGGCAATGTAGTCCCCTAACGTCTCTAGTGCCTTATCCATTAGTTTAATTGGTCGTCCAAAAGTTTGCCTTCCACGGTCAAGCCTACAAGGTTTGAACAATGGCAACTTGCACCATTTATGGCTCGAATGGATGGGCAAATAAAACCAGTATGAATTATACTACAACAAATGAAACCAACCTTTTATTAGGAAAATGCATATTATTATAATATTTAACTATAAATGGATTCCAATAGATATGATGCACTCCCGATTCTCTTACAATATATAGTGGCAAAAAAAAAAAAAACTATAAATGGAGTTACTTAAGGTTGCCCTAAAAGATTCTGATTTTGCAAGTTCTTTATACAATTTGGCAATCATATTGATTATGGCAAGGTTATAATGAATTTAGTTGAGGTGATACAACATTAAGATCGATCTCAAACTCAATCACGCATAAAATTTTGTGTTACAATTCAATTTAATTAAGTTTATTTAAACTTGAATATAAAAGTTAATTCTTTTTATTCTAATTAAAATGCAATTATTATCTAAACTCGACCAAACTTAACAAACATTTAAATTTGGATTGAATTCAATTAAACTTCTTGCTAATCAAACTAAATATTGATGCTCAAGCTTGTTCTTTGACTACTGACAAATTAAATTTGAGTAGCTTATAAATAATTTAATTTATTTATACCACTATTAATTAGCAATTTGTATGTGTATTCTGATTTTTAAGACCAGCAATTATGCTGTATTAGAAACTTTTTTTGTTCTTGCTGGATAGTCCAGCATGTTATTTGATTTTACGTAGTGCACTAGAGTCAATTTGCCAAATTCAGCCATCTAAATTAATTCTATACGGAATAATATATAATTGAATGAGACACGAGATTCCGAATGGACGGAGAACCGATTAGTCTATAGCTCCTGCTGAACAAGTGGGTGAAGAAAGGGACAAGGTGCTTTAAAACGTGAGTACGATCTTCACCACCTGCGACAATTTTAGTTTTAGTGTCTATCTTTGGGTCCGGTGAAAAGACGGGACACGGGACTCGGAGTTAATATATATATATATATATATATATATATAATATAACCGTGCCGGTGAAAAGACGGGACGCGGAGTTCCAGTTGGCCATATACGTACTTGTATCTGAGCCCTGTCCCAGCAGATTGGCCTGTTACATCACGGAGAATTATTTCATGGATTTTTCTATAAGGTTTTAAACTTTTTTTTTTTAATTTTTTAGGTTTCAATAACAGCATTTCAACTAATTCATTTTTTTTTTAAAAAAAAAAAGAAAATTACTTTCTAGTTTCTTACCAGAGGACTCCGTTTTTTACAATGATGCATGCTCCGATAGGATTGTTGTGAATTATTATTGGTTACATTGAAAACCGCGTTCTTTGATTTTGTCTTGATCACAGGATCATAAACACTAAGATAAAAAATAATAATAATAATAAACATAAAAGAAGAAGAAGAATAGAAGAACACAATATGTTCATGAATTTACTAACTTTTATATTCTTAGCACAATTATATGAAACGGTATCAAAAGACTCACAATGGCATTCATTTTTATTAAAATATATATATATATATATATTATATATATATAACCTATAATCAATATGGGTTTAAAATAGATTCTATAAATTCTTAATCAATTTTTATAAGATTTAATTTTTTTAAAATTTTATAAAAACATTATAAGATTTTTTACTTTTACTACTAAAACTTAACTTATCACCCTATCGAAGCGAATTAGGTTTTTATAGAGTTAATACAGAATAAGAAGATAGTATAATAGAAAATAGTTAGATAAGATTAAGATTATACTTACTGATTTATGTATAAATAAAACTTAAAAATTAAATGTATTATACAATATAACCTAGTGTAAAGTATGTGTGTTATATAAATTAAGAACAAAGATTATTATTTTTTATCGAATCGAGTTTTCCATCAAATTTTTTTAAAATATCAAAATCCAATCTTAAATCTTATAGTGTTTTGAATTATATTGCGATATCGATAAAAATCCTATAAGAATTTTTATCGGATTAGATAAGTTAAATATTTTATAATAAGTCACTCAATTGCATCTCTATTTATCATGTACTATGTGAAGAGTACTAATAAGAATTTATATTTCGAAAATAACTTTTACAAGATTGATTGTTAGTTAAAGCACTAATACAAATAATCAATTTTTCTGTTACTTCGAGTGTCCTTTCCGATCCCTTCCATTTCGTTCTATCCACCATTCTGTCTTTTCTTCTAACGAATACCCAAGGTCACTTCCATAAAATGAAAGGAAAAGCCAATCTATAGGAAGCTTGATGAGGAAGAAATTTAGGTAAGTCTGAACATTTCTATTATTATAAATTCTGTCCATTCTTTCTTTCTTTCTTTCTCTTTTTTTCCCTTCAACAATTGTACTAGTTTATATGGTATTATATTCGCAACAAGTATGAATGTTGGTACAACTTAAAAAAAAAAAAGAAAAAGAAAAAGAAAATCTTATGTATCATAAATTGAAGGAAAAGTGTGTGAAAATATCTATTCCTCAAAACACAAGAAGGAACCATGTTGGACTTGCCTCTTAATATATTGACCAATCAAATAATTTTACAGTGTAGTTATTAAAAAATAATTATATGATATAATTACTTTTTTATTATTAACGGCCCTATTTTACTATAATGGAAAGTAATTTATTATTAAAAAAAAAACTAAATTGTTAACAACTCTCATAAAGGTTATCAACAATTTTTTTACCATTAATAAGGTTTATTTTTAATGCAATTAGAAAGAGTTTACTATAATTGATGAAATAATCATATGATATAAGTGATTATATCGTAGAATTCCTCTTACCTACTCCGTGCCCCTTCCCCTTCTTTTCCCAATGATATAATCTAATCTAAGCTCATAAATAAGTCGAGTCAAGATGGTGTGGTGCTCAACTTGAGTTCGAGCTCAATCAAACTTAAACTTTTAAGTTCAAGCTTGAGTTGAAATAATACTCAATGATCTCGAGCTTGAGTTAATTAAGCTCATTTAGATTCTATTTATCAAAAAAAAAAATCTAAATAAAATGAGATCAATATACAAATTGAACTAGAACTAAACTAACATTCAAACTTGCTTAGCCTAATGAGCTAATGTTATAAAACTCAAGTTTGACTTAATAAACTATTTAAGTATCTTGAGCTCATAAATGTTATCAAATCAAATGCCAGTAAATACACTTATAAAAATTGTATCACTTTCTTATGAATTTATTAATCTATTAATCTAACCTATACTTTAAATACCCTTAGTCTTAGAATTTTTTTTTTTTAGAAAAAAGGTAGAATTTATATTCCTATTTATAAAGTTTTCAAGATTTAGTTCTTATAACTTAATCTCAAGATTTCAATTTATATTCCTATTTATAAAATTTTCAAGATTTAGTTCTTATAACTTAATCTCAAGATTTCAGTTTAATTGCTACTCAGAAATCGTAGGAGTAATAATTTGGAATTCTTTAAATTCTTATTCAAATTTTACTATTAGAATTGTAGTTTCTATATTTAGTTCTATGAATCAAAAATAAAATTCTTAGGGTTTTTTTGTTCTAAAATTAAATTTTCTAAATTTGAAATTTCATTTCCCAATCTTAAATTTACTAAGTTTGTTTAATGTTTCATGATTTGAGTCTCATTTTACTGTTTTACTGTTTTCAATGTTGATAATTGATTATAGATTGTCACAGTTTATTATTGGGTATATTACTAAAGATTTTTCAGAATTTCTAAGATTTATGACTACAATCTTATTATTAATAATCTTTGATTTCTAGGTTTTTATTATGAAATGAAAAGATTTAGGATCTAAAACTTATTTGCTTCGACCCAAAAAAAAAAAAAAAACTTACTTACGATAGCGTACTCACAACACTTCTCTGTCTCCCATTACAACATTTGTTTTTTCACTAGAATGAATTGTAAGAGATTACCTAAGGTCCTATATATAGGGTTTTTCCTTTCCCCTTTGTTTTTTTTTTTTTTTTTTTTTTGCCAGAATCTACATATAAAGCTTAAAACAAGTTTTATGTGAGTCTCATCATAAGAATCATTTTATTCTTCTCTTATGTTATATAAAGTATTTCCATAATATAATTACCTTATATATATTATGTGATCTTGTTCTATCAATTTAGTTTCCTAATCTATCAAGTTCTTTACTTAATTTTATTTAAAGATACCTATTATGCATGTATCCCGTTGTATTTGCTTACATATTGCTACTAGTATTACTAGTTATATTTTTATAGCTATTTATTCATTAACATATTATGTCCACACATTACCTTTAATTTCTTGTTTGGTGTTCCATTGTTATTATTTTTTACCTTGTGACTTTTAAATTTTCAATAAATTAGTGGTTTATCTAAGTTATTACTTGTGAATTATAATATATTTTATTATCTAGATATATTACATTTTACTTTGAGAGGAGAAAATCAATCCTATTTTATGGCAATACAAGGATATATTATTTATATACATAAGTAAGTGATCACGCTAAACTGAGTCATAGGGTCCTTGGGAACATCAAATTGACCTACTGATTTAATGAAGATGACATTTGTATGTTTGCATTGGTTTTAGATGCTTGGATATTAATTTGCCTTGTCATTGTCACCATTTTTGTATCACATAAAACATGTTTCGATTTGTTATGAGAATTCGTAATCCTCACAGATTCAATTCACGCCTAGCATCATTATTAATCATCGAAGTAGTTTCCAATTTCGTTTTTTCTTTCATGTTTTGCTCGCAAGTTCTTAGGGTTTAGGACCTATATCCAATCCATGCGATTAATATTAACCTTCTCGATGGAACATACACATGTTGCACCAGTCACTCAGTAATTGGACAAAATCTAAGTCCTAAAATGCGAGACAAATAAGCTCGATTATTTTAATGCCTTCACGACCAATGTGATATTTATGCGGCATGCTATATAAGGACACTATTAAAAAAAAAATAGAAAAAAAAAAAAAGCAAAACCGACATTGTTTTGTCGAGGTACCGACTATTATTGGTTAGTTACCCTAGCTATTAGGGGGATTAAACATCATATCCATCCTAAAATATGAGTTATACATTTATACTACACAGATTTTATGATATGCCTGGGTTTTAATATAGTCAGTCATCTTGATTCATCTAGGAGGTGATCAACAATATCATTCATTGTTATTTGTCGGTTGACCACTATTTTTGATATTAGGGTTACACATTTTATTTCTAAGTTTTTCTTTATTTTTATTTTTGTTTTTTAAATTTTTTTAGAATTAGTTTTGATTTTTTTGGAAGGAATTTCTTGTCCTTTGGTTAGCTAACTAGCATGCATACGAGGGAGAGCCACTCGACCTTAAAAAAAAATTAAAATAATCCAATACACTTGTTTGCCAAAACAAGATCAACTTGATTAACTACACAAATAGTTTGAGCTTGAGATCAAACTCGAGTTCAATTGTTTTTTAATCGAACTCAATTAGTTTACCAATAATTTGGCTTATTTATAGCTTCTTTTTCTTCTTCTTCTTATTATTATTTTCCAAATATTTATATCTTAATAATAGTAAAACAATCCATACATCATATACCAATAAAACAATCCATACATCGAGCTACTATCTTATTAATTAATGCTTTCATCCTAAAAAACATCAATACATCATAATGACAATGTCAAGCATTTCTTATCTCTCTTTTATTGTTATCATGCTTGTCAAGAATTATTAAGTAATAACTATAAAGTTTGTATTATATTTACAAGCTTAAACTTTTTAGATCAGATGGTTGTGGCACTAGTCATAACATGATATTGTAACTGAAGGTCTTAGGTTCGAACCTTTGTGTAGTCATTTCAATCTCCATCTAATTAACTTGTCCACTTGATGGGTTTAGTCAAAGTCATAGCCCACACACGAAGAAGTATGTTAAATAATAAATATAAAGTCCACATCACATTTATAAGTTTAAGTTTTTAGATCAAATAGTTGTAGTATTAGCCATAATAAGAATAGAGTGTCCCTATATTAGAATTTTTTCACGAATTCCAATGGCAAACCATCCACTCCTTGCTAAACCCTATGCCATGCATAGACTAGCGGTTCGTTTTATGGTAATTTAATGGTATTTGTGCCCCTTGTCCATCTTTTTTTTTCTGTTTTTTTTTTCTTTTATTTTTAATTTTTTTACCCATTACAGCTACAAGATTGGTCAACACTCTTGGCTCTAACTTTAATGACACTCCCAATAGGCACTAAATTCATATTATTATTCTAGGGTTCTTAAATATTTCTTCTCAATTTTGACTCTTCACTTTCAACAGCATATGGTGACAACTCTAATACATTAAAAGTAGTCTACAATCCATAGTCTCCCAATAGGTCGATCTTGTAAGTGTTATCATCAGCCTATTCATGAACCTTTAATGGACCATATGCTCTCGGTGCTAATTTAGATGCTAAGTAAAAACTACTAAATACTTTTACATGTAAAATATCCAAGTTCTATCCTAAATTGTAGGCATAAGTTGAATGGAAATGGACAAGTATCCAAGATATCACAAGTGTGCTAAGATTAAAGCAAAAATGAAGAAAGTCCTATAAAGAGGAAATCAATTACATGAAGTGGGACTCATTTGTATGATTGAAGTCTCTTAAAGTGGTTGTGCATGGAGAAGGGGACTTCATCTGACCAATCTCCTACAAGATTTGAATGAAGTCATTTCTTAGAGATAAAGGAGGCCATTGATTGATTTCATTCAACCAAAGTCACACTTTAGCCTAATGAAGTCATCCCATGTTCAAGTCTTACAAGTAAAAACCTTCTAGACTTCATTGGGATGAAGTCATATGTAGTTCAATTGATGTCTTAAAAAGTGCATAAATTAATAGATGTATAAATCATACTTTTGGGGAAAAAGGGTGGTCATATTTCTTTACTTCTTAATTACCTTATTTTGTTATTTTAGGTTAGTTTAGAGTAATTAACGAATATTAGTATACTTATATTAGTTTAACAGTAGATTAGTGTATGCTTTTACAAGTAGTTTTTAGTAGGCCAATTAGTTATTGTGTAAAACCTTTTTTATTGAAACATTAATGGAGTTTTCATGCTTTTCTTGTCTTATTGATGTAGTTTATACTTATAGTAAGAGTAACTAAATAATTTAGTGGTTTATAATGTTGTAATAGGCAATTGTGTTGTGATGACTGCTAGTTTTATGTAAATGGTGTTTTAAAAATTAAGGTTTTATAGTTCTTAAGTTAGTGGTATCATAATGCTACTAGGGAAGCAAATAAATTGCCTATAAAGTGATGTGAAACCATTGAAACTTCTAGCATATGATCAAACATTAGCAAGAGCCAATTAGTAATGACCTTTCATCTTTCTCGTTAACCTATCCTACACCTATAAACACCACAAACCCTAGAAACACCACGTATTCTTAACAATACATACATTTAAAATTCCCATACATGTTCTCTCTCCTCAATGCCACAAATGCACTCTATACATGTTCAAGGATATCATCAGAATAGATCATGACAAACTTACTATAAATTCCATCAACATGTGATTTCTAGTCTCATAAACATACTAGGTGCATTAGACAAATTGAGTGGCATGACTATCCTCTTGAACAGAAAGCATCTAGCTTTGAGAGTAGTCCTTCACTTATCTCTTACTTTGATTCTAATTTGGTGGTAGCTACTTTTCATATCAATTTTAAAGAATGCCTAAGTACCATGCAACTCATTTAACATGTCATTTAGTGGGTATTGCCTAGCAACATTTCATTATGATTTGGTTGATAGCTCTATCCTTTTTCCACACCAAAAGAGCAAAGACTAAAGTAGGACTTATACTCTCCCACACAAATTCACTCTTTACTTGCTCAACAATCTAGTATTTTAGCCCCTCGATTTCCTTAGAATTTTATTGAGTAAACTAGATCATTAGTAGTGTTGTACTAGGGATCAATTAATGAGGTGCTCAATACTATGCATTAGAGTTAGTCTACTAGAAACTTCTTAAGAAATACATGCCCAAACTCTAGCAACAACTACTTGTTTTTATAGTGCTTTCTCATAAGCTCAAATGTATTAGATGTTATAGGCAACAACAGTATTTGTTTACCATCCTTATAGAAAGCATAAGTGTTTTTGTACTCATCATGGTTGACCCTCTTGTTAAACAACCAGGGCTTGCCCAAAACTAGGTGACATTTGCACATAAGCACAACATCTAAGGATATTGATCCTTAATAGACATGGGAAGTAACACTTGCTTAGTTACATGTATTGTACCTATGTTGCTTAACTAATGCAGCTAATAAAGCTATATACATGGAATGTTAGGCAAACCTAACTTTTTGACGATGGTGGTTAACCTGGTATTTGCAATTACCATTATTTATTATCACAACATGCACTTTGCATCTAGAATGATATGTCGTCTCCTTTTGCTCACTTTTCATGTAAAAGTTTCATGCTCACTATGCATAAAATTACTTCAATCCCTCATCTTCATGAGTCAACTCATTTTACTCTACATTAAATCCCTCATTTTCCTTATCAATATCATCCAAAGGACCAAGCTACTCTTTTGGTCACTGTCATTGTTTGCCTTTGTTGCAAGCATACTCTACATAACTACCATAACTTAGCTAGGCGTCGTGTGGCAATATATCTAAAACTTAGGTATTTGAAACGTTTCACTTTATTATTCTTACTCACTTGTTGCCTCTGTTTAGACTTTTGTGCATTAGATGCCCTTCCTTTACTTCATTTACCCCTCTTAAATTGCTTCACATCTCATTGTTCTGGCTTATGCACACTATTTCCTATATCATCTCGACACTTCTTTTTACCTCAAGGTATGCTAGGTACCACATGTTCTAGTTAAGTAATCAATGGTCAAAATGAGATGTATTTTCAATGCCTCTCTCTCTTCACTACCAATTTTTTCACTTTCTCCATAGAGTAGTGTATTGTTGTAACTCCATTAAATAACATGTCTAGTGTGCTCAACACAAATGTCAACAAGTGAATTTTGGTGTACTCGTAGCATTTAAACCTTTTCCACTCTATGCAACCAATTAGGAAACTCCTTTATGAAACCTTAAAAAAGAAAATGATAGATAAGTAAATAAAATAAAATAAATATAATTGCAATGGCATTGAAAATAGTAAGTTGTTAAGATAGGGGGCAATGTAGTCTCTTTATTGATATCAATTGTGTATGTTTGTGTTTCAAGACACGGCCGTGTATGGAGTCAAGCAAGTCCACAAAAAAGTACACGAACAGAAGTACACGGTCGTGTATGTGGTAGGAAAGTGCACAAAAGAGTACACGGCCAAAGTACACGGCCGTGTATCCCCTGCCAGAATGTGCACAGAAACGTACAGAAAGTACACGGCCAAAGTACACGGCCGTGTATCCCCTGCCAGTCAGCTTGTGCTCTCCACGATTGTGATATCTATGATCTTTGTAATTTATGTAGATAGATATTGGAGATATTCTTGTTATTGACTTAGCTAATTTGTAGGAGTCAGTTTAGGAAGGAATAGATAACATTCTCTTGTATATATATATTCAACATGTGGAAGAGAGAAATCAGAGAAAAAGATTTCCTCAAACCATTTTCCTATTTTTCTGTTTTTAGCATGGTATCAGAGCCAAGCTGAAGCTACCCTATTCGAAGAGGCAGACATGGCCGAGAGTGATAGGAAAGGCAGTGCAAATGGTGAGGGAATGAACCAGAGGAAGACTATTTCTCCATACGACATCACGCCTAATGACAATCCTGGAATTGTGATAACGCAAGTCTAATTGAAAGGCGACAACTATGATGAATGGGCTCGGTCTATGCGAACAGCCCTAAGAGCAAGAAAGAAATTCGGTTTTGTTGATGGGACAATCATACAACCGGATGAGGAGTCTCCAGATCTTGATGATTGGTGGAACATCAACTCGTTGCTGGTGTCTTGGATTAGGAATACCATTGAATCCAATCTTCGTTCTACCATATCTCATGTAGAAGTAGCACAAGATTTGTGGACAGATATCAGAGAAAGATTCTCAGTGGCAAACGGACCTAGGATACAACAATTAAAGGCGGAGCTTGTCGAATGTAAACAGAAGGGACTTGCTATCGTGGAGTACTATGGAAAACTAAAGAAACTTTGGGAAGAACTTGCTAACTTCGAGCAAGTGCCAACCTGCAAGTGTAGAATGTGCAGGTGCGATCTTGGATCAATTCTAGAAAGGAAACGAGAAGAAGAAAGAGTGCACCTGTTCCTCATGGGATTAGATGAGGATATATATGGTACAATGCGATCTAACATACTAGTTCAGGATCCATTGCTAAGTTTGAACAAGGTTTATTCAATCCTGGTGCAAAAGGAACGAATGAAGACAATCGTTCGAGGAAAGGAAGAACGAAGTAATGTCATGGCCTTTGCTGTTCAAGGGGCAAATGCAATTCGCAGCCGCAATGAAGGAAGGGACAAAAGCATGATCTGCTCAAATTGTAAGCATGTTGGACATGAAACAGAAAATTGTTTCAAGATCATTGGTTTTCCTGAATGGTGGGGAGACCGGCCTCATGGGGATGGGAAAACGAGTAATCGAGGAAAAGGACAACAACAGCAATAGAAAACCAGTGTAGGAGGAAGTCGAGGACGAGGGAGTTTCTTGCATGCGGATGCTGTCTATACTGCCGAAGGAAGTTCTTCAGCAATGCCTGCACAGGATGGAGAAAAAAGAGGGACTATTGAGCTCAACAGGGAGCGGTGGCAAACATTGTTGGAGATGTTGGAAAATCAGAAATCATTGGTGAACAAAAAGATGACTGGTAAGCATGTCAATATTCCTTGGATCATTGACACCGGTGCATCAAATCATATGACAGGTAGTTTGAGAATTTTATCTAACACGCGAGAAATTCCCAGATGTCCTATTAGATTGCCAGATGGAAGTAATACTGCAGCAACTAGAGAAGGATCTGTTCAACTTAACGAGAACATTTTCCTCAAAAATGTTCTTTATGTGCCTGGCCTAAACTGCAATCTAATTTCTGTGTCACAAATGGTTGATTCTTTAGATTGCATTGTACTGTTCTCTGATAATCTATGTGTTGTTCAGGACCGTGCCTCCAAGATGCTAATTGGTGCGGGTGAACGAAGAGATGGACTCTATTATTTCTGGAACATACCGTGCATGAAGGCTATGAAGGCGGATAGAGTAAATGTTTTTTATCTTTGGCACAAGAGAATGGGACATCCCTCTCCAAAAGTAATCGAGTTAATTCCAGTAGACGATGTTAGGAATAGAAGTAGTGTTATGAATAAGTGCTGTGACGTATGTCAACGCGCAAAGCAAACTAGAAATAATTTTTGTCTTAGTGATCATAAAGCCTCTGATGTTTTTGAATTAATTCATTGTGATTTATGGGGACCATATCAAACTCCCTCATCATGTGGTGCCTCGTATTTTCTAACTGTAGTAGATGATTACTCTTGTGGTGTGTGGATTTTTCTATTAGTGGATAAGAAAGAAGTGTCTCAAACCTTGAAGAATTTTTTCTCTATGGTTGACAGACAATTTAACAAACAAGTTAAAATTATACGAAGTGATAATGGCACCGAGTTCACTAGCATGAAAAATTACTACCTAGAGCAAGGCATTGTCTTCCAAACCTCCTGTGCTGGAACGCCACAACAAAATGGCAGAGTGGAACGGAAACATCACCATATCTTGAATGTAGCGCGTGCTCTACGTTTTCAAGGAAGTCTCCCAATTGATTTCTGGGGAGAGTGCATTTTGGCAGCAGGGTACTTGATTAATCGCACCCCATCCTCAATTTTGCATGGAAAAACTCCCTATGAAATCTTATACAATCAGGTGCCTACATATGAGCATTTAAGAGCGTTTGGATCCTTGTGTTATGCACACACTCGCGGGAGGACAATGGACAAGTTCGTAAGCAAAAGTAGACAGTGCGTGTTTGTCGGATATCCTTATGGGAAGAAGGGATGGCAGCTGTATGACTTAGAAACCAAAAAATACATCATCTCACGAGACGTCGTTTTTTATGAGAATGAGTTTCCTTTTACTTCTATCGCATCCAAATCCCAAAGTGATGTTGCCAGACCAGTACACGTGAGTGATGTCTTCAATGAGAATGAAATGTTTGCAGTCAGGGGGGGCATAACAGAACACACTGCTCCTATATACATTCAAGCGCCTGTGCAAACGACAGCAGAAGAATCAGAGGATGAAGGGCTTCCAACAGATACAGCAGTAGATGTAGACCGCAAGCAGCTTCCAGCAGATACATCAGTAGATGACGAACAAGAGCAGCTGCGGCTGGGGCGTGGACATCGTCAGAAGCAAGTGTCAGTCCGTTTGCGCAATTATGTTACTCATACACTTCAGAAATTGAGTCCATCTCGTTCCTCACCCAAACCGATGCATCCTTCAGGTATACCATATCCTATAACACATTATGTGAGCTGTGACAAATTTTCTAAGGGACATTAAGCATTTCTTGCAGCCATTACAGCAGATCGTGAACCAATAACCTTCTCTAAAGCCATGAAAGATGAGCGATGGAGACAAGCTATGCAGCATGAGATACAAGCTTTAGAGGATAATGGCACCTGGGTGATTGACAGCTTGCCTTCGGACAAGAAAGCTCTCGGATGTAAATGGATTTATAAAATCAAATACAACTCCGATGGCACTGTTGAACGCTACAAAGCAAGACTAGTGATCTTTGGAAATCATTAGATTGAAGGGATTGACTACACAGACACATTTGCTCCAGTGGCCAAGATGGTGACAGTGCATGTGTTTCTGGCTATTGCTGCTGCCAAGAACTGGGACTTACATCAGACGGATGTTCATAATGCATTCCTACATGGCGAGTTGCAAGAGGAGGTGTACATGAAATTGCCTCCCGGTTTTCAAGTCTCAAGCGCTGGGAAAGTGTGTCGTCTTCGCAAGTCCCTTTATGGTTTGAAACAAGCTCCTCGTTGTTGGTTTGCTAAGTTATCCGCTGCATTGGTCGCTTATGGATTTAAGCAATCATATTCTGATTACTCCCTCTTCAGTCTACAACGAGGTGATACTTGCATTCATCTTCTGGTTTATGTTGATGATTTAATTATATCTGGTAACAACCAAGCTGCTATCCGACGATTCAAAACGTATCTTAGTGAATGTTTTCACATGAAGGATTTAGGATCTTTAAAGTATTTCTTAGGTGTTGAGGTTGCACGCAGCTCTGAAGGTGTCTTCCTCTGTCAGCGTAAGTATGCGTTGGATATCATTTCGGAAGTTGGATTGTTAAGCGCCAAACCTGCTAGTGTTCCTTAAGAGCAACATCATCGGTTGGCGCTGGCTACTGGACGCCTGCTTGATGATCCGGCAAGATATCGTCGATTGGTCGGTCGCCTCATTATCTTAGCTTCATAAGACCAGACCTGTCTTACAGCGTTCATGTCCTCTCTCAATTTATGCACCAACCAAGAGTTGATCATTGGGACGCTACTTTACGTGTTGTGAGATATCTGAAAGGGCATCCAGGACAAGGTATTCTGCTGCATAGGGAGGACAACATGTGCTTGTCTGGCTGGTGTGATTCGGACTAGGCAGGTTGTCCTTTGACTCGCCGGTCACTCACAGGTTGGTGTGTTTACTTCGGCCACTCACTCATCTCTTGGAAGACTAAGAAACAACAAACCGTATCCTGCTCATCTGCTGAGGCTGAATATCGATCCATGGCAATGACCACTTGTGAGCTGAAATGGTTAAAGGAACTATTGTCTGATCTTGGTGCGGCTCATCCTTCTCCTATGCATCTTCATTGTGATAGTCAAGCTGCCCTCCACATAGCTCAGAATCCAGTGTTTCATGAACGTACCAAGCACATTGAAGTCGACTGTCACCTTGTTCATGATGCAATTGTTGATGGCTACATCCGTCCGTGTCACATCTCAACTCATGATCAATTAGCTGATATCTTTACCAAAGCACTGGGAAAAGTCCCACATGATCGTCTCCTATGCAAGTTAGGCACTTCGAATCTTCATGCGCCAACTTGAGGGGGGGTATTGATATCAATTGTGTATGTTTGTGTTTCAAGACACGGCCGTGTATGGAGTCAAGCAAGTCCATAGAAAAGTACACGAACAGAAGTACACGGTCGTGTACACGGCCGTGTATCCCCTACCAGAATGTGCACAGAAATGTACAGAAAGTACACGGCCAAAGTACACGGTCGTGTACACGGCCGTGTATCTCCTGCCGGCCAACTTGTGCTCTCCACGATTGTGATATCTGTGATCTTTGTAATTTAAGTAGATAGATATTGTAGATATTCTTGTTATTGACTTAGCTAATTTGTAGGAGTCGGTTTAGGAAGGAATAGATAACATTCTCTTATATATATATATTCAACATGTGGAAGAAAGAAATCAGAGAAAAAGATTTCCTCAAACCATTTTCCTATTGTTCTGTTTTTAGCACTCTTTCATTGGAAACTATAAATTTCCCTTGTTACAACCCTATAGTTTCTTATATTGTCTTTTCATACGCTCCATATTTAATAGGAAGCCCTCTCTCTCATAGATCTCTTCTATCAACACACGTTGTTCTTTACGATAAAGTACATGAAATCACTTCTTTCTCATTCACTTTTTCACATAGATTAGTGGTAAGTCTTTTTGGAGATTTTTTTTTTTTATACAAAAGATATGCAAGATTTGTAAAAGGTTTTGGGTAGAATCACAAACTTTGGATGATCTAAACAAGTAAGTTGTAGAAAACTCCTATAGATTTTGTATTTTGATGCTTTAATTTTTGTAGAATTAGATGTGAAAGAGTTAGTTTTGGGAATTAAGATGGTAGATGTTCAGAAAATAGGAAGAAGAAAAAAATTACATCGAGAGGTACGTAACCATGTACTCAAGTGTGTACCCTGTTCTTTTTGCATAGAGAGAGATACAACCATGTATACAATCGTGCTTCCTTGAAACTTTCATATTACGTTTCTCTTTTTCTTTTTCATATCTTTTCTTCTATCTTCAACCACTTTAATCCAAAATAATGCAATGTGGGTGGGGAAATAACCAAATTGCCTTTAGTAATAAAACAAATAATCATAGGTAAGCTTTTAGGTTAATACTAAGATTAGTGTACTTTTGCTATATAACACGTTATGATAGTATTAATAACTGTGGATAGATCAAAAAGGTTCCTCCATGCATGTGATTATTCTATTTGTGGTTTGTGAAAGATAGTATAGTAATTAAACAAACTTAAACATTACATGGTAAAGAAATATTTGCTGCTTATGCTTGGCTTAACCTAGGGGTCGGTGATGATAAATCCTTAGAGGGCACTCTAATAATTTATGTGTGATACTATTCCTAATAGAGTCATATATTGAAATGATTCAAATAAGTTTTAAGATAACTCATGAATGTTGAGATTGGGAGTAACAACTCCCAAACATTGTAGTATTAGGACCGGTGGTAGTAGTATCGCAAGCAAAGTACCTTAATTTACAAAGGACGCAAGTCCTTACCGATTCTGCATTCACATGGATTCCTAAAATAGTCAATGTATTAATTAATGTTGATTATCATGTCCAATCAACATGGTTAATCGAATCAATAGTGGTAGATTCCCTATTATGCGACAGCGGGGTTGGGAATATAATTATGAATCGATCAAAATGACCGGACAACACGACTTGTATTTAAGATGCGTAAAGTTTTTTGGTTGCATTGCGAGCCTTTAAACGTCCTAAGCTTAGTTTAGATCAATTCACTAGATTGGTTTGTGGTTTTCTAGAGTAAAGTTGTTTTCGTCTAGTGTTTGTCCATTGTACATTCTCCATGAGAGCCATGGCCAGTTCATAAATTGAAAACTGTTTTTATAACTTACGACGACATGGTGTGCGCCTAAGCCACTTCCTTGTCCATCATTAGTTGTGCTTGAATTTTCTATTGCAATGTTTTCAATTAGCTAAATCAATACAATTAAGTTAATGAAGTCTTTCTATTCATAGTTTATTCTAATTATCGCCAACAAGTGATCCCGTATGCCATATTGATGCCCCGGACAGCCAGTGTGGATACCAAACAAACACATCTTGGACATTGGAGAAAACACAAAAAGGTAGATAATAATGGTGATTTTTGAAGTCAAGGGAACAGGTTCGTATAATAAATTATATGATGTAATCGTTGATAACCTTGTAACTAATATAAACTATAAGCAAACTAAATAATCCATTTAGAGAAATATATATTTACAAACAAGTAAATCAAAGAAAATTAAGAGAACAAAAAATTCCCATAGATTATACCCATATAAATTTATTGTCCTATAGATAAATAAAAATAAATTTCATACAGCATGAGAACTGTTTCATTGACAATAAGTAGGTCCCAAATTGTAACTCTGACTACCAGAAAAACAATATTCACTACCACTACCACCACCGCTGCTGCCGCCGCCGCCGCCACTATTACTACCACCAACGCCCTCGTTAATACTCACGGCAGGAATACACAGCGGCAAAAATGGCCTCATCATCATATCATCTGCCTTCGCTGCCACTTTCTTCATGAGTTGCTCAATTGCCTCCATATACTGCTCAAGTTCTTCCACTTCAATATTTTCCCTGATTGGCTCATCCCACCAATACCTAACATTGTTATTCCTATTACCATCGCTATCATTCAAACTAATATTTTTTTCTGCCTCAATTGCCAATGTTTTCTGCTTTTCATCCACCAACTTCTTTTGCGCTTCCTCATACTGTTGATTCATTGCATGAATGGATGGCACGTTACCGCAGTCGACTGGCGGCTCGGGGTTGGCGTCACCATGTAGATACCGGTGGATAACGGTGTCGATATGGGGGTGCCCAAAAGAGAATATCTTATGGACAGGGGAGAACACGATAATACCAACTTGAGAACCACATAATATGCAAAGTTCGGCCGCTTTTTTGAAAAGACCAGCTCGGCGTTTGGAGAAAGTCACTTGTTGGCTACTCTTGTTGTCTATTTTCTTGATTTCAATCTTTTTTCTGCCTTTGCTTGATCTTGGGACATTGGCTAAAGCATTGCTTTTCACGCATACCATTGTGAATATTTAGCTTGATAGTGTAATAGATCAATGGTTTTTGGTTTACAAGGACGAATATATAACAATTTTGAGACATTAGTTTTGGAAACATATTGTAGTTGATGTTCACTTGCATGTTTTACCCTTATCACCATAAATATTAGATTTTGGAATGACGAGTGTCTAAAATTAAATCGAGGGATTAAATAAGAATAAAAATTCTTAGTAAAAATATAGAATTCTATGGTGTCTCATTAATATGGTTAATGACAAAGAAAAGATATGGTTCAATTAGGTGTTATTGAGTGGGATTTCCCCCTATCATACAATATCTTTAGAAGATTTATGATGGTTATTAAAATTGGAATCTTCTCATAGAGAGAGAAAAAGTGTGCTCTAGTATTGATTCTATGTTATTGACTTTTCCAACTTTCCATAGTATTTCAACTTCATGTTTTGAGTGGAAAATTGATTTTGATTCTACCTTTAAAAAAACTTTACACTTGTGAACATAATTTTAAGCTAAAATTCAAATTACCTACATAACACACACACACACACACACATATATATATATATGAAGAATGTACACTTTTTATCGTTAATCTTTATTTATTCTGTTTGAGTCTCTATATTTTTAAAGCCTTATAAGAATTGAACTTTCCTTAAACTTGTTAAAATTTTCTTTCATCTTAAGCATGTGTTAACTTTTAATTGGCTTTAGCTTTAGGTACTTGGCCAAGATAGCTAGGGTTCGCACACATTTTTCAACCTCCTTTTTCTTACTTTTAATTATTTTATTTTTTTAATTATATTAAATAATTAAATACATCTAATATTATAATTTCATTAAATCAATCGTTATCAAATTAGTTTAAGGCTAACACATTTTATAGATGAATAGAAAATTTGATAGATTTGATGAAAATCCTTAGTTTATAAGGTTTGAAAATGTTGAGAACTCATTGAAAAAAATGGTTAAGGAATTAAAAAAAAAAAGAAAAAGAAAAAGAAAAACATTAACAATTAAAAATATACTTTTTCTTGTCTAGAAATATTTATGCATGTCTTATTGGCATCTATATATATTAATAATAATTATAATGTATTTTATGTATATTGTATTACATATTTTACATGATGTATCATTAAATTTATTATATTTTCTATATTATATTGTATGCATAAATCTACTAATATATTTGTATATGTTACAATTAAATATAATATATTATATATATTTATTATGACATATGTTAATATATATTACTTACTTGTTATTTTGAGCTTTTATACGGAACATTTTATATGATGTTATCTAATAAATGTTAGGGAAAATTATAAAAACATTACCTGTGTTTTCGTTCTTTTGCAAAAAGATGACCTGAGTTAATTTTTTTGGCAAAAGATGTCCCGAGTTTCATAAAAAAAGTATTAATATTATTTTATATATGCAATGTAGGTGGGGAAATAACCAAATTTTCTTTAGTAATAAAACAAATAATCGTAGGTAATGTTTTAGGTTAGTACTAAGATTAGTGTATTTTTTTTATATAATAGGTTATGATAGAATTAATAACTATGGACAGATCGAAAAGGTTCCTCCATGTTTGTGATAACTCTATTTGTTGTTAGTGATAGATAGTATAGTAAATAAATAAACTTAAACATTACATGGTTAAGGAATATTTGTTACTTATGCTTGGTTTGACCTAAGGGTCGCTGATAATAGATCTTTAGAAGTCACCCCATTAATCTATGTGTAATACTATCCCTAATAGAGTCATATATTGAAACGATTCGAATAGATTTTAGAATAGCTCATGAGTGTTGAAGTAAGAAATAACAACTCCCAACATTGTAGTATGAAGACCGATGGTAGCAGTATTGCAAGCTAAGTACCTTAATTTACAAAGGACGGTAGTTCCTTACCGATTCTGCATTCACATGGATTCTTAAAATAGTCAATGTACTAGTTAACGTTGATTATCATGTCCAATCAACAAGGTTAGTCGAATCAATAGCGGTAGATTCCCTATTATGCGAGAGCGTAGTTGGGAATATAATTGTGAATCGATCAAAATGACCGGACAACACGACTTGCATTTAAGATGTGTAAAGTTTTTTGGTTGCATTGCGAGCCTTTAAACATCCTAAGCTTAGTTTAGATCAATTCACTTGATTGGTTTGTGGTTCTCTCGAGTAAAGTTGTTTTCGTCTAGTGTTTGTCCATTGTACATTCTCCATGAGAGCCATAGCCAGTTCATAAATTGAAAACCGTTTTTATAACTTACGACGACATGGTGTGCTCCTAAGCCGCTTCCTCGTCCATCATTAGCTGTGCTTGAATTTTCTAATGCAATGTTTTCAATTAGCTAAATCAATACAATTAAGTTAATGAAGTCTTTCTATTCAGAGTTTATTCTAATTATCGCCAGTGTGGATACCAAACAAACACATCTTGGACATTGGAAAAAACACAAAAAGGTAGATAATAATGGTGATTTTTGAAGTGAAGGGAACAGGTTCATATAATAAATTATATGATGAAATCGTTGATAACCTTGTAACTAATATAAACTATAAGCAAACTAAATAATCCATTTAGAGAAATATATATTTACAATCAAAGAAAATTAAGAGAACAAAAAATTCCCATAGATTATACCCATATAAATTTATTGTCCTATAGATAAATAAAAATAAATTTCATACAGCATGTGAACTGTTTCATTGACAATAAGCAGGTCCCAAATTGTAACTCTGACTACCAGAAAAACAATATTCACTACCACTACCACCACCGCTGCCGCCGCCGCCACTACTACTACCACCACCGCCCTCGTTAATACTCACGGCAGGAATATACGGCGGCAAAAATGGCCTCATCATCATATCGTCTGCCTTCGCTGCCACTTTCTTCATGAGTTGCTCAATTGCCTCCATATACTGCTCAAGTTCTTCCACTTCAATATTTTCCCTGATGGGTTCATCCCACCAACACCTAACATTGTTATTCCTATTACCATCGTTATCATTCAAACTAATGTTTTTTTCTGCCTCAATTGCCAATGTTTTCTGCTTTTCATCCACCAACTTCTTTTGCGCTTCCTCATACTGTTGATTCATTGCATGAATGGATGGCACGTTACCGCAGTCGACTGGCGGCTCGGGGTTGGCGTCACCATGTAGATACCGGTGGATAACGGTGTCGATATGGGGGTGCCCAAAAGAGAATATCTTATGGACAGGAGAGAACACGATAATACCAACTTGAGAACCACATAATATGCAAAGTTCGGCCGCTTTTTTGAAAAGACCAGCTCGGCGTTTGGAGAAAGTCACTTGTTGGCTACTCTTGTTGTCTATTTTCTTGATTTCAATCTTTTTTCTGCCTTTGCTTGATCTTGGGACATTGGCTAAAGCATTGCTTTTCACGCATACCATTGTGAATTTGTAGCTTGATAGTGTAATAGATCAATGGTTTTTGGTTTACAAGGACTAATATATAGCAATTTTGAGACGTTAGTTTTGGAAACATATTTTAGTTGATGTTCACTTGCATATTTTACCCTTATCACCATAAATATTAGATTTTGGAATAACGAGTTTCTAAAATTAAATCGAGGGACTAAATAAGAATAAAAATTCTTAGTAAAAATATAGAATTCTATGGTGTCTCATTAATATGGTTAATGAAAAAGAAAAGATATGGTTTCCTTAGGTGTTATTGAGTGGGATTTCCCTCTATCATACAATATCTTTAGAAGATTTATAATGGTTATTAAAATTGGAATCTTCTCATAGAGAGAGAAAAAGTGCGTTCTAGTATTGACTAAATGCTATTGACTTTTCCAACTTTCCATAGGATTTCAATTCCAAGTTTTGAGTGGGAAATTGATTTTGATTCTACCTTTAAATAACTTTACACTTGTGACCATAATTTTAAGCTAAAATTCTAATTACCTGCATACACACATATATATATATATGTGAAGAAGGTACACTTTTACTCTTCAATGCACACTTACTTTTCTATTTTTATACTTAATATTTTATCTATTTTATTTGAGTCTTTATGTTTTTTAAATCTTATAAAATTTGAATTTTCGTTAAATTTATTAAATTTTTGTTTCATCTTAAGTATATGTTAACTTTTAATTGGCTTTGGGTTTTGGTACTCAGCTAAGATAGCTAGGGTTGGCACACATTTTCAACCTCTTTTTTCTTACTTTTTTTTTAATTTTAATTATATGAAATAATTAAATACATCTCATATTATAATTTCATTAAATCAATCATTACCAAATTAGTTTAAAGCTAACACATTTTATAGATGAATAGAAAATTTGATAGATTTGGTGAAATTCTTATTCTATAAGGTTTGAAAAGGTTGAGAACTCATGGAAAAAAATGGTTAAGTAATTAAAAAGAAAAAAGAAAAAGAATAACATTAACAACTAAAAATATGCTTTTTCTTGTCTAGAGATATGTATATATACATATGTATACATATTTATTCATGTCTTATTGGCATATATATATACTAATAATAATTATAATGTATTTTATGTATATTATATTACATATTTTACATGATGTATCATTAAATTTATTATATTTTGTGCATGAATCTACTATATATATTTGTATATGTTGCAATTAAATATAATATATTATATATTGTGTCTATATATATTTATTATGACATATGTTAATATATATTACTTGTTATTTTGAGCATTTATATAGAACATTTTCTATGACATTATCTAATAAATGTCAAGGAAAATTATAAAAACATTACATGTGTTTTCTTTCCTTTGTAAAGAGATAACTTGAGTTAATTTTTTTTTTACAAAAGATGTCTCCAGTTTCATAAAAAAGTATTAATATATATATATATATGTAAAGACACATGTCAACATCCCATTGATTGAAAAAATAATAATATAATAAAGTAATAGTATAAAAATGAATTTAAACTCAATTTAAAAAAAAACAAAAAAAATGGAAAAAAAAAATTCTAGCGATTTTCCAACTACCCCTTAGCCTTAAGGTAGTCGAAAAATGGCCAAAAATGCCATGTGGGTCAAGGGTAGCCGGAAAATGGACAAAATTTCGAGTGGGTTGCTACCCACATACGGTGATAGGCGGCCTCCCATCATCCTTTAAAATAAATAAATAAATAAAAATTACCTGAAAACCTATAGGCAGTGGCCGAAAAAGGGCCTTTAGTTTTTTGCTTTTATTTTTATTTTTTTTTCTGCAAATTTATTTTATATTATATTAATTATTTTTCCACTAATAAGATGTTGATACGTATCCCTCCATATATAAAAAATAATAGTTATACTTTTTTATGAAACTTAGGTTACCTATTTGTCAAAAAAATTAATTCGAGTCACCTCTTTGCAAAAAAAGCGAAAACATACATAATGTTTTTGTAATTTACTCTAACTATTATTTTCTATACAATATGAAGATGTATGTATTACCACTAAGTATATATAACCTATAGTGTATATATATGTAAATATTATATATTATGATATAATTATAATATTTTACACGCGTGCACACACACATCCAAACAAACCATCGGAGCAATTCCATTTTGAATATGCTTAAACCAAACAAACCACCAAAATTGTTGATATGGTTCCATTACTATTACCAAAGACATTAACGGAGTTTTCATTTTATTCTTAATTTCTTCTCATTCCATCTCAAGCGACCTTAGAAACAAGACGAGTTAATCAACGCAGCCTCATCTAGCTTTCGGTCTTGCATAATCCATTGTAGGAAATTTTGCTCAAAACTACAAGTGAATTCCAACTCAACTCCATTTTATAAGTAGCAGGTTAGCTCAATTACTTAAAGATTACTTGAACTTGGAAAATTAAACAAAACCCTAATTTTTACAACCGGCCAGCATTTCATTCCTTTGCATGAAGGGGCTCTCAACATCAATTCTTACAGCCATATATACCAAATCGATGCTTGGAAGTTTAATTTTAAGAGTATGAAATCTGTGGTTTCAATGATACATAATTCATCACGTTTTGGTAAATTATAAATTGCCCGGATTCAATCTGGCAAGCACCAAGTCCTATAAAACACAAACATGGAAAGAACAACTATTGTTGCTTGGTGACTGGTGTCCTCCTAAAGTTAATTCCTATCTCTTGATGGTGCTGTGACACAACAGGTAGATTAATGTTGTGTTTTCTAAAACAGTTAGTTCTCAATAGCATAAAAACAATTGAATTGTCGGCTATAGAATATAGTTTATTGTTATGGCTTCAAAAGAAACTGCCTCGTATTGTTATTGAATCCAATTCCCTATTGATAGTGAATTAGATAACTAATAAATGTTAATCACGTTGGGATGTATTTCATGTTGCTCGATGTATTCAGGAATTAGTGACAGATTTAAGAGATTCTGTTACACACATTTTTAGAGATCGCAATTATCCAGCTAATTGTCTGGAAAGAAGAGCTATAGAGGAAAAGAAAAAATAAATAAATAAATCGATCGTTCATTTTCCACTTTCATCTTCTTTAGCCTAAACACGCATGCAAGATGTCTTATATTATTACATCACAAATCGATAAAATGTACTAAACAACGATGTAGTTCTCTTATAATGAAACAAAAGTTGATTTTTGTGGCGGTCAAAAAGTATTAATTAAATAAAAATGTTAAGCTACTATTTAATTCATTAATTAACTATCAATTAAACCTTAAAGAACCTTGATCTAGATCATTATAATTGAATAATCACAATATATGGATAAGACGATAGGGTAAAATGTAAACAAATCAACACATCCTAAAAATAATTCAAAGTTTTTTTAGTACTAATTCAAGTATGATCTTTAAGTTTGTGGCACATCCTATTAGCGAAGGTGTATAATTACCCATCATAGTGAAAGGGTTGCATAACCCGTATATTATGGTGGATCGCCACCATAGATCAACTTAATGGCATAGCCACCCCAGGTCGTGAGGAAATGCCAGTATCTATAAAAATTGGCCTTGTGTTAAACAACCATGGTGGTTTCTCCTAAATATTTTGAATTTTTTTCCATTCTTTTTTTCTAATTTTTTATTATCTTTATGGTTCCATTATTATTATTTTTTTCAGAGGGATAGTAAGGCCAACTAAGGATCTTAAGGCATTTTTTTGTAACACTCCAAGTTTAAATACTCTTTTTTTTTAAAAAAAAAAAAAGATAAATGAGTTACATTAATATACATTGTTAAAAAAAAAAAAACAAAAGAGTTTTTATGATTTCTCCTTGTTACTACTTTTTTTTTATCAATAAAAATGAATTTATTTGACAAGAAAAGATTAAATCAATCAAAATAATTTCCGCAAAATCAGGCGAAGTCGGCCGTCGGAGTCGGGCAACCAGTTTGGAAATTATGCTTTACTGACTAATTTACATCAGTTCCTGTATATACGTCCATGTGGTCCCCACTATCATATCAGGCATCAAACTTCCAGTACTCATTGTTATTTTGGAAAAAAAAAATTTGCACCACATGATTTAGGCTTTTTCCCTTTTTTTTTTTTTTTTTTGAAGTTTTGTGTTTTCAGATTTTCATCCGAGAACTTAAATTTTCAAAAGCGGATCAAAATGATGTATCTCCATCACCTGCCATTATGAAGCTGTTAAGCTATGATCTATATTTTTATTTTTTATTTTTAATTAGAGTCCATATTTATATATTTTAGGACCTACCTATAACACCTATAATAGAAAATTGCACCGAAAGGTGTAAGCTTTTTCTTTTTTTTTTTTTTTTTTGGAGTTTTATGTTTTCAAATTTTCATCCTAGAACTTAAATTTTTAAAAGCAGATCAAAATGATGTATCTTCATCACTTGTTATTATAAAGCCATTAAAGTTATCGTCGATATTTTTATTTTTTATTTTCAATTAGAGCCCATGTTTGTATATATTTTAGAACCTACCTATTAATGACACTTGTAATAGAAAATAATAAAGTATTAATTAAAATCTTTTTAAAAAATTCAGATCCTAAATTAAAAAAATTTTAAATAAAAAAATAGAAAAAACTTAGATACTTCAAAAGTAATTTTCCCTTTATTTTTATGTTCTCGTGAAATAGGAAATGTTACTTTTTGGGGATTAATGACTAAGACATCATGAGAAATTTTCATTTATTAGTGCAATGATATTCATACCATATAGTATTTATCTATAGATTATGAAAGTATCATTAGATAATATAAAATTCACTGTTCGTGGTGCATTGATTAACTAATAAATGTTAATCATGCTGTTGAATGTATTCCTAAGCATTACAATTTCAATTAAAAAAAAAAGTGCAAGAGATATAGAGATACTTCAAATAACAAAAAAAAAAATAGATAAGCTATAAAATATATTTTATAAATAAAATGAAGAACCCCTTTTCAACTACTAGACGATCCTTTTTTTTTTTTTTTCTGCTCACAGCCTGATCTAGTTAGTACCCAATTAGGTCATCTTTTATTTGAACTCATAAACAAGATTATTTTTTTGAAAAAAATAATACTTATTATTGAAACAACAAAAAGACTAATTCCATATTTTGATAGAGAAGAATTTTTTTAATTTATTAATAATATAGAATAAAAGAATAACAGTAGAAGAAAAGTGTCATTTCTTATATTATTATTATATATATTATTTTATTATCATAATTGTTGTACGGGCTAATGACAGATTTCAGAGCTTTTGTTATACATATTTTTAGAGAAGATAATCGTCTATCTCATTATCAGGGAAGAAGAGCAGGAGAAAGAAATTGTTCATTTTCCATTTCCAATTTCTTTAGCCTCGACGCATATGCAAGATGTCTTAATTATTAAATAAAAAAGCATTAAAATGTATTAGACAAATGATGTGATTCTCTTCTATTGGAACAAAGTTGCTTTGTGGTGGGTAAGAAAATATTAATTAAATAATAATATCAGGCTAGTACCTAAGTCATTGATTAAATATAGGTTAAGCCTTAATAAACCTCATTCCAGATAATTATGATTGGGTAAACATAATATAAGATGGTAGTAGGTTATCATGGGAGATTTATTATCTCAATTTACTTTTCAACAATTTTCTTTAATTTACCCATTTAAGACGTTATTATATCTAATCAATGATTAAGATTAAAAGAAATAAGATCATGTCATGATGATGTAACTTAATATTTAATAAATTTATACAATATCAATCTTTAATTTACAACTTTAAAAAAAAAATTAAAAGGATGCAAAATCTAGATACTTGTTTCAATGGGTAGAAAAAGGTAGAAATAAAAGAAAATGAGTAGAAATTACATTGTTTAGCAACTCAAGTAACAAATAAAAATGAATAGAAAAAAAGAAAGAAAATTAGTAGAAATATTTTCATTTTAAAGTTCACTTCATTTCTCTCTAAAATTGAAAAGAAATGGGTGGAAATTAGTGGAAATGAAATGTAATTGTAAAATTGTCTCTTATAACAATATTCATTAAAATAACAATAAGAGCAATTTTATCAATTACTAACTCTATTTTCTTTTATTTCTTTCTATTTCCTTCATAAGTTACCAAACATAAATTAAAAATTATACTTCATCCATTTCTACTCTTTTCTTTTTCTTTCTCTTTTTTTTTTATCTACTTGTTTCTACCCTTTTTTTTTTCTATTAAAATTTGCCAAACTTAGTATTAAGCTATTTATATGCTCTCACACTTATTATATCCTGCTTAGGCTCTTCTTATGGGGTGGACACGTCCCTAGCAAAATATTCCTCTTATGTTTGTAGGATGGGCAAAATGTAAACAAATCAACACATCCTAAAAACCATACAAGGTTGTTCAAGTACTAATTCGAGTATGATCTCCACGTTTGTCATGCAACTTGCTACACATCACAATTAAAGGGTTGTATAGCTAACACATCATGGTGGATTGCAATCATCAACTTGTAACTAGTGGCATACATCCCAGGTTGCGCTACACCCTCAGGTGGTGTTTGATAGACGTCAGCTTTCAAGCCTAGAATGATTAGCCTTGTATTCGGCGACCGTGGTGGTTGCTCCTTAAGATTTTGAATTTTTTTCTTTTTAGTTTCCTTTTATAGTTTTTGTACTTTTCTTTATTATTTTATGATTCTATTATTATTATTTTTTTCAAACAGATAATAAGATTATGCAAGGATCTTAAGGTATATTTTGAAACATTCAAAAGTCTAAACACTCAGCTTTAAAAATAAATGAGTTAAATATATATTGTCAAATAAAAAAAATAGAGTTCATATCACTTTTTTTTTTTTCAATAAAAATAAATTTTATTGAACAAGAAAGGATGAAACCAATTGTTACCAAAAAAAAAAAAAAAAACTCATGAGCAAAAAGTTAGAGATATGATACATTATCATATTGTATATTTTTATGTGTATAAGACGGAATTTCTCTCTCTCCCTCTCTCTATATATATATATTATGCAGATGCCTATGAGAAGGAACTCCCTTTTTCCTCTAAGGCCAGTTTACATCAGCTCCTATAGATGTCTGTAACCCAAAGGTCCCCACTTTCATATATCAGGCATCAACTTTTAGATCTAGTAGGCAATTTTGTTTTGGAAAAAAAAAAAAAAAAAAACACCGAAAGATCTCAGCTTTTTCCTTTTTTTTTTTTTTTTGGGATTCATGTTTTTAAATTTCTATTTTTGTACCTGAGTTTTTAAAAACGGCTCAAAAAAATGTATTTCCATCGCTCTTTATTACAAAGCTAGTAAAGTCATTACCTATATTTTTATTTTATATTTTCAATTAGAGACCATGTTTATACATATATATAGGACCTATCTATTAATGATAGTTGTAATAGAAAATAATGGAATCTTAATTTAAGTTTTTTTTTAATTTAGATCCTGAAATTGAAAAAAAAAATAGATTCTAAAACAAAAAGATAGAAAAATACTTAGATGCTTCCAATATAATTTTTCCTTTTATTTTTTATGCTCTCGCGAAAATAGGAAATCTCCCTTTTTGGGGATTCATGACTAAGACAAATCATGAGAAGATATTCATTTATTAGTGTGCAATAATATTCATATCATATTGTATTTATCTACAGCTTATGAAAGTATGATATTAGATAATATAAAATTCTACTATGAAAAATTATTTTAATTACAAATCATCAACTAACTTTTGATATTCATACATGCAAAATACAATTATATAAACTTGAGTGCATGGAAAGTTTTGATTGGATTTTAATTGTATATTAAATTCTCAAACGATTATTTGCCTAAGATGCAAATTTATTTTAAAAGATAAAATGGGGCATAACGTAGAGATTAACTATATACACACTCAATGTGCAAATAAACTGCAAAATAATTGAGTTAAATGAGTGGATGAAAAAAAGATAACTCAAGAGATATGGATTAGTCGGTTGTAATCAATTCTCCAAAATTAAAAGAAGACTATCCAATTGTTGAATATATTTTGTGAATAAGTGTCATACAGGCTCTTAATAAACATTTCTAATAAGGAAATGTGCTATTTATAAAGCATTAGTTTACAAATTATAGGAAAGTTTCAATTACATTAGGGCAAATTATAAATATACTTGCTAAAATAAGAATAATATTACAAATCGTACCTTAACTTTACTTATTTTTATAATTAAGTATCTAAACCTTAGAAAGATCAATTTATTACCTGATTGAACTTTTCAATGTTGTTTATACTATTTATGCTAGCATCGTTAGTTACTATTATATGATGTGGATTTCTCAACCAACTACAAATTGACACATGAATTTTAACATTAATTTAACATAATAACAATCCATGTAGACATTTAACTTGATTAATTAGGAAAAAAATAGCATATTAGCAAAAATAAAGCAAAGTGTGCCATAATGGGTTGAACTAGTAGAGCCCTCCTGCAAACCTCTTCTTCTGTCTTCAAACTTGCATAGTGGTTATTGAAACATATGATTGTGTCATCCAGCTCTTATCAATGATAGGCAATTCAATAATGTCAATCATTTATGCTTAAGAGGTGGCGGCAATGGTGGTTTATGAAACCCTCAAAAAGATGAAATAGGACTTGATAATCAATATCCATTTCAATCAAAGTGAAACAAAAGATAATATTCTTACGAATCTAAAAGTCGTCTAGAATCAATCTAATCCAATTTTATGCTTCAATTTAACCCAAAATGATGGGAAATCTAGATAGAAGTTTTTGTGGGTCTCGGGTTCAAACTAGAGAGCGTTACTATGTTTGATTCAATTTTAGCCTAATTGATTCGAATTGTCAAATCTTGTTTATGGCCCTTTATTATATATGGATATCACATTAGATTTAAATCAAGGGCTTCAAATTAGTTTGAATCAAATCAAGTTAGGTTTGAGTTTCAAAACCTTAATCTTTATGTTCAAATTCGAATCATTTTTTATTGCTTTTAATATAAATCATTCTTATATTTAAAAAAAATGAATCATATCCAGATTTCGTAATTTAATCAAATATTACTCTACATCTCTCTCCCTCTTGTTAGGCTATGTATGAACAAAGAAGATGAACAATACACTTTCATTGTAGCTATTTGCCCTAGGAAAAAAAAAAAAGCCATTTGGCAATTAATTGACTTTTTTTTTTTTTTCAATACATGAGGACACATGTCACTTCACTATTCATTAAAAAAGTCATGCCATCTAATTCAAACTAGTGATGTTAATATAGGTAATATAAACAACATAAAAAAGTTTAACTAAGTAGTAAATTGATTATTTTAAATTTTAGGTATTTTATTATAAAACTAAGTAAAGTTGAGATACTATTTGTGATATTATTCCTACTAAAATATTAATTAGATGTAGATATACATTCTAAACATTTAAGAAGCAATTTTATTAGTTAGGTATGGATATACATCTTAAATACACTCGCTAAAATATTGCTTAGGTATAGATATATAAACCCTTGTCTATTTAATCAAGTTGTTGCTCACACATGAGTTGAATCTCGACTTGGAGTCAATCTATTTTAAAGAAAAACGAAAGTCTTCGTACGATCACTAAATTTAGACTTTGGGGATTTGTTTTAGGTTTATTGATGTACTTTGCACAGTTATGAAAAATTGAAAATATATTTAAAAGTTTAGAAATTCTATCCATCTAAACCATATTAATAATAAAGAGAGTATTGCAATTATCCCAAATTTAGAATCAATAGATTATTGTCAATAGCATCTTATTAAATGAGTATTCTGAAACCTAGATGGCATTTGGTTGGTGCATAGTCCAGAAACCTGGTTCTGCAAATAAAAACATAATCCTGCTACTGAATAAATAAATAAAAACATAATCCAAAAAGAAGAAAGAAGGAAATCCCAAACACTTGTGAACCCTAGTTCCAGTATTCTCACTCACATGATTCTTGCGATTAATAGGAAAAAGTAGAGGCGCCACTAAAAGAGTCACGAAATCCACCGCAGGTATATATATATATTTATCCACTATATCTATACATAAGTACATCCGTTTCTATCTATTTTACAATGCGATTTTATCGTTAATATTTCAATATATAAGATAGTTAAGTTTATACATAAAAAATTAAACCATACGTGAATTCTTTTTTTCCTTCCACATATCATAAAATTTATAAAAATTATATCTAATTCTACATGCGATCGAGCTTATCTTTTTTTTTTTTTTTTTTTATACCAACCTAGTCCCGATGTTACGGGGTAGGCTTTGCAAGAGCAAGTACGAAATATAAATCCAACGTTATCCAAACACAGATAAGGCAAAATTTCTAGGTGGAAATGCCGAAAGGCTCGTTGAGTCAGCATAAATTAAATTTTTCGATGCGTATGTATGAACACATTTGCTTCACTTTCCCTCTTTTCGATCTGTCTGGTCGATTTTTATTTATTTTTTTACACCTGACGTGTATAATCTTAA
The DNA here is from genome assembly GCA_037954665.1 of Laguncularia racemosa. Lineage (NCBI taxonomy): Eukaryota > Viridiplantae > Streptophyta > Magnoliopsida > Myrtales > Combretaceae > Laguncularia > Laguncularia racemosa. Next base: position 4,715,598 of record JBBMOL010000011.1, read on the forward strand.
GATTATCTACTTCGACCGACAACTCCCACGTAATCTTATTACATTAAAACCAAACCGCAGGATGGCATTTTTGTGTCCAATTTACGTAAGTCTTAGAAGTCAAAAATATTAATTTATTTAATGTTTATGTTAGGTTCTGTATCTGTATCAATCAGATTATTAAGTTTGGATAAGTTTTAAATTTTGCCTGATGATTTGTGTTCTAGGACATGTCAAGTCACTTTAGGAATCATCATTCCTAATTATTAATGAAGGAAATAGATAATTTTACGAATTAAGGAATTTTTCATTTAGATTTTAAAAACGAACCAGGTTTTATTTTTATTTTATTTTACTTTTTTTCACAAAACATTATCTTAGTATCATTTATTTATCTTAAAAAGAGCCAGTAAGTTTTTCTTGAGTAAATTTTAATGGCACTCCCTGGAAACTTTGAAAGTTATACAAAGATGCAGAATTTATACTAAACTTACTAAGTCTATTAGATAAATGTATACATGCTATTATTAGTTTAGCCGATTAATGAACTGATTTGGAAGATTTTTTAACTTAGCTATTATTTCATTAGTTGGTACGTGTCCAATTGAATTGTCGGACAATAAATCAACTTTTCAAAAAATTATTACAATTATATACTAATACAATATATTGATTAGTACTAAATTAGAAAAAAGAAATCCAAAATTAATATTCTTTAAGAGGTGTAAGTGTAATATTTTAAAAATAAATTTCTTTTGTAATTTGCGTAGTTTTAAAAAATTGTGATGTACGAACCTTATTTAGGAGATACTATATAAAAAAAAAAAAAGCGCAAAATAAGAATTTTATCCTGCCTATGTTTTTCACAAAACTGATTTAATTTTTAATTTTATTATTATTTCATATATTAATAATAATAATTTATTATATTTAACTAATTAATAAAATTAAAAATTGAAACAATTTTATTAAAATAATAAAAGTAACTTAAAATAACCTTAGCAAATAAATCTTTACGGTTAAGATTCCTTCCTTTTTTTACAGCAATGTCGGTTTGATCAAATTAGGCAAACACGTAAAGCTTGATAATTGCAAGAAGTGAATACTGAGTCGTGTCTTCACCAAACGTCACAGTAGATTTCTTCCACCTCCTTCCTTTCTGAGACCTTCAGGCATAACCAATACAATTCATAAATGAAATAAAAAAAAAATCATGGATAAGACCATTAGAAGGGAATTTCCTTATTTTTGTGCGATATGGATAAGACTCCTTTTTTATTTCCAAAATAAAAATTATTTTATTTCCAAAATAAAAATTATCTTCTTTTTTTTTGCCAAATAAAAATCACCAGTTGGATTTTTTTTTTCCATTACCAATTAGGAATATGGATTCAAATATTTAATTTCCTCAAACTTATTAGATAAAGCTATGTAATTTCTATGACACAGGATATATGTATCGTTCGTTCCAATTTTGTATAACTGTATAAACATCTTTGTAAGGAAATGGATTAAATCAATTATAAAATACTGCTCTTAAAAAAGTTACATCATTTTTTTTTTGTCTCCACGTATATTTAATTTTGAAATTTATACAATTAATAAAAACAATCGATTCACACTGAATCCAAACTCAAACTATACCATATGGTATATATATGAGTAGAGAATACTTTCAATTTCAAGTCTTTATATTAGTATTTGGCCTACAAAAAATAGTATTTATATTAGTATTGCTAAATTAAGAAGAAAAAGAAACTACTAATATTCACACCTTTAAATTTTCATAAATTGCTAAAGAAAGAATTTAGCTTTAGGATCTTTTACTATGCTGTGCTTAAGAGATGGTTTATTTGGATCTAAAGCTCAACTTCATTGGAATTTGAATTGTAAGTTTATTTTCCAAAATGTTAATAAAAAGAGAAGACCCAATAACATATTGTATAATATATAATATAATATACACGTAGATATAGCCAGTGGCCCTGTGCGTAACAAGTTTTTGGGTCCATCCAACTGCTAAAGCCTAAAGTGTCTTACTGACAAACTGAATAAGCGTGCCCAGAGCGTCCACTGTTGAACATAAAAAAATAAAAAATAAAAAATAAAAAAGAAGAATTTTGTTCTATTTACTTGCCATTAATAGTCCGATACATTATGGCAAAAAAATTGTCCTCCAAATCAAATCTTGAATAAAATAGCAAAGGAAAAGAAATAAAAATCATTACAAACGAGACATTACACGTAATATTTAGTAGTATAAAAAATTAAGTAAAAAATTTAACATGCTATCTATTGTTTAGAACTATTAGCATGATAATAATAAAGGTTTCTATTTATTTATTTATTTTTAATGATTATGATAAGAAGAAAATTTAAACTTCAGCCATATATTTATTTTATTAAAATAAAAGAGCTTTAATGATAATAATAGAAATTTTTATTTGTCATATTATATATATCTATCGATAATTTTGGTGGCGTATCTGTAGGGGTGAATTTATATGGAAAGCAAGTAAAATTAAAACGTAAAGACGTGAATACAAATCCTCAAGACATCCGTTAAAATAGGAAATACAAGAACAAGGCAAGGAAAAACACATAATTAGGTAGGATTAGGATAAAATTCAAATTGCCATCTTGTCGGGCGTACTCCTGCTCCTACAAGGCTACAGCTCACAAAAGTTGAAACTTCCTTCTATATAAACACTTCACGTCGTCACTCTCTGAAAATCCCTCTCCATCTCATACAACTCCGCAGTCTCTCTCTCTCTCTCTCTTTCTTCGTTTTGCTCCACGTTTCCACATTTGCTGTAACTCTTAGGGAAGAAAATAAACATAGGAAAACACGAAAAGGAAAAACACAAAATCCTAAAACATGCCTGCTGTTGGAGGTATTGCAACAGGAGGGAAGGCATATCCTGGGAAGCTGACAGGATATGTGTTGGGGACGTGTATTGTGGCTGCCATGGGTGGCTTGATCTTTGGTTATGATATTGGTATCTCTGGTAAGGATTCTCGAACTAAATCGATAAATCATCTTGTCGATGGGACGGAAAAAATCCCTTTTCTTTTTTTTTTCTTGTTTAAATTAATGCTGTATTTTCCTTTCTAATTGATTTTCTTTATTTATCGACTAAATCTGGTTTTATTGTGTGAAGATCTTTAATTAACTCCAGATTTTTTACGGGTCAACGTCCTTTTCTTTTCTTTTTTTTTATAAATTTTATTATTGTAATTGTTTTAATAAGGAAACTGACTGAAATTCCTTTTTTTTTTTCTTCACAAATCTTAAAACTTCGCCTTTTGACTCGAGAAATCTACTCTGGTTGTGTTGTTGTTTTGTCGAGAGACGGCCCGTTACATGGTCTCCGTTACATCAGTTCCTAGAGTTCCTTGGAATTCTCGATCTTGGCCATACTTACGTGAATTTTTTTGGTTTAAAACATGATTCATAAGCAAAAAAAGTTAAGGAAATCTGACTTGTTACGATTTTTCCAGGTGGTGTTACGACGATGCCGACATTCCTGAAGAGATTTTTCCCGTCAGTCTGGAAGAAAAAGAACGAGAATGAAAGCACAAACCAGTACTGTCAATACGACAGCGAAACCCTCACGTTGTTCACATCTTCGCTGTATCTGGCTGCCTTGTTGTCGTCACTCGTTGCATCTTATGTTACTCGAAAACTAGGAAGGAAGCCATCCATGTTCCTGGGTGGTATTCTCTTCTGTATCGGTGCTCTCATCAATGGTTTTGCTCAAGCCGTTTGGATGCTTATCGTTGGTCGTATGTTGCTCGGTTTTGGTATCGGTTTTGCCAATCAGGTACATTATTTTACTCCATTCCCTTTAATCATGTTTCAGATCCATCATCGGGTGCGTTTAAAGTGCATTATTCATTTAATATATATATATTTATATATATATATAGATGTAAAATATGAAATATTTATTTTGTATTTTTAATAAATACCTTGAAAGCACCCATATATTTTTGTATTCGGCTGCGTGATCTCTGTTGTCATAATTATTATTTTTTAAGTTCGTTGAATTTGTAAATTGAATAACTTAAAGTCATAACTGACGCATATATTGAATCCATTACGGACAAATTTCCACATGACCAAGAAATCCTCCATTAAATAGCATTTAAAAGAAGTTAAAAAAAAAAGAAAAAGAAAAAATTGTCAGACATTTCTTTTTGCCCCAGTTCTAAATCTCTTCTGATTCGTGACTTTTACAAAAAATTCTATTTTTTTTCAACTAAAAAAAATAGATATTCAATATTTTCTTTTATTAATAAATTATAGCGTAGCTGTAGCATCACAAAAATAAAAATATAAAAATTATGCTGTATGTTTTCTTTTCGGTACCTCGGCCGGCGTATGTATCTTCATTTGATTTTATTTAATTATTATTTTGGCTGGGTCACTCTCACTCATGCACTGTTTTTCTTTATCTTTCGTCACTTTTATGGGCCATATTTTCCGAGTGTTTAGTCGAAATATCAACGGTCTTAAATATAAAAATACATAGCTTGAAAGCTAAGTAAATACATCCCGACTATGGAATTAAATATCGAATCTCAAGTGCATCTTTCAGCATTATTTGACTCAACCCAATTAACAAAGACAAAGAAAGCGTTTGCTGCTTTTAAAACTTGTCCAATTGCACGTAACCATGTGGTCGTGGTCCCCTTGGTTGAGAAAATTGACCATAGACACTTAGGTTGTATTAGTATTCAAATATTTCGTTCCCACACTACCTTTCTTGATATAAACAAAATAAACTTGTCTAACTGATGTTAATTAAAATTTCAAATTCACCCCATAGGCAGAATTTCTCATCGATTCGAACATTATGATTTCTCCATTACTTGTCCAGGCTGATGAAATTTGATATGTACTGCTAATTATGCTTTGAATAATCATCCTTATTTTTTGTTATTATACAACCTCACCGGTAAAACCATTTATATCATCATCTCATCGTGAAAATTCTTAATTTATTAACTCGTGTATGATATTTGTGGATTTGATTCATGATATTAATATTTTTCATAATGTTTTGCGATCTCAGTCTGTGCCGTTGTATTTATCTGAAATGGCCCCATACAAGTACAGAGGATTATTGAACATTGGTTTCCAGTTATCGATCACAATTGGTATTCTTGTAGCCAATGTATTGAACTATTTCTTTGCCAAACTTGAGAAAATCGGATGGCGTTTGAGTTTAGGAGGCGCAGTTGTTCCTGCCCTAATCATCACAATCGGATCCCTATGCCTCCCTGATACACCCAACTCCATGATTGAACGGGGCATGCGCGATGAGGCCAAGGCTAAGCTCACGAGAATCCGAGGCTTCGACAATGTGGATGAGGAATTCGATGATCTTGTTGCTGCTAGTGAAGCATCGAAAAGGGTCGAACACCCTTGGAGCAATCTGTTGACGCGGAGGAAGTATAGGCCTCATATCACAATGGCCATTCTGATTCCATTTTTCCAGCAACTTACTGGTATTAACGTGATCATGTTTTATGCCCCCGTGTTGTTCAACACAATCGGGTTCAAGGACGATGCATCTCTCATGTCTGCTGTCATCACGGGTGCTGTGAATGTTGTTGCTACTGGGGTTTCGATGTATGGTAGTGATAAGTGGGGAAGAAGGTTCCTCTTCCTAGAAGGTGGTACTCAAATGTTGATATGCCAGGTATTAAAGCGATTTCTAATCAAATTTTGTGAATATTCTTGCAATGTCGGTTATTGAATAACCATTCTTGTTAACATTTTCGGGTTTTTTTTTTTTTCGATTTCAGGTTATTGTTGCTGCTTGCATTGGAGCCAAATTTGGCGTTGATGGAAACCCTGGTGAATTGCCCAAATGGTATGCCATTGTTGTGGTGCTCTTCATCTGCATCTACGTCGCGGGATTCGCGTGGTCATGGGGTCCTCTAGGATGGCTTGTGCCTAGTGAAATTTTCCCATTGGAAATCCGATCAGCCGCCCAGAGTATCAATGTCTCGGTCAACATGATCTTCACCTTCCTGATTGCACAGGTGTTCTTGAACATGCTCTGCCACATGAAGTTCGGGCTCTTCCTCTTCTTCGCATTCTTCGTGCTGGTGATGTCGATCTTCGTCTACTTCTTCTTGCCCGAGACGAAGGGGGTCCCCATTGAAGAGATGAGCTTGGTTTGGAAGTCACATTGGTATTGGTCCCGATTCATGGATGATGCTGATGATTACAGTGGTGTTGAGATGGGCAAGGGCGCAATAAAGAAAGTTTAATAGAAGTTTGGAAACTTTATTTCCATTTTATTTTAGTTTTGGAATGGATGGTTGCAGTAAATACTATTGTTTCCTCTCCGATGTTTAGGGTTCTTTAAAGTGGTCCTAAATGTGATATGATGTTCACATTCACAAAGTGTTTTTGTCTTTCCCTAGAATCTTGGACATACGAGGATTTTTTCTGTTGATTTCCTCTGCAATAAGCAATTGTTTAATGTTAATTATTTCTCTCCTCATGTTATATATACTCCGTAGGTAAATATATTCTAATGGAACCATGCTTAATTTGTTGTTGTGGAATGAATTTTTGTAATTGGTTGTCATATATTTAGGGTTCTCTTCATTAGGAAGGCATATTTATATTTCATTGAGGGTAGAGAACTGATCATACTCTAATCCAATGGGAGTGCAATAAAAATTTAATGTAATCAAGCCAATACCATTCCTCCTTATTAGGTCGACTTTATGCTTGATCATAAAAAAATTAAAGCCTCAGCTTAATCAAGATTTTTTTATTTTTCTTTTTAGTTTAGCTTAAGGTATAATCAACCAAAACTGAGCTTGAATATGATCATTTAGGATTGTATATTTTTACAAAATTATATTTTTTTTTAGCAATAGTTACACCAAACATAGAGTTCATCTCAAATCCGATATATTAAGTTTGATTTGAGTTTAAATTAACTCCACAAACCAAAAGTTGAACAGAAACAATCGTTCTAAATTGAAGTTACTTTCAAAACCCCACAGCTTCATAAAATAAATTCAGACATGCGACAACGCACGGGGGACATTATCTCTCTTTCTCTATATATTAAGAGGCAATCATAATTTGAACAGTACCATTGGGGCCATCGATTATTCTTCAATTATTCTCTCAAGAAATTGTAAAGCAGTGAAAGTTAGAATGCCATTATTTCATCAAAAGGGTAAATAAGCATATCTTAAAGTACAGCACACTCCAATTTGCCCATATTGATGCACAAGGTGTGGGCACTACTAGATTTATTATTATACCCATTATGAGCCTAATAAATCTAACAGCAAATGATGCATTATATATCACATTTTTAAAATTAATTTACATATAGATAAATTATCTCAACAGAAATGGTAAATTGTAAATATATCTTCTTATATTTACTTAATATGTATTTAGATTTTTTATTTTTAAAATTCAGTACTTAAAGCATAAATCTTTAGAAATATATTTAAAAAGAAAAATTGTATTTTCATATCCTAATTTACGATCATATCCTTAGATATAAAGTAAAAAAAATAAGAAAAAACATATTTGTTTCTCCCGTAAAATGCAAAAAGATTATGCAGGTGACTAATAAGAACATTTTTCTTTTTCTTTTTTTATGAATAAAAGATCTAAATACATAATTTCATATTTAAAAAACTAAATAAGAAATATAAACCTCTAGAAGAAGAAGAAGAAGAAGAAGAAAGGGGCAGACATGACATGATTGAGCTAATCAGGCTTTATTGGCAAAGTGGTGAAGAATCGATTCACATGGTTTTTAATGGGATTTCGCTTTTTCCATTTCTTCTTTATAATATAATAATGACAATTCTGGGCTTTTTGTAAGCATGGGAGGACAGGTCGGGCGTAAAGCTGCGTTCACCAAGAATATGGGGACGCCCATATCTCTCTAGCAAAAAAGTGAAAGGAACAGTAATTTCGTTCACGTTCTTGTTATTTGAAGCAAAAGAGGAATCAACCCTTTTAACACTTCTAGATAGTATTGCCATCAAGGCACTTCAAGCCACTTGTATAAAATCCCCTATGGATATGTTTTTGGATAAGATATGAATCGTGAAAGCATAATTTTCTTTTTTTCTTTAACACTATCTAATTAAAAAATAAATAAATAAATTGGAGATAAATTTTTCTTATTATATCATATTGCTATATTTAATCTTATTCCAAAATTAATTGTAGATATACCTTTAAATTATTAGTTTGGTGCGGATAAACTTTTCAAACTCTCAAATTGTGATTTTACTCCCTTAAAACTTTTGAGCATAAAGTATATATCTTTATACCATAGCTAAAACCCCAGAATTTGTTACTAAAAAAATTATAAGTAATGATAATTTGGAAACTTTAGTAACAATTTGGGATGTATATACATATTTTCAACATTCGTAAGGAAGCAAAAATACGTCTTGAGTTTGAATGGTTTATCCATACCTTAATAATAATTTTAAAATTGTATTTACAATTTACACTTTAATTTATCTCGATATTGTGTGTACTATATTAATAGTTGCTTTGCGATAAACGTAGAAGAAAAAAAAGAGAGAGAACCTTTTGTTAATTTTATAAGATTGTTACTAGATATATATGGAGAAACCAACAAAATAAATAAATGGAATCCTAAAGAGATTAAACAATGTAAAAAACTATAATTTTGTATCAAATTCTTAATGGATGGATATGTTCTTTGATTGGATGCAAATGGATATAAAGGAGAATTCATAGTTTTGCTTTAGTTCATTAAATTGCATCACTTTATCGGTGATAGTGATACATATGAAGAAGAGCATAAGAATCATATGATGCTCTTTTCGTGCCCATTAATGATCCATTGGTGGTACACCTTTTTCCTAGGCCTTACACCACAAGCTTGTTGGCATGATCCTATCTAGAATATCTTCTAAATTTATTTATAATATTTTCGTTATATTATTCTCATTGTTAACCATTGACATGTTGCAATTTGCAAACACACCTCTTCGATTTGGATAATGTAAGGATACTTGCATTATTTGGTTATGAAATCAAATGGGGATTGATGTTGAAGTGTTTGGACTTTATTGACCACAAAGTTTTATTTTATCGCTTTGCTTCTTTTTCACCATTTCGTTTCATTAAATTCAAAATCTCTCTATTAAATAAAATGACTCAATGTGCAAGATCCTTAACCTAGAAATCATATATATGCAAAATGATAGTGAATTCAGTCTCTTTTTTTTTTCCCTAGTCATTTTTGTGAAATTCTGAAGTAGCTCACGTTAGGTTATGGAGATTAGCATTTGGTAATAAATAATGTTGGAAGAAGCAATATAAATGTTAATGAAAATAATGTGGTTACCAAATTTTTGTTGTTCATGCAATAAATTTTAAGGAAAATATCATAAACACTACCTATATTTTGGATTTTTATAAAGTTATGACTTGTATTTTTTTTTTTTGTGATAAATATGTAACTTAAGTTTCATCACTATATGCTACTGTTAATTAAGACATGTGTTGGTTTCTGATTGGTTCAAAATAATCAATTCAATAAAAATAATACTATCGAATACATTTAATTAAATAAAATAATATAATAGAATTTTTTTAAAAATACAAAAATAAAATAAAACCGTTGAAACATCCAGCCATTGCCGGCCGCCATCAAGCCTTACGACAGGCCCTAAACGAATCGGGAGATTCGTTTTTAACTAAAGAGCCCCATTAATAGTCCTTAATTTTTTTTTTCTCATGGCCCAATGGTTACTTTGAACCAAGCAATAAAGACAGTATACAAGCTACGATAACTTCAGACCCTGATTAAACATATAGCCCATCAAGATTTTATAGGGTCCGATAGAGGTTAATTCTTATGGGCATTTCTTCAATTTCAAGTTTCTTCAAATTTGCAGTATTTATGGAACTAGTTTTATCAGTAAAGTACACCATGGATAAAATATAAAGTTTACTTATATCATACTATATAAAATATATGTTTTCAAATTTTGTATTTGGAACTTATCATGTAAAGCCTTAAAACCATCATAAAATCTATATTCTATAAAACTTGTAGAGTACAAGATATTTTGTAAAACTAGCGATCCTAGAATTATGCTTCATAATACTATTAGCCATCACATTAAGCTAAGTATGGAAACTTAAGAAAATAATCTGTTTGAATTATCCGATTCTGTAATTCAATATCTAATTTAATATATGATATGTACATCTGGATTAAGACTATGTTCCGATGTCAAGTCCATATAAAATTTGATATTTTGGGTCTGTCTTCATTCTTTTACTTGGTTATACATATGATTTTGGACCTCCATATTATTATTTAGTTTGTGTTTGATTTCAACGAAAAATTGTCTGAAAACGGTTAAGAAGTAATCCAATGGGTGACTTTAAAACTATTCATATATAAGCTATAATGTTAAATTTAACATTTGAAATGTACATCATTAAGGATTATTACAGAAATAAAAACAAATGAAAAGCCTGAATCATCTAGAAAATTTATTTAAAGATTGTCATAAAAAAATTTCAAAACTCGAAGCTAGTGCCTACTTGTTATGAAAATAAATGAGTTTTAGCGCTTCATATAATTCAATAATAATCCTAATAACGCAGATGTGTCTGTATATCTTTCCATCCCTTTCATTTCGTACTTCTTGATGGTAAACATTTTAAATTAAGGTTGAGCTGAAATTTAAGTTACTTTATAATTGTTTAATCTCTATTTATCTAAAAAAAGTCTAATTAAAATAGTATTGATATCTAAAATCGATTCAAATTAAACCATTATTTAAGCTCAATTATAGCTTCATTAAACTCACCAAATAATCTAATAGAGTATAAAAGATTTTGAAATAGTGATTGATTTGATTGTCACTAGACTGAAATCAGATAGATATATATTGAGCTAAACTTGAGTAGGTTGTAAATAGATTTATCTCATTGATTTATTACAAAATTGAAGTTCTTTCATTTTCTTCCTTTATCAAAGAGGGACCCTTAAGAAGTGGGGTTTATGCCCCTATTCTAGAAACTTTATTTAAGATTTTGTGGGAAAGACAGCTCAGCCATTTTACCTGTTTCCATCCACCAAATACTCCCATTCCCATATATGGATGAAAATGCATAGTTACTATACATGGCATGATATACAGAGCCAATAATAAATGGACTAGTACACAAAATATGGAAATTGTTTCTCCTTTATTTATTCCGTACAGCTTGATAAAGAGAAGCTTTAGCCAGGGGAATAAAGTTGATTATTGTTGAATGAAATTAAAAAGAACTGAATAATAAAGGGAGTTAGTTACATATCCAGTACTACACAAATCACAAAGAACTAAAAATGGAGATCATATTATATATAAAACCATAAATGATCAAAAATTGTATTAGTATGACTTTATATATTAAGTAAAATCCATACACAGTGGAATGTGGTCGGCTAAGAAACGAACAAGGATGAAAAACATGGAGTATAGACATATCTCTAAACTATCGAATATATTATTTTCACCTCTTTATTCATAGCACGCAACTTTAGAAATTTCTATGAGTTGGGTCTTATTGACTTCATGGTGTGCCCTCTACACGAAGCCACTTACCAGTACGATTGAGATTCGGATTGATTGCATCAAAGAACGCAGTGCTCAAGTGGGAACATCTTCGTCACTGCAAAACATGTGTCTCCACTCACCCCGCGCACTGAATCACAGTGAGGTCCCACCGGCCGCGGGTTATGGTGGCGCCCCAAAGAACCCAACTGTGCCACGTTGGACACGAAGTTATTATGCCAAAAAAAAAAAGGAAGTATTGTTCATTCTTGTAAAGGTCCTAAGATAGTGAAGATCAATAAACGCATAATCTTACATTCGCTAAATAGTTTTTTTTTTTTTTACTATATGTTTAAAGTTAAATCGCTAAATCTCATGCTCAATTGAATTCTTATTGTTAAAATTTACTACTCTACCAATAAATCTCATACGTTTACCACATCATATTTTCAAGAATGAGGAGATAGTAAATTTGACCCAAAAAAAAAAATTCTATTGAGTACAATATTTAACAATTTTAACTTCATATGCAAAATTTTCAATTAAGTAAAGAATTTAATAGCTTGAAACTTTAGGTTTAAAATTAATAAAAAAAAAAACACACATGCACACATACACACACAAAGTTCAAAATGTGATTTCAATACCATATTATAAGTTAATAAATGAGTTAAGTCCGATCAAAATGATATAATGCCAAACTCTAACTTGACTCGAAATTTAAGAGGTTAAGCTAAATGGAAATTAGCATTTTAAGCTCCAACTCAATATAAATTATCACTTAACAAGCTCGACCATAACCCAATTAAACTGGTTAATTTCAATTTATCTAGAAAATACATATTTTTTAATTAAAATAATATTAATATTCAAATTTAATTAAATTTAAACTCAATTAAGCTTATAAACTAGTCTAACCAGATATCATAAAACCTAAGCTCAACCCTAAAAGCTACTCAAATAGCTTAAATTTGAGCTTAATCAAACTGTTATTGAATTAAGTTTAAGTAAATATCAAACTAAACTCAAGTTTAACTTATTTATATCCCATTTTATTGGAATCATGTGTATTCATAGAACATGCAAGCTTGGTAAAAAATCAACTGAAATCAAGTGAGACTCACATCCTTGTTGGAGCCGGCTTCCAACGACGGGGAATAAAAAGGAAAGCGGAGAACATCAGTAACAAGCTCAAAATCATGGCTGTTCTGTTCTTGCCGGTTGCCATGTTTTGCGATTTGCCCTTTTCTTTATATCTTCAAAGGAAAAGTTAAGGTAAAGAAGCTTAATCTTTTCCTGGGATTTGATCCCACTAAAATGTCCTATTTATAGAAAACCAGTCCAAGGAAGACATTGTAAAATCCTGGGAAAAGGCAAAGAAACAAGAATCCAAGTTTGTGCCTGCTTCTCTCTATGTGAGTAATTATAAACGTTATCTTCATAGAATCCTTGTGACGGTTGCATATCTTTGCCCAGTTATGATGACGGATCAAACTAGAAAGAGCAACATCGGAAATTCCTAGGTCCGATGAGAAGGCTTGAAGCAGGTTAGAGGTTGACTATATCTTTTTCCCCGTTTAGGATGAAACCTCCAGACCGGATATTCGCTTGGGATGGACAAAATAGTGCAATCAAATAAAACAGTAACGGTTGTTTCACTTGTCTGCTCTGTTCTATTCTTATTTACCAAACGTGTCATAGTATAAATACTCACATTTAACTATTTACGGAAATGGTATGTAAACATAAATACTTGCCTTGATTTCCAACATCCTAGATCCCAGTTCTTCGCCTATTCACTCTCTCATCCCCTCTTGCATTCGCTATTAAGAGATCTAAAATTATTGAACAGAATCTATGCATTGTTAAGCACTTCATATTCCCTTTATCAATGGCCCTTTCCAACCACCTGAAAGCATATACGCTACCAAAATGAAAAAGACATGGTAGTGAAGGATCATCTCGCCTTATAACCCATCTCACCACTTCTTACAATAACCCAACTTGTAGAAAGTAGCCTCCAACATTTATCATTGTATGAATTACTCGTGTCAAGCTTTACATCACAGTAAGATCTCCTTAGTAAGTCCCTAGGATTAACTTTTGAGAAAGTAAAAAGCTTCATCTGCTATGACTATTATCATTAATCAATCTATGACATAAAAATGGAGTCACGAATTTCCGAGTCAATACATTGGAGTTACGGTGTTACACATTTAGCTACGATATGCTGATGGCTTTGCAAGAAAAATTGCAAAGACTTGTGTGATGATAATAGCAAATGGAACTTTTAAGTAATAGTTCCCAGAACTATGAACAATTCGTGGCATTGAGCAATTATATCATGTTTTAGAGTACCATGGAATTTATCATGTTGACGTCTTCATGCAGGTAAAGGAAATTCAGGAATAACAATGTAGATGAACATATAGAGGGAGTGAGGGTGATAAATATGCAGAAGCAATAAACTCAGCGGATAAGCCTATGGTTAAGACATGAAAACTCCTATAAAATATTGTACGAGATCCCAATTCAAATTCCACCAAGACCACTTCTTAGGCCCCTCCACATTGCAAGCTGTACTAAACCGCAGCATGGGGAAAAAAATGGATTATGTGCCTGGAGATAGCCAGTCTAATTATAGCTCTCTGTCCAATTTCCCAAAAAAACATGCTGAAAATTTCACAGGAACTACAGATTTCCTGCAAAACTCAGCTGATGTATCGAATAATTCCTGAGGACAAATGCATCCCTTGAAGAACTTTTCTTCATAAAGACATGGGGTAAAAGATCATATTGCTTTATCTACTTGCATGAGGCTATTGCCAAGTCTCAAGCGCACAAATTTACATCACATATTATACAACATAAATATTGTTCTCTGCACAATTCCTTGTAGAAACCCGCTCAAAATATGCAAAAGCCAATAATGGAAACTGAAACTCATTACATACAATTCCGAGTCAATGGTGACTCACTTTGTCATGAAGATATCCATCTACACTGAGTCTACTCCCTCAACCTGTTGCCTAGCAAGATATCTCTCCCTTCGCTCTTTCTGCAATACAACAATTTCAAAAATAATCAGATTTGCAACCTAAAAACTTTCAAACGATGTTCAATCTACGATTAAGAAACTCACCCATTCATCAATGACAAGACCTTCACCAATGATCTTGGGCCCCATGTCTTCAGGAGGTTTTTTCCGTGCCTCAATGGCAGCATCAGCATCAGCAATTTGGCACTTCAGTTTTTCTAGAGCCTACATGGACCAAGAGCGGACAGAAAAATTGACCCCAAAAAAAAAATATCAGATAATGCACAGTGAAGTCATGTGCGAAAAAACAAAATGCACCAATTCTAGATTATAAAGAAGCATATTTATGATGAAAGATTACAATACTTACGGGACTAGGGCGTTCAGGATCCAAGAAAACCACCCGCAGTATCTTCTCAACAACTACTTGATCCTTTTGCTCATCAAACTGCATGAAGCAAACATCCATAAAACAAGAGTGAGATTAAAAAAAGATCAGTGGATTTTTCAAAGATAAATTCAACTCAACTTCATAGCCTTAAGAACCCCCCTCTTGCCCTTTTAAATTGCACAGATTTTTGCCTCTTGATTAAGAATGGCTTGCATGAAATATATCCTCAAAATAAATGTGAAGTTGCAGCATTCCAAAACATCTAGTGGCAGATTATTAGTATTAGTATTTACACAGGAAGACGTTACTCCAATAGCTAAGGATAAATATCACAGAAAAATAACTTACATACCAGCTCAGGCACATAGTCAGTTGGAACTTTCATCTTCAGACACATGATCTTGAACTTAACACTGCTCTTCTGATTCAAAGGTTTATCATTGTTCTCTGGAGGCTCCACAAATTTAAACACTGACATTTATCCATGACCAAAATGATAAAGGGTAAGAACCATAAATTTACACATATGGAATCACAATTTTATAAGAAAATTAAGAACAAAAAAGGGGAAACGACAAATGAAATAAAAAGAAAAGAACTCCTTACCAGTTGCTATGATTGTTTCACCTGGAGCAAGGATAGCTCCTGGAGGTCGCATAAAACAGCTTTTTGGTGCAGTAGTTTGAAACTAACAACCCCAAGAAAATAGTCAGTTCCAACTAACATTGCAAGGAGGAAAAGAAAAACAAAACCATAAGTGGATATCAATTTAGAATGAATTCAAAAAACAATTTAACCAGTCCCAGGTCTTCTTACTAGACCAACAAAGATATAACAATAACTGACCCCCAAGGGGTTTGCCTAGTGGTTAAGAACCCAGATGCTCTCATGAAAATTTGCACGAAGGACACTTCTTCGGGTTACCTACATAGTGCAAGTTATTCTTAATTGGTACATAGATCTTGTAGGGTAGTTTATGTGCCCAAAGGTAGCTGGTTATACTATGGCCATGCACACACTTAAATAGCCAAAGGTGACATACATGGGCCGCGCATGCATAAATACTTGCATACATCAATGCACTACCTTGTAGAATCATGCATATAAGGGATAGAATCATGAGACATTCTTTTGGTACCTTGAATGCTGTATGAGATTTGCTTATGTTCTTAATTTTGATGGCGCTTCTGACCTGCTTGCCAGGTTCATCTTCAACACAGACAATTGTAGATGATCATTAGTAATTGGAAGAAGAAACATCACTATATTGGCAACTAGAGCAACACAAGGCACGAACAATAGCTCAACAAAGTATGTGGGGTCATGAGCACATGCACAAAGATATTTAGATTTGTTGGAGGTCATCATAGATTAAAATCAATTTGTGAAGAAGAATTTATTGTAGCTACATATATATTTTAGGGTTTTGCTGCAAAATCTGTAAGGAAAAATAGTGGACTAACTCCAAGATATATTTTTTGAGAATGACTACAGCTACATAGCATGAAAAGCCAAGTCAAAGGAATTAGCAGTAATCTCAATGCTCATTGCAACCTTTTTAACCTCATTTTCCTTCTCATACTGCCTTTTTTGGGGGAGGTAAGTTCTCCACAGTTTTCCCATATTATTTAGCTGAATAAAATCTGTTATACTTCAAAAATACGACCTGGCTAGGATCTTTAGTGTTGTGTGCAATCAGAGTCAAAATCTTTTAAAATATTCAATTAAGACCTAAATCATTTTAAATGCTTGCAATTCAATTCGATTTGCACCCATAACTTTTTAAATGTATGTCACACATACATATCATATGTGCAAATTATGCTGAGCTGCAAGCTTTTAAACAGATTTAAAACAAAATTAAGATTTCAGAAGGTCTAGTATTTGATTGTCAAAAAGACCTGAGATCTAAGACTAAAATTGTACTTATCCATAGTTTCAACCACAAGAATATCTCTTAACAGTCACATTTTAATATAAGAACTTCAATTCAAAACCTTACACTCTATCACATGTTAAATTGAAACCATAACCAGTTCATTAAACCTTAAACTCTACTAAGGCACAGTAAATGTTCCCTTGACTATGCTGGGGAACACAGTTTGATACAAGAAGGCAAAGCTAGTTGCTTCTAATATTCTGCAGTTTTTATGGCAACACTATCTGCATATACCACTATCTTCTTCTTCCTTTATGCTTAATTACTAGGTTTGGTATGTTCCAGAGCAAGTTAATTCGTTCATAAGCCGATTAGTGCAAACAAACTCCATTGCTGGCCATTTGCTTCATAGTCCGATATTATTCAAAGATGGTGATATAGAAATTAAATAATACAGACTACACACAAATTCCTGTGCATCTATATATATATGCATGTATTCTAGGTGACTACTCTTGTTGTCTGGTATTCTGTTTTGTGAATTCTATTTTCTATAAGGATTCTTATCATATGATGTTTCCTCGTGATTCTATTGAAAGAAAAAATCAATTTTAATGTATACAATATCATGGATAGTAAAAATAAGAAATTTAAATTGATTTTCGAAATTCATGGATAGTAAAATTGATTTTCAAATTCATGGATAGTAAAATTGAAATCTGGATTCAGAAAATGATTAATGTTATATACCTGGGCGAGTAAATCCAGATTTCAATTTTACTATCCATGAATTTGAAGATCAATTTTACTATCCATGAATTTCGAAAATCAATTTAAATTTCTTATTTTTACTATCCATGATATTGTATACATTAAAATTGATTTTTCATGGTTCTGCACCTTATACCAAAACTCAACAATCAACTTCCACAAAGAAAACACTA
Source organism: Laguncularia racemosa (assembly GCA_037954665.1). Lineage (NCBI taxonomy): Eukaryota > Viridiplantae > Streptophyta > Magnoliopsida > Myrtales > Combretaceae > Laguncularia > Laguncularia racemosa. The sequence continues at coordinate 4,733,429 of JBBMOL010000011.1, forward strand.
GCTCTTCCTGGAGCACATCTTGTGCAAATAACTTAGAGCACAGATCACAGATCACAGTAAAAAGCAAGCTACAGAATTGATCACAAATAATAACTACGTATTATAATTAGCTCCAATATAAATGCATATTGTAATTATCTCTAGAACGAACACAAACCATTAGCACTGGTAGTGTCTATTTTCTTTCTCCTCTAAGAAGAATTGCACGCAAGTGAATTCCGGTAAGCATAGTAAGTGGCTACATATCCTTGTCGCTAACTATGGAGCTTATAACATAAAACTTCGAAAAATCCCAGCAATGTTCTTTATCGATCAAGACCTGTTCTAAATTATTCAAAAAGATCGAGACTTTCCTCCCCGTTGTTTTAAGTACATGAACTTTATGGACTTGACAACTTTTATACTACTAATTTTCACAAAATTCTCCTTCAAAAGCAACAATTTTTTCCCTCGTAATTACTAGTCGCAAGTACCATTTTTTAAGAAACTAAAACTTCTGAAAATTAAACACCAACTAACAATCTAACAAAACCCACAACCCAAAATCCAAGTAAAAACCAAAAAGAAAATCAAAAAACAATTACACACACACACAAAAAAAAGTAAATTCACATACAAGGAAAGTAGAGTTTAGTGGGTGGATCAAGCTTGAGTCTTCTTCTAGCAGGAAGCAAAGACCTTGCCACTGAAGAAACAGAAGTCGACCCTTCATTCTCCAACTGATGATGATGACCGTAACCATGATGATGATAATGGTGAGTATTAGCACTACTGTTTCTACTGTTCTGGGCACCAGATGACGACATATTGGAACCCTGCAAAAAGAGTAACTTGAAAAGCCCCCAGCGCTTGCCTTCCTGTGTCGTTCTATCCTCTTCTACGACAGCCATTGAGATGACTCGGTGTGTGTGCGTGAGAGAGAGAATTAGATACGTGTTTATATATAAAAGAATGGGATTTTGGGTTTTGGTTGTGTTTTGTGAATTGGCTTTGTGGAATGACTGTACTTGATTACCGGGGAACAAGGCAAAGTAAGGATCACGTCCATATCTTAGTGGTTGTCTTAAATTGTTTGTGGGATCCACACGGTCTTCTTCACCACACTAGTTCTAGCTTCTACTTCTAGGATTTAAACATGATGCAGGTCCATGGTTTTAACCTTTAAAAGGTCATTCTAAATCTTTTTTTTTTTTTATGTACTTAAAATTGTACAAAATGTACTATTAATTTTGAAAAGGTAACTAAATATCATTTAGAATTCAAATATAGAAACCCTTCGTCAATACCTACATTTACTTCATTTAACTATGTCATCTACGTTGAAAACGTGAATTACCCGTTTATGACCATGAAATATTTTTCTAGTCTTTTAGGTATTTAATAAGTTTTCCAAAGAAAAAAAAAGATAAAAAAGAAAATGTTAAAGGATCTATAGATTTACTATAGCCACCGTATGAATTCATCTATTAGGTTATGTCCAATTTAATTAATAAAAATAGAAAATAATAATTACTTTTCTCATAGAGGTTATTAATATATTTGATTTGCGAAATAGCTTTTTTTATAGAATTTTTAGTACTACTAAATGTGGAGTTGTAATTCTTTATTAGAGCCAAAGAAATAACTATTTCCTAATATTTTGTAAAGTTCTAAATTTAATTGATAAAAACCTAATCAATAATCAAGCCATGCTTTTGGGTATGAATATGAGGTGCTTTTAAATATATTTCTAATATATTATTAATATCATTTTAATTGTAACCAAATAAAGTAATGATTATTACTTTTTATTGAAAAAATTATATATCAAATAATGAATGTTTAAAGTCAAATTCAAATAAATGATGAAACTATATATTGATCGACTCAAATAGAAGATGAAATCATCAATCATGTTACATTAAAGTAAATTATAAGGATAGATTGTAGATGGTAAAATTGATAAACCTTGATAAATCTGTTAAAAAGGGACATGTCGCTTCTTGAAAATGAAGATTTCATTTATTTGATAAAATAAATAACAATAATAATAATAATAAAGATTTATGGATGAAATTCGAAAATGGACATGTCTTCATTTGGCTTTCTATAATATTCCTATAATAACTAAAACATTATAGGTGAGAAAAGAAACGCCAATCGTTACTGACTCCATTTGGCTTTCTCTCATTCATTTAAAAAAGTATGGTGCCATGAAAGACAAATGTTTTGTCTCCTTTTTGTTAGGTAATTTGTGTCTCCTTAGGATGAAATGTCTTCGTCGAGGGATGTCGTTGACGTGAGGAGTGCTTGACTTGGGTGCTAACTGAGGAAAAAGCGGGCAATTTTAGTGCCATGACATATTGACATTGGGGTCTTATCATTTGATGACGATGGGATTCAGTGGGATTAGTTGATGATATTCGAAATAATTTGTATATTAGTAAGTCTAATATAGGGATGCTATTATTGATGGCCCACGCTATAATATTTAGAAGGATACCATAAAAGAAGGATATCATACCAGTACACATTGTTATTATTATTATCCATCGATGTGCAAACATCAACTTAAATAAAATGCAAATAAGTATTAAATGTTAGCATTTGCTTTATATCCTATGATTGAGATTGATAATATAAACAAAAAAAAAAAAAAAGTTGCTTAAAATATAACATAAGGATCATTGCAAATACACTCCAAAAACAATTAGATGACATGGGTAGGTAGACTCCTAAATGTTTAAAGTATGGAATTATCTTTTCATAATTTAAAAAATATATATATATCTCTTATATTGTCATTAAAACCACAAAATCATTGTTAAAAAAAAATCATAAATTATAAGCGTTTTAGGAGAATTTAATGATGACTTGAGAGATATGCATGTATTTTTAGAAGTTACAAAAAGAAAACATCAAACTTTGATAGCCTAGGAGATTCATCTGCACTTGATTAACAATTTTATGATTGATATTCACAATTTGCATGATAATACATTCATGAACATCAAATAAAAATCTAAATGTCTATTTCTTATGGAGGTTTTTTAAAGAAGCAAAAATTGAAGCAATAAAGTAATTTGGCTAATTATAATATAGTTTTGCTCCATTTTGATTATTTAATCTAAACACGACCATAGAACAAAATCATCCTAGACCTAGACCTAGATTCAAACCTAGTGATTCTAATTCTCACAAATGGTACAATCGTCAAATCTAGGGACTTGGCCTTTTTTTATTTCTTAAATTAAAAATATATATAATTTAAAAAATTAAAAATTTTAAAAATTACTAGCCCAAAAATTTTAATAGTTTTTAATCTTTTTTGTAAAAACTTCAAAAGAATTTACATCTATTTATATAGGAATTATACCTCAATAGAGTTGTCATTTTAATACTATGAAATAAAAGTTTACAAAAGAAAAAAAAATGATTTTAATCCCATATTACTAAAGAATAAGTACTTCCTCTTAATGAATTTTAGAAATATTCAATCATACACATTCTTTTAGTGTATTTATTTTTTATATTGTTAATAACAACAACATATTAAATGCTGTGAATGATAATTAATTTTTCCTATTTTCAACTACAATAGTTAACATTTTTAATATTATTTTAATTTTAATTTATCTTTTTGGATCTGGCGATTGAGCCACCAAAGACTCATTGAACCATCAAGCCTTCATGGTTTATGGAATCAACTATACATGTATGGGTTTAGTTCCAAGTCTAGTTCTCAGGTTGGGTTTGAACCTAGTTTAATCAAACTTTAAAAAAGCTATTTTGCACAATGGGAAGTAGCTTGATGCACAAAGAGATTAAATTATAATTTTTTAATAAAAAATCTCTAAACTCATTCGACATCCATAGATATTGACAAATTTAAATAATGGCCAAAATCTTGTATGACTAAAATTACACTTTTAATTAAAAATTTATATCATCAAAATTTAAGTGATAATCTACCTTTTTTTTCTTTGTTTATACACCTTGAAAAGTGGAGATACCATATATATATATATATATATATAATAGCAATATGGATCCAAAGGTTGCATTCTCTATATAATTTTTTTTCCCTTTTCTATCTAGGTTTCTTGTTTTTAGATAATTTAGTTTATTGTGAAGTTTTGAGTGATTAAAATCTTATATGGATAATAGAAAGAAGTAATAGTGATTTATTACATAAAGCTACAAGTAGTGATACTCCTATAAAAAAAAAAAAAAAATTCCAAAGTCAGATTACTAAAGGTTGTGGTTCCATCCTTCATTTTATAAATACTAGTCAATTTTTCTCAATGCATGCAGACGCTCATCTATCCGTGAGATGAATCAGGTTTAAAATTTTCTTCCTAATTGTAATCACAAAAATTAAAAGAAAAAGCAGAAAAAAGAACTAATCAATTTTCTTAAGTTAGTGATTTCAATACTAAATTAATATTAATTAAGAACTATAAAAAAAGTGAATAAAAATTCATTAATCACCTATTAACAATCGTTGGACTGAGGCTTTTCAAATGATTGAAGTCATGAGTTATTTATTTATTTATATCATCTGTTTGGTTAAAGAATCGAATACTTAGTAAAGCCAAGATAAGATGTATGGCCAAGTCAAAAGGGTTAGGTGAATCAGGCAAATACTACTGGGCCCGACAAAATAATCAGACAGGCTGAAATGAAAAATGTGGTCCAACTTTTGGACCTACACCTACCTAAAACGTATGCACAGCTAGGCTGGTACAGGGCCCATCTTGGCCCAAACAAAACATATATTTGTGAGTATTCTGATATTCACGTGTCTCTCCTTAGGCTTTTACTTTTATTTATTTATTTATTTCCCCTCAATCTTGTGGACTTTTTCTAGGAAGCGGTTGTGTCAAACTTGTCTCTGTCAATCAACTATTCCAGATAGGCTTGATAGAAAATTTAAGTTTGGTCCACATAGAGTTAATTCAGATTAAGTAGCCTATTAGGTTAAACTAAAACTTCTAACTATTTATCTTAATAACGCTTTGAGTCTAATCGGTATTGAATTGACTTACTATTCAATATAAAATTCACTCAAACAAATGTGACTTTTAAATGTAAATAATAAGTATAAAGGAATTTAATTGTGTCAAATATTAGTTTAAACCAAGTTTCAGATATCGTAGCTAAGAGTATATATTTTTTTTCTTTTTAAATTTTTTGGCTACCAACTTAACATTTTCAATAACTAAAATAGAAACACTGCTATCAAGAGTTTGAAAAAATAAAAAAATTAGAGCGAGAATTCACAAAAGTTAAACACTAAATTGCAACCGATTTTACTGTCCTATTTGAGATAAACATATACAAGTTAAACCACAATTTTTTCTTAAACTTCTGCTAAAGATAAATATTAGAAAATGATAAAACATGAAAAAAAAAAAAGTTAAGTAGCAAACCATGATTAAGTATGTCTGCGATTATAAAAAATAACCATAGCGGACAAAAGCATGAGATACCAGTAGTTATTGATGTGAATGGATGATTCCGAGTAGCCATCATAATAGCCCTCATTTTGTATAAATGATTTAAATAGTTATGAGAATTTAAATCGTCAAAAGATATAATAAAAGAGAAAGAAAAGAAACATAGGAGTATGACAGATTAACTAGGACACCAGCAGCTCAAAAACATAATCATTCTAAATGATTCTTCAGTCTGTTTAATTCTTTCATTCTTGCTAATATCAAATGATGATGATGCAGACCACCTCGTTTGCTTCAAATCTCCCAATGGCTTCATGGTTGGGTCATATTTTGATGTCTGCTCTTTCATTCCCTGCATCGCCCTGTTAACTTGACACACAATTCTTCCCATATACCTCAAGCTCATAACACCACAACTTCAAACCTACCTAATCGTTGAAGCTCGTTCGAACTTCGAACTTTTCCTTTAACTTTAGTATCGCAACGCTGCTACTCGAACAAACTAAATGATCAAATATACGTTATAGAGAGGATATAGTTTATAGATAAGATATTCATCAGGTGATATCTGCCAGGATTTTGGGTTTTAAGGGTGAATTAGGGCATGGAGGTGATGTTTATATAGGCTGTGAGGATTTGCAAAGAAAGATGAGAATACAAGGGTATGATTCTGTGAGTCTGAGTCAGTGGCACGTAGGATCGGGGAGTTTTGATAAGTACAAGGAACTTTACACGTTGAATATTGGAAGCTTCCCAAACTATGCCATATTTATATTTTTGACAGAAAACTAGGGGAAAAAAAAGTACCATGAGCGTGGAAACTTTTTATGTATGTATGTATGTATTTTTTTTTTTAAATTTAATAAAAGATTAATGTTAATTATTTTATAAAATTTTCTTATTTAAAGCAACCTTTTGAAATGATGGATGATTGAAATGTATAGATCAATTGTTTTTATTTGAATAACGGCTAGAAAAAAAGTTAATAATATTTATGATTTAATTCGAAGGCTTTAAATGATAAAAGAACTCTAATTTCTTCAAAAAAAAAGCAATCGAGCCAGTTGGGCCAGATTAGGCCCATTAGGCCCTGCAGGTTGATTAGTGCTTGAAATATATCATTTTGGCCCAAGTTTAAAGGCCGTTGATTGTAATTTATTGGATAATTTATACGAAAAAAGTGGCAAGATTTTTTTAATAATTGGACAGCAAAAGTAACATATCATGGATAATTGAGCTTAAAGACGAAAAATTCCACTGAATCGCGAAAGGCAAGAGGTGGATCAAAACATGTGTTTGGGCCAATAATTAATAGAATTGGGCTGACGTGAAAAGGAGCCCAACTCATAATAGGGCCCTGAGGGAAATTGGCTATTTAAATTTTGAGTGCAATGGGCCCAATACACCAATTCACGTGGGCCATGGGCCACATTAAAAAAATCAGCAAACAGAAAAGTGGGCTTTCAACGAATTATCGACGGTGATAGAGAGAAGGTGGAAATTGTATTCGTCTTCAAACGGAAGAGGTTTGCAAATTGGAAGTCCGTGAATGTAAATACAGAAAAAGCAAGCAGGAAATATATTAGGAAATCCGCACGTAGGGGTGAGAAAAAAAGAAAAAATAAATAAATAAATCAAACCAAATCAAACAGAGAGCATAGATGTTGTTGTTTTTTCATCTAATTTGGATTAAAGAATTCATAAACCAAACCAGAAAAAATTAAGGTTGGTTTGGAGTGATAAATCAAAACAAATTGGAAAATTGAATAAAACCATTTTAAAAAACAAAGTAATACTTTTCTTGTGATTTTTTTTTTGTATGAGTTATTACTAAAAAGAAATTTTAACTTGCATACGTATTTAACTTTGTTATTAGATTATACATGTAGATTGATTTAAAATAAAATTTATACCTTATGATAGTTTTACCAATAAAGTTAGTTTTTTAAGACACATTTGAGTTTCTTCATTGTATAAATATTAATTTTATCCATTTTTTATACTATGCAAATGCATGGCATCATTTAATGTTTAGTACTTATAGTATGAAATTACCTGTTATGCATATATATATATATATATATATATAGATAGTGAATAGGTATAAATCTAAATCTAAATCAAATCAAACTATGGTTCAATTTAAAGTGATAAAAAAAGAACTACATTTAATTGCAGTCCATTAGGATTCAGCCAAGTTTCACAAGTTTTTATTATTGTATGCATTGACCCTACACTACATTAAAGCCTAGGCAGGCTCGGATAGGAATGAAAGAAGTCCAAATCTAAGTTGCATGTTTTGGCAAAAAGAATGAAGTGTCAGTTGCCATGTTGTGGAGATTCTGCGCACCTTGTTCTAATGCCTAGACTAGGCATACGATTGAGGAGGTCCCCATCAAATTTGCCCAAGCAGCTTTTTGAAGAACTTCATTCGTACTGTGCCTTACTGTATTTGAATGAAGTCTCTCTAAACAGAGCCAGTTGGACTCCTTTCTTTCAACGACAATCAAATGCTGTTCCCTCGAGCCAAACCACATGCAGTTTGTTGAACTTTATCCGAACACCGCGTTGGGGAAATCCATTAAAGCACACAATTTCTACAATTGTAAGTCTTTTTCCCTCTCTCCCTTCTCATTTCACCTTCTTACCGTTCGACGAAACCGATGGAGAACCATGGGGATCAATCTGGACACCTAAAACCAACCTTTCAAAATCGTTTCTAAGAAAGCTAAAATTAGACTTAAGAATTTCGACCCTTGATAATGTAAAATCATGAACCATATTATAGAAAAACCTTGATTTGCTGATTGTCGAGTTTATTTTTTTTAATTATTTTTTTTTAGTTTGATTCATATTAAATCATTTGTCCTTTTAATGTGAATAATTTATTTAAATTAGGAAAAACTTGATTTTTCTCATTTACTTTGAAAATTGGAGTCACCACCTAATTGATGTTTGGAAAAAAAAAATGTTAAGTTAGGATTAATTGAACGGTCACTGGTCAACAGAATTAAAAAAAAAAAAAGAAGAAAACTAAAGATTTTGGATTTGGGACTAACCTATTAAAACTTTAAGGTTACCACTTTAACCTTTTGAGTTTCAATTATATTTTTATTATATCATTTTTAGCCCCAAAAAAATTATTTACAAGAAGAAATGAGGTAAAAAAAAAGAAAATTTTTATTTTTTACAGTTACCCTGTGATGGTGCCAACATACTTGTTAATCACGATCAAATAAGTCGTAGTTCACTTATTTATAAAAATTTAGTTTGCCAATTTATTTTATTAAAAAAACTTTCCACTTTATGTTATTAGCCTTAAAAAAAAAATCTAAAACCCTCATTTTTGCCCTTTAAAAAAAACTCTAAAAAAATCCTAAAGTTTTAGAAAAAAGACCATTTAAAGTTTTTTTTCTTTAATTTTATTTCCCAAAGAAATTTTTCTAAGTGATAAATTAGTATGTGAAAGCATAGACAGACATAAACATGCAATTTTTTTTTATATTTTTGGATTTTTTAATTTTTAGTTTTTTCATGTACTGAATAATGCTGTATCACAAATATTAAAGTCTAAAGGGTTAATTGCTAATTATATTAACACGAAGGGACATGATAATATTCATGAAAACATAAAAAATGAGGTTAGAAGACTAACCTCATTTGTTTAATTATTTAATTATTATTATATATATAAGTACAAAATAATAATAAAATAAAATAAAAAATAAATAAAGGTTAGAAGACTTGCCTTGTGTGTAGTTTCGGTGATAGCGATTCCGGTTGCTCTAGTAAGTGGTAGCGATTAGTACATGGTTGGAACGCCTCTTGACAATGTAGACACTGAAAACCCTAAAAAACCTTCGACCAATTTCTAGATTCGAGTGCTCTAACTAGTCCAGTTTAAATCACATTGAGACCAAAAAGAGTATGAACCCTAAGTTTGATATTTAATCAAATGAAAGCGAATTGAGGTTGATTATGCACAATCGATTACTAGGTTTTACTTCTTTGTTGATGGGGAATTGTTTGGATACTTCGATTTGCTTTAATTTTGTCTAATGCAAGAGAAATTGAAGAGAGAGAAAGGAGCAATAGGTGGGTCACAAGCTAGGGAGAGAAAGCAAAAAATTTAGCTGATTCGAATATTGTTTTATGAAAAAGCCTCCTTCTAAAAAAGCCTCCTCAATTGATTCTAAAGATCCCTATTTATAATATTGTGGTGCTAATTTGGGTTTAAGAAACTATAGATTCGTTAAAGATTGGATTTCCTTTGAAAATAGATATTTAAGGTTTATGAATCTTTGAGTCCCGAATTAAGCAAAAATTTGAATCAATCGAGTCAACGAAACATTATAGACGTGTTCCGTGTGATTTACTTGCCTTAGACATGTCTTTTATTCATGTTTACCAAGCAAGAGTTGTCCCAAATTTGTTCTTAAAGACCAAGGTTTATTTACTCAATTCATACATTTTTCCTAATTTTGAACTATAATGTTTGGGTTCTTTTATTTGCCCCTACTGTTTTCAAGTATTGTTGGGCTCACTTTTTGATGATGTACGGGTTGAATTACATTCTTAGACTTTTCTCATTTCTTTTCTTTCCTTTTTTTTTTATTTTCTTTCATTCATTTTCCTTTTCTTCCCTCATTCTTTTCTTTCTCTCTCTCTTTTCTTTTCTTTTCTTTTCTTTTAGGCCTAAAGTTGGTTGTCTCTTCATTGAATAACTTATAACTCAAAGTGTTTGGATCATGTGTAGTTTTTATTTTATTTTATTTTTTAAGAATATGGGCTTTTTTTTATCTCAAAAGAAATAAATTAGTGATGACAAAAATTATCCTTGAATTATTGCAACTAGAGCAAGCACTATTTACTTAATTCCTTTTCTCTTGATTAATATCCCTATCCTACTAATTACCCCATTGTGGGGTGGTTCTTGACAAAGTTTAATTTTGAAACTCTTCTTATATAGGCTCAAATGGGGCTAGTAAAGGATTATTGTATTTATAATAGCAAAATGAATGCCTAATATTATTTTGATTAACGTATTAAATTTAAGATGCACCTCCTTTAAGAAATGATTCTAAAATCTCGCATTAATAACACTTGACTCTCAATTATTTAAGGGTTGGTGTTCAAGATATGGTTTACCTCTTTTCATCTTAAACCTTTTGAACAAATGAAATATTTTTCCATTTTACCAAATTTGCCCCTATTCACCAAGCGCTCTGATGTCTTTGCAAGTTATGTTACGTGCCCCTATCAACTTGGACAAATGAATTAACTTGTCCTTCTTAGGAATTGAGTTGCTCAAGACTTAGTTGGTTAGGCCAACCTTCTTTATACCCCTGTTGGTAATTGACCATGGCCGCTTTAAAAGTGTGCCTAAAAAATTAGTTGCCCCCCTATACTTAGTTTACTAAAATAGATAACTCTTGATGGAGAAAAACTTCAAGTGTAGCCTCTAGGGTTAGAAGGGGTAGGGAGGCTTTGTGTTTTGAGATTAGAGTAGGTAAGGTGGCTATTGTGTTTTGTGTTTACAATAGGTAAAGAGACTTTTTAAAGTGAATGGAGTTTTATGTTTAGGGTCTTTCAAGTTGAAAGCGGGCTATGGATGTCTTTGGTCTTATGTTAAGCAATATGGGTTCAGTAAGTGACTATGAACCTTAGGTTTAGCTGACCTGTTTAGAAGTAACTTTTAAGACTTTGGAAGAATCTTTTACTGTTAGCAACTCTTCAATTTTGTTACCTTTTTTTTTTGAAAATTTTCTATTTTTGAAAATCGGTATTAAAAAAAAAAATCGAAAGAGACAAGGACTATTTGAGTGACAAATTTCACACTAAGATGATGACTTAGGAAAAAGTGATAAAGAAGATGATTATTTATAGTTATTAGGATGACTACTATTACTTGCAACCTAAGAACTTTTGGACTTGCTTCTACAAAAGTGGAGTAATATTTTACAAAGTAAGGGAGATGATATAAGATTAATGATTGTTTTACAAAGAACATATGAATTTTATAGGGTGGAAAATAAATAATGACAAGTAACTAAGTGAATTTAATCTTCTTTTCCACCCTTTTTAATTATCTATATTTTAGGATTTTGAAAATTTTTTCCGTTTTCTTCTTTTCCTTCCATTATTTAAAAAAAAAATTAACCAAAGAAAAGAAAAATAGATTTAAAGTGTACAAAAGAGGGGGACTTTATTTATTAGATATCAACTCGAATGAAAAATGCTAACCTAAGATGGTAATTTAAGAAGAAGAGTACTTACAATCAATGGAAAACATGTTCACGACCTAATGAAGAAGGCCAGTATTTTCAAGGGGAGATGAATTAGAATGAATCTTAAATGGTAACAAATTATGGAACTGGAAACCTAGGTGAATTTAATACACATGTTTTTCCTTCTTTTTTTTTTTTTTTTTTAGGATTTTTAAAAGTTCCAAGATCTACGGTTTTACAAAAGGGGAATTTATTTACAAGATATTTACTTACTATTCTAAGATGACAAGCTATCTAGGAAGAAGAGTAATAACGTACTTGATCTTTTTTAATTTTTAGTTCTTGTGAGCATATATAAAAGGAAGATATTATTATAAAAGTGACAATATTATATAGGGTGGAGAGGAAATCTTAAGGTTGATGATTTTTTATTGTTTATTTATTTACAAAAGAAAACATATAAATAGACATTTATGAACATGTGCATTTTTTTTACATGCTTGAGTAAATCTTATTTTAATTTCTCTTTCTATTCTTCTTCTTCTTTTTCTTCTTCATTTTAGTTATAGTTAGAAGAGATAAATTTAAAGTTTTACCAAATGAGAAAGAACCTATTTACATGATAATGACTAGATTAAATCATAAAAGGACAATGATTGAGGATTTCTTTTTTTTTTTTTTTTTTGAGACATAGGATTGTACACAATATTTTACAAAGGGTACATTACTAAAGTGGAATAAAAGAAAATCTAAGGTGGCTGGAAAATAAATATAGCCATAAGTAAATCTAATCTCTATTATTTATATTATTTTTTTAAAGCTTTAATGAAAACAATAAAGAGAAGACAAAATGAGTACCAAAATTTATGAAATAAATATTTTACAAGTCTTTGATGATGAATAAATTAATAAAGATAAGTATAATGATAAAAAAAATAAGGCATGAGGATGTAGATGTAAAGGGCAAAAATAGGAACCATCAACTAATTAATGATGTGGCAATGCTGAAATTTTATTAATATTGTAAATTTTAGAGTTCAATTACATTATTCAAAGAGAAAAATATCTAAAGTAAAATGAAAGCCCTTTAATCTAAGTTTTTCTTCTCCTTCCTTAGCCGCTAGGTTTTGTAATAGCTTCTAACTTCCTCTTCTTTTGATGGGTGGATGTTGAATCTTTCTTCTTCCCTTTAACTTTTGTAGTAGCTTCTAATTCCCTAACCTTCTTTTGAGCCTCCCTCAACTGGGCTTCAAGTGCTTTATTCCTCCGGTTAGATTCCTTGAATCTATTTTTACATACATTCTTCTTGGCTTCCACAATTTCAAAATGGACTTCCATTTGGCCTTGCACTTGCTCCATATAAGTTTTCATTTCTAGGTTTAGGTTTGCTTGTGTAGGATGAATGACATTAGGAGCCCAATACATCCTTTCTTCCATCCTATACAACTGGTTAATGATAAAATTCCTAGTAGCTTGATGTTTTCTCACTTCACAATCCAATTCGCTTAGATCAATATTAGGCTTTTCAACTTGAGATTCTCACAAGGCCCTTATTTCTATCAATTTAGCAACCTTGTCAACTATTAATATGTTTGGTTTTTGAAATTCAATTGTAACTACCTCTGGTGAGGGCCTATGGACTATGTCTTAGATGGTACCAAATTAACGGACTACTGAATATGGATGATAGCCTGTATACCAATTAAGCCTAATTAATGGAACTGCTTGAAAGTTTTTGCACATCAAAACAACTTTATTGTAGTAGTTCCATCTGGCGGTCCATAAGATATGTTTAGCATTGAAGCTCTTGAGTACTTCCACCTAACTATGGCTAGGAACATCATAGAGTAATTTCATCCTATTTGCACAATAATCTATAAGGTTGTTCTATTGGGCTAGTGACCATCTAACCATGTTTAGCCCAAAAACACTTGAGATGGCTCATAAACCAGATTAAGACTAGATTGATGTTAGAGTGGACGATTCCATGACCTTTCTTTTTCACAAAACTCAAGTTTTGGATTTGTTCAGCTAAAAGGGCTAGAATGTAGAACTTTCGCTCTAAAAATTGAGTCACTAATTCTACGACTCTGTAATGAATGTGGAGGACCCCGATAGGGAAAAGAAGGGTTGCAAATGCCATTAGGATGAAGGCATGAATTTGATTTTGTCTGTAGTTCTTTCGGTTTCCACATAGGAAGTCCTTCTTATCTTCACAATCAAAACATACGCCAAACCATTCCTTTGCCATCCCCTAATGCTTTGTTTATCACTAAACTGTGAATCCCTAAAAGTTTGTTGAAGATGCTAGTTGCCATCCCCCATTGGAAAGTGGAGGAGCTTAGAGAAGTTGTGTATATTCTTTAATGGTTGGGGTAATCTCATGCGGACCGATAAAGAAAGTCATAGGCTTAGGCTCCCAGAAGTGTAATATAGCTTAAATTAAAGGTATGTTGATATTAATCTTCATTAATGAGAGCATGGGCCCAATCTTGTCCTTTATAACAGCTTGATCTCTTGGTTTGTACAAAGTGAGCTAGTGATTCAATGTCAACTTTAGGTCTAAGGTTTGTAGACGTAGATCTCTTTATGAAGAAGGCGATCAATCAAAGCATTGGCTATCTAGTAAAATTACAAATGAAATTTCTATGTTACAAACAAATATCCTATGTTACAAATTTCTAAACCACACTTGAAATTTGCATGGAAAAATATATTATCATTACAATGACAAAACTTTATAGGGAAATTTACAAAAAAAAAAAAACTATTTCGAAACTCCAAGATGCAACTTTTACAAGGTGCCACATTATTAATTATTTGCTGGTTCAGAAACTCACATATGCAAAAGGGTGGGTTCTAAAGGTTTCTAAGCTCTATGGCCTCCCATGTTATCGAAGAAATGGATTTCGAGCCACATTGAAGCATTAGGCAGGGTAGCCTAATCGGTCTCGAGCGGTGATTACCCCACTACACTCAGAACTTACATAATGGCATCCCATCCTAAGGTCCTAGATAGTTTGGGTCCAACTGTATCTAATCATACACATGAATAAATTCTTTTTTTCAAAGTTAAGTCCTTAAATCCCTACATCACTCTCAAATAAAAAACATTAGTACAATTAAATATCTAAAAAAATAAAATAAAATAAAGGGCATCTAAAATAAATTATAATTTTAAAAAGTTTAGGTGGTTAGCTTACTTGAGGGTCCCTAATGGAGTTGCCAAGCTGCTTAGTCTAATTTTTTAAAATTTTAATTTTTTATAATTTGATTCATATTAAATTCTATACCCAATTAATGTGAATCCTTGATTTAAATTAGGAAAAACTTGGTTTTTTCTCATTTGCTTTGGAAATTAGAGTCGTCACCCAACCGATGTTAAGAAAAAATGTTAAGTTAGAATTAACTAGCCACTAGCCAATGATTTTTTTAAAATTTTTTAAAGAGAAAAAAACCAAAGATTTCGGATTCGAAGACTAATTTATTAAAACCCAATGGTTACTATCTTAACTTTCTAAATTTTGATTATATTTTTAGTATATCTTTTTTAGCAAAAAAAAAAAAGTTATTTATTTACAAGAAGAAAAAAGGTAAAAAAAAAAATGAAAATTTTCATTTTTTAGAGTTGCCCCATAAGAGTGTGTATGTATCCACTAATTGAGATCAAATAAGTTATAGCTTGCTTGTTTATAAAAATTTAGTTTATTGATTTATTTTATTAAAAAAAAACCATTCCACTTTATGTTATTAGCCTTTTTTTTTTTTTTTTGAAAAATCTCTAAATCCCTTGTTTGTGCCTTTAAAAAAAAACTCTAAAAAAATCCTAAAATTTTAGAAAAAAAAAACCATTTAATTTTTTTAATCTCCCAAAAAGATTTTTCTAAGTGATTAGTTAGTATGCGAAAGCATAGACAAACATAAACACGTAATTTTATTTTATTTTTTATATTTTTGGATTTTTTAATTTTAGTTTTTCCAAATACTAAAGAATGCCATATCACAAATATTTAAGTCTAAAAGGATATTAGCTAACTCTATTAATACAAAGGACATGACAACATTCATGAAAACATAAAAAATCTTATTAATAAACACCATTTTTTTTTAGATAATAACGTACAGTGATAACATAAAACATGCAACAAACAATATCCTAGTATTAGTCTAATTATTAGATTATTCATAAAAAACATTTTTATTATTTAATATATTATTATCTATATTAGTACAAAAAATAAAAAAATAAAGGTTAGAAGACTTACCTTGCATGCAATTTGGGCGACAACTGTTCGGGTTGCTCCAATCAGTGGCAATGATTAATGGACGGATGGAATGCCTCCTGGAAACGTGGACAACAAAAAGCCTTAACCAATTTTTGGATTTTAGCAATCTAACCGGTCCAATTTAAATTAAATAGACACTAAAAATAGTACGAACCTAAGTTTGATCTTTAATCAAATTAAAGCAAATTGTGGCTAATTACGCACAATCAATTATTGGGTTTTATGCTTCGAAAAGTGTTTGAATACTTCAATTTGCTTCAATTTTCTCCAATGCAAGAGAAATTGAAGAGCGATAAAGGTACAGTAAATGGGTTGCGAGCTAGAGAGAGAGCAAGAAATTTAGTTGGTTTAAATATTGTTTTCTGAAAAAGCCTCCTCAACTAGTTCTAAGGACCCAAATTTATAGTATTGTGGTGTTAATTTGGTTCTAATAAACCAGATTTGTTAATGATTGGATTTCCTTTGAAAATAGATATTTAAGGTTTATAAATCTTTGCATCCAGAATTAAGCACGGATTTAAAACAATTGAGCCAATGAAATGTTATAAACGCGTTTTGCATGATTTACTTGCCTTAGACATGTCTTTTGTTTGTGTTTACCAAACAAGAATTGTACCAAATTTGTTTCTAAAGACCAAGGTTTATTTACTTTATTCATAATTTTTCCTAACTTGGAGTTTGATTTTGAAGTAGTTTCCTAATCAATTTTGAAATAAATTTGGACTTTTTTAGCTTGTATTCCACGCTTATAATTGATTTATGCTTTTCATTTGGCTCAATCTGGTAAAAGAACAAGTTACAAATGGAAAAAAATTGATATAGTTGCATTGGATATTTCTTTCCTAGACTGAAAGGAAAAAATGGGATGTAAATTTGCATCCCTCAAGATTCGAACCATAACTTCCATGTTTACACATTGACATACCAACCAACCGAGCTACTGTATTTTCTTATTGTATTAGGCACACAATATTAATGAGTTTCGGTTTTTTTTTGTTCCAAAAATTCTTCCCCTTTTTATTCTTGTTATTATTATTATTTTTGTTATTTATGTTAATGGACTCTATTTCCATCAAATTACAGATGAAAAATTATTCCCACTCCAATTGAACCAAATGTATACATTGCATGATTATATTTATTTATTTATTTAATAGATACATGGGGAAAAGATGAGATGTCTACACTACCTAAAATGAATTAGAAACCTTGTATGGAATCATGATACATTAAATATGAAAAGTTAGAAACCATGATATAAGTTTTGAATACCACAAAAGAATAAAGTTTTTAACAAGTTTAAAAGAACAGGCGGATAACAATCATTTACATAATATTTTTAATAACTCCACTCCTCTTTCAATTACAGTCATAGGGCTATTTATAGACAAAACATAGCCTAAGCATTTTAGAAATCAACTCAATCAGAGGGAAACAAATTAATAACATAATAAACTAAGAATTATACGATAAAGTAATCTATAAAATAGGAATTGAAGGACATATAAAATTGATGAAAATAAGCAACTAAATATTGAGGAATTGTGAAGTAAACATGTAAATACACGAATAATATAATATAATATAATATAAATGCAACTAAGGTTAATATTGTAAATAATCTAAAAGGATTGGGGGCAATTTGGTGATTCGGACGAGGACTATAAATAGGCCGTTATAAACTCTATTGACTTTTTTCCTCCATTTGTTTCTTATAGAACCTTAGAACCTGCTCGTGTGAATCCATAGAGAAGGAGATGACTATTTTTCCACTAGTAGCTTATTAGATTAAGGTAAGTACAAAGATCAACGATTATGAATCGTGATTTACTTATGCATGGTAGCGTAGAGATTAACGTATTAAGATCATTTATAGATTTTGATCAATCCATGATACGCAATGGACAAAACAAGCAATTCACTTATCACGATAATGATTAGGGTCAAGTAAGCATATCTATTAGTGTATTACATTATAAATTTTATGTTAGATGGATCAATTAGGTTGAATTGATTAGAAATCGAGCTAAGGGATCGATTTACGAGGTGTATAGTGAGATACACGACTTTCCAACACGACAGTGTTGAAAATTTAAGGTGAATAGAGAGATACATGACCTCTCAACACGACCGTGTTGAAAAAAAAAATGACATAGTGAATAGAGAGATACATGATCATGTTAAGACCATGTTAGAAAAAAAAATGACCATGTTGAGACCATGTTAAAAAAAAAAATGTATACGGCATTTGACATGGTCATGTATTACCCCGTATTCAACTACATAACCCCGAACATGACCGTGTTGAGTTGAAACACATCTATTTTCCTTTTGTTATTTGTAGGAATAAAATTCTAAGAGCAAATCATTTGAATCATGTAGAGGTTTGGAAGAATTGTGAAGCTAGAAAAGTATAAGACAAACCAAATATTACGAGTCAGGTACATGTATACTATGTTTGTTGCTTGTGCTTAATAAATTAGATTTTTGTGTGTGAGTTTAATAATATTGTAAATGAACTGGATTGAGTGTGTACGTGATTGTGAATTACTAGGTCCAAGAAACAGAATGTGGGTCGGTGTTCTTGGGGTGGCACTTCGATGATCAGTATGTGATGTTGTTCCTAGTGGAGTCATGTACCAAAATGATCTGGGTCTTATGTGGAAGGTTGTGTTGTGAAATGTTGTGATGTGGAAGGTTATGATGTGTATTGTGAAAGGTTGTAGTGTATAGACTCATGGACTTATGGACAATAGAGAGTACCCACTGTCATATATATATATATTATGTATGGATGTGCGAGGACTCATGGACTCATGGATAGTGTGGTAGAACCACTATCATATATATTATTTTATTATGTATGGTTGTGGAATGTTGATGTGTGAAAACTTATGGACTCATAGACAGTGGAGAGTACTTATTGTCATATATATATTATTATTATGTATGGTAAGAAACTCATGAACAAAAATGATTACCTTTGTCATATATATATATATATGTATATATTGTTTGTGGATGAATTGTGAAAGGATGTTTAGGAATGTTATGTGTGAAGATGTTTATGTGGTGATTGTGTATCAGCTAAATATTGTGAAAGATAAATAAAATTGTGAATAATTATTATGATGCATTTTACATGTATTACTGTTTTTGGCATGGCATGCATGTGTGTGTGTAGGTATGCATTGTACTGGGCATTAGCTCACTCCTCGTGGGAATTTTTTTCTTTAGTTACAAATGCTATAAGAAAAATTGTAGGATATGTTGAAAACCTGGGGGAAACAACTCAAGATTAGAACAATGAAGAGAATGTACAATACGTTTATTACAATGACTAGTAGATAAACTAAGGAAAGACATGTTAAATTTTTATTTAGTCGTTTGAGAATTTCTCTTGTAAGTGAATGTTAATCTCTTCCGTTGTTTAATTTGAGAAGAATGTTAATGACTTATTATTAAGGATGGGAAATTTCATTAATCTCTATTATGTAGTAAATGATTTATGTTTATTATTAAGAGTACATAAATGTGAGTATTTGGAGAATAGTGATGATTGAGCTTTTGCGTGTCTTCAGGAAATGAGGACACGTGAAGAGCTATAGCATACCCGAGTTTTGGGGCGTTACAGTTTTGGTGGTATCAAAGCATAAGTTGATGATCCTTAGAAGCTTAGACTTTGATCAAAAGAATGTAGGTTTGTGATCTTTAGAGCTTAGGTTGATGAATTTATAAACTGCATAGGTTTGATGATCTTTAGAAGTAAGGGGGGATCAATAGTATAAGTTCAAACAAAAAAAAAGTAAGTCATGATCTTTGGATGAAATAGGCATTGGAATTGTAAGATAAAGATATATACCGAGAATGGTTAGAAAATGAGATTGATATTACTGATTTGTAAACTCCTTCAGTAACATTGAAAAAGTCATGTTTAAAATTTTCATACTTTGAGGAATGTATATATATTCTTATATCATTCCTTACTATTGTATTTTGTTTTGTAAAATGCCTAGGAGAATTTCAAGACTAGGATCATCCTCAAGAGTCGAAGGTGATGCTTTTGATAACATAATGCCCCCTAAAGCTCTTCATCAGGGATAAGGAAAGAATGAGGTGAATGCTGGACAAATGCAAGAGGCTATCAATACTCTAGCAAGAGTAGTGGCATGACAACAGCAACAGATAAAAGACATGCAAGTGCTAAACATGAGATAGACCTAGATGATGGGAGAGATTAGAAAGAGGCCAACTGGAGAAATGAGTTTGGACCGTTTTGTTATAATGGTAGGGAATTCAGGCCTAAGGTTAACGATCCATTGGATGTTGAGCAGTGGATCGATGAATTAGAAAAGACTTTTGAAGCACTAGGGATACCTGAAGATAAAAAGGTAAAATATGTTGTGTACCTACTTGGAGATTCAACTTCTGAATGGTAGTTGAGTGTTTCCAGACTCACCATAGGGGTAATCGCTTGGGATAAGTTTAAAGAAATGTTGTATGAGTAGTATTTCTCGACCACCATTAAGGACAAAATGTAGGTATCATACTACAATTACTGCTAGGGAAAGAGATTAGTAGATGACTATGAGACGGAACTCTACTGTTTGATGAAGTTCATGCCACCTGCATTTAGAGTTGATGATAAGTCCATGACGCATCAATTTGTGTTGGGATTGGAACCTACATTGTAGCATGAGGTAGTTGCCTTCCAATTGAAAACCTACTCTGAAGTTGTAAACAAGGTAAAACTTTTTAAACAAAGTCATAGGAGAACTGATGAGATGAGGACTTTAGGAACGAGAGTGGTGTTGGGAAAAAGATCCATTCAGAATATTATCACTCAAGATAAGGGCAAAAGGCCTCACACAGTGTAGATCGGATCTATGGTCATAACTGCACCCTCATCCCAAGCAAAAACCTTTTATGTAAGATAAAGTAACAAGTGCGGAAGATGTTACGGGCCACATAAGCTAAACGGATGCAAATGGCCATAGGGTGCCTGTTTCTCATGTGGGTAGACGGGACATAACAACAAAACCTGTTGGGAGAGGTCAATCCCATTGACATTTTGCTTCTTTTGCAAACAGAGGGGTTATAGGATGATAGACTGCTCGGAAAATAGAAAAGAGAATGTACGACCAGCCTCAACAGCAAGAAACCAGATTGGGACTAATAATGGTAGACCTCAATAATTAGGGCCAAGGTAAAGGGCACCGTCACAAGTGTTTGCACTATAGAGATAGGACACTCCAGATACAAAGACCTTAGCATGTACATTATTAGTGAATTCTGTTGAAGCATATGTGTTGTTTGATACCGGTGCATCACATTCATGTATATCTCATGTATTTAGAAGTAAATATAATGTATTTAAAGAAATGCTGAATGCTGTATTGAGCTTGCGTACTCCTATGGGTGTGGGTAGGGGACTAAACTAAATACGTAGAAAGGTTTGTATAGAAGTGTAGGGTAAACTATTACTTACAGATCTTCTAGTGTTAGACATGACCGATTTTGATGTAATTTTGGGAACGGATTGGTTAATCAGACATCATGTAACAATAGATTGTTATGATATGACCATCCATTTCAACACGCCGGAAGGAGAACAATTTAAGTTTAAATTGGAAACTTATAGACCAACAAGATTGCTAACTTATGAATTATGGGGGGTAAAAGTATGATGGCATTAATAGCAGTGAAGTTGAAGGGGTAATGGAAATTGAGAGAATAAGAGTAGTGACGGAATTTACTGGAGTATTTCCGAATGACTTACTTGGTTTACCTCCTGTAAGGGAGATTGAATTCAGCATAGATACAGTGCTTGATACGACTCCCATATCAAAAGCCCCATATCGTATGGCACCCACAGAGTTGAAAAAATTGAAGGATGAAATACAAGAGCTATTGGACAAGAAGTTTATTAGACCAAGTGTCTCACCTTGTGGTGCATTGGTATTATTTGTGAAGAAGAAAGATAATAGCATGCGGTTATGTATAGACTATCGAGAGTTGAATAGGGTTACAATTAAAAATAAATACCCTCTCTCATAGATTGACGACTTGTTTGATCAATTATAAGGAGCTCAAGTCTTCTTGAAAATAGACTTGAGATCCGGGTACCATCAATTGAGAATCAAGGAGAAAGACCTTTAGAAGACCGCTTTTAGAACTAGATACGGGCATTATGAGTTCCAAGTAATGCTTTTTGGACTCACAAATGCATCGACAGGTTTCATGGCTTTAATGAACTGCATATTCAGGGAATACTTGGATAATTTTGTCATCGCGTTCATAGATAACATTTTAATATACTTCAGAAGTGAAGAAGAACATGAGCAACACTTGAGGTTAGTATTGAGCAAATGGCAAGTAGAAAAGTTGTACGCCAAGTTAAAGAAGTGTGAGTTTTGGTCGAAGCAAGTCACCTTTTTAGGACATGTAATTAGTAAAGATGGATTATCTATAGATCCTGAGAAGATAAGACCTGTAAATGAATGGCCCAGGCTAAAGACTGTAATAGAAATTAGAAGCTTCTTAGGTTTAGCAAGATATTATAGAAGATTTGTGGAAGAATTCTCTAAATTAGCAATCCCTTTGACTAAGTTGACTTAGAAAGGAGTCAAGTTTGTATGAGATGATCGATGTGAAGCAAGCTCCATGACATTGAAGGAGAGATTGACTTCTACACTTGTACTTGCACTACCAGTCAATGGTGAAGAATTTATGGTGTATAGTGATGCCTTTATACAAGGGCTCGGATGTGTGTTGATGTAGAATGATAGGGTGATTACATACATATCTAGATAATTGAAGCCTTATGAGAGGAATTACCCGACACGCAATCGTGGCATTTGCATTCAAGTTATGGAGACATTATTTATATGGAGAGAAGTGTAGAATATACACAGATTACAAAAGCCTCAAGTACTTCTTTACTCAAAAGGAGCTAAATATGAGGCAAAGACACTGGTTAGAACTGATAAAGGACTACGACTTAGACATCCAATACCATCCTGAAAAGGCTAATGTCATTGTTGATGCACATAGTAGAAAGAAGCATGGTAATTTAGCAACGATGATCACAACTCAAAAGAGAATATCGGAAGATATGCAAAAACTAGACTTAGAGATTGTTACCTAGGAAGTTAGAGTTAGACTTGCTAGTTTACAAATACAACCAGTATTAATTGGCAGAATAAAAGCTGCACAAGTTGAAGATGTTAGGATACAAGAAATAAAGAAAAGAATGGAAGAGGGAAAAGCTGTAGAGTTCAATGAAGATGCATAGAGGGTGTTGAGGTATGGTCACAGGCTATGTGTGCTAAGTATAGATGAACTGAAGAAAGAGATATTGAAGGAGACACACTATTTTAGATACTCTATATACCTTGAAAGCATCAAGATATATAAAGACCTGAAGAACCATTATTGGTGGAGGAGTATGAAGAGAGGAGTGGTTGATTATGTGTCTAAGTATATGACATGCCAACAGATTAAGATAGAACATTAGAGACCCGTTGGCATGTTATAACCTTTACCTATACTAGAGTGGAAATTGGAACATGTGACAATGGACTTTGTCGCAGCACTATGTTGATTGGTGACAAAATTGGACACAGTTTGGGTAATTGTTGATTGGCTTACAAAATCGACACACTTCATACCAATAGGTACTGAGTATAAACTAGAGAAGCTGACACAAATTTATATTAAAGAAATTGTAACATTACATGGGGTATCTGTCTCTATAATGTCAAATAGAGATACGAAATTTGTGGAGAGGTTTTGGAATAGTCTGCATAGAGCTTTGGGGACAAAACTACAATTTAGTACGACTTTTCACCCACAGACAAATGGTCAGTTAGAGCGAAAGATTCAGATATTGGAGGATATGTTGAGGGTGTGTGCATTAAACATTAGTAGAAATTGGGATGAACATTTACCCTTAGTGGACTTCACTTATAATAATAGTTATCAAGTTACCATCAAAATGGCACCATATGAGGCATTGTATGAAAGAATGTGCCGATTGCCGTTACATTGCGATGAGGTGGGTGAGAAACAAATATTGGGACCTGATCTAGTGCAAGATGCAATAAACAAAGTGAAATTGATCAAGCAAAGAATGCAATCAATGCAAAGTTGCCAAAAGTCATATGCAGATAAGAGAAGACGCCCATTGGAGTTTCAGGTAGGAGATCATGTGTTGTTGAAGATTTCACCTATGAAGGGGGTGATAAGATTTAGATTAAGGGAAAAATTAAACCCTAGATATGTGGGACCCTTTAAAGTCTTGGAGAAAATTAGACCAATAGCATACAGATTGGCATTGCCACTAAGTCTAGCTAGAGTACACAATGTATTTCACATTTCCATGCTAAAAAAATATGTGCCAAACTCAAATCAAATCATTGCACTGGAACTTCTACAAGTATAGCCAAATCTCACAACCGTGGAAAGACCCGTTAGAATTGTGGATACTAAAAAGCAAACTTTGAAAAGACGGGTTATCAAGTATGTCAAGGTGCAATGGAGCAATCAAATCGAAAGAGAAGCAACTTGGGAACTAGAAGAAGAGATGAGAAGAAGATACTCAGAACTCTTCAATGATCCAGGTAATTTTCGAAGACAAAAATTCTTGTAAGGGAGAGAGAATGTAAACACACGAATAATATAATATATATATAATAAAAATTCAACTGAGGTTAATATCATAAATAATTTAAAAGGATTGGAGGCAATTTGGTAATTTGGACGAGGATTATGAATAGGCCATTATAAACCTTATTGACCTTTTTTCTCCCTTTGCCACTCGTAAAACCCTAGAACCTTCTTATGTGAATCTATAGAGTAGGAGATGTCCTTTTTTTTTCCACCACTAGCTTATCGGATTAAGCTAAGTATATAGATCAACGATTATGAATCGTGATTTACGTATGTATATGGTAGCTTAGAGATTAACATATTAAGGTCATTTATAGATTTAGATCAATCTGTGATACGCAGGAGATGAAACAAGCAATTCACTCATCACGATAACAATTTGGGTTAAGTAAGTGTATTTACTAATGTATTTCATTGTAAATTTTGTGTTAGATGGATCAATTAAGTTGAATTGATTAGAAATCGAGTTGAGGGATCAATTTACGAGGTTTCTAATGAGATACACGACCTCCCAATACGACCATATTGAAAACCCAAAGCGAACTGAGAGATACATAACCTCCCAATACAGTCGTATTGGAGACTGTGTTGAAAATTCAAGGTGAACAAAGAGATACATAACCTCTCAACACGATCGTGTTGAGACCGTATTGAAAAAAATGATGACATAGTAAATAGAGAGATACATGACCATGTTAGAAAAAAAAAAAAAAAACAACATGACCTCTCAACATGACCATGTTGAGACCATGTTAAAAAAAATGTATACGACATTTGACATGATCATGTATTACCCCGTATTCAACTACATAACCTCAAACATGACCGTGTTAAGTTGAAACACGTTTATTTTCCTTTTGATATTTATAGGAATACAATTCTAAGAGCAAATATTTTGAATCATGTATAGGTTTGGAAGAATTATGAAGCTAAAAAAGTATAAGACAAACTAAGTATTACAAGTCAGGTACGTGCATACCATGTTTGTTATCTATACTTGATAAATTAGATTTTTGTGTGTGGGTGATGTGCTCAAGGGATCTCAATACCAATCAAAGAAAACAAACGCAATTGATTTCAATTTCCAACTAAATGGCGTGAACCATAGATTGAAGATGGAACCCCAAATGGCGTGAAACAAGAACAAATAACCCTAAATGGCGTAAACCAAATTATGATGTATTACAATTGGATTCCAATACCAATAAAATACAAGAGGAACAATTCAGTTCCAACTCCCACAATTGGCATGAACAAAAACAAGTAAACAATCCCAATTATACACTAGATATGACATCTAGCAATAATTAAAAGAAACTCAAGAAGTATTGATATTACTCACAATATTTCTTAAGTCAACTCGCCACAATTTTAACAATGAAATTGATAAGAGTAGGATGGCATGAAGAGGAGCTCTTCCATGGCACAAGAAAAATAAGATTTTGTAATGTTCAAAACTCTCTTACAAACCCTACTTTACAAGTATTTATACTTGTTCTAAATAAGGCAAATTTAACAAAAGAAAATACAAGTAAAATAACAACATATGTGGCCGGCTTTCAACAAAAGGAAATTATAAATAAAACCCTCATATGTGGCCGGTTTCCTTCAATTTCATGGAGCAATGTAGGAATGGTTCTTTTTTTATTTACGTAGGTCCATGAATAACCCACAAATTGAGCATGAATGAATTTACTCATCGTCCTATAAAAATCGACAAATGTACCTGCTAAAATACACAATAATTATACAATAAAAAAGAAGATACTAAATAAATATCTTCGGGGTCTAATTATTCAAAGAGGACTCTCATCTCCAAATTTGTAATCTTTTAGCTCTTGCCCTAGTGATGGGTCTTGTGGGTATATGATTCCTATCATCTCCTCGGGCCTGTGGAAGATTTGCCCTTAAATCGGATAGGTCTTCGTGAACATCATTAGGTAAATAGGGTGACAGATTTGCAACATTAAATGTAGCAGAGCTATCATATCCTCCTAGCAATTTATCTGTAAAAAGATCACTGTAGTCATCCAGTACCTAAGATACCACAGGAGGTAGTTGCTCATGCCCCTCCATCTCTAAGGTATATCTCATATGAAATAAATATACCGATCTCTCATCTACTATGGCCTGTTCTAACTCATACTATCCCATTAATAAGGTCTTCTTCTTTCCGGTTTTACTTATCTACCTCTGAACCTCTTGGACCTTTGAAGGTGACATTGGATTCAACACTATACGTTTACCTTCTTTCTGGAACATATAAGTATTTCTGAAGACATCATGCAAGACCTTCCTATCATACAACTAAGGCCCGCCAAGTAATATATGAGATGCACACATAGGAAGGATATCACATATAATCTCATCATGATAGTTATCCCCTATGCTGAAAGGTACCCTAGCCCTCTAGGTAACATGCATACTACCCTACTCACTCATCTAATGCAATTTATAGGGTTATGGATGTGGGGTAGTTAAAAGTTTCAATTTAGATACTAATAATGCAACCACTACATTAGTACAACTACCGCCATCAATAATAATAGCACATAGATTACCTTGTACTCTGCATGAGGTATGAAACAAATTTTCCCTCTGCTCATCATTATTAGTAGGAAACGAAGTCAAAGTTTAACGCAATACATTAATAGATAAATACTGATCACCTCCAACTTGACTATTGGCCTCTTTGCCAAGTCCCCCATTTATACTATCATTCAACATGGCTGATGAATTTATCTTTTGACACTCAAAAGAAACTCAAGACAACTACAATACACTTTACGTTAAATACAACACACACAACACCCATTTTCAATCTTATAACAACACTCTACAATGTATATACTCTTCCACGGTTCAACACACCACTAAAGTAACACGTACACCACGACTTCACATACACTTCCACAATTCAACACACAACCATTACTACATACCCAATGCATAACACTCACTCCACGGTATACACGCACACTTACAGTGCATCACCCTTCAAACCACAGCACACACTTTATGACACACACACACACTTACGGTGCAACACCCTTTAAACTACAACTTCACTCACTTTAAGACACAAAGTGCACTCTACCAAAAACTCACACACCTACGGTGCACTTCACAATCACGGCAACAAAATGCAAATGGAAGTAATTATGGACACTTCTCCAAATGGCAAGCTAAAGATTCCAACTAGTCAAAGTGCATTTAAAATGATCAATACATAATAAATCCCACAAGTAATGATTGATTTGAATTAAAAAATGTTTCCTAATTCTCCATGCAAGAAGAGCAAATATGAAAATCAAACCTTCCAATTCCGAAAATTTCAAGGAAACAAAAAACACCAATCAACACTACTTTAACTTATGGAATTCCAAATTATAGAATTCAATTCAAGAATTTCCCCTTTGTCCACACATAATCAACTCACGACAAAGGATGTAATATGAATTCTACACTTCACAAGACTTCAATTAGAAATCACGCAAGCAATTCAAGGAACAATTCAACACAAGAACTTTAAGTTTCACTTCACACAATTCAAATTTCAGAATAAAGGATCAAGAATCCTATTTCACAATTGGTGAATCACGAAATTTCCCTTCTCTAAACCTTGCTTTGATATCGAATTATGATGTTCTCAAGGGATCTCAATACCAATCAAAGAAAACAAACACAATTGATTTCAATTTCCAACTAAATGGCGTAAACCATAGATTGAAGATAGAACCCCAAATGGCGTGAAACAAGAACAAATAACCCTAAATGGCATAAACCAAATTATGATGTACTACAATTAGATTCCAATACCAATCAAATACAAGAGGAACAATTTAATTCCAACTCCTATAATTGGCGTGAACCCAAGTAATAGAAACCTTAATTCGGCGTGAACAAAAACAAGTAAACAATCCCAATTATACACTAGATATGACACACTAGCAATAATTGGAAGCAACTTAATAAGTATTGATATTACTCACAATATTTCTTAAGTCAACTCGCCACAATTTCAACAATGAAATTGATAAGAGTAGGATGGCGTAAAGAGGAGCTCTCCCATAGCACAAGAAAAATCAGATTTTGTAATGTTCAAAAGTCCCTTACAAACTCTACTTTACAAGTATTTATACTTATTCTAAATAAGGAAAATTTAACAAAAGAAAATACAAATAAAATAACAACATATGTGGTTGGCTTTCAACAAAAGGAAATTACAAATAAAACCCTCATATGTGGCCGATTTCCTTCAATTCCATGGAGCAATGTAGGATCGGTTCTTCTTTAATTTATGTAGGTCCATGAATAACCCACAAACTGAGCATTAGTGAATTTACTCGCCATCCTGTAAAAACTGATAAATGTACCTGCTAAAATACACAATAATTATATAATGAAAAAGAAGATATTAAACAAATATCTTCGAGGTCTAATTGTTCAAAGAGAACTCTCATCGCTAAATTTTGTAATCATTTGGCTCTCACCCTAATGATGAGTCCTATGGGTATATTATTCCTATAAGTGGGTTTAATAATATTATAAATGAACTGGATTGAGTGTGCATGTGATTATCAATTGTTGGGTTGACGAAACCGAGTGTGGATTAGTGTTTTTGGGGTGGGACCCCGAGGATTAGTATGTGACATTATTCTTAGTGAAGTGGTATATCGAAATGATCCCGGATCTTATGTGGAAGGTTGTGTTGTGAAATATTGTGATGTGGAAGGTTGTGACGTGTATTGTGAAAGGTTGTAGTGTATGAACTCATGGACAATAGAGAGTACCCACTGTCATATATATATATATGTATGGTTGTGGAAGATTGATGTGCGAGGACTTATGGACTCATGGATAGTGTGGTAGAACCACTATCATATATATTATTTTATTATGTATGGTTGTAGAACGTTGATGTGTGAGGACTCATGGATAGTGGGGAGTATCCATTTTCATATATGTATATATATATATATATATGTATGTATAATAAGAGACTCATGAACAAAAATTATTACCTTTGTCATGTATATATATATGTATATATTGTTTGTGGATAGATTGTGAAAGGATGTTTAAGAATGTTATATGTGAAGATGTTTATGTAGTGATTGTGTATCAGTTAAAGATTGTAAAAGATAAATAAAATTGTGAATGAATATTATGATGCATTTTGCATGTGTTACTATTTTCGGCATGGCATCCATGTGTGTGTGTAGGTATGCATTATACGGGGCATTAGCTCATCTTTCATGGGAATTTGTTTTTTAGTTATAGATACTATAGGAGAGATCGTTAGATATGTTGAAAACCTAGGAGAAACAACTCAAGATCAAAACAGTGAAGAGAATGTAAAATAGGTCTATTACGATGATTAGTAGATAAACTAAGGAAAGACATGTTAGATTTTTATTGCTTAATTTGAGATGAATGTTGACAACTTATTATTGAGGATGGGAAATTTCATTAATCTCTATTATGCAGCAGATGCTTTATGATTATTATCAAAAGTACAGAAATGTGATTAATGATAACACGTGGCAGGCTGTAGTGTACCTAGGTTTTGGAGCGTCACAAAATCCATCCTAAATAAGTAGACTAGATCAACTACCCTAGATTTTGACCTAGTCAATTACCTTAGGTAAACTGATTTGTCCACATCAATCCCCCTTCATCGCCTACCACTCTTATTCAACTAGATCTTTAATTAGCTTCGCATGGTTGTCCGACATCACATGTAGTCAACCCAATTGTAGGTCTTTGGCTTCTAACTTTGTTGAAATGACATGATTTTGAAGCTTACTTGATTTCTTCAATCTTGAGGTCTCCTCTTGATCCTAAGCTCATATCAAACCCCCCTTTTTTTGAAAAGATTCACTCTCGAATATTGTCAATCTCCGGGATCATAAAATTAATCTATAGGGAGCAAAGATCCTTTCTTGCCTCCAATCAAACCAAACATCAATTTTCACAATCAACTTTGAATCACCCTATATATCAAGTATGTAAACACCCAATTTTTGCTCCTAATGATCAATAATAATCAACCATAATCAATTACCATTTTTTTCAATTTTTTCTATTTTTTTCTTTAATTTAGCAAAAATAGGAAAAATATTCAAAAAATAAAATAAATAGGAAAAATACATCAATTTTGGAAAATAATTGCAGAAATGGCAATAAAAAAGATTAAATATTTTTTACAAATTTTTGAAATTAAAAAAAAATAAAAAATTGCATTGCATATATGCAAATTGCGAAAATAAAAAAAATCGCGAAAGTGGGCTAGCCCAGCTGGTCAGAACCTTGGTCTGGTGCGTGCAGGAGTGGGCTCGGTTACTGGTTCGAAATGCGGGAGAGGCAGAATCCACGTTTTACAATTTTTTCCATCGCCTAGGACACGTGTCAGCAGATGATTGGCTAGAGCGGACGCACGCACCGGGCGCGTGATCATCTTCAACCTTCGTCCGAGATCGCCGACGAGGAGGAAAAATTGAATTTCGACCGTTTTGATTCGATTTTTTGCACAAATCTAGCAGATCTTCGATAGAAATAAGATAAACATCATCCAATTGGAATCAAATCGCAACAAATCAAAAGATTTGCACAAATCGAAGATGGGTTTCAACCGAAATCCGATTTGCCTCAATCGGTGGAAATCCGAGCTTATCCAACTCGATTTCTTACGCCTATAAATAGAGGATGAAGTGAGGAGGAAGAGGGACAGATCAAAAGTGAGAAAAGAGAGAGTATCGAAGCCTCGCCGGAGTTGCCAAGCTGCGATCGCTGATCGAGCTCGAAACCACCACCTGGAGGCGATCTTGAAGAGAACCACCGCTACGGTTGAGTTCCCCATCCCTTAAAAGCTCGGAAGCCGTCTTCAATTGCTTCAAAAGGCCGCCGGAACACCGTCAACAAGCACTCCCAGCCGCTTTGCCCGATCGACCCGACCCGACCCGCTTCGACCCGATCCGACTTGACCAACCCGACCCGCGCACCGACCCGGATAGAGGTAAGTCGAATTTTTTGATTTTTTATTTATTTCTTACTTATTTATTTATTTTATTTATTTATTCGAATTTCTTTATTTCTTTATTTGTTATGAATAATTCAAAAAATAGAAAAAAATATTAGAATTAAGATTAGTTTTTAGGAATTAATTTAGGATGAATAATAATAAGAATAAATAATTATAATGATAAATAATAAAAAATAAAAATATATAAAGAAAATGATAAAAATATATATTAGAAAAAAAATAGTAAGAATTTAGAAAAATAGTTTAGGATAGATAAATAATATAGGAGAAAATTTTTCAATAAAAATTAATAAAGATTATAAAAAGTTAACAAAAATTAATAAAAATCAATAAAAAATTTATAATATTAGAAATGGGTTGAAAAATAGAAAAAAAAAAAGAAATTTTATCACTTAGAAAAATCATTTTCTTAAACAAATCAAAAATTGGTTTTTCCTAAAAATTATTATTTTCAAAAAATCAAATTATCAAGCTTAGGCTTAGATTTTTTTGAAAAATACTAAGATGGTAAAAATATAAATCAAAAGAAATTTCATAATTAAAATTCACAAACACACTAAAGTTTTTCAGGAAAAGCGAACTACGACAAGTTTGATCTTGAATAGTAGGTATGTAAGCACCCATTTGGGGCAACCCTAAAAAAACCCAAAATCATTTTCTCAGAATAAATTACTCAAAAACACTATAAAAGACAACAAAAATAAATAAAAGATATTTCTGGATAAAGTTTAGATTTTAGGAAATTAGGGTGGTAACCTTAGGATTTTAATAGGTTAGCCTCCGAACTTAAAAACTCTGGTTTTCCCTTTCTTCTTTTCACAAAAACGAAAAGAGAAAATCATGCTGACTAGTGATCTAAATTAGGATTGATCTGCTCAATTAGTCCTAATTCAATCTTTCCCAACTACAGTTGGGTGGTGACTCCAAAACAAAACGAAATTCCTAACTCAAGTTAAGGATCTACATTAGATGAGTATGAGGTCTAGTATAGATCGGATTAGGAATGGAAAATAAAAAATTAGATTCGACAAAGTATTATCCCAATGATTTTGTAGGAAATAAATTAATTACAATTGATTTCTTGGACAATATGTCTTACTAAGAGAATAAATTGATGAATGTAACTAATTGAATTGAAAACTGGATTTTTTAATAAATGCTTAAGGTTTTTTTTTTGTTTTATTCTATATTTAGGAAATTGATTGCATAAAGGATAATATAAATAATAAAAGATGGTATTAATTACTATTATCTTCTTGTTTTGGTAATAAAAACAACAAAGGGATAATGATGAATTAAAAATTGGATATAACTTACCAAATCAAAGAGGAATTGATAAGATTATGATTTTAAAACCTAAACTCTAATACCGGGAGCTGAGAATAGATATCGACAACCAACACCAATGATTGGAAATCATCCTAGAGAAAGCTAAAATCATATTTAAAACTTCAATCTATGGATTATATAAAATCAAGAGCCATAGTTATCGAAGAACATGAACCTTAGTATACAATCTTGACGCACTAGCGATAAAGAGTCAGGAATTATAATATAAGTTTTGAATACCACAAAAACGTTCTTAAAAAGTTTCAAAAAATGAGGACACAACACTTACATAACTTTATTAACAATTCTAATCATCTTTCGATTACAAACATAAGGTTATTTATAGGCAAAATAAAACCTAAGCATTTTAAGATATGTCTTAATAAAAAAAAGAAAACAAATTAATAACCTAATAAACTAAAAAATACATAAAAAGGAATTTATCAAATAGGAAATAAACAAATTAGGATACTAATTGAAGATAAACACCTCTATCGGGACAGGGGAGCATTTCGGAGTTCTCACCCTGGGAGGCTTTCCTCCCATAGAGCATGAAGAAGAATTACGGAAATAAATTTATTTTCCACAATGTTCCATATTATAGTTCTTAAGAACATTGTCCACACACCCTAGCTATCTTAATATTATAAATTTATTTTCCGTTTAGTTAATAATATCTATTTATCATTTATCTATTATCATGATTGGCACTATATATATGGACTATCATGGAAAATAAATTGGAGTTATTAAAAATAGAAGAATTTCTAAAATAAAGGACTCCCTCAGGAAAGAGGGAAACACAAAGCTAAGTGGATAGTTAAGAAGCATAAATGGATATTTCCAAACTTAGACGATAATTACTGTATTATTTAAAGTTAAAATTTTCAAAAGAAAGTTACAAAAAAAATTAGGAAATCTACAAAAAAAAATTCTTAATTTTATTTGAATTCCTGTGCAAATGATTAAATTTTAATAATTAAGTGAAAACTTTTATGTATTCCGGTAATCGGACTTCGTCTTCCTCATAGAAAGTTTTCAATTCTAGTGAAAGTTCAACTCTTTAATTTGCTTCTTTTCATCGGGATTGTTGATGTGACTTTGGTCGATTTCGATATTCCCACCAATGGAAAAATAACAGGTTGATTGTAGAAAATACACCTAAACCGCCTTTTTTTCTTTATCTTTTTTACTTTCGAAATTAACGGATCCAGAAGTTTTGTTTAACACTATTTTAAGAATTAATAATCGTCATGTGTCCCCTTGTACTTCTATTGGACGCAAAACCTTATAATTCTATTATAGGAATAGGAAAGATCCTCGTATTCCATTGTAGGCCAAGTTTTTCATGAAATGTAACATATATTTTAGTATGATGAGTCTCACAAGAGATGCATCATGCATATTATATTGATGCTAAGCCTATGAGTCATCCTTTTTTCTGCCTCAATAATCAGCATGGAGTGGAGTAGACCTACAACAATTGACTATTACGTGTACTAATTATTAAATTATTTGCATGGGTTTCTTAAAATTTTAAGAAGATATAGATCTCATATCATCTAATAACCCTATAATATGTAAGATCTATTTAAGAAGTTTGTATTAACTATTCGGACCATAATTATAAAGATTAAAAGCTTTAATTCATCACACTTTGAAATAATAAGCTACCAAATATGGAGTCATCAAAGAATAGGGAAAAAAGTTTACTAATACTTTTATGATACAAAGATTGGTGAGTAATATGTAATTTTTTTATGAATGGTAATAATATTGAATGATTTAAAAAAAAACATTCATGATATTTTAAGAAATTATACGTATTAATTATTTATCAATGGTTATTTATCACTTATTCATATTGTGACATGTGATTCCAAAATTTTAATGAAGTATTTCTCAAGGAGTATTTATATATATATATATTATTGATACTAATTTAACATAAAATAAATATCTAAACATCCCCTACTCCAAATGAAGCGTTTCTCGAGCAAGGGAGACTCAACTTCAACTCGTAGGCATCTAACTTTGGCAATCCATGCACACTACGCAAACCTTAAAATCTAGTCACAAGTCATTACTTCATTGAAAGATTAATTAATTTATTAGCAGTGATGGTCATTATTGGCTAATTGGGTACGACTTCAATGTTATTGGTCGTTTTGCGAATCATGTTTCCATGGCATTGGGCAGGGAGACATTGCCTAGGACTATGGTTTAGTTCGAATTATATAATACTAATATTATATGGGTTTCAAGGACACTGTGGGTTTACATTTGATACAGTGTTTGTTATATGTAATAATAATTATATTCTTCAAAGACTTATCCTAATTGTGATCCTCTAAGTCAAAAGATACGATAATTCACTGTTTACTTATGGGATTATTGAATGGAAGTGAAGTCAAAATTATTATTACCAAGCATAACTTTTACGTTTTCCACTACAATAAGAAAAATATGTGTAAAAGCTAAATTCAACATATAGGTTTTTGGTTAATATTTTAATGGATTTAACTTTTGGACTAAGATAATAGAGCATGAAAAGTCAAATTCAAGGTTTGAAATAATCATGAGAAATTTGATATGATAGACTTGAGATAGAGCTCGATGGATCGGTCGATTCGATCCAACCTTTCTCAACAAGACTTATATATTAAAAATCTTTAATGGGCCTATACTCATGAAAATATCATATAATGACTCATTTACTCAAAATTGTGGATTATTATCAACGTTTACGAACGAAATTCATAATCAAACCTTATAAATACTCAAGATATTCTTATTTAGAGAGGACTTTTTGAGAAAAAATATCATTAATCTGCTAGATTTTTTTTAGAAGATTAAAATCATAATATATTAAAGAATACTTATATATCACTAAAGTGCTTAAACTTTATTTGATATCACCTACTACTCTTTCCAATTTCATTCATCTTTAATCATTTTTAGATATGTCGCTTCTCTTATTAAGCCATGTATAATAAGTTCTCACATAACACGTGTATGATTCTCGCTCTCGAAATTTTACCCCACAATTTGATTTCACTTTTTCTATGAAGTGCTAGGGAGCCCGTGATTTTTATTCTTTTTATATTTAGTAAAGTTCTAAGATTTGGACTTTATGTTTGGTTATTTTAAAGACACGTCTGACAACCTTATAAGACAAGTGTATTTGTACATTTTAGAAAACTTCCATTACACGCAGTCTTCATGGAAATTAAAAGTATTAATGGCTAATGACTAAATGCGAGTCCTTATCATTTCATTGGATTTTGTAAGATATATTTACATGGAATTTTACTAAATATTTTGTTTTCAATTTTAGATGTAAATCAAATTACTTTTTATTTTTTATTTTTTTGCATCTTCATGGCTATTCGAATACCATAAATGGTAGTTTTGTTTTTGTAACATGAAAGCGAACTTTTTTATCAGGAAAATAAATAAATAAAAGCGAAGTGTGAGAGACGGCATTTGAGTACTAATTATTGCCCACCTCACCGACAGTAGAATTACAAGGTGTTAACATACTGCCACGGTGGAGGTAACAAAACCATGCCTTGTGAAATTTCATTATATAGGTACTTTTAAAAAAAATTACCATTTATGTTATTATATATCTAAATATGATTTGATAGTTATATATCATGTGATATTTATTATCCATTGAATTTTATTATTATTATTATTATTTTTAAGGGAATGGTTGAAATTTGAATGTATAGAGGTTGGGGTTTTTTGTCCTATCCTTATATATTTTCTTCATGTGTTAAACTTTTTATTTTTAAAATTAAACATTTAAACCTTTAATTTTAAAAAAAATGCATTTTTAGATATTTTCTAACTTCTTTGCATTGGATAAAATAATAAGAAAGCATTTAAATTAAAACCAAAAGAAAGTATAAAATTAAGAGTAATATGATCATATAGGAGTTCAAATGCATTTTTATTTTAAAATTTAAGAATTTAAGTATTTGATTTCAAAGATAGAGAGCAAAGCACACAGAAAATAAATATAAGTATATATTTATAATTTATCTTAAAAATTGATATAATGAGATCAACTAGATTATTCTATCGACGAGACAATACATA
This sequence comes from Laguncularia racemosa, assembly GCA_037954665.1. Taxonomy (NCBI): domain Eukaryota; kingdom Viridiplantae; phylum Streptophyta; class Magnoliopsida; order Myrtales; family Combretaceae; genus Laguncularia; species Laguncularia racemosa. The sequence goes on from JBBMOL010000011.1 coordinate 4,770,531, forward strand.
AGCCATAGAAGTTATCGTGAGGTGATGTAAATAGTTTTTATTGTATGTGAATTGAGCTAATATCTATTTTTCACATCAGTTTTTGGGTAGGACCAGAGTTTCCATGTAATTCATCCTGGAAGATTGACCTTGGATTAAAAAATCGTAAAATAAACTATGAAAATTTAAAATTTCAAGAACTTGCATAAAAAAATCCGATCTTCGAGCTCGCTAATACTATGTATTCATAGTGACTGATTGAAAATTTGAAAAAATAATAATAATGAAGGTTAGGAATCATCGATAATGGTTGTTTTCAAGGGGAAATATAGTCGGCCAAAAAATAAGAAGAGAAATACGGATGTCGACGACTTGAGGAGGGTACAAGCAAGCCAGAAAAGTCAAAGTACTGCAACTTTTCAATCTTTACTAAACTTAAACTATTTATTTGGAGGGATTAAAGAGGGGAAACAAAACATTTTAACTATTCATAGAAATGGCTCATAAGAAAAAAAAAATACATGTATTTTTATTTCTTTTCGTTTTCAATAACTATATTTTAACTCTTTATTTTTATCTTTTGACTATTGATGAATTTTTCTTTATTTTAAAATATTAATTAGACATTAAAAATAGATACAAGGAATACGATATTAGCAAATACATCGTATTTCTTTGTCCTCAGAAGTTTCTATGTAAATGTTAAGAAACTACAGCGATATTTCTAGCCAGTTTGGATCCCTCTTTTAGGTGTTGTAGCTGTTTGAAAAACAAGGGCTTAATTTCAATGACGTGAGATAGTAGAATTCAAGGTAACACTTTCTTTGTATAAAGGAGCCTAAAGGGGGGCTATATTTAGCGATATTCGAGCTTTATAGTCAAACATAAATTCATAAGACATATATCCAATTGTGTCGACTCAAAATACCGTCCAATCATTTAAATGAAAAGAGAACGCTGAGTCTTTTACATCTTGCATGACAGCTTATTATTTATTAAAAAGGAAAGAAATAATAATAAAAATAAAGAAAGAAACCTTCTACGTGTATGATTGAGAATTAGAGCTCATGCAATTTAATTTACTACAAGGAACTAGAGATTGATATTCACGCTATTAAATCACAAAAATTTTTATTAATAAATTTTGCGAGTATGTGGTAATATATCTACTTTAGATTACGAAATGTTGAACTTCTACAATTGTTCTTGCAAATTTTATAATTATTGTGTTATAAATTATAAATTTCTTTATTGTTTGTTCGAAAATAAGTTATAATAAATGTGTATATAGATAAATCTTTTATGTTTGTGTTAAATGTTTTTAGCATGTGATCTAAATCTTCTATGATTATATTATTATGCCAATAAGTAAGTCTTTATATATTATATCATAAAATACTATATGAAGAGTACTTAATTAGTGTAATGATATAAATATATAAAATTTAATTGAATTTTAATATAAACGTAAAGATTTAAACAACTGAATTCAAACAAAATAGTATTTTTGGATTTTTGGACAAACATTAAAATAAAAAAATCACACAATTTTCCCATATTTAAAAAGTGGCGATTTGTCCGATTAAAATAAAATATAGAGAAGCCCCCAAATGATTGAGGGGACCTTGTTTGCACACTTGATAAACTAAATGCCACCATTTTTATGTTTTCTCCGAACTCTTTTTTTTTGGGATAAACATTAAAACACCGAACCCAATTATTGCCGACCCTTGTCTTTAATGCTTTGACCGTCCGTACAATTACGCATTGAAGTGTCAACATTGTCCTCCCGATAATGGAAAGATAAAGTTGAAGTAGGCATTCTTTACAGGGACAGTAAAGTCTTTTCGAACAAGTACACTACCCTACGTAGCCATCCATGGAGGTAAGAAAGCTTGCATGCATATGAGAGAGAGAGAGAGAGAGAGAGAGAGAGAGAGAGAAGCCGTGAAAATGGAAAGAAAGGCACTTTTATCGAAAAGGGTACGTGGACTTCTGGTGTCTCGACATCTAATATGAAGGCATAAAAGCCAGGAGGATCAATCCCGCCGCAAAAGGATCGGAGTTCATCACAGAAAAGATAGCTCATAATTTATGTGAGGGATTTCAATAAAATTTAGTGAGGCCGGCGGAAGCAATGATACTGAAAAATGCGATTACAACATTCTAATTCCTTGAGATCTCAATAAATAACCAAAAACAGAAAAAAGAAAAATAATATAACTCAAGGAATAGAGACATTCTTATTAAACTATATTCTATAAAATTATTTAACATCATAAAAATAATCAAATAGATCCTTATAATAAATACTTGATTTGTTTTAAGATAGTTGCAGTTTAATGTTTAAAAGAATAAATTTATTTTTTTCATTAGAAATAATATCTTGAATTTTAATCACATGAAATTGGTTTGTTATAATATGTTATTTACAATTATGCTAGGATTGTTTGATTGTAATTTTTCTATAATAGATAAACCAATGAGTTATTTTAAAAAATAATTAAAACTTCAATTTAAAATCACATGTAATAGTAATGATGTAGAATAAATAGAATGGAAACTCCATGACATTATTTTAGATTATGATATTAATAATTTGTATATCTAGAGTAGAATATAAGAAAAAAAATACATTTTTCTCTTATATTAATTAACAAAAAAAAAGTACAAGAGCTATAATAAATGGATTATTTATTAATCTTTCAATTGATGATGTGTGGCAATCAAATTATCTTTTTAAACTCTTTCAAATAGTTAAGGTTGTGTTGGTTTCTTAAGGGATAAACGGGTTTGATTTCTTTATATTAATTGAATTAAAAAATAAAGAAAAAAAATCTTCAAGTGTAATTATTTCATTCATATACACGTAAAGCTAGGTTGGACTTAGATTAAGATTGAAAGTAAGAGAGAGAGAAAGGGAGAAAATGTCACATTTTTTTCCTCCGAAAGGAGGGACACGTCGCCTCTTGTATGCTTGGAGGACGGCACCGAATCCTCTTGACTTAAACTCTCTTCCTTGCCATTCAACTCTCGCTATTTAAACCAAAGTATTTATTTCACTTCTCCATACGGACACTACACGCCATACATCTACAACTTTGATCTAATTCCCTTCTCTCCCTCTCTCTCTAATTGTACTTGGCAACAGTGCATTACACAGATCACAGAAAAAGGTGATCATTAAGCTCAAGCAAACATGGGAAGAACACCTTGTTGTGACAAGAACGAACTGAAAAAAGGACCGTGGACGCCAGAGGAAGATCAAAAACTGATCGACTATATCAAGAAACATGGTTATGGAAATTGGAGAACTCTTCCAAAGAATGCAGGTACTTTCATTTACTAAAAAAAGTTTTAACAATAGTAATCCACTATGAGATTTGTTTAGTATTGCACACGAATTGAGAAATTAGCATATCACAATATTATAACAAATTATGATAGTTTTTCAAATAAAGCGGATGTCGTATCAAAATTTTATATTTTGTTGTCTATTACTAATTACTCTAGATAGCATAGAATGTTTAGTGAATCAATTTTTCTTGCATGAAGTTTAACATTTCTTGGATTTTTACCGTATTCTTTGTGCTCTAGGGTTGCAAAGGTGTGGAAAGAGCTGCCGTTTACGTTGGACAAACTATCTCAGGCCGGATATCAAGAGAGGGAGATTTTCTCTTGAAGAGGAAGAAACAATTATTCAATTACATCGCATATTGGGAAATAAGTAAGTCTACTGTTTCATATATATATATATATATTAAATCAACCAATTTTATTAATTTCCTATATAATTTTATAATTTGAATACATTACTGATATATGAATGTTTTTATACCAATAGGTGGTCGGCAATAGCATCAAGACTGCCAGGACGAACGGACAATGAGATCAAGAACTACTGGAACACCCATATCCGGAAAAGGCTTTTGCGCATGGGGATCGATCCCATAACTCACAATCCCCGTCTTGATCTCCTTGACATCTCCTCGATTCTAAACTCATCTCTTTATGATTCGCCTCAGATGAACATGTCAAGGTTGCTTGGTGTTCAACCATCCATGGTCGACCCTGAATTATTGAGAATTGCCACCTCACTCATGTCGTCTCAACAGCAACAGCAACATGAAAACCAAGACCCTAACTATGTCATTCATAATGTCCAAGGAAACCCAATTTGCAATTCCCAATTGCCAAACCAATACCATGATTATAATCAGCAAGCCCTGGCCGGCCATAGTCAAATCCAATCTTCCATCCAAGAATTTCCGAACTGCACTTCTACTACTTCATTCTCTAGCGAATCGTTACCACTAATGCAACCCAATGAAGTTCAATTTCCATCTAGTTATAATATTCCTGAACTAGCTAGCACCCAAACTTCACAATTGACCGATTGGCAAGGTTACAACAACGTTAATTTTGGTAACTCTGCCCAAATTATGATGAACCCATCATCGGAAAATTTCTATCTCACCAACAACTCTGTTTTGTCAAGCCCGACAACTATGAATTCAAATTCAACATATATTACAAGCAGCACTGAAGATGAGAGAGAAAGTTACAGCAGCCACAACATACTGAAATATGAAGTCCCGGATTTGTTAGACATGACTTCTTGCAACGATATGCAGCCCATTGGAAATTGTTCGTTTTCTGGGCCTTGGATTCATTGTTGATGATAATACATTATGTAGAGGATGATGTTAACGAGTGGTCCAAGCACACCGGTTCCAGGAAGCCAAATGAAGAAATTTTTCTTGTGAAGTGACTAATTATTGTTGTAACAAATTTCTTTTTTACTTCCTCAACAAGTGTTCCCAACTTACATTAATGAGATCTTTATATATATTGTTTTTGCATTAATTAAATAATTTGCTACTTTGTGACCTTATTGTACCAGGAAGCAAGCTAGATCCTGTGTCCTACTATTTCTTCCTTACAATAGGAAGTTTCCATTGTTTGACGTGTTCCTCTGCTCATGAAAATAATATTTTCTTCAATTAAATAGTGCATGGTTCTCAGTAAGAAGAAGCATTATAATAAGCTGAATTATTTTAAAATTTCCTTTGCGACCATTCACTAATAGGAAATTACCATTATTTGATATGTCCGTATCCATTTCTCTCTCTTTTTTTTTTTTTTTTTATGTGCGCAGCTTCTAGTCGTTGCAAAAATATAATAATAATTATTATTATTATTATTTAGGAGCTCATATGATTGCTATTGAACAAATTAGTACTGCATTTGAATTAATTAAATATTTCTTGTACAATTTTTAATTGATTTATGATCTCCCAATAATACTACAAAATCTTTCCAAATTGAATACATTAATTTATATTATGAAAAGGACACGGTCCCAAGCAGGTTTGACCTTCTAGATAAAGCTAACCCAATGGCCATAATTTAAATTTTAAATATCTCTAGAAGGTAAAATATAATAAATTAAACCTCGTAGACTTTCTTGAAGAGGTAAATAAGCCACGTTATTACTAATAAATTGCTCAATCACGTATATACAGGGAAATCATGACATATAGGTTTCATGGATACCGACAGCAGTGTACTGAAACTCCGGCGGCCATGGCCGGAGCTCGTGGAGGCCAAACGTGGCCTTGCCACCTGTTATATATGCTGTCTTTTCACAGGTACACTAGTTTTAGAATTTTGTAGTAACTTGCATGAGATTATGGTAATAAAATTAGGTTTGACGAGAGATGGATAATGCACGTGTCCATGCCTTAGCGGTGGACATGATCAGAGGGACCACAAAGAAAAGGTTCGGCTTTATTGAAAACCATGGCGTGGTTCTTGTGCGGTTTTCGTCTTCTTTATCTCTTGTGCCATTAATGGCTCTCAAGTGTCAAACCATGAATGACCTTCGTTAATTACATCACACCTTTGGTACGCGTGTTCTCAATAATACAAGTGGTCCCAACTCCGAACTCAAGTTTCGGCTTTGCGGGCTGAGCCGAACCGTCTGTTGAATGAAAATCTAAACTTTTGAAAAGATGGATTTTTTTTTTCTTTCAATTTTTAAAACAATGAGAACTATTCAAAATTCCTAATTGTATTTCATCCATATCATAATAGAGAATCACTCAAGTTCGCCATAAGTGATACATTGCAAGGTATTTACAAGTTAAATACATAAAAAAACCTCAAGTTAGAGGCTCTATATATAAAGTTTTTAGGTTGTAATTGGTTAGTATAGTTTCAAGCGATTGAATTAAATTGAATGAAACATTTTGTTATTTGTTTGATTTATAATATAAATATAATATTGGATAAAATTTAAAAATTTTATATATTTAATAGATGATACAAGAAAAATCCTAAATATATATAAAATTCAAAATTAGAAATTGTGTTATATTATAATTTTTGTATTATATAATCCTATTATGGTAATTAAATACTACCTTCATATATATAGATACTGTATAATATATATTGATCGTATATGATTACATATAATTGACTAGAATATACATGATTAGAATGTGAATAAAGATTTATGAATTATATTATAACATCACTACTATAATAACGTTTTTTTTTTATTGTAATCTCCATCGTTTTTTTTTTTTTATCACACGAGAGGGTGGCCTTGTAAAGACTGCTGGTAGTTTGCAATATTAGGAATTAAAATAACCATAGTTGTAATTGGTAGCAAGGCTACGTGTTGAAAAGGTGCGTAGTCGGTATTTTGTATTCCATCGTGGAGTTCATAGTCGACGATGGAGGTGGAGAGAATCCTCCATCGAGCGGCAATTAATCTTGTCGAATATATATACTATTGATAATGTTATTATTATTTAGGTCACGTTGCTCTTTTTGTTCGTATCAGAAGTGGTTACAGATCAACTTGAATTAATCGCATTCTTTTAAACTAATTCGTGATGATTACGTAAGCTCATTATATTTCAGCTTTAAAGGATTTTTTAGGGTTAATAATTTGTGTTAATGAGTCATGTTCGTGTTTTTATTTCATATCTAATTCGTGCTAGTCTAAAAGGTAAATAAAATTAATAGAATTAGTAAATAATTAAGTTATAATATAATCATATTTACACACATTATAGTTATGTCTTTATTAATTTTTTAGATTTATGGGCCTAACATGTGTTATTGTACATCTATTAAATGTTTTTTTTAAAAAGAAAATTTTCAACTTTTCCATAAAGTGCTTATCAATCTTATAAAGTGTGAACATTTTTTATCTTAAAATTTATATTCTTTTTATTTACTTCTTGTACACTTATCTCCGTACCTTTGATATTATGTATTTATATTCTAAATCTTAAAAAAAAAGAGAGAGTTAGTACACAATCTTAAAGATAAGATAGCTAAATGTATATGAAGTAAATATTGGATGATATGTTTGTAATTTATGTTAAAATAAATCTTCTAAGAACACTCATAAGGTTCTATACAAGGGTTCTAAATGAAAATGTGGAAAAAGTTTAATTTAATTTTAGCAAAAATTAAGTCTATTTCCAAGACAATCCTCGGATTCTCTTTATCCAGAAGATTGACTTAAAAGTGCGTTTGTTTCCTGAATTTTCTTTTTTTTTTTAAAAAAAAAGAAATTCTTTTTTGACATTTATCCTAATCAAACCTTTACAATTTCCAACTATTGTCATAACAATATCAAGCAATCGTATATACCTGTGGTTAACTATCATCATCAATCATTAATTAGCACTTTCATATATCATTATTACTTACAGCTAAAAGTTATTAGGAACCATCACCTCTTAATCAAAATATGAGAATATTTGGCTGTTACAAAGTTTTGATAATAACACATATCCAATAAGAGATAAAACACTTTAAAGCAGAAAAAGAAGGAATAAAAAAAATAAAAACGTAAATCTCTGTATCCTCTCATATGGCCACCCTTGCTAATTAAGGGAAGGCACCTAATTGCATGTACATAATGTATAGTTAAATTCCACTCAATAAGTAAATCCAGCATTTACTTCTCACTTGTATAGGGTATACCCCTTTTACACGGACAACATTATTAAAGTCATCTTCTGAGGTCCATTCGCCCTTTTTTGAAGAAAACGAAGGACAACCTCCTAGTCTTGAGTCTAGAATTCGGGACCAAGTACGTAGGTCGTACGTCATTTATACGTAGACAACATATTTATATTGTTTGTGAACCAGAAAACCGTACGTAGCGCCCAAATAGCTTAAAGCGCGATAACAAATTTGTTCAATTTCATGAATTCTATTACATACATTTCAAGAAGAAAAATGGTATTTATTTGACAAAGAGTTCTTATAAATAAGCTGTACAAAGTAAGCTTTTTTATTGTACTATAGTAGCTTTAAAATTTCTTCTAAGTTATTGATCCAAAAAGAAATATGTATATTAGATAAAACAATAGATTCTTATTGGATATATATATCTGCTCCATCAAAAAACTTGTAAAATCGTAATTGATAAGTTATGTAGGTTAACAATACCACTTTTACTACCTCGATTTTATTCCTTTGCATAGTCACAATTGCACTGTAATTTACTAACATTCAACATTTCGGTTAAAGGACTACTAGGGCATGTTGAAAATTTTCAACTACTACACTTAACAACGAGTGCTTTACTTGAAGAAAAAGTAAAAGTTTTCAAAATTATGGTAAAAGAATCCTCATTCCGTCTTTTATATTATTGATTTTATCGTGATTAATTATTGCTACTATGTTAAATCACTCTAACTTTAAGAACTTTAACAGTTGTGTATCTTGATATATAGTCGTTTGCCCAATCAATTGATTGAAAAATCTTGCACTTATTCATAGTAGAGAATGATTAAGAAATAAATTTTCAATTCAAATAAAAATAGAAATAGGATATGAGTAAATATAATTACAAAAAGATGATAAATTTTGTAGGGATAAAAAGAAATCAAATACAATTCAAATTCAAATTGAAAGTTTGTCTTTTATGATCGAATACTAGGATTTAGTATTAAGGAGGACTCGAATCTTGTTGAGCCCACGATATCCGGTATGTACTTATTATGTATGTTGACTGTGCTTGTTTGGTTCAAATTGAGTAAACTTGATAAATCTTGTAAAATCCGAAGATTTTTCCTTTTTTTTCCCATAAAATAAATGATCAAAAAGCACACATTAAATTTCTTCATAAGAGCTCTAAATGAAAATATGGAAAAAGTTTAATTTAATTTTAGCAAAGATTAAGTCAAGTTACAAGACAATCCTAGGATAGTTCTTAAGCTAGTATGAAGATTAACTTAAGGGTGTGTTTGTTTCCCAAAAATGTCTTTCGAATCTTTTTTGACATTTATCCTAATCAAACTTTTACATTTTCCAGCTATATATCATTAAGAAATTGTACATTCCAGTGGTTTTTAGCAATAACAGGTGATGGAATGCACTAGCTTTGATGATCGATGATCGTTCAAAACCACACAAATAGCAGTGGACGATAATGAAAATCATTTCCTATGTTTAAAAACAGAAATCATTTTGTTATTTACTATATATATTTTCTGTAATGATGATCACAATCCATCAGCTACAACTTTCACCTTTTATTATCATTTGCAGTTAAATGTTAATAACAACTATGACCTCTTAATAAAAATATGAGAATATTTAGCCGTTCCATAGTTTCGATAATAATAAATATCCAAAATGTTAAAAAAAAGGTGAATCTCTCTATCCTTTCATATGACCGCCCTCGCTAATTAAGGAAATAGGCACCTGATCGCATTTGCTGATCTTTGTTTAGTGCCACAATATATAGTTCACTTCCAGTCAACATCCAAATGCAGCGTTTACATCTCAATCATGAAGAGAGACATACATGGTTCGTACTCCTTATGCTCTGACAACATTACTAAAGTCATCTCCAGATGTCCATTCTCCCTTGTTCTAAGAAAACGAAGGGCAACCTCCCATTCTAGAACTCGAGGCCATGCACGTAAGTCGTACGTCATTTATACGTGTAGTAGACAACATATTCATATTCTTTGTGAACGAGAAAGCCGTCGCGCCCAAATAGCTTAAAGCGTTATAACAAACTCGTTCCCCTTTTATGAATTCTATTACATAGATTTCAAGAAGAAAATGGGACTATATGAAAAAGTGTAATATGACAAAGAGTTCTTCTAAATAAAGTTGTATAAAGTGGGTTTTTTTATTGTATCAAAGTAGTTTTAAATTTTCTTTTAAAGTTATTGATCCAAACAGAAATATATATTAAATAAAACATTAAAATCTTAGTATATATAAGTGTTTATTTAATCCAAAAACTTATAAAACTGTAATTGATAAGTTGTGTTGGTTAACAACTTATTTACTACCCCAATTTTATTCATTTGCATGGCGACAATTGAACGTTATGATTGCACTCAAACGTACTGATCAACTGCACTTTTATTTGCTAACATGATTACCGCCAGCATTTCAATTAAGTGCTACTGGGGCACGTTGAAAATTTTCATCTACTACACTTACAACAAGTTGCTTTTCTAGAAGAAAAAGTAAAAGTTTTCAAAATTATGATGAAAGCATGATCATTCATCTATAATAAAAGAAATATAGTTTGAATAGCATTCAACGTGATTGAACCATCAATGATTTGATTTAGTACTTTCTACCATTTAAAATGGTTCAATTTAGAAAGAAGTTATAGACTAAGGTGCACTTTACCCTAGACATGGGATTTAGGCTGGATTGGACTTGCAACTTGGTTCGAACCAGCTTGAGATGGTTTAATCCTAAAAAGGTCCATTGGCTAGACGGGTCTAAACCAATTCCGACCATTTGAAAGCAAAAAAAAAAAAAAAAAAAGATTTGGTTCACATGAATTAGCCTAAAATTAAAAGATCCTAAACCAACCCTAATTCATGTATTTAGACTTGAAAATTGATGGATCCAGATTAGTTCAAAGCTGGATTGAACCAACCCTATGTCTACTCCATGCATCTCTAATTTTGCCAAAAGAGCTTAGAACGAAAGTGCTAGATAACCCAAAGTTATTTCTTTGATCAATACAACACAACTTTCCCCAAACATTTAATCGAAGGATTGCAAGAAAACGTTCAGCTCACTTGATTGACTCTAGCGATTCACTCTCACTATTTTATTTAATCAAGGAGAATTGTTGATAAGACGTTGAGCTGATCGCAATCAATACGGCAATACAAGCCAATTCAACACAATTGCAAGGCGTGAGCTTAGCTCTGTCTTTTGACCACAGCCGACCACATCCCCCGACGTACACAGACACAGACACACACACGACACCTCACTTTCTGTCTCGACCGCCCAAAGAAAAAAGCTCATCATCATTTGTAGACTTTGCAAAGTCTTCTTAAAAAGTCGGCTTATGTCTTCATGTTTGAAGCTTCCATCAAGCTTATCTCTTAAATCCCTCATGTCTTTTGTTTCCTTTCTTACGTTGTTTGGGCGGAAGATTTCAAGCGTCGTGACGGCATAGCACTTCCAAAGAAAAACTGCCCACTGGGAATTAGTATAATGGACCATACATGTGACAAAGCATCTATGTTATACGTGATGCGAACAACAATAGCTAGATTATCCATAATATTAAGTGAATCTTCCACTCATTTTTTTACATATTGGTAAATAGGATTTATATACTGTTTTAATTTTTTTATATATACTTAAAAATTTTATATATTGATGAATCAATAAAGGATGCATTTAAAAATAGATATAATTGGTTGTGCTTTTTTTATTTTTTAAATATTTCTCGGTCAAGTATTACAGCAAATGTTTACTTTAGCAAATGGGAAACAAATCTCTCGACCAAATCTAACTCGTATGTTTTGTTTGAATTCGTATTTTGATTTTATGTGCATTGATTTATAGTTATTAATGGAGCATTGCAACTTGCAAACCCTGGGGCGTGGACTGGAAAGTCAAACTAAAAAAGGAAACGAATTCAACTTACCAACCATAATAATAAGAAGAAGAAGAAGAAGAAGAAAAATAGGACAACACCACCAAATTAGTTTTTGTATTAAAATTAAGTGAAAGGATAGGGCTGTAGACGAGATCAATCGGTATGACACGGTAATGAACTTGAATTCAAGTTAATTTAAAATTTAAAAGTTTAATGTTTCTTTGAACTCAATAGAGTTTATAATTTTGAAATCAAGTTTGATTTGTAGTGGCAATGAGCTCAAAATCGACTTGATTAAACTTGTTTTAACTTGATTATCTAAAAAACTGTTATTGTTCTAATTAAAAAAAATATTGATAACTATATTCGATTAGAACTTGATTAACATTCAAGCCAAACTCAAACTCATTTGGGCTTTGTGAGATAGTCAACTTGAACATTATAAAGCTCAACCTTGATTTCATAAACTATTGAAATAGTTTGAATTCAAGCCCAACTAAATTATTATTGAGTAGAAGTTGAGCAACTTGCAAATGAATTTGTCTCATTTACACCCTAAGTTTCAACAAAGCAAACCCTTGTCATTTGAAACCAAACTTCATTTTTTTTTTGTCGCAAAATAATCTAATATATAGATCAATGTTTATGATAGTGCATGTTTGGTATAACTAGATAGTTTAAAAAATATATATATGATAGTACCATATGAGGAAAACAATACGATACAATCCTTTTATAGTGCATTTGGTGTGTATCAGTTTTTATGATGATATAAAGTTATTTTTTGCATTAATATGAGAACTTATAGATAATATTTTTTTGTATGAAGACAGCAACAAAAAGAATGGTGATATAGACTATTTTATGGATTTTGAGAATATACTTATTTTATTCTATAAAGTAAAGTTTTTATAACATCAAATATATAGTACAAAATTATTTGGGTTTTGTCCAATATCTTGAAATCGTTTTTTTTTTTTTCCAATGACTTGATCCACTATATATAACAATGAATTAAAAATCTTACATATTCCAATACTAAAATAAATGATAGCAACCAAATGCTTCCTATAGATGATTTGGATGCAAACTAAAAAATAGTAATTGTACATGATATCCATGTTTTAACTTAATATGGTCCACGAGAACCGTGCTTTCTCTCTCTCTCTCTCTCTCTTTTTAAGTTATAATTATGCGTAACGCTCCAGAAAGAAAGTCAGATTTTCGTAAGTAATTGCATACGATGAAAAGGCTGCATTAGCGTTTTAGAAGAAGGTTTTACTTAGTAATGGATTTAATTGCATGATTACCTAATAATTAGGTAACCTAATCTTGTACTAGAATGTTTTAAGCTTTTGTAAGGTGTGATTCAGCTTCAATTGCGTGTAAAACTACACGGAAATTTCATGTTCCATATCGTTTCGTCAGCAGAAGAATTTAAACCTTACTTCAAACTAGAAGGAAAATATAAATGATGCGTCAAAATTATAACTATATATATTTAGCTGGGAGTCACTAAATTTCGGCTAAAACATTATTATTATTATTATTATTATTAACTTCCTTTCGGTTTTAATCAATATCATGCATCTGCCATTTGATGGAATTTAACTATACAACTAAATGTCGTAGGGTTGGAAGGTTCTTTTAGAAAATGTTAAATTCCCTAAATTTTTAATAGTGTCTTTACTTCTTTCTTTTTTTATAACTTTGAAATTATATACTTATTTTTCCAACGACTTAAAAATCTCCCAAAATCAATGATTTAGGGAAATATTTATAGTTTCCCTTTAAAAATTTGGGCGGGGATGCAAATTTTTTTCAACATTGGAGGAGAAGATTGTGCATTAAGCTAATAACCTTGTGTTTTGCTTTCCATGATTCACTTTATATATATGAGATTGTGATTTTATTTCTATCTTGTTTCCATTCTCTCCGAATCCTAAAAATTGATTAGTAATTAACTTCTATCATATTTCTATAGTCTAATAAATAAAGCTCTAACTAAAGCAGGGTCTACAAAATGGTGTCTTAATAAGTTATTAAGATACGGTTGTTAGTGACTTGTAATTGAGCAATATTCTTGTTGATGGTGGAAAATTTTTAGGGCTCTTGTAGGTTTGATTCAGCTTAAAATGAACTTGCATAAATAACAACCGTAAGTTAAGAGGGAGCCAGAGGTAACTCCAGCCTGTATACATCGACATTCAAGTTAGGCAAGAGAAACTTCTGTCAATCATCTTAAAAAGGAGTAGCAAGTGTGTAATTGTTACTATTTGCCCCCAAGTTAATTGAGCCTTACATATGGACAAGGGGAAGGATGATAATTGGCAAACACCCCCAGTACTTCAGCTGTTACTAGTCATCTAGCATTTAATGCTTTAGTGGCAAATTTAATATCGTGTGTCCTTATCTCTCCCTCTGGCTTTGGCTTGGATATTTGTAGATCGTAAGCCTTATTACTTGAACCAATGCTTGGAGGCTCATAGCTAAAATATGCATATAACAATTCTTATTATGGAAGTTAATATTGTTTTACTTTTATTTTATGACATTATTTATGTGTAAACAAGTATAGGATAAGTGAGATATAAGACTCTACTCATACTCTATCTTCTAAGGTGCAAGCTTCTAAATTTTGAAATTAAAACTTTAATTACAATACCTTAAAACCATCATATACCTATAAAATTTACAAAGTACAAGGTACTTTGTGAAATTAATAATTTTTATCTCTTTTTTATAAATTTAAATTTTATAAATATTAAAAAAGTAATTTATATGTGATTACCAATTCTTCATATGTAAAACCTATAGTAAAACTTGCATAATTAAAAAAGTAAGTTTTCATCTCTTTATTATTTCAAATTTATGTGATTTTATTACTTAACAAAAAGAAAAGAATAAGAAGAAAAGATAAAAAAAATTAAGTTGGAGAGGATTAGGGCTGGCAATTTGAGAACTAAATCGTAAAACCCAGATACGACACGATATGAAATAAATGGATTTGAATACGAAAAAAATCGATACGAGACATAAACAAGTTAGACCTATTTAAACTTGACAAAATTTGTGTTTGGATTTGTGTTTAACTCTTGAACCTATTTACAAACACGTTTATTAAATAGGTCACAAGATCAACTCATGAACCTATTTAATATTATTAAGATATACATTTCTTATTTTCTTTATTTTTTTCTTCATTCCTAAACATTACTAATTTTTTTAGTTAGGGTTTTATGATCTTTCTAAGTTACACCAACAACACATCATATCTCTCTCTCTTCTTCTCGGTTATTTTATCTCTCTTTGTAATCTTTTTTTTTTTCCTTGTGGATTAATTCGATTTTTTTGAGATAAATTTCTCTTCCTCATCTTTTAATTATTTAGAAAGCATTGTATCATCATACTTAAAAAGTTGTGCTTAACAATATTGGGAACAATGATAGAGGTAAGTCAATCTCTCCTCCTCCATGTCTTTAATGATAAGTAGTTTGTGTGATTTGTATAAATAATCTCAATTTTTAAATCTGTTAAGGTTATATTTGTTGAGTGCTAGGCTCAATTGGTTTATAAACCTGTAATGAGGGTTTTGGGGCACTACTAAACCTGAACTAGAGCTATACTTAAATGAGAAATGACATATATTGGTTGGATTAGATATATTGAGCTATTGGAAAACTAATTAATTTCAATATCCTCAAGTTACGAAGATGACATGTGACATCTCATGCAGGCTAATAGCTATGGTAACTTTAGAATTTGCATTTAGTATTAAATAACATCACAACTTATTGAATCCAAAAATTGTAGAAGCTCTTTGGTAGCTATCGAGTCTAATTTTTGAATTCCCATTCCTAATCCGATCTAGACTAGACCCTATGCTCATCTAATGTAGATCCTCGACTTGAATTAGGAATTTTGTTTGATTTTTGGAGTTGCCACCCAACTATTGTTGGGAAAATTGAATTAAGACTAAAGGAGCGGATTAGTCTTAATTTGGACTACTAGTCGTCGTTATTTCCTCTTCTCGTTTTTGTGAAAAGAGGAAAAGGGAAAACCAGAGTTTCTAAGTCCGGAGGCTAACCTATTAAAACCTTTACGGTTACCACCTAATCTCCTAAAATTGTTCATCTTTAGAAATGTGTTTTATTGTGTTTTTGTTACTTTTTATTATGTTCTTGAATTATTTGAAGAAAATGATTTTTTATTCATTTTTATGGGTTGACCCGAATGGGTGCCTACGTACCTGTTACTCAGGATCAAACAAGCCGTAGTTCGCTTTTCTGAAAACTTTAAGTTTGTTTGTGAATTTTAATTTTGAAATCTCCTTTGCTTTATGTTCTTACCATTTTTGGGATTTTTTCTAAAAAATTCTAAGCCTAAGCTTTAATTTTATTTTGAAAATGATTTTAGGGAAAAACATCAATTTTGGATTTATTTGAAGAAAAGGATTTTTCTAAGTGCTAAAATTCATTTTTTTTATGATTTTTGAATTTTTTTATGATTTTTGTTATTTTTGTGATTTCTAAGAATTTTGTGGATTTTTGTGATTTTTGGGATTTTTTTATGATTTTTGGGAATTTTTGTGATTTTTGGGAATTTTCTATCCTATTTTGACATCTAAAATTTTATTATTATTTTCCTAATATTTTTTTCTATATTTTATTATTTATTTTACATTATTAAATCCTAAAAAAACCTAATTTCTACATTTTCCTATTTATTGAAAATAAAACCTAAATCAACAAATAAATAAATGGCTAAAGAAATAACAAAATAATAAATAAATTCGGAATAAATAAATAAAAAAAAAATCTGGAAAACCCGATTTACCTGGACTCGGGTCGGTGCGCGGGTCGGGTCGATCGGGTCGGGTCAGATCGATAGGACACGGCGGCGGGGAAGGCTCATTCACGGCGTTCCAGTGGCCTTTTGCAGTGGGTGAAGTGTCGAATCCTAACTTCTCGAGGTTGCTGAATCCAATGGTGGCGGTGGTTTGCTCCCAGATCGCCTCCTGGTGGTGGTTCAACTCTGGCCGGTGCTTCGCGATTTTGGGTCTCCTCCGATTTGCACTCTTTCCTCACTTTCTCTCAATTCTGATATGTGATTTGGCTTCCTCTACTCCTCCTCTATTTATAAGCACTTGAAACCGAGTTGGATAAGCTCGGATTTCCTCCGATTGAAGCTGATCGGATTTTCAGTTAGAAAAACCAACTCCGATTTGTGTCAATCCCTCGATTTGTTGCGATTTGATTCCAATTAGATAATGTTTATCTTATTTATGTTGAAGATCTGTTGGATTTGTGCAAAAAATCGAATCAAAACGGCCGAAATACGAATTTTTCCTTCCGCCGGCGATCTCGGACCCGAGGTAGACGATGATCACGCGCCCAGCGCGTACGTTTCCTCCAGCCAATTGGATGCTGCCATGTGTCCTGGATAAGTGAAAAAAATTGCAAAACGCGGAAACTGCTCCTCCCGCGATTCGAACCCCTGACCTCGCACCCGCACTGTGCCTTAGCCCATTGTCCGGACCAGCTGAGCTAGCCCACTTTCCTGATTTTTGTAATTTCGAAAATTGCATATATGCAATGCGATTTTCCTATTTTTTTGTATTTTTTGAAAATTCCAAATTTTGTAAAAATTGTTTATTATTTATTATTGCTATTTCTGAAATCATTTTTCAAAATTGATGTGTTTTCCTATTTATTTTTATTCTTTTGAATATTTTTATTATTTTTGGTAAATTAGAGAAAAATTGAAAAAAATTGGAAATTGATTATTATTGATTATTACTCATTCCTAGGGCAAAAATGGGGTGTTTACAGCTGCCCCTCTTTGTGGTAAAGTTTGAAAAACTTAACTACAAAAACAAACAAAAGACACCATTTTTGGCCTCTTGAATGGATTTTGGTAGGAAAATGCTCCAAGAGCTAATAATCCTACGATTGAAGATGTTCCTAACAATTCAAAGTAATGTTCCTTCCCAAAAAGTGCTTTATGGGATGACTAATTGGCGATGGGACATGTCTCCATCATTGTGTACGAATGCAAGAGAAATGATGATAGGAAGCGTCTTATCAGACTTGCAACCTTGGAAAGAAGATTTACTTAGGAAGCGCCCTTATGAGCTGGCTACCTGTCAACAGAAGCGTCTTGTTAGACTAGCAACTGTTTGGAGGAATATTTCCGAAAAGTACCCCGAGAGCTGACTAATCGGTATGGTTTAGGAAAGTGCCCCTCATGGGCTGACTAACCTTGAGTGGAATACCTCAGGAAGTGCCCCCTATGAGCTAACCTTGAGGTAGATTTTTAGGAAAGTGCCCCCTATGGGCTAACTAACCTTTGATGGGATTGTCTCAAAAAGTGCCCCCCATGGGCTAACCATGAGAACAGATTTTTAGGAAAGTGTCCCCTATGGGCTGACTAACCTGGAATTGAATTGTCTCAAAAAGTGCCCCCTATGGGCTAACCATGAGAACAAGGTTTTTAGGAAAGTGCCCCCTATGGGCTGACTAACCTAGAATTGAATTGTCTCAAAAAGTGCCCCCTATGGGCTGACTAACTTGGAATTGAACTTGTCTCAAAAAGTGCCCCCTATGGGCTAACCATGAGAACAAGGTTTTTAGGAAAGTGCCCCCTATGGGCTGACTAACCTGGAATTGAATTGTCTCAAAAAGTGTCCCCTATGGGCTGACCATGAGAACAAATTTTTAGGAAAGTGCCCCCTATGGGTTGACTAACCTGGAGTTGAATTGTCTCAAAAAGTGCCCCCTATAGGCTAACCATGAGAACAAGGTTTTTAGGAAAGTGCCCCCTATGGGCTGACTAACCTGGAGTTGAATTGTCTCAAAAAGTGCCCCCTATGGGCTAACCATGAGAACAAGGTTTTTAGGAAAGTGCCCCTATAGGCTGACTAACCTGGAATTGAATTGTCTCAAAAAGTGCCCCCTATGGGCTGACCATAAGAACAAAGTTTTAGGAAAGTGCTCCCTATGGGCTGACTAACCTGGAATTGAACTTGTCTCAAAAAGTGCCCCTTATGGGCTAACCATGAGAACAAGGTTTTTTAGGAAAGTGCTCCCTATGGGCTGACTAACCTAATATAATATAAAAATGATATCTAGAAATGTGCCTTTATAGACTGACCTTGGAAGGGATCTAGGGAAGTGCCCCTTTTTGGGCTAACTACCCTATTAAGGGGAATGTTTAGACAAATGTCCTACTGTGGGCTGACTCATTTTGTGCTTTTGAATATGCTTTCTACAGCCTGAACTAAATGATGTGATGATATGATAGTTATTTATTTTAATATGCTTGCCAGTTTATCATGGATAGCAACCAAACAACCGAACCTTCGTGCTCGTTCGCTTCTGTTTCATTTCTTCTTATCTTGACACGGGGTTAAAAATTTTGATGTGCTCCCTTTCTTTTTGCGTAAGGCTCTTTTGACGGTAATGTTATCCTAATAACGCGCTCAGTTTTAATGCTAAAAAATAGATAGGATTATATCACAAACCATATTAAGATTCATTATCATTTTAGTGTTTATCTTTCATTGGTGAAATGGTGGGTAATGTGTTTAAGAATATTTGTTATGGTGCGAATTGATTGTTGATCATTCAGGGATATTAACTTTGCTTGTAAAAAGTAAAAACTTGACTCAACAAAATTTACATCGAGCATTGGCTTTCATAAACATTGGCAAAATTTCAATTCCCTTGCCTAAGGATAGTACATCTTTACAGCATCTGTGTTAATGGGGTCTCTCAATTCTGGACCATCCATTTGAGTCAATATCAGAGCACCTCCTGACAGAACCTTTTTTACCACATATGGACCCTCATAGTTTGGGGTATATTTTCCTCTGGAGTCTTGCGCGTTCGGGAGAACCTTCCTTAACACTAGATCCCCCTCTTTAAAGTACCGAGGTCTCATCTTCTTGTTAAATGCTCGGGCTATTCTTTGTTGGTAACACTGGCCATGACATAATGCGGTAAGTCTTCTTTCATCAATCAGATTCAGCTGATCAAGCCTCTTCTTTACCCAGTCTGATTCGGTTAACTGAGTTTCTGATAAGATTCTGAATGATGGTATCTCAACTTCAACTGGTAGCACTGCTTCAGTACCATATACCAATGAATATGGGGTAGCTCATGTAGATGTTCTTATTGAAGTCCTGTAAGCCATGAGAGCAAACGGTAACATTTCATGCCAATCTTTGTAAGTTGTTGTCATTTTCTCGATGATCTTCTTGATATTTTTGTTAGCTGCTTCTACTGCCCCGTTCATTTGAGGTCGGTAGGGAGTTGAATTTCTATGGTTTATGTGGAATTGTTGACATAAACCTGTCATCGATTTGTTGTTAAGACTGGTACCATTGTCGGTGATGATGGACTCAGGAACTCCGTATCGGGCTATTATGTCCCTTTTTAAGAAGCGGACTATTACCCCTTTTGTGACATTGGTGTATGATGAAGCTTCTACCTACTTGGTAAAGTAATCAATCGCTACCAGTATAAATCTATGGCCGTTGGATGCTGTTGGAGTGATAGGGCCAATTATGTCGATTCCCCACATGGAGAATGGCCATGGTGCGGATAACAAGTGTAGCTCGTTGGGCGGAGCATTGATCCGGTTCGCATAGACTTGACACAAATGACAGTGCTTGACATATTTTATGCAATCTGATTCCATAGTCAACCAATAATATCCTAACCTCATGATTTTTCGGGCCAACATGTAGCCATTCATATGAGGTCCACATACTCCTTCATGTACTTCTTTCATCAGTTCGCATGCTTCATCTTTGTCCACACATCTCAACAGGGTGGTATCAGATGATCTCTTGTAAAGTATGGACCCACTTAATAGGAAATGGCTTGCTAACCTTCTGAGTGTTCTTTGGTCATTCTTGTTAGCCATTTCGGGGTATTTACCTTCTTGGAGAAAGGTCTTGATATCGTGATACCAGGGTTTGTTATCTTGTATCTTTTCAATTGTTAAACAGTAGGCGGGCCGACTTTCGATGACTATTTTCATTGGTTGAACTTCGGCTCCCCCTGTTATCTGGATCATGGATGCTAGTGTGGCTAGGGCATCTGCGAACTGATTCTGAGTTCTCGGGATGTATGTAAAAGTGATTGCCTTGAATTCCTCAATTAGCTCTATCAAGTGTTGATGATACGGTACCGGTTTGGGGTCTTTAGTCTTGTATTCCCCTCTTGTCTGTAGTATGATGAGCGACGAATCCCCATATACTTCTAATTTGCGGATTCCCATTTGGCAGGCCATTTTGAGGCCAAGAATACATGCTTCATATTCTGCGATATTATTGGTATAGGGAAATGTAAGTCTCATCGCTATAGGGAATTGAGTGCCGTCCGGGGATATCAATACTGCCCCAACCTCACAACCGAATATGTTGGCGGCTCCATCGAAAAACAATTTCCATTTCAGGCTCTGCTCTATCCCAAAGTCTTCTTCCGGCATATCCTCCATTGTCAATATATTCTCATCCGGAAATTGGGCCTGTAGTTTTTGGGAATCTGTCTCTACAGGGTGTTCCGCCAACTGGTCGGCTAAGGCTTGCCCTTTCATCGAGTTCTGATTTACGTATGTGATGTCAAACTCGGATAGGAGCATTTGCCACTTAGAGATTCTCCCTATCAAGGCTGGTTTCTCTGCCAAGTATTTCAAGGGATCATGTCTTGTTAGCAGTTCAATATGGTAGTAAAGGGTGTATTGCCTTAGTCGATGCATGACCCAGATTAAAGCACAACACGTCTTCTCCACCTCTGAGTACCTCCGTTCCCCATCTATGAACTTCTTACTCAGATAATATATGGAACGCTCTCTTCCCTCGTCATCTTTCTGCCCCAGCACACATCCCATGGATTCAAGGAGTATAGTGAGGTATAAGAATAAGGGCTTTCCTTGTTTCGGGACTATCAAGACCGGAGGTTTTGTAAGATAGTCTTTGATTGTTTCGAATGCCTCTTCGCATTCGTCGTCCCATTCTATTGTGGTGTTCTTCTTCAATAAACGGAATAATGGCTGGCATTTGTCGGTGAGCTGTCAGATAAATCGAGCTATGTAATTTAATCTTCCCAATAAGCTTCTTACTTCTTTAACGGAGCGTGGGGAAGGTAACTCTAATATAGATTTCACCTTGTTAGGGTTGATTCTAATGCCCTCCTGGCTTATGACAAACCCTAACAATTTACCCGTTGTGACCCCAAAAGTACATTTTTTTGGGTTTAACTTAAGTTGGAACTTTCTCAGTCGTTTGAACAATTTCCTCAGGATACCTATATGGCTTTCTCCCTCTTTGGATTTGGCTATCATGTCATCGGCATATACTTCAACCTCACGATGCATCATGTCGTGAAGTATGGCGACCATGGCTCTCTGATACGTTGCCCCAACGTTTTTTAAACCGAAGGGCATGACTTTGTAACAGAAAGTCCCCCATGTTGTGATGAAGGTCGTTTTGGTTTTATCTTCCTCAGCCATTTTTATTTGATTATATCCTGAGAAACAGTCCACGAATGAGAAGAGATGGTTTCCCGCAGTGTTGTCTACTAGAACATCAATATGAGGTAGGGGGAAGTTATCCTTTGGCGTGGCTTGGTTTAAATCCCGAAAGTCTACGCATAAGCGTACTTTTCCGTTCTTTTTCATGACGGGGACTATATTTGCTACCCATTCTAGGTAGTCGGATACTTCAATGAACCCCACTTCTAGTAGTTTCTTGACTTCTTCTTTGATTTTTAGTAAAATGTCAGGCCTAAATCTTCTCAGTTTTTGTTTTTTAGGTTTGACATCTTCCCTGGTGGGAAGCCTGTGAACTACTATTGACTGGTCTAGACTTGGCATGTCACCATATGACCAGGCAAACACATCTGCATATTCCGTTAATAGCTCGATTATCTCACATTTTTGCTCAGCACTCAAACTGGTCCTGATTTTGAGGTTCTTAGGGTTTTCCATGCTTCCTAGATTTACTGTCTCCACAGGCTCGTCGATCGAGATTCCGCCTTGTTCATGTTTTAGCCAATTTTCTTGTATTATTTCGTGGTCTAAAATATCGCCTTCAACAACTGACCCAGCAGCGTTGGAAACGATATCAGCGTTTTTACTTTCTACCTGCGCGAAATATCCCTGATGTTCGATGGTAGGAGATCTGAGTAAAATGAAAGCATATATATATAAGAAGAAAAAAAACAAACTGTAATTGAACTTGATAAAGAGTCTCAATAAAATTTGTTTAATAATTTTTCTCTACTTTTGAGCTAACCTAGCGCTACTGATAGGATAACAAAACCAATTGTTGAGAGCCGGATGTTGGTTAGACGTGCGGGGAGTTGATTTCCCTTTGCTGTCGTCCTCCTCATTTATCCAGAGCTCTTGAATGATGTTTGCCTTTAGGAAAGATTGTTGGAGAGGTAGGATGCACATCTGGGTGTCGATCGGCTTCCCTTTATTCTGCCTTTGACACCTCTTGCTTGCGCTTCTTCTGCGGCCGTAGGAATGTAGTCAGCGCTAGTGTTGTTGCAGTTGCTGATGTTTACCATTTTTGTTCTTGAGCGAGTGAGAACTGGGCTTCTAGGAGGGTTCGATTGTTTGGAAGCTATTTTGATACCTGGATTCGCATTTTGTTTTGCTTTTTAGTGTAATGAATGCAAGAATGATATGCATGTGTCACGCGGATGCTAAAAATAAAAGGGTTGACAATTGGTTGACGATGTAATATTGAAACTTTACTTTTATTAATATTGAATAATTTTTTGGAGTTCGATAATCAAAATAAAAGATTACAAATAATGATCTACTTCCTAGTTCTTTTAGTCTTCTGTTGTGGAGGCTCAAGCTTCCCATTGATGACGGCTTCCAGTGCTTTAGTCTTTCTCCAATTGTGCTTCTAAGGCCTTGTTCCTTTGGGTTGTACAAGGTAAACCAATGGTCCAGTACCAATTTTGGGTTCAAAGGTTTGTACACCCGAATTTATTTGCGGAGGAGACGGTCAACTGCACTGCTAGTGATAAGATCACATTATACTTATATTTTCTTTTAGACTTATATTAAATTTATTTAAATATTATAAGAAAATATAAAGAAATGATACTTAATGGTGTTTATTGTGAAAATACAGGTTTTGAAGACCCAAAAGTAAATTACAATTTAATTGGAGGAGTTTTTCACAAAATTGAAGAAGCGAACGGAGGATTGCAATAAAGGCCACCGGCCTTGGGCCGGCCTTGAGCCGGCCTATATTAAACCGGCCTTAAAAAGCATTAAAGCCGCCGGCCTTAAAGCCGGCCTACATTCAAGGCCGCCGGCCTTGAACCGGCCTTCAATACTCCCCGGATATCCATTGCGAAAATCTCTCCAAAATCGTATCTTATTTAATTTGCTGACTCAAATCCTCATCAGATCAACCTTATCCCCCTCCTCTTTGGATCTATAAATAGGCCCCTTGTGTGAACCTTGGGAGCATCCCCTTTTGTTTAGAATCCCCTTTTCTTTTAGAATTCTTTCGTTTTGATTCTTTGTTTAGCATCATTTGTCTTTCTTTGAAATTATTAGAATTCCCTTAGAAACTTTAGGATTTTATATTTTCTTTAATTCCTTTACATTTCATGTTATTCCAATTTTTAGTTTGAAGAAAGAAAGTTATTTTGCTGAAGTTTGCTTTCAATTGAAGAATTCGAGAAATCATTTTGGAAGATTGAAGTTCTTGAAGATTATAGCTATTGTTTCATTTACTTTATTTTCTTTTATGCCATTTATTAGTTTATTCTCGTTGTTCAATATGAATTCCATTACATCTATTTATTTCAATTGTTTTATATTAATACTATAATGTTCTAAATCATCCTTGTGGGAAACATGATGAAGCCATAATTCAAACTAAAATGATCATTGTATTCATGTTATAGGAAATGTAGATATGCGGAATTTTCATATAAGAAGTCCTGCTATAAATTGTATTTTGTAATTGAAATCAATGCATAGAAATGTAAATGACTCGAAAGAGAAATTTAGGTTTTATCAGGAATTCCTAAGTAAGATTTAATAATTCATGTGGAAGCAGCGTTGTTGAATTTTATTAGAAATTGACCTAAGTGTTTCATGCAATATTTTTATTAAATTTTTCACTAAGGGATTAGGAGAAATTATTTTAAAGATATTAGGCAATCATATAATTGAGAAATTTATGATTGTGAATTAGAATCCTCATTTGATTTGAATTAGCGGGAGCTATTAAATTAAATTGAGGTAACATTGCTTTAAAACTTGATAAAGGATTAAGGTTTTGTTAATTTCTTGTGAAAATCCATATAGCTATGAGTTATTATAACATGAAGACAATATGATTAGTCGAATTAGGGTGGATTCTATTTCCCACCATCAATTCATCATTTTTCAAACACAATTCTCTTTTTGAGCATTTAGTATAATTCATTCAATTCTCATCAAACATCATTGCCTAAATAATAGTAGAAATTGATATAGGTTTATTACTTAATCAATCTTCGTGGTTCGACACTCTTCTATCACTATATTACTTGATCCGATCCGGTACACTTGCCGGTATTTATTCACGCTCATTTTATATCTCTTTTTGCGTGGATCAGCTAGCCATCTATTATAATAAGAAACAACCTAATTACAAACAGAACTATGAAAATGTTATAGGGAAATAGTCCTGAACTCCAAGGACAAAATAACAAACCATTACATTGTCATCCAATTGTCAACCCCTTATGATGTTATGTATGCAAGTAGGTTGGTTCTAACGGGTTCCCGAGTTAGAACCAATGGCTCCCCGTCTCAGGTTTCTAGGACGGCCCGAGTTCGACCGCATCTACTCACACACACATATGTATGCATGCTAAACCCCCATAGCAAAGAAACTAGAATCTAACTAATTCCTGAAAAATTAGTAACAGAATAATAATTGAAGCACATTTAAGGAGAACAATTCGAAGATTCGGGTGGCTTAGCCTACTGGCATTGATATCCCCAGTGGAGTCGCCATCCTGTCGAGTCTAATTTTTGAATTCCCATTCCTAATCCGATCTAGACTAGACCCTATGCTCATTTAATGTAGATCCTCGACTTGAATTAGGAATTTCGTTTGATTTTTGGAGTCGCCACCCAACTGTTGTTGGGAAAATTGAATTAAGACTAAAGGAGCGGATTAGTCTTAATTTGGACTACTAGTCGTCGTTATTTCCTCTTCTTGTTTTTGTGAAAAGAGGAAAAGGAAAAACCAGAGTTTCTAAGTCCGGAGGCTAACCTATTAAAACCTTTACGGTTACCACATAATCTCCTAAAATTGTTCATCTTTAGAAATGTGTTTTATTGTGTTTCTGTTACTTTTTATTATGTTCTTGAATTATTTCAAGAAAATGATTTTTTATTCATTTTTATGGGTTGACCCGAATGGGTGCCTACGTACCTGCTACTCAGGATCAAACAAGCCGTAGTTCGCTTTTCTAAAAACTTTAAGTTTGTTTGTGAATTTTAATTTTGAAATCTCCTTTGCTTTATGTTCCTACCATTTTTGGGATTTTTTCTAAAAAATTATAAGCCTAAGCTTTAATTTTATTTTGAAAATGATTTTAGGGAAAAACATCAATTTTGGATTTATTTGAAGAAAAGGATTTTTCTAAGTGCTAAAACTCATTTTTTTATGATTTTTGAATTTTTTTGAATTTTTCTATGATTTTTGTGATTTTTTTTGTTATTTTTGTGATTTCTAAGAGTTTTGTGGATTTTTGTGATTTTTGGGATTTTTTGTGATTTTTGGGAATTTTCTATCCTATTTTGACATCTAAAATTTTATTATTATTTTCCTAATATTTTTTATATTTTTTTCTATATTTTATTATTTATTTTACATTATTAAATCCTAAAAAAACCTAATTTCTATATTTTCCTATTTATTGAAAATAAAACCTAAATCAACAAATAAATAAATGGCTAAAGAAATAACAAAATAATAAATAACACATAATAAATAAATTCGGAATAAATAAATAAAATAAAAAATCTGGAAAACCCGATTTACCTGGATTCGGGTCGGTGCGCGGGTCGGGTCGGTCGGGTCGGATTGATCGGACACGGCGGCGGGGAAGGCTCGTTCACGGCGTTCCGGTGGCCTTTTACAGCGGGTGAGGTGTCGAATCCTAACTTCTCGAGGTTGCTGAATCCAATGGTGGCGGTGGTTTGCTCCCAAATCGCCTCCTGGTGGTGGTTCAACTCCGGCCGGTGCTTCGCGGTTTTGGGTCTCCTCCGATTTGCACTCTTTCCTCACTTTCTCTCAATTCTGATATGTGATTTGGCTTCCTCTACTCCTCCTCTATTTATAGGCACTTGAAATCGAGTTGGATAAGCTCGGATTTCCTTCGATTGAAGCTGATCGGATTTTCGGTTAGAAAAACCAACTCCGATTTGTGTCAATCCCTCGATTTGTTGCGATTTGATTCCAATTAGATAATGTTTATCTTATTTATGTTGAAGATCTGTTGGATTTGTGCAAAAAATCGAATCAAAACGGCCGAAATACGAATTTTTCCTTCCGCCGGCGATCTCGGACCCGAGGTAGACGACGATCACGCGCCCAGCGCGTGCGTTTCCTCCAGCCAATCGGATGCTGCCACGTGTCTTGGATAAGTGAAAAAAATTGCAAAACGCGGAAACTGCTCCTCCCGTGATTCGAACCCCTGACCTCGCACCCGCACCATGCCTTAGCCCATGGTCCGGACTAGCTGAGCTAGCCCACTTTCCTGATTTTTGTAATTTCGCAAATTGCATATATGCAATGCGATTTTCTTATTTTTTTGTATTTTTTGAAAATTCCAAATTTTGTAAAAATTGTTTATTATTTATTATTGCTATTTCTGAAATCATTTTTCAAAATTGATGTGTTTTCCTATTTATTTTTATTTTTTTGAATATTTTTATTATTTTTGGTAAATTAGAGAAAAATTGGAAAAAATTGGAAATTGATTATTATTGATTATTACTCATTCCTAGGGCAAAAATGGGGTGTTTACAGTAGCGTTTGGCTGGCATTGGAATCCGGCACTAGACTGGACAAAATTTTTTGTCCTCCGTTTGGTCGCCATCCTTGAAGCAAGTACTGGACTAAATCAGACATATTAGTACCGTGTATAATTCGGTACAAAAAATTCGGCACTGGACTACAACCTAATTTTTGCGAAATTCCCAATTTGCCCCTCAATGATCGCGTGTTACTTTCCTTCCCTCTTTGTTCTGCATCAGATTGTTCTGCAATTTCCGTCACTTTCCCTTCCTTCTTTGTTCTCCAATTTTTTCTCTTCATCGCACAACTGCTTCGGAGGAGGAACAACGACAGCTCATCAGCGCTGGTCCTTCCACCATCAGGTTTGTATGCTTCCATCTCTTCTCAAATCGTTGATTCCTTTACAATGTTCATTGCATGGTTGTTCGATTTTGCCATGTGGTTGTCGCTGGTCCTTCTCTGTCGCTTGTTGTATGTTCCTCGCTTGCTTCTTGCTTAGATGGGGTTTAGCTGGTTATTTAGGTTGCTTAAGGGATAGGGTTTAGGTTAATGGATTTTGATTTTAGGGTTTAGGTTAATGTTCCTCGTAGCTGTTATAAATCTATAATCAGTGTGTGAAGAAGGACATTGATGAACCAGGAGACGCATCTCAAGCATACTGAAGGTACTGATAATTGGTCCTTTCAGATTACCTTCATGCCAGCGGTATGTTTTGCAATACAGTATTAGTAAGGGAAAAAGAAAAGGGCGTGATGTGAGGATATGCTTCTTAAATAGGGGGCACTCACGGATGAGTGTTACCAGAAGCTAAGTCTAGGGCTTAAGGGCTGCCTAGCCTAACTACTAGTCTACAGCTTAGGTAAGAGATGAGTAAATAAAATTTAATTAAATACAGAGAAGCAATAATTGGAAGTAAGTGGAATGAGCATTAAGCAGTAAATAAATAAATTATAAATTGTAAGGCGGAAGCATTAGTTATTAAAAACTTAAAGTACGTAGCGTCGTCTTTCTAGTCGCATGAACCCTAGTGGTTCCTTTGGACCAGTAGCCCGCAGCGTCTAGTATTCCAGCCGATATACTTTAAGCATTAATCATACATTAATTAAAGCAGTAATATATGCAAAACCTCAAAAGGCAGTATGACCAGCCGGGGAGGTTATATAAAAACTGCAATAAAATACAATTGCAAAAGAACTTAACACCACAGGCGGCAGAGCCAAGGCTAGTGGGTTCTTGTTCTTTTAAAAGATAAGTAAATAAATTAATATTTACTTCATTAACATTGAATCCTTAAAAAGGAACATTAGTTACAGACAGAAACAAACAATACATTAAAGAAGAAAGGGAGAGAGAGAGAGAGAGAGATATGGAAGTTCAGAAAGGATGGAAGAACGATTATGTGAAGGTTAGAGACGAAAGGAGAGGAGGATATACCTAAGTATGTCTGCGTACTTAGGGCCTATGGTTCATCAACCATAGTAGACGACTCTGGTTAGTGTTTGGGAAGGAGAGAGAAGGAAAGTGTGGAAGAAGTGGTCGAAGGTTGGTGACCGGAGGTAGGAGAGAAATTAGATGGAGAAGAAAGAAGGTTAGAAGTGTTTGTGCTCAAGAAAGGTTTTGGTCTGTTATGAAATTTGATCGATGCCTTCAAATGAGGCAGCGATTTTCTTTTAAAGACCACATTTTTACTGTTTTCTACAGTAAAAGTTCTTTTTACTGTAGTGCACAGTGTTTTGTCGGGAATATTACTGTTTCAACAGTAATTCCTAGAGATTTTTCGGTGGAAAAGTACTACCTGTCATTCAAACCGTAAATGACGGCTTGATCATTTAGCTATAGGGATGACCCTATGGGTAATTTGTTCCGTATATGACGGAGAATTACATACAATCATTGTCCGTAAATTTACGGAGTAGAAATACAAAAATTTATATAGTATCTAATACTGTATTTCTTTCCTATGTATTTTGTTACAATTGTAACAAAATACTTACATTAATTCCTATGGACTTCCTAAATCGATGCCGTAGCAATCATCTTCATTGCTTTGTAATCCGACTGATGTAGAGGCGGAAGAGGTTTCTTCTTCGTCCTCAACTCATCATCGGTTTTCTTCAATTGTGCTAGAGCAGCTTCCAGGACCTTCTTCATATCTTCTGGATTCTGCGTCTTGGCCATGTTTGACATTAGGAAACCCCTATCGTGTAGGAAAGGGGTTTGGGTACCACCTTGGGCCAGGAATTTCTGCTTAGTCAGCCATTTCTCGATTGTTGACTCAGTCACCCTGTCCCAGAGCTTGAATCCGTCCCACCATTTGACCTTGAATGTCCTAGTGAGAACCGGAGTTTGGGTTCTTCGGTCTTGCTTGTAACCGAAGCTCCATGCCATTACCCATGATATTCTTATGTGCATATAGTATATCATGGTTTTGTCGAACATATATTCATGTTCGTTGCATTCATAATTTTTTAAGAACAGAAAGTATCCGTTCTTAGCATTTTCATGGACAATATTTTCGATTGCCCCATATTCTTCCCACCAGTGAGCAAACCAGCAGGGCAAAATTTTCGAAGAACATTTATAAAAAAAGATCAACCATGTATGAGATCTTTTCTGATTCATTCTTAAAAAGGCATTGAACCAAGCCTGCTTATAATCAAAATAATTATAAGTAGCCAGATGAGGTTCCATTGGACCCAGTGGATTAAAACTGAGTTTTTGTTTGCTAGACGGCTTGCCGGGCCAATCACACAGGTTTATGACCTTGTGGATTCTAGCAGTTGAGTAAGAAATTACTCCATTGTTTTGAAAATGTTTAATTGACACAGAACCTGTATCAACCAAAATTTTTTCGTAAAAATCCATATTTTTCAATGGATCATACGGTACATAGAAAACATTTTCAGGAAATATTTTCCTGGCGAAATCAAAAGGATCATTTTCATGCATACCCTTTTCTACTGAAAAGATATACTTGGAAATGTTCTTATGATGCCATTTTTGAAAAGATTTTTGAGGGACTAGTGCCTTCGAAGAAGACGCCACCTCAGTTACATGAACATTGGTAGATGATTTTTTAATCATCTTTTTCTGGTCTTTTACGGGAGACCTGGAACCCAACGCATTAGTGATTGCCTTAATTAACTCAGGCGTTATCACTACATTAGTGTCTAAACCCTCAGTGTTTAAACTCACATTACTCTCAACTGGAGGTCTGGTCATTAGTCTGGATGAGGCAGTTGACTCCTCATCTCGTTCTTTGATTGCCAACGGCACATTGGGTTTTGGAGCCGTAGCAGCAAGCCACGACCGGACATTTGTAAGTCCCTTACGGGGGACTTCCTTTTCCTTTCCCTTTCCCTTGGGAGGCATCTCCCTACAGGAATTCACGAGTCAGGAAGTCAGGAAGAGAATTGGACGTTCCTTTGATATGCATAATTTCGAAATCAAAACAGGATAAAATTGCTTTCCATCTGGCAAAAATCTGTTTTGAAGCCAAATTGTGAACATCTTTCTCTAAAACATTTTTTGCTGCAGAGCAGTCAATTCTTAAAAGAAAGTTTTGATTTAACAAATCTCCTTGAAATTTAGAAATTGTTAAAACAATAGCTAAAATTTCTTTTTTAATTGTGGAATAATTTAATTGACATTGGTTCCAGTGTTTAGATACAAACTGGACAACATTTTCATTTCCATTAGGAGATTTTTGTTTAAGGATTCCTCCAAATCCTATGTCAGATGCATCGGTCTCTACTATTTTTGGTAGGGATGGATCTGCAAGATGGATGCAGGGGATTTCTTTTATCCTCTGCTTGATTTGTCTGACTATTTCTGTATGTTCATCAGACCATTCAGGAGGATTCTTTTTAAGCCTGTTATGTAGAGGTTTACATAAGACATTGAGATTCTTAAAGAAATCTGCTACATAATTTAAGCTACCTAAGAATCGTTGGAGTTGTGTTTTATCCAGAATCCTATCAGGGAACTTAGAAGCAAATTCTATTGATCTCTTAATTGGTTGGATTGTACCATTATGAATATCGAAACCTAAGAACCTAATCCGAGTTTGGAATAAGGATATCTTAGATGGTGATACTACAAGGCCATTGTGCCTGACTCTTCTGACGAAGGATCTGACATGTTTAAAATGCTGTTCTATATTTGGAGAAAATATTAGAACATCATCAATGTAAATTATTACGAAATCTAGTTCGTTGAAGATTTCGTTCATTATCCTCTGAAATTCAGAATGTGCATTTTTAAGACCGAAAGGCATAACGTTCCATTCGTATTGTCCAAAAGGAACAGTGAACTCTGTCTTGTACCTATCAGACTCATTGATCTGGATTTGCCAAAACCCAGACTTCATATCAAACTTGGAGAATATTTTGGCATTATGTATTCTACCAAGTAAGTCTTTTTTATTAGGTATCGGGTACCTAATCCATTTGAGGACATTGTTAAGAGGTTTATAATTTATTACCAATCTAGGTACACCTCTTTCTATTTCAGCATTTTTGTTAACGTAAAAAGCAGAGCAGCTCCAAGGTGATTTGGATTTGCGAATAAGCTTTTTAGCTAACAAGTCATTGATTTCTTTTTTACAGTGTTCTAGAACACTGCTGTTCATTTGTGAAGGTCTAGCCTTCGTAGGGATATTTTTCTCATCGAAATTACCTTCATAAGGTAATCCGACTGAGTGGGATTTCCTATCCCAGAATGCATTTGGAAGAGTGGAACAGATGGTCTTTCTGATCTCACTTTCTAATTTAGAAACCTATGACCTTACAGGATTCTTTTGGATTTGGTTTTCAATTCTGTGAAATTCCAAATCGTCATTTAAGAAGGATAGATGGTCCTCATTGGCTTTAATCAAACAGTTTATCTCAGAAATTGAGTTCTGTTTGAGCATATCTATCATTTTGGTTTTTGGTTTTGAAACAAAGTTAAAACAAGCATATTGTCCGTAATAGTTTGTTTCAATACCTTCATTAGTAACCTTAAAAGGTTGAATTAAGTTGATAAAGGGAGTTCCTAAAATAACATTCTGTTTAAGATTTTTAACCAGAATGAAGCTAGTATTATAGGAAACATTTTCTTTAACAACTTCTGCATTGGGTAATTTGAAACTAATATTTAGTTTGTTACCGGAAGCAGACCTTAGAGATTGGGTTGTTTTTTCAAAATATTTTGTTGGAATTAACCCTTCTCTAATGAAATTTAGATCTGCGCCAGTATCAAACAGGGCAGTAGTTTCTAAGATAAATTCCTTATTTATCTTAATAGTAATAGGAATTACCCATTTTCTAGTGGTGACTTCCACTAGTTGCATTGGATATTCTGGATTTATTTCATTTCCAGACATATCGGAAGAACTTCCATATTTGGCTTCTTCATCCGAATATTTCGTTCTGGACATTTTAAATTCTAAGAATTGCTGCTGCAGTTCCTTCTGCATAGCCTTTAATTCTTGAATTTCTTTCTTTTGGGAATTAATTTCCCCTTGAAGATCACTAAGTGTGACTGGCTTAGTTTTCTTCGATTTGCCTCTATTAAGGACTTCATTGAGATTATATGTTAAATTATTAGAAATTGAGGAAGTAGGTTTGGCCTCTTCCAACCATCTCAATTTCTGTGGATCAGACATTGAATCTAACTTAAGAAGAAATTCTTCTTCTTCCTTAGTTAGGACATTGACTGAATCTTCCTCTGAGGATGATTCAAGATCATTGCATTGGAGTCCTTCTTCTCCTGATGAAGAAGACTCTGAGGAGGAATATCCTTCGAATATTTCGAGGATTTCTTCTACTTTTTTATCATCAAGATCAAGGGAATTTAATTTTTTCTTGATCTTACATTTGTCCGCTGTGTAACCAAATTTGTTACACAGAAAACATCTAACTCCTGAAAAGGTTTTCTTAAATTTCTTAGTTTTACCTTTTCTAGGATTTTCATTGTTTTCTTTAGATTGTTTGTAGGATTTTTTAGAAAATCTCTTCTTCTTTTCATCTTTTGTTTTAGAAGATTTTTTCTTTGTTTTCCTTTTACAATCTACACACTTTGATTTATCAAAGACAAAGGATGGATCATACTGTTGACAGAATTCTCCAAAGCTTTGCCTTTTCAATTGTTTTTCTTTCTTAAGTTGTTTTTGCAACCTAACCGTGTTGCACATTTGAGTTCCAATCTTATAAACATAAGAATTTAACTCGCCATAAGAAAGATTACTGTAAGGAATTTCTCCATTAAATTCCTCACGAATTTTGGATCTAACTTGTTCACCTATTATGTTTGGTAAACCAGCTAGAAATTTTTCTTTCCAGAAGGATTGATTGCAATCATCTCGCATTAAAACCCTCTAAAGGAATATGTCTTTGTATTGGCGGAATTCACCCAAAGACTTACATTTCATATTGGATAGGAGGTCCAAATTCTTATCACGAATATGAGAAGGATCACCTATAAAATGCTGACTAATACAGAACATTAATGTATTAACAACATCTTGAATAGGTTGGTTTTGTTCATTAAGAATTTTAACTCCAAATTCATTTTTCTTTTCTGAAGTTAAAATGTTCATTCGCTGTTCTTTAATGAGATAATTATCCCACCATCCTTTTAATTGTCCGGTAAAGCCAGAAATTAAAAGCACAGCAATTTTAAAATCAGATTCGCCTTGAATACTCCTATTGGTATTGGCGAACATGATCATTTGGTTCAATACATTTAAAATCATTTGTTCTGAGGCTCCATCTATGTTCCATTCATAGGTGGTTCCAGCAGAATATTTGTTCTGGTAATTACTTGGTTTTTCCTCTAATAATATATCAGGAGGAGTTGCTCGCTGATAATATAATTTTTGAGGTTCTTGCCAAGTAATTTTATTGATTTCTAAATCCTTAAAATTATCAAGACTTAATTTATCTGATAATTCTTCTGGACTAGAATCATTGGTTTCACTTAAAACATTAATTTTTTTGGATGGTGTATCTTCAATAATTAAATTCCTAAACTTAGGAGTATCTATTTTTAAAGATTCCACCGATTCCATTTTCATTTTTCCTTTTAATGATTTCTTCCTATCTTGGATAGCTTGAAGAAATTCATTACTAGGTGTAATCAATTCGAAAGGTTTGAAAAGTGGTTTCTTTTCAACCCTAATGTTTTCATTATTATTGATCTGAGGTTTACTAATCGAATCTTCAATTCTGTCGAGTTGTTGGCCTATTGTGTGAAGATTTTTATTAGTAAAATTGTTTTGATCAATAATTTTCTTAATACCAGATCCTTCAGCTGCTTCTGCAACTTTGAAAGGAGCTAGTTTAATTTCGGTTTCCTTATGAGGATACCTTATATTGCTAAGTGGCGGATGAGTAGATTCAACCACATTACCATCACTTAGTCTCCATTGGACGGTTTTATTAACCTCATTTACAAATCTAGGTTTCAAATAATATTCTTCTAACCAATCGAAGAATAAAATCTGAGTACCAATTTCATTCATGAATTCATAATATTCATTTTTAATTTGTACTTTAAACTTATTAAAAGTTTTAAAATACCATTGTCTTTTCTCCTTATTGTTAGAAGAATTGAAATCATTATTTAGAAATACCATATCTGGTTGGAAAGGTTTTTCTATGACATTAAGCTCAGAATCTCCAAGTTCTGAAGCGGTTGGTTCTTCCCATTCTGGAGAAGTTTGATAAATTGGTTGAGTTAATCCCGAAGATATATATATACATCAGATATGCTCAGTGATATCGGCTTTAAATATGGATCCATGCCAGATATGCGTAAAATGAGTTCACTGTAGAGTGTGCTCTAAAGTGGAAGCACTAATCATCAGTGGCATGGGCTAAGCTGTTTGACTGGAGAGCTAGTTCTACTGCTTATATTGGATCTTCATCTCTATTAAAGATGCTTACTACTCCAAGAAATATGTCCATAACAGGAGACAAGATTTAGGCTTGGAGTTTTAAGCTGTGACCTTGATGGTTAGGTGTTGCAAGAGATAATATTATATACCCGTTATGTTGTGTTTGATCAGGATTTTCATCTTCTTTGTACATCATCTTTTGAAAAGATGAGGCAGAAAGACTAAATAAGTTAAAAATATAAAGTTTCCAAATATTTTTTCTTTAAAAAAGATATGGATAGAAGAAAATAAAATATTCCTGAAAGCAAAGATACATCATATTACCCAAGAAACAAAGAGACATGCAAAACAAATCATAACTTGAGTGCATAGATTCTTATCTTCTATTGAGTGAACATTATCAACAAGCTATATAGCACTTAGCACTGCTCATAAGAAAATATTTAGACTGTTGAGGATCCTAGAATTAGCTATACTATAGTTTGTTAAGTTCTGATGACAGAATTATGGGATATAAATTATCGAATGGTATCAATTGTCAAACCATCTACTTAAGCATGGTCAAATGCTTCTCAACATTATATAGTTGGTAGACTAATCATAAGTCGGTTTCCTGCTGATTGCAGACCTCCCTTGCCATTTGGGTCTTAGAACTAAGTTAGGCCAAGATTGCGGGTTAAATGAAAATTTGGGTAACAAGTTTGTCTCAATTATGTGGAATTGAAAAGTTTTTTCCAAAATTGTACTGCTTCATGCAATATATAAAAGGGATCACTTCTTGAATAGGTATTTTTTAGGTCTAGAGCCAAGGCCCTGCTCTGGAGGGATTGATTCTGTGTTGGGTAAACAGCAATATTGATACAAGTGTTATTCTTTTTTTATCTGAGAACGATCTAGATTCCTAGAGGAAGTTTGGAAATGAAGCGCATGGTTTTAGGCAAGGTTTACCATTAGCAAAAATGGAAAATGTTCAATCTATAAGTCTTGAACTTGTCCAAGAAATTGTCAAATTTGGTTAGTGCAGGAACATTTTCTTCTATCCCAATTGAACTCGGATTTGTTTATTTAAAGATAAAGAAAAAATAGAATTCAGATTTGAGTCCATTAAAGGAGTTGAACTGAATTTGAAGAAACCCGGAGCCCAAAGGTTTGAGAGTTATCTATCAGTTCAATGTTATACAGGCGAACCAGTTGCAGATGCAGATTTTTCAAGCAAAGGTTGATTTCAACTTGAACTGAAATCATGTTGCGCAAAAGAACCTTCTAGTGGTGACATATCTTCTTCAAATGGATTCTTGAAGACTCAATAAGAATGACCTTTCCTAGACTTATAGAGAGAGAAAGAGGGAGAAAAGTAAAAAGAGCATTAGATTAGAGACTAGAATGCCCAAAAGAACCCTCTAACAATTTATTTTCTTCATCATGAACCTTTCCTAGACTTATATAGAGAGAAAGAGGGAGAGAAGTAAAAAGAGCATGAGATTAGAGATGTTGAGAATGTTGTCCAGATGCATGTTGGAAAGAATCTGGGATGTTCTATTAAGAGAAAAGGAGAGAAACAGAATGGCATGAGACTAGAGATGGAGAGAATGTTGTCTCAAGATGGATATGGAAATAAATTGCATGCTATACTGCTATTCTAAATCTATTCCATCCAAAAACAGTTCATGCAGGTTCATTTCCTAATGGTTCAAGGTGGATATGCTCATGGAACATGAAACCTACTTGGTAATATCGGATTCAAAATTTTAAATATAGAATGAACTGATTAGGTGTAAAACTGGCTGGACAGAATGGATCAAGCTGATTGCAATCAATTTGCATGGTCCACATGGTCTAAGAGCACCTCAAGTTCATTTTTTTGGATAAGAAGCACCTCAAGTACATTTGTTGATCCCTTTAGCTTTAAAAATCAACATTTTCCATGACTTGTTGTGTTGGGGTGATAAAATAAGTTCATATTAGCTCTTCAAAAGTTTCTACATCATGCAATTGGAAATTCATGTCGTAAAAATTTTAGGATTATCAAACATACTTATATGAAGTTGGAATCTTACAATCACTTGACAATAGCTATGTCCAGTTTTGTGTTATCTGTTGATTGCACAGTTTATGTATGCAGTGTTACTATTATTGTCTCATTTTTCTATCTTGATTAGTTCGGCTGTTATGTGGTGGAGAAAGCAATTAATATAAATGGCAATTTTCATATTTCAGAGTTAATGTCAATTCAAGATTTGGCCTAAAGTTATGTTTCTAGCTACTTCGGAAAAAACCTGGCCTTCGTGCCTCATAATTCAGAATTTTCTTCATAGTTGTCTATAATTCTCACTGTAGTTTCATGTTTCAACAAATATCCTTTTTTTTTTTTAACTTGGTATACTTTTCATCTCCAAAATCTACCTTTTTGCTTTATCGGGCAACTTCAGTAGGCAAATAGGTAGAAGATGTCCAGCTCTATTATAATCGATTATCACCCTCTAGTTTGTAGAAATGT
Organism: Laguncularia racemosa; assembly: GCA_037954665.1. Classification (NCBI taxonomy): domain Eukaryota; kingdom Viridiplantae; phylum Streptophyta; class Magnoliopsida; order Myrtales; family Combretaceae; genus Laguncularia; species Laguncularia racemosa. Next base: position 4,808,857 of record JBBMOL010000011.1, read on the forward strand.
TGGAGTTGGTTTAAGGATAGAAGAGGCCCCAAATGATAAATCGAGATTGAGGTGAAAACGTCATTGGCATACGATTGATGGGTAAAATGTAGTTTCAATCCAATTGAGAATTCTAATTCCTCGATTGCAGCATAGAATTACACTTATGGGTCTTTCCTTTGATATTTCATATAGATCATGGATCAGCATGGATTTCTGATTTGTCTTCTTGGATGGAGAGTCTATATCAATATGCTTACAATGGCGGCAGCTAGTTTATATTATATAAACTTTGTTTTGAGTAGGAGAGTAGAGAGGGGTGTATTGAATGAGCGAGCAATAGCTAGATATGAAACATGTCGAGAGGTGATTGATTTACTCATTAATGGGAGTGATACAAATTGTTTATGGGAGTTAAGGATGAGTAGGAATAGTTTTGCACATCTTTGTGAACTCATTAGGGTACGAGGGGGAATGCGTTGTAATGGAAGAGCAGCGGTTGAAGAACAAGTTGCGATTTTTCTAAACATCCTTGCACATCATACAAAAAATAGGAGTATTTAAGTCAGATTTCGTAGATCAGGTGAGACTGTTAGTAGAAATTGCCATCAAGTGTTAGCTGCTGTGTTAAGGTTACAAAATATCCTACTTGCAAAACCCAACCCAGTACCAGAAGATTGCATTGATGAACGGTGAAAATGGTTTAAGGTAATACAAATAATCTTTTTAGTACCTTCAGTTAATCAACGATGGTCATGATTACTTATATTACAATACAAATTTATTTATGTTTCTTTGGGAACATATTAGGGTTGCCTTGGAGCATTAGATGTTACATACATTGCAGTTACGACACTAGTTGCAGATAGACCTAGGTATCGAACAAGGAAAGGGCATCTTGCAACGAATGTCATGGGTGTATGTGATCGTGACATGAAATTTATCTACATATTGGCTGGCTGGGAAGGGTCTGCATCAGATTTTAGAGTATTACGTGATGCAGTCATTCGATCTAATGGACTGAGAGTTGCACCTAGTAAGCATTTTAAAAAAGAAAAATGTTTTCATTTTATCTATCCAGTTGAAATTTTTTATGTAAATTTATGTGGTTACATCGTTGTAGGTTCATATTATCTAGTGGATGGTGGATATTCCAATGCAACAGGATTCCTTTCCCCTTTTAGAGGGAGGCGTTATCACATTCAAGAGTGGGCTACAAGTCAACGTAAGCCTCAAAATCGTGAGGAATTATTTAACTATAGACTTGCAAGGGCAAGAAATGTTGTTGAGAGATGTTTTGGAATTTTGAAGAAACGATGGGGTATTATAAGGAGTCCATGATTTTATCCCATCAAAATACAATGTCGAATGATTCTAGCTTGTTGTCTATTACACAACTTCATTCGAATGTACATGCCACTGGACCCATTCGAGCACGCAGTAATTGAAGGAGATGAAGGTCCAATTGGAGAAAATGGAATTGATGCAATTGAAACAGTAGAACCTACTGAGGCATGGACTGAGATGAGGAATACCTTAGCACAAGAGATGTACGATGAATGGAGAGCTTGCCATAGGAACTAGAATGTCACTGATTGTTGTACTTTCTTTGATTATGTATCTTGGATCAGTGTCAGTACTGATTTTTCGTTATTTTTATATTATTGAAATCATTTGGTTGTCCAATTTTCAATTTTATGTTGTAATGTAACTTGAAATATTCTATCCACTGTTTGTATGCATGAATTACATTTTATTTGTTTGGTTTTTGCCTTACACTATGGATTCGTTTACAGTCTTGGATAGTAGAGATAAAAAAACTAGACGTTCTTGGAGCCAAGTTGAGGAAGATACGTTATTGATGGTGCTAGATGAGTTAGTCGTTGAAGGATACAAAGGAGAAAATGGCAGCTTTAAGAATGGGGCGCATGAAGAAGCTTTAAAAAGAATGCAAAGCTACATTCCAGAAATCAATCTCAATGTCAGGCAAATTGTTAACAAAATGAAGAGGTGGTCAATGAAACTGGCAGAGGTTTTTGACATGATAAATACTAGTGGATTTGGGTGGGATGATGCCAAAAAATGTGTTATTGTTGATAATGATGCAGTTCTTGCTGAATACATAGAGGTAAAATCAACATTATGTTTATTTTGAAATAAGCTCATTTTTTATATGTTAATTCTTTGTTGTTATAATAACTATTTATATTATTTTGTAGAAACATCCGAAGGTTGCTAATCATGCCAACAAGGAATTTAAAGAGTTTGAAAAACTTCAAGGAATTTTTGGAAAGGATAAAGCAACTGGCAAAAGAGCTGAAACACCAGCAGATGTGATACAGGACTTGCAAAATGAGGGTGAGGATACTTTTGATGAAGAAATGGAGTCAGAACAAGTGCCACAGTCTACTGAAGCCTCCAGCTATGCCTCACGTGATCCATCTATGCGACCGACTCGCAAGCGTCCGATGGCAGAATATGCTGCAGAATTTATATCTACGTTTCAACAGAGCATTAGAGATGTTAGGAGTGATTTTGCTTTACTTGCAGGAAAAATTGCTAATCCTCTTAAGGACGATATTGTTGCAGAGTTGAAAACGTTAGGATTGTCGGAAAATGAAGAGTTGGATTTTCTTATGCAAATGGCGACAAATCCACAATATGAGAAGTTTTTTTGGAGGCTCGAAGGAGAACAACGCCTAGCATTTGTTAGGCGAATTATTGATTGATGTAAAACATGTTTATAGTATTTATGTAATTGAGACTTCTTTCATTGGCTTTGTATTATCAAACCTCTCTACCCTGGTTTAGTACCTTGTATGGTTAAATCGGTTTTTGGATTTTGTAGAAGTTGTAACCTCATCTATCTCCTGCAACAGAGTTGGCAGGTTTTCTATCAGATGTAATTGGCAGGTTATAATAATAGAAACTACTTTGACTATTGAAACGTATGATTATTATCTTATCTATGTCATTTATGCCTTGTCCTTATGAAATATAAAAGTGATTGATGTTCTAATCTAATCGATCTAATTTGTGGATGGATTTTCTAAATTTCAATTGATGGATATGTGGATGGTTCAGTGTAAAAGTGTTTCATGTTTTCAGTGACATATTCAAAATCATAAATAATGTATTATTTCATTAAATATAACATATTTCCTATAATATTTAATATTATATATTAAACTTTCAAATCATTTTTTTTTATAACAATATGAAATATATAAAAATAACTATGATATAAGTAAAAATGGCAAAATTGTCAATTTTATTCTGTCCAGTCCAATACTTTGCAATTTCAAACACTAGACAGCACAAAAGCTTTCTCTAGGGCAAAATAGTCAAATTACCTATGTTCAGTCCAGTACTTTGCAATCCAAACACTGGACAGCACAAAAATCCTTGTCCAGTACTGAACAAACCAAACGTGGTACAAAAAAATTTTTTGTCCAATCATTCTTTTTTAGTACTGTCCAGTACTCCTTGTTCTGTCCAGTACCAGTAACCAAACGGTACCTTTATGTACAAAAGATTAGCTCTGTAGAGATGCAAGTAATAAACTAGAATATTTTATAAAATTGTTAATGATATACATTTTCATTGATATTATTCTTTTTTATATAGACTCTTTAATTGTTTCTCTTAAAGATCTAATAGAAAATGTTGGATAACGAGCTTAGGTTAATTTAATTATGTTATAAAACTTGTGATTTGTTATATTTTTTATATTTAATAAGATTTCACTAAAACTATTATTTCGATTATAATTTCATGTTAATTTTTAAAACCTTATGTCATTAGTATTTGTAGAAGTTAATTTTAAGGAAAATTATACTTTTAGTCTTCAATATTTACTTACTTTTTTATTTAAATCCTCAATTACTTTTCTTCTATTTTAGTCTTCAATGTTTATAAAAATAGGACTTCCATTAAATTTTTTATTTATCTTAAGCATGCATTAGCTTATGATTAGCCTTAAGCTAATTAACTAAGGTAATTATAGTGCACACAAAATTTTCTATCCCATTTTCTTGATTTTAATCATTATTTTTGTATTTTTTATTATTTTTCATTGTATTATATCATTATATGTATTTAATATTATTATTTGCTATATTATGTAAATAAATCTTTTTAATTCTATCATTTTGTTATTTTAATTATTGTAAATTGATTTGAAATTGATACGTATTATAGATAGATGGAAAACTTAATAGATTTGGCAAAAGCATTTTTAAACAAACTTTCAAAAACGTTAATGACTTAAATAAAAGAAGGGAAAAGTATGCTTTTAATCCTTAACATTTTCCCACTTTTCTATTTGAGTCTTTAATCATTTTTTTTCTTTTATTTGAGTTTTCAATGTTTTCAAAACCTTATAAAAAAAATTCATCAAATCTATTGAGTTTTCTATCAATCTGTAACACGAATTAACTTCAAATTGATATATAGTAATTAAATTAATAAAATGATGATATTAAATATACATAATACAATTAAAAAATAATATTAAATATATTTGATGATATACTATAATAAAAAATAAAAAAATTAAAATTAAAATTAAGAAAAAAGGGGCCAAAAAATTTGTGTGCACCTTTACCATCATGACAAACTAGTGCAAGACTAATTAGAAGTCAATACATACTTAATATAAACAAAAAGTTTAACGTATTTAATTAAAGTTCTATTTTTGTAAGGTTTTAAAAATGTTGCAGGCTTAAATAGAAGGAAAAAAAAGGTTGAGGATTTAAATAAAAAAAATAAGCGTTAAGGACTAAAATTGTACTTTTTGCAAAAAGACTAAAAGTTTGAGAATTGAAACAAAAAAGTAAGTAAACATTAAGAACTAAAATATACTTTTTTTCTTAATTTTATTATTGACTTTTTTGCTTTTTATATGTAAGTATTTTATAAACTTATTTATAACTTTTTCAATCAATAAATGAGTTTAACTTAGACACTATACATGCTTATCAAAAGGGTTGGGTCACGAATTTAAGTTTTTATATACGATTAATATGAGTCGTGTTATGAATTTAGATTTTTTAGACATAAACTTGTTTAGACATGAATATAAGACATGACACAATAACATGAATTGCCATACTTAAGGAAACTAGGGAAGAATAAGGGAAAAAATAGAAAATGTAAAGTAGGAGAGGTGACATTAATTTAGCTGTATAAATTATTAACTAGGTCTAAACTCCTTTATTTTTTTAATGAAGCATTTATTAGTCAAAAAGTATAATGTTATCATTTATTATTTATTTATTAATAATATTTAATAATTTTTTTATAAGGTGAATACAAAGTACCTTAGAATTCATACCCTATATACCTTAAATTATAGGTTTTAGATTATATACAAGGTAGGAAAGACTCAAACTTGTACCTCATCCTATAAGAGCAGGTTTTGGAAAAATCTTACCTAAAACCCACCATGTAACTCTCAGTATCTACTTGAAACCTATTTGGCCAAGTAATATATGGGTGGGCATCCTATAAAATAAAGTAATACACCCAACCCTAGTTGTTTAGGTATAAAATTCATAATATTTAATAGGAAATTATGTGGTGTAGTTACTAAAAAATGACTACATGTTCAATCACGGTATATTACTTAAACTACAGTATATAAAGCATATTAATGGTATAAATACAACTGTTGATAGCTCCCTTGATACTGTCGACATCTTTCATAAAAACTGTTAAAAATTCTTATATATTGTAATTTATGATATTATACTGTGACTATATTATATAGTTACTTTTGAGTAACTATAGTATATGCTATATTAATATATTTAGCTTTCATTTTAAGGAAGGTATGGACTTGGGCTAAAAAAAAGGGAGGTAGAGAGAAATTCATACTATTTGAGATGACGTAAAAATGCCTTTTTTTGTTTCTTTTCCAATCAAAAGTTAATTTTATTAAAATGAATATATCCTTAAACATCAAATTTATTAATAGTGTAATAGATTGAATCAATTTGATAAGAAAAGATTAAAAAGGATTAAGATTACTATTCTTCTTCCTATCAATTTATAATGTTGAGCTTGTAGAAACTCAACATTTCATTGGCTTAATGCCAAATAAAAATTCCACAAATAAGAAGGCTAAAATCAAACTTAAAGAAACACATTCAATAAAATATAAAATACTAAAATTTTATACTTTTTTTTTAATTTAGTCCTAAACCATATAACATCAATATTGAGGGATAGAAGAAGTTGAGTTCAATGAATTTATAATAAATAAATAACTTAATTATATCTATTTGAATAAATCTATAGTGACATAAAAGTAATAATAAAATGACATAAAACATATAAAATATTGAAAATAAATTAATGAAAAATCCATAAAAAATAAAGATTTCCATCACATGTCAATTGAATTGGAGGAAGAAAACAAAATTTTAAAAGAGAGATGGAGAGAGGAGAGAGGAGAGAGGATGGCCATTGCCGGTATTGATGAAAAAGATGTTTCCTTGTAGGGAAAAAAAAAAATTAAAAAGTTAGCAAAGGGATAAAAGAAGAGTCATATAACATCTACGAGGATGTCTTATCACCCATGACTTATGTGAATGGAACAAGAAAAAAAAAAAAAATTCAAACATTGTCAATAATAATGGAGAATAAACACACCATTACAATGAAGGGAGAATCGAAAACGAAAGTCAATTGTAAATTGTGTTTGACAATAATTCTACCATTATTTAAAACCCGTTTCCATTGGAAGATAACAATTATTGATAAAAAAAAAAAGAAAAATATTGGTGTAAAACTGACAATAATGTGACAAAAAATCCACCTTTCGAATTGAGACTCACAGAGAGAGAGAGGGGGGGATGAAAGTGAAAGTGAAGAAAATAAAAGCATGAAAAAGAGTCTCTTTTTTATGAGCATTTAGTGGCTTCTAAGCACTAATATTTTTTTGGGAATTACCAAAGAAGTATTATATCATTAATCATTCGAAATTATAAAGGATAATGCTTGGTAATTTTTTTAAATAAATAAAAAATAACTAATATAGTTTATTGAAGAGTTATTATTTTTAAAAGGTTTAATAAAAAAGGACATTTTTTCTTTCAAAATCATATATTATAATAGATTTTTTCAAACCAAGATTTTATTATTTTGTACACAATCGTGTAATTCAATAAAAAAAAATTCTTTACCCATCCAATTTCTAAGAAATCAAGATAATTATTGTTCTGGTATAAGTAGCCATTATATGTTCTATCATGATAAGAGGCTACAAAAATTAAAAAAAAGAAATAATTATTTTCCAAAAATATTTTTTTATAGCAAATGGAAATCACCACATGAATTATTTATTTATCTATTTATTTTAGTTTTATACCTAAAATTTAATATTACTAAATGTCATACTTATTCAACTTTCACTAGTTAAATATTTTATCTAACCTCTAATGGTTTATACTCATCCCAACTAATAAGTATTTGTCATATCATCTTTTTAAAATGGATGAAGAAATTAAATATGATAACAACTTGTTTATAATTATCACAACTAATGAATATTTATCATGTCATTTTTCTAAAACAAATGGAGCAATTAAATATGATATTTAAAACTTCAAATTTTATGTATGTACTAGTAAAATTTTAATTAAATATAATAATTAATAATTTTAAATTTTAGATATAAAATGAAAAAAAAAAAAAAAAAACTGAAAATCAACTATTGCTTTTGAAATTATCCCTTTTACACGCAAGAATATCTACCAATTAAAAGAAAAGGGAGAAAGGTTTCCAACCCCTCACTAACTTTGTACTAACTCTTTTGTTTTTCTATAAATAAGTTCATTTCAATATACAAGAGTAAATCGTCACTATCTTTTAATTCTAAATAAATCATTTGACACTATGCCTCAAATTGTGGAAAAAGAAAAGGACCTAACCATTGCCATTTTATCTCTATCAGAAATGAGTACACAATAAGTTGCCTATTTCGAGGTTTCCTGGTCGTAAAAGGAAAAGAAATTCTCTCTTTATTTACTTTCACACTCCATACTTATTCATATCTTATCTTAGCTCTCTCAAAGATCACCACATACGTTACTTTCGGCAGGTTGACCAACGTTCTCTTGTTGCACACATGTATAATGACATGTTCCATAATTGATAGAACACAAAATAATAATAAATAAATAAAACGTATTGTATGTCAAAATAGCTATTTTTTTTTATTTATCTTTGAATACATAAAAAATCGATATAATTCTTTACTCTATTGTCCTATTGTGAACTTTTAATATCCTATGAGTAATACTTTCTTATAAAAGTGTGATACATTAAAAGGCGATCTAATAAATAACTTCTAACATGAAACTACTTTTCTATATATTATGATTTAGGATATTGTTAAGATATATAGATTAAAGTAGGTAAATTAAAGATTTACCTACCATTTACTTCTATAATTATAACATCAATGAAAAATACACGTGATGGTCTGATAATAAATTCATCTAATGCCACCTATTTGTTCTCAAATGAGACAACGTATCCTGCAAATCCACCAATGTAAGTACTATATGTATCTAATGTTGCAGGTGAAGATTAAAAATTGCACTTTTTTTTATAGGAATATCATACCATTACATTGGAATTTAACGTTCCTCTTTTGGAATCCTATGTTTCGACTAACAAAAGCCATGTTCCTGTCATGTATTGGTCTGGTCTCACATTCATAATTTATAATTCCAACGTTATAGGTCTCGAAATGCGTTTGGGCAGAGGGACGTATGTCTTTGCCTCGGCAATTCGGTAGTAACTTTACAGCTGGATAAGTTGAATTAGATCAAAAATAGACAAAAGCCTGATTGGACTGGATTGGATCGGGACGCAGCCACCCCACAAGTCAGCCTTATAGACAAATATCACTTAGATGATCACCGCCACTTTAGTTGAAATCTTCGATAAGATTTATAATAAATTGCATTTTTTATTTAGTGCAATATATTATCGTTAGATAGATATAATTTTAGAAGAATTTTGTATATTGATTATATGTCCAAGAGTCATATCTTATGCAAAATATGTAATTTATAATGGATTTGCAACATTATTCCTACACTTAAGGGATTGTAACCTTTTTAAACTGCATATTGTTTCATATAAAACTGCAGCTTATATAATATGTATTTATATAATTAAATAATAATATTTACACCATATTTTAATAAGTTATAAACGTAATTTTCAATATATCGATTGTAATATAATTTTAAAATAAGTTATTTATATATATGTGTGTGTAAGTGTATGTATATATAGAAATATCACATCATTTTGTGGAAGTATTCACATAATGTTGTAATATACTATATTTTGATATTTATTTAGGTAATGATATTCATCTTATATTTATGAAAATTTATAACCATAAATTATAAATATATTAATTGTGTTATCTTTCAAGTAAATTTATTATTTTTGCTTATACTCTAAATCAATAAGTATATTGCATTTGTTAGTATGAGTTATCTCAAACCCCCTTATGCATGTAGTGTGGGATTTTGCCTAGCGAATGAGTATAGTTGAAGAGATTTCTAGTAAGACGGCATAATTGACTCATTTTTAGTCTTATCTAAATTGCTCTATCTATCCTTTTGTGAAGAGATTTGGTTTTAAACCCAATTCAAATAGAAAAATTAAGCCATGTTAATATGCTTTAGATGATTAACATCAAGGTCATGTTAACAACCATATTGAACTATCCATGTGGTCATTAAGAGCTCTTAAGTTAGGTAAAAGTACACAAATTATTAGTAGCACACTCCACTATTGAGCTAGTAATTAGTAGGAAGGATGAACGACTTTCAAAAAGGAATCTACTAATTCTTTTGATTGGTAGGACCATGAATACCATGACTTACATAGGGGATGAGGTCTCTAGTTTAAAGCTAGAATGACCCAGCTGTCCTAAGAAAAGAGAAGAATAGAAGAAGCATTCCACTCCTTTCCACATGTTCCACCAATAGAAAAATGAGCACATCCAGTAGTCACAACATAGAGTGATAGGTAATTATTAATTGCAAAAGATGAATGACAATTATAGCTATAACTTCACATAATAAATTGTATTTAGGACTTCAAAATTATTGAAACTAAAATTCATATTTTATGATGTAAAACCAATGGGATAAAGCTTCATATTTCTAAATGGTATCTCATCTGATCCCATACTGATAAGTATAAAAAAGATTTAATATGAGAATCACTTCTTGTTTTTCTTTTACATATAGATGATAGCATGCAATTATTAAAGGAGATACAAATAGCGATAGTATTCAAAGATTGAGAAAACTTTATTTGAGTAGGCTTAATAAATAAGGATAACAAGTACATACATACAACATAATCATGCATTACTTCTTCCCAATTTTGTTCAAATAACACCAACATTATAAAACATAATAACATCAAAAATTGCGTTATACCTCTATTATTAAGTCGAAACATTTTGTTCTACATTATTGGTATAAATGGGTTCGGGCATTTTCATTTCAGGTAACTTTTTTATTCTCTTTTTATTGTGAATAGTTATTACCTTCTATAGGGTGGTATTTTTTATTCTATCTCTATAGGGAATAAAAAGTTTAATTAATGGATAATCACACCCTTAATAAATATCTATTAGTTATATTTCATAATAACCGAAAAGAGACATATTGGTACTTTTAGTTATATTTTCAATTTAATACTGTAATTAATAAGAAGAGGTAAATATCAAAATAAATATTTCTTACAATAAAAATTTATATAAAGTAAACACTAAAATATAAATTTTTAGTTTATTGTCAACTATACTCATTCCCAATGAATTAATTTTGCTATTTCTTAGGATATTTCCATCATTGAGTAATGGTGCCAAATTCAAGATTAAAATTTTACTTTTTAAGGATCTTAAAGAATAGAGAAAAGTTTTTATACTTTTTGGATGTCTTCATGAAAGGCTTCAAAAAGTAACTCAAATTGATTATTATTTTAACTTCTTTTTTTTTTATAAATATCAATTAAAAACTCTCCTTAATAATTTATGGATCTATGGATAAAATGTGAAGATTTAAAAAAGATATTCTTAAAATATTAATAAAATACCTAAAATTTTTAAATAAAATACTTAAAATTGAATATACCTTTTATCCATTCTATTCTACCGACTAAACATACATAGGTCTCCGAATGCTTTCGGGAAGTGGGAAGTGTGTCAGTGCCTAGGCAGTTTGATAGTAACGTTACAGCTGGGTAGTTTGAATTAGATCAAAAATAGACAAAGTCTGATTGGGCTGGACTAATGCATTTCTCATTCTTCCTATAATTGAATGCTGCCATACAACAAGTCAACCTTATAGACAAATATCACTTAGATGACCACTGCCACTTTAGTTGAAATCTTCGATAAGATTTATAATAAATTGCATTTTTTGATATAGTGCAATATATATCGTTAGAAAGATATAATTTTATAAGAATTTTTTATATTGATTATTTGTACAAGGGATATATCTTATGCAAAATGTATAATTTATATAGGATTTGCAACATTAACATAATTTCATATGAAAGAGTACAACTTTAGCATCTATATTATCAAATATAATTATTCCCACTTAAATCTTTTTAAACTACATATTACTTTATATATATGAGAACTTTTCATAAAAAACATAGCATATACAATATATTTTTATATAGTAAGTAATAATATTTGCGCCATATTTCAACAAATTAGAAAGATAATTTTCAATATGTTTATGTGATATATATATATATATATATATATATTTATATATATATTTTATGGAATTATTCACATAATGTTGTGATATCTTATATTATGTTATTTATCTAGGTAATGATATTTATCCTATATTTATGAAAATTTATAGCCACATGTTGTTAATATATTAATTGTGCTATCTTTTAAATAAATTTACTATTTTTGTTAACACTGTAAATGAATATCCGCATATTGTACGGGTTTACTTAATTTTAAGTATACTTATTACATTTGTTATTATATGGTGGATGAGGTCTGTAGTTCAAAACCAGGATGGTCCAGTTGCCCAAAATAAAAGAATAGAAGAAACATTCCACCCCTTCACATGCACTCCACCAATAGAAATATGAACACATTTAGTAGTCACAACATAAAGTGGTAGGTAATTAACGATTGCAAAAGATGGACGACAATTATAACTATAATTTCACGTAATAAACTGTCCTAGTCCTTTTATTATCAATTTTTTCTTATATAAATAATGATAGACATAAATCTCTTTAAAATTATTAAAACTAAAATTCATATTTTATGTCGTAAAACCAATAGGAGAAAGTTTTTATATTTTCAAATCATATCTCCTCTGATCTCATATTAATAAATATGAAAAATATTTAATATGAGAATCACTTGTTTTTTTTTTTACACATGGACGATAATATGCAATTATTGAAGGAGATACAGATAATACTTTATCCAAGTAGGCTTAATGAAATACTAGATGAATACTTGCTATTCCAAGTTTTATGTTTCAAATATACCCCAATCAATCAAAACTTCTATCTTTTTACCTTCTTTTTTTTTTTTTTAATCCAAATGTTTGAATATGATTTGACAGGATAAATTCGAGATAGGAAATCCGAGACAAATATATATCCATACATACATAGATCAGACTCATGCATTGCATCTTCGGAATTTTGTTCAAAACACCAAATCTTGCATATAGTTTTGTTCCTAAAGCTTCCTGGATTCGAAAGGGACTCTAACGTGTAACAATCGTTATATCGTATAATTATTAGAATTTTGATTCTATAGAACAATAGGAACAAAGACCCCAATAGGAACTACATTCCAACCCAAGATTTAAATTAAACACTCAACTCCAGGAAGTATTGGTAAGTTTTACATATAAATACAGGAAGGCAGGTTTTTTCATGGAGATCACATGGTGCGTACATGTAACTTATTATATGGTATATTTTATTTGATTTAATGGAATAAGAAAAATAATAATGGAACAAAAAAATATATATGTCATGTCACCTAGAAACTTTTAATTAATATTTATATTTTCTTATTTTATAATATTTATTGCATATAAAAATAATATCGAGATGAGATTTATTAAAAATAATTTATTTAATTATATTTTATGATAATTACATTAAAAGTCCTCTATACTTATATTAAAGCTCAACCAAACCCTCTATATTTTGCATGAGTTTATAACTTCTTTATATTTATATTCCAAATTATTAATTAAGTTCTTAATATTTTAAGTGAGCTACTTCCGTTATCAGCATCTAGTTTCCCTCAACATGGATAATTTCGAATGAAAAGCATCGATGCATACACTAATGGCTACGTCCTCATTCTCCATTAATCCTCCCATTAGAGTCCTCAAACAAACTACCGTATTTGTCACCTTCTCATGACCTAACTCTTGATCTTTGATGCCAATAAAGTTCCTTCCTCTTCTAATGGGCTTCAATTTTCAAAGTTTATTACTCCTCCTTGTGAAGATTTAAAGGGAAAAAAAAAAAAAAATCCTTGTAGGCATTTACCGATGAGCATCAAAATCCAGTTACGCGTCTTGTCTTCAACTTTTCAGAAAGAAGAAACGAGTAAAATATAAATGAGAACATATAGACGGAAATAACATGTTCTCGCAATTGTTGGGTATGGCCTTTCAGGGAACGTCATTTACAAGGTTTCCAGGCCGTTATTTTCGTCCAATCCGACATAAACTTCCAACGACCATCATAAAAACATCAAAACATGAAAAACTGCATTATACCAAACTATTATTAAGTCGAAACATTTTATTCTATAAGCTCAAAATTTTGACTTGTATATATATATATATATATATGCCAATACGAAAGTGGCTGAATCTGCTTCCATCGTTTCTTTCCCGCTTCCTCTTCAACTGCTTGATAAAGAGAAAAGAGAGAGAGCCAGGACACTGATTGAACAAAATATAGATCAAATGCACACAACATGATTTCATATCCATTTTGCATGAAGCTCAATAATGAATGTAAGTTTCCATTACCGTTCTAATCCTGTTTTGGGCTATGCTGGTCTAAGAATACTGCAGAGAAACTCGGGATGAGTTTAAACACCACTTCCATGGCTTTTGGCATTCGATCTGAACTTCATATGCAAGCCTAGGAAAGAAGTGATATCATCAGATCTACTGCTAAATAAAGCCCCGGGTTCCATTAAATTGCCTACGACCAGTGAATTGTATTTGTACGCATGTGTATCATCAGCTCCACATAAAAAAGAGCAAATAGATTGAACTTGAACTTTCTGTGTCCTGATGGTATTTACACAGAAAATGAATCAATCTGATATGCATTTACATCCTAAAGTCTCACTCAAACTAGGACATCTCCATATGTACATGCAGTCTTTGATGGCTGTGCAGAAGCATTAGCACAATGCAGTTCTGCAATTGAACTGGGTAGGATTGCCTATCTACAACTAGGGCAGTTAAAAAAAAAAAAGAGAGAGAGAGAAGAAGAAGATATCAAAATTTATGCATGTGAAACATGCTCTTTGCAGAAAATAAAAATCAAGGAATGCGAACCCTCATGCTAAGCTGATATTTGCATCTGAAGGAATCCTGCCAGTGAAGACATTGATAGAAAAATGAATAATCGGATCAATGAAAAATATCAACAGGGTTCCATAAATGCAATCCTTTTCGAACTCTGCCATCCTTTAGCAATTTTGTCATAGTGCATCAGTGGTCCTGAAATTACCACAGTTAGTATAAGCAGAATGTTAAAAAAGAAAAAGAGGGGGGGGGGGGGGGGGGGGTGGTGGGAAGGGAGTTACACTTCCCAAATGATCTTCTATTCTTGCTAGTGATTTCAACAAATGGAGCAAAGCCATAGATACCACATGAGATGATGTTAGAAAAATGTGTCAGAAGAGGCAGAGAAGGCCTAAAAGACTGGGAAGAGACATTAAAAAAGACCTATCATTTACATACTAAGCAACACGAAATTTGCAAATCAATACACCCAACTGTTAAAATATGTATACACATGTGCAGATTAACTTATCAATATTCATAAGGCTGATCCCATCAAATGGAATTAAGCTTTACTGTCATTTCAATCTATCATTCTCACCACCGTTTAAGGATAGTTGAATCAAAGAACTTAAAAAATTTACGGTGGTTAAGCATTAAAAGCCTTATTGCAAGCAATGTACCTAATCATCTTTGATCCAATAAGACATAAATTTGGCCCACATATAGCATTGGCCTGGGAAGAGCTATCTAGCACATGCAAAATAATATTTTTGCACCTAATATTTGCTTAACTTTGTACTTCAAACAGCAAACCTGCGTGTACCATTGACATAAATATTTCCAACTATACCTGCAAGCAAACAAGAGAAAATCTCTACGTTCTTGTGAATTGTAAAGAGATTACTTACTTTGCACATGTCAACTGATGAATTTCTTTGATTGCTTGACTTAAACTGTCGATTGCCAGTTTCTTTACCTGCATGGGAGACAAGTGCAGCCTTCAGCCATTCAATCAATCAAATATGCTTGCATAATCAAAAGTATAGAAAGAGAAATGGTGCAACTATGATTCTGACCTCTAACATATCCACTCTGGCCACATGGTCTCCTGGGAGCAAACGAAGAACATCATACAAATGTAGACACTCTGGAATACTTTCAGGTGAGATGAAGTGTGAAACTACATTGACACAAGACTGCAAGCCACAAAAAAGCTCACATAAAATAATATACATATTCCCGGAAGGAAATATAGCAGCATTCAAAACAAGTGGCATTACAGTTACCTTTAGATTTCTAATCTGATATGGGCATCCAGCAGGGACAATGACAGCTTCACCAACATGCTGATTAAAAGTCCAAGGTTCGATTTCTAGAAGATTAAAGAGATCAGTATGCTTCAGTTCATTTATGCATTGAATAGAAACTCATGAAATATCTTACCAAACTCCTCCTTAAGCCTTGTCTTGTGGGTGCTATCAAGAAAGAAACACTGGTCAAGAATTGGATGAACAACCTGGCAGATGTAGAGTTAAAGCCGCTCAATTCACCAAGCACATCTAATTAATTAAAAAGAAAAAAAAACCGCAGACATACATGATTCTGAAAACTATATGAATCTACAAACTCATTGGAGTGCCTTCTTAGATATTCCATGATTTTTGGAACATCTTCTCTACGGAAGACATCCCACTGGGCACCGCAAGTTTCCTGCTCTAAATGCTGGTAACCATTATGCCTTTCAGATGATTTGGCATCTTGACATTTCCTCAAACTTGCAGAAGCTGAACCAGATTCTATTTCATATTCATTATTAGTACTAGGAGAAGCCTTCTGCAGCAAGGAATTGGAAAGCCAAGAAAATTTTTGAATTTTTTTGCGTAATAAAATCTCTTCTCCATTAGTCTCTATCAATCCATTTCGATTTTCAGCATGCTGCAGTTCTTGCCCATCCTCATTAGTTGATATTTGATCATTCAAATCACCAGGTGATTCTTCATCCTGATCCTGCCGCTTTCTAACTAACCTTTTTACTCTATTTAGTTTCTCCAGAGTGATAAGGTCATCTGTAGTATGCGCCAAAACATTAACCTAGAATTAAAACAAACAGAATGAATGAATGGCAAAAACAACACCATTTCTTTGGAAGTTTATCATATCGCATGTGCAACCTATCCATTACAAAGGACAGCTTGATGCATCAACAAATAAAGCTCCCCATCAGCAGACACCAGACAAGCATAATGAGATCAAAACAAGTATCTGATATGAGGCTCCATGTTACCATTATACAGGAATCAGTGTATAATACATGCTGTCTATATTGAAATGCTAAGGATTTCCAGAGATGCTAGGGGAGAACCCGGAGTTTTAAGGGAAAAAAAATACCATATCACAAAGATCACAGGATAATTTTGACACAGTGTGGGCCTGGATGTGATCCTTTGAACTGCTGTATGATATATAAACATAAGGACCAATATCAGTTGAGATGTTCTCTGTTTGCAGCTCCGCAGCAAGATTTAGAAGGCCACTTTCAGGGTCCATATAATCTTTAAGGGGCAATGCAGAAAGTACTTCGGCAAAATGGGCTGGAAACTGTTTATAAAAATATTGTGAAGAAAGCCAGGCCCTCATTTTAACCATTTCATTTCCCATGTTTGCATGAGTTCGTCCTCGCATAGAACCCATAAATAACTGCTTCATGTTGATTTCTACCTGCCAGAGATATGAGCATAGTTCATCATATATCTTGGCTATATTCTGGGGAACCAGAAACCTAACCAAGACATGATAAATGACAATGATGGCAGAAAAATGGTTTCATGGTTTAGACCAGATATTTGTACATATGCTTAACATCTTCAGCTTCCAGTAATCAACTTTCTTGGAAAGAGCATAGAAAATTATAAGGCAGAGTTTCCAGGATATTAATGATTTTTCAAAGCAGATCAAGCACTCAGGCTTACCAAAATTGGTTGCAGTGCATTCATCAAGTCAATATATGGAATACAGGGTAAAGGTGGCTCTTCTCATAAAATAACTTTATACTTGCCTCAAGAAAGATTAATCCCGACTCTTATATAAAGCATGAAGATCCACTTACTTTCAGTACCAGGTATTTACTTTACAACAAGAAAAGTATGTCAGAATTCCTAGAGCAAATGGCCATTCTGAATTCTCCTCAGTGAGCTCTTGTAGAACATTTTTTTCTCAAGAAAGAAAAGGAAAAAATTGTTCTACTACCCCAAAATACATTTGGAAGGTTTTTTTTTTTTTCTTTTTTTGCCAGACATTTGGATGGTTTTCAAATACAAGATATTGATTAAATTTCGAACACATTTTGAAAAGGTAATTTTACTAGAGATCTTTGAGTCATATAAGTAAAAAAGATGAAGGCATTATGAAACCAGGAATACTGACCTCACACCACTCCAGGCTAGGGCAAAGCTTAGGCGCTTCCTCACCATGGTCATATCTAGCAGTGGTATTCTCAAGGTAGGTACAGAACATTTCAAGAGGATCCCAGCTTACATTGGATGCCTTTCCAAGCACATTACGGACAATAACAGGATGGCCTCTTCCCCAATGCTTTGGAAAGTGTTCACGATTATCGACACGAACTTCCAAAGAACTAGGATAATAAAGGAAATTATCATTGGAAGACTTCCTTGTAGCAGCTTTTTGCAGCTTCTCACTCATAGATTTATGCTCTACCCCAGGGCATAAAGGACATGAAGAAGTAACATCGAAATTTTCTGGGAAGTCATAGCTACAAACTATTTCTTCTGCATCAGATTCCAGTTCTTTGTTCCAGTCCAAGGGAAATAAACATTTTAATTTGAGCATGCCACTACCACAACCACCAAATTCCTTAGACGGACAAGATATACCACCAATGCTGTTGTATGATTTTGAATTAGGCAAAGATGCAAAAGCAGTAAGAATACCAACACCACAACCTTCCTCCAATTTTTTTACGGACTTCTTTTCTGAAAGTTGCTTCAAACCAGGCATCAAAGTTTTCCTTGTATTGGAATGTTTTGCCTTCAGTGCTTCAATCCCAGTAGGTAAGATCCCCCGACAAATATCCCAATAGCATCTTAAACAAAGATTATAAGAGCAATTTGAGCACCTCCTATGGAGATCCAAGATTGACGTTTTGCAATTATTGCTGCCGAGAAGCCATGTCAAAATTAGAGAGACCAGCAAACAGAAAAAGAGAAGAAAAAAAAATCTTCAATTGATTAAACCAGAAATGCTTTATCCCCCAGATAGAACATACCAGAAGCATTGAATATTGCCACATTCAGAGCGTGGGAATTGCATTTCAGATATCTGCATTCCTGCAAGAATGATGGAGGATGACAACTCAATAAGCTCAATAGCAACATAATTAAAGTAATAGATCTCAAGGGCATGTATGGTCCAACCTCTTACTTTTGCCTCCAATTCAAGTTCAATGTTCTTCTCCTGGTTGACTTGTTTAAGCACGGGAAGAAGCATGCAAATCAAATAATGGCTACGAGAAATTCGATGAGCTCTGTTTTCCTCACTTGAAAGTTCCTGAACAAGACAGTCACAAAAAGAACCACCACCTATTCTGTGAGGAACCACCATCCAACCTTACACATTTCAAACAGGAAAAAGCCATCACATCATCAATATCTCACTAAATTTCACTTCATACCTGACATCCGGTTTCTCGCGATCGATTAGCCAAGCATGCCTCACAGCTGCACACCCTACGGCAAACTGGACATTTCATCTTGATTTCTTCTTGAGTCTCAAAGTATCTGTCCATTAAATGGTTGTTAGTTCCATAGCTCTAGGCTTCCCAGATTATGGTTTCATGCAAAAATGAGAGAGTAACGAAGATTAAAGAGCACAAGATGCTACTTTGCATCACTTTCCCACCATGTAAAACTCGGAAGAGAACTTTGTACTAATATGCTTGTCAAAACAAACGGTCAGGTAAAATAAAGAATGCAACTAAGCAAGTCAAAGAGTTGGCAGTTATAAGAGCTGCATAGCCGGCATTTCAAAATTGTATCTATGATGTTATGACCACTGAAAAAACAATAAAAAGGGTTCATTCCCACAGGGAATTTCCTTTCCCGCATGCTAGATCACCACAGGCAAAATCACCATTCCAGGTAGGACCCTACTCTTCTTAAATATGGGAATCATGGTAGGCCTAGAGGAAACCGAATGGAAAATTGGACTTCTTTTTATGCTGTGATCATGTAAAAACATAAAATTTGAGGCAGAACCTGCGCATAGGCAGGGATTGCAATTATATATTCCTAATACAATTAAATTAGATTAAAATAAAATTAACCAAAAAAAATACAATTAAATCAAAGGACAACAGAAGCTTCAGAAGTACACAGACTAGCATAAATGAATACTTTTTATGACTCCAGCTAAATAAGAAAACAGATTTATAGCATTCCAAAAGTACTTTCCCACTTGATCCAAAAAGGCTCCACTAATAAATCTCAATCCAGGCAATACATGTTACTACTCACTCGGATCAATAGAAACACAATCCAGAAAACCCCAAAATATTGAGACAAATAACTGCTATCTCTGATTATTAGCAAGCAAATGACTGCTACCTGAAATCAAAAAAATGTAGACCGCTATCCTTCTCTCTATCTTTTGGTGCATTTGGAGGGAGTGCTGTAGATGGATATTTGAAGGATCAAACACTTTCAAAACCTCTGGAGTATTTGATCATATTATAGATTAAACAACTCTTTCACCTTTTGTTATGCTTGATTTATTTTGCATATTTCTTATATACATTAACAGTTGGTATATATTTAGTTTATCCATCATAAAAGAATTCTTGATACAAATGCAATGGCAGAAGAGTATGGCCGATCCCTCCTATTACCAATAGGTCTAGAATGTAAAAATTGATATTAAAACAGTCAGTTGCCCTCACATAA
Source organism: Laguncularia racemosa (assembly GCA_037954665.1). NCBI lineage: Eukaryota > Viridiplantae > Streptophyta > Magnoliopsida > Myrtales > Combretaceae > Laguncularia > Laguncularia racemosa. Next base: position 4,829,384 of record JBBMOL010000011.1, read on the forward strand.
TGAGCTATCTATGTAACCAAAAGGACTTTACCATTTCAAGAGATACCTGAGATAGAGCCAAACAAAAGCAGTATCAAGTATTTAGAGCAATATCATTTCACATGAAAAAATTATGCAAAGCTGTGGTACATTAATAAAATTTTTAATGTTCATATCCCTGAAATGGCAAAAGAATCGCACCACTAATTGAATAAATAAAACAGCAAACAAGATAGTAAACAGAGAAGAAAACACATATTTACCAAATCACATAAATACACTTATGCAAAATCAAACCAACCGTTCTTTGGTGCACTCCATGCAAAAGTATTCCTTTTTACAACTTGAACACTTGATCAAGCTACTTGAATCACTGCTCTTACACCGATGACACCTCTTCCTCCCACCCCTCCTCAAACTCTCTGCACTCCTCTTATAAGGCAAAACCTTCAAACAAACAAAGAAACAAACTTATCAAAAACAAAATGTATGTATAACACGATCATTCCAATATCAACCTTAACCATTGCTAATCCAAAAATAACTGAAACAAATCACTACTCTCTGAAACTACAGCATGCGAAAAGTTAATGCATTCAACCAATGTATTTATAACATGATCATTCCAAATTCCAATACCGACCATTACTTATATATGACGATGAGCAAAATAATTTACCACTCTATAACTGCATTGTTCAAACCAATGCCACCAAAAAGTTCATGCATTCAACAAAATATGTGTAACATGATGATTCTAATACCCACCATAACAATTGTCAACTAGACTATGACCAAAACAGATCATGACTGTCTATAACTACATTGTTCCAACTGATGCCACATAAAAGTTTAACACACACAACAAACCAAACACCAATATAAAACAATGAAAAAATAATTGACATTTCACATGAATAACAACCTGCATTGCACCAACAGGGAGTGGTTCGATGTTTTTAGACCGAAACCGCCTCCTGGAACCAATCCTCGAATCATCGGCCCCAACTTTCACATCACACGACGAAGCAATCCCCTTCCCACAATTCTCATTTCCACTATCCCTTCCCCGCTGCCGAGGAGGAGACTGCGAAATCACCATAATGCCATTAGGCAACCGCCGCATCATATCACCACCACTATCATCCTCACCACCAGCACCACCACCACCTTCCCCGGCTTTCCGCCGCTTCTCTACCTCTCTCTTTACCACCATTCTCATCAATTCCTTCGCCAAATTCTTCCTCTTTACCTTCATTGACCTACTCTTCTTCGATTTATCAATCTTCGAAACCCTAATTTGAAGATTCCCAACCCCTAAACCCTTCTTTCCCTGTGATTTCTTAGTGTTCCTTTGCAATTTAAGCTCTTCGGGCACTTTCTCCTTGAACTGACGGTGTCTTCCTTGAAGATAGTGTATTTCACAGAGCTTCTTGCCCGCCATTACTTCACGACTGCACCGCCAAGACCTTCCGTCGGTGCGTTTGCACCGGAGGTGGTCCGGAAGTTCCACTTTCCCCTTCATTCTTTAGGGTTTATCGAAAGTTTTCCGGAAAGTTTGCTTTTATGGGGCAAAAAATTGGATTTTTATTTTCTGGAAAGGAAAATTAGGGTTTATGAGTGACAGAGACTATTCCGCTTTGTAGTGTGGTGAGTAAAAAGAAACCTTCGTTGATAGAGAGAGAGAGAAATAGAGTACTTATAACACAGGCTTTGATTTTGCTCTACAATGTAGGAATGGCAATTTTGGTAATTGAATAAAAATGTGGTGGGTAAATTGGTCTCAGAAATTTCAGAAATTTTGCAATTAGGCTTCGTGGAGATTGTGATTTTTGGATTACCCCAAAGAATCTGTACCCTTTCAGTCTCCTGCAGCCCGTTTTCCGGCAAAGTGTGTCTAATTCGAATATTTGATCATCTTCTCTTTTTGTTCTTTTCTTTTTTGGGTAGTTTGATGTTTATATTGATGAAGAGAGATAGCACACGATGCAGTTCCAAAAATAATTCCAAGTGATATAGATCTAAATTCATAAAGACATTTCAAATTATCCAATCAATCATAATTTCAAAATGATATAAAAGCATATCGTATTTAAATAAAAGTAAAATAACCACACACGATTGATGACAGATGGTGGCCAGATTGTTGGGAATGCTCGTTTGGCATACATATTCCGAGGCTAGATAGTTTCAGTTGTCAAATATTATAGTGATCATTGAAATTGGTTCCGCTAATGATATGGTGTTTTTTTTTTTTTTTTTTCACTTTCCTTTGACAACCTGCTAAAAAACAGGAAAGAATTTCTAGGAAGTGCAATTGTGCAGTAATTGCATTTTGGCTCAAGCCATAATGAGGGTTTTTTTTTTTTTTTTCAATTATATTATATAACGGAAATGTAAGAATTCGAACTTATTTCATTTTATAACAATCGAGTTGCAAGACCTTAACTAATGAGAGGGTTTGTTCTCCTATTCCTAGCCATGTTCAAGGATGGACACTAGGACAGCAAGTCTCCTGCTAAGGTCATTTTCTTTCTTAATTCAATTTTGTAAAGCAAACATGGTCATATAGATATACACCCCCACTGGAACAAGGTAAGATTCTATTTGAGAGGACACAGTCTTGCAGTTGCTTTTGCTCTTCCTTTCATGGATAAAAATTGAGAGTCAGATGGATTCTCGTAGGTCCAAAAAGCATTATTGGGAATAAAATGACAGCAGAAGATGCTAAACTTCTATGCATTTCATGATACCATTGTGTAATGAACTTGATCTGTGGTTTAATAAAGTATTTGGGGGTACATAAAACAAGTCACAACAGGAAAAAGATTTTTTTTTTTTTTTGGTGATTTCATATCTATGTTCGACTAGGTGGGATTTAGAATTTGATTTGAAGTGCACAATGAATTTACTAGAATGCTGGTCCCCATAATAAACTGCAACCTCTCCGAAGTACAACAACTAGCAATTATTTGAGAGTACGGAGCCTTTTTAGCTGCTTTTGCTTTTCCTTTGCCATACACGAATAGGGGTAGATATTATTTACCGTCCATTGGAAGGATTTAAGAGCCCAAAAGCTTGTGGAGTCCAAAATTAAAAAATGACTATCGAGAAAGCTGCCTTAATGTGCATTTCGTTGAATCACTGTAACTCAATTTCTAGACATGCAAAAAGCTGTTGAAAAACAGCTAGTTAACAAAATTCAGCTAAATGAATCGGTTAAGAACTATAATATCTTCCATTTAAAATATTTGGGATTCATCTCCTTAGAACGCATTATTTTAATATTTAAATTTATAAAATCTATATGAAAAATAAAAAAACAATCTAACCTTATGATTCGCTCGGTTCATTTTTTTTTTTTTTTGCTTACATTTAATATGTATTTGATCTAATCTATATACACTATGTGTAATTATTTATTTAATCTTTTTTATATATATATTTCAAGAAAAATACCTATATTCTAAGAAATAGATAAACCAAACCGGTCCTTAATAATAAAATGACTTGATGCAACTTGCAAGATGCACCAGGTGCTAAATCTAAGGAGAAAAGCCCTAGCACTTGCGGGTGTTCGAATGGCGCTTAGAAGGTGGTATACCTGACGAGCCCCCTACTAGATGGCCTCTGTTCATCAAGAAAAGCTACAGAAAAATGTCTATTAAATGAAATTAACAACAACCTATGATACCCATGACATGTATAGCTTAGTATTTAGCTCGTGAAACTTCGATTAGTTGTTAATCTTATGTGCAGGAGTTTGATGAAAGCATTTTTTGTGTTACAAATCTTGCCAGGTGATGAAATGGATGGATTTACTCTAAATTATACAACCATCTTTTTTCTATATATATAAAAAAAAAAAAGAAGTTTATCGAGGCTACGTAAATTTGCATGAAAACTCAAAAGGTTTGCGAATGACATAAATTTGATTATTCCTGTACGTTAAAAACTCTGTTCTCACTCACAGTCATATCATGCATACATTTGCTCAAACAAAGAACAGCATATATGGCATGCCCCTTCGATTGAAAGTTCATCTGATAATGGTGGAAGATGAGAAGGAAAACCATTTTTTCCTTTGAAAAAGATGATTAATTTTGGAAAACTTCCATAAATCTTGGCTAATATGCTCATAACATTTCTCTTTTTGAACATGGGTATATTGCCTGCTTTTTTTCTTTTTAAGTCGATTTTGATAATTCCACAAATTTAAGAGTTGAAAAGACTGATGCATTGCATTGCACTGTACCCTTCAATGCTGCATAAACTTTTCTCTTGAGAGCTTTTAGTCTAAATTACTAAAAGAAAATGGTGCAAGTATATCATCTTATGTTGTATATTAAAAATTTTTATATTTAAAATTAAATCATTTATCCCTCACAACTTATTTAAAAATAAAAATACTCATGTAGAGAACTAAGAAGCATTTTTTGAATATCTAAAATATTTAATTTTAAAGACAAATAGAAAAAATACATGTTAAAAAAACATAAAAGACCAAAAGAAATATAACCTGTACTTCTCTATAAGTGAGATGATTGATGTTACAAAAATAATTTTACCCTTATCCTTTCACATATATTCATTAAGTAAACAGTGACTATTACCTATGGTGGTCCCAGCTGCAAATCATTGCCATCATAAAGCACCGACAACTACTGGGTATCATAATTTTTATCAATACCAAAATATTTAACAATTTATTGGCAAAAATATATATACACTTAACAATTTTAAATGTTAGATTACAACTAACATGGAAAAAAATCCATAGAAAAAAGAATTTTGCGGAAAAAAAGGTACCCTTAATAAAATATTATAATAGGTGCAGGTATGGTCTAAAACTTTATGTTATAATAGATTTTTACTCTATGAAGCGTAATTGATAAGTTAGATTTTATGCATAATTTGGTTGATTACTTAATGACATAATGGCCCTCTAACAAGTAACTAATTTGGCTAAAAAATTACTAATATTTTTTTAAACAAATTTCCATATAGTAACTAAATATTAATTGGTAACTTTGATTAGTGACAAAATACAGTGATGTTTTAAAGACTATTCACATGAAAAGGGGAGTAGGAACACCAAAAAAGACGTTAATGGAAACAATTGAAATCGATATGAATTATATGATATATTAATGCAGCATAACACATAAAATTAAATTATATTTTTATCACAAACTGTTATTTTATGAATATTCAAAGTGTGATGTTCTAATACTAATTGATTTTATAAATTCTTAAGTATTTGACATTCAAATTCGATAATTATATAAAATTAGAGAATTTGAGAAGAAAATGAAGCGAAGATGGTTAAAAAAATTTGATAATACTCAATGAATCATTTGTTTAATACCTTAGGGTATACAAATAATAACAGGTACAAAATTGCCAAAAATAGAACATAAAAATTTTCTAAAAATAAAAACTTCTAAAAACCGTCAAAAAATAAAAATGTCTAAAACTTAAGGATAAGTAGTAAATTAAAAGACAAATATAACACCACAAACAAAACTTAAAATAGAAATATCTATAAAATATTATAAGTAATTTAAAAATTATCAAAAATTGCAAATTTGACTGTTTAAAAGATTAAACGAAGAAATTTGCTTTAAAAACAGCATAGTCCAGCACTAAAAATATTGATTTCTTCGAAATAAAATTCAGAAATCAAGAAATCATAACTAATACATTTTTATCCCATCTTTTTATATACATGTTTGTTAGTATCTCCACCTTATTATATATTTAAAAATCTAGATAAATGTATGATTTATGATAGAAATAATAAAATAAAATCTTTTAGCCAACTCCACCATATAGCTCGGCCATCAATGGAAGTATTCAATTTTTCGAGCTTTTTTTTTTTTTTTTGGTGTATTTTGATTGGTTTGACAAACTAAGAGTATTCGTTTATGTAGATTTGAACGTTTTCAAAAGGATAAAACAGCTTAAGAAGGGACATCTTAAAGAGAAAGTGAAGAAAACTGTCATTTTCAGGTGCTTCACCCTTTCTTGTCCTTCGTAAAATACTACTAGATCTAATGGAATTTCAATAAATCATCTTCAGTTGTCGTGTCGCATCGGTTCATCTATATCTTGTCCTTCTTAAAATGGAAACTTAGTAAAGGTCCAACCCACGCTTATAATAAGAGAAATAAATATTTGCTATTTTGAATTTTTTATCTTTAATATATTTAAATATTTAAATAAAAATTCAATATATATAAATAGAAGTTTGTTTTGGCATTATAAGTATCATGCTTAAAATAAATAATTTATGATAGCAATTTTTTATTTGAAAATTTGAAAAATCCATTTTTTTACTATGATTTCTTGTATTTCGTATGATAATTTTAAGTGGAACCTAAACCCATATCCAATTATTTTTCAATGACAGGATGCCCTCCATTCCAATGATGATTCCAAGAACATTCAAATGAAGTACCTGTCACAAAGCATGCATTTTTCAAATTTTTGTGTTCGAAGGACATGATTGGCGTATTCCATCAAGCTGGACTGGATGACCATACTTGTCTTCTTGTAATTTTATCTAGCTGGATGGCTTCACCCCCAAGTTCTCTTCTACCTTGCAAGCTAATTTGACTTCTTTTTGGAGTTAATTACGTAGGAAAGCGTGCAATGGGACCAGTCAATGCATAAATGGGTTACTCATGTTGCAATCAACTTTTTACATTGCCTATGTATAATTTACTTTGGACGGCATTACACGATTCAGCTATGTACAAGAACATATAATGGAATCGACAAATATGCGTACATCTTTTTCAGGATGTACCAACGAAGATGAGTTTCTAAAATCCATCATCTTTTTCGAAGAATGACTTTTCCTTCTGCATCTTCTAGCACTATCCGCAGAACTTCATTTGGAGGAACACGCCATATGCGCGGTTCTTTTGAATGATGCCCCATTTGAGCAAACCTATCTGCAGCTCTATTTCCTTCTCTGTAAACATGAGTCAGGACACAATTAAGTTCAGGAATTATCGAATTTATGTCACTCACATGCCTTTGAGTCTCTGCACATTTCACCCTCCTTTTCTGCATTATGATTTCAACTAACGCCTTGGCATCACCCTCAAGCCAAACATTGTCCCAGCCGTTTTCGAGTACTAATTCTAGTCCCCTCCGTAAGGCTGCTAACTCCGCGATCGTGCTGGTTGCTCGGCCTAGAGGCTCGGCATAACCGAGTAAAAATTCTGCATTATGATCCCTGAACACCCCTCCAATGCTGGCTTTTCCTGTCCTGCCTTTCAATGATCCATCGAAGTTCAACTTAGTCCAACCAATATCGGGTTTCTTCCATGCCACGGGAATAGGTTCTTTGTGGAAATTCCTACGTAACTGGAGTACCTGATTCTGTAATAGCCTTCGATATTGGCAACTTAACAAGAGCCTAGGTAGTCCTAAAATCATTTCTATCTAATCCTTTTCTCATACAACTTGAGTAGTCAAACGTTGTAATTGCATGGAAATCGCAAACAAATTCAAGGCAACAGTGGAGAAGAAGAATCTGTCTCTGGGCTTGCCATTTAAATAGCGTAGCTTGTAATTTTTTCGAGTTAAAATTCGAAATAAAGAAAGAAGGATGAAGGGTAAAAGAAATTACATTAGAATCAACACACCGTATGATATTTCTTCAAAGTCTTGAATGATCCAAAATGGTCACAAGCACTAGATTTTTGGAAGAGAATATCCTGGGGTATTTCTAGCAAAATACGAATTACTACTAGAAGAGGCCTTATATTGACGTAAGACTCTTTCTTCACGTAACATTCAGGTTGCCATAAGAGCGTTTAGAAAGCAAGGTAGATTCCATAAAATCCTACAAGAACAAGCAAGTTTGATTAAAACCTAGATAATAAATTTAGAAACTGCTCATGGTTTCTTTTTCCTCGTCGAGCATTTGGGAAAAACAAGGTTTTGTCTACGAAATATATTAGTGTACGAGATAACCACCTTTTGAAGAAATGGAGTGGAAGTTTTTTGCTTCAAGTTAACCGTTTTTAACTCTCTGCCCACCATCCGGATTCTCAGGAAGTTTATCCACAAATGATTTCTCCTATGAATAGTATTCTTTTATTTTCTTTTCATATCCGTCACCAGCAAAATAGAACTGGATAAAAGGGGATTCTCACGGCATTTTGAGAATCTCCCTTAGGTTTGACCCTTGAAAGTCAACCCTTTTGTCTTCTTCATTTTATTTTCCTAATTCTTTCATATTAAATTAAAGAGGAATATTTGTGATGTGGATGCTTCAAATAAAAGCGATAACTTTTAAAATTAACGTGAAAAAATAGTTAAGAAGAAGCAAAATATAAAGATGTTGTTTACGGTTAAATAAAAGAAAATATATCTCCTCTAATAATTTTGTAACATATTCATGTATCTTCGGTTACGGTTCTTAAAAGTTTTAGATTATATAATGCATAGATCAATAAGGTGTATTAGCTTAGCAATAAACCTCAATATTAACGTGGAAATACGGTTAAAAAGAAGTACAATATGAATATGTTGATGGTTATATAAAGGAAGCTATATCACATCCGATGTCAATTACATTTTTTTTTTCTAATTTAAATTTTAGATTATATGATGTGTAGATAAATAAAGTGTTTTAGTTCAGTAATTGCTGTTAGTCAATCTTCACTTGAGGGTGTAGCCAATAAAAGGCAAAGAAAAGTGAGCTTTGGGAGTCTCAAGATTTTTTGCAATATGACCACTTCAATGCTCAAATTAAAATTGAAAGAAAGCAGAAGTGATGTAACATTAAAGGAGTTTGAGAGGAAGAGAATGCCAATTTTGCATTTATAGGTGTGGTGGATGAACAGTTGCAAGGAGGTACTTTAGTCCCATGTCTTATGTTGTTGCTCCGAGAATCTAGGGTAGTGGAGGTGTGAATAGTTGTGGATCTCATCCGAATAACTATTCTTGTTTGTCTTCACTCCAAAGTGCCAACTTAGGTCTAGCCAATCCATGTGGAAATGAGTAAAACATACTAGGTAAAGGATAATTCAACATCACACGAGAACCTCTTGTCTCATGACAAGTAGTATCAGAGTCGAAGTTCTAACCATATCGAGCTACCTAAGTACTACCTAAGTGTAATTAACATGTAGGTAGGTCTTGTTGGAAAAAAGGGCATGTGTGGGTGAAGCTTAAGAGGAGGAATAGCGACTAGGTGGACACTATGGCAACTATGTCACAAGTCAGTTTTTGTAACAAAATTTACCCAAATCAACATAAAAGAAAAAGAAAAAAAGATACTTCAGTAGCTTGTCCTACCATTAGGCAACTCAACAAGAGTTGAGTTTAAAGGATGGAGAGAAGGGTGAGGGTAAGAGGAATGCTTATGGAAGCCTAGAGTCCAAGTAAAAAATGATCTTAGGTGGAGTTTAGCAATTGGTAGAAAGAGGTGGCAATTTGTTAGATGAAGGGCAGTGGCAAGAGAGTGGCCTCATAATGAGAATGCTACAAATTTAGGTAAAGGATAATATTATGATTTTTTTACTTCTATGCAAACATAGAGGGATCAACTCAAGCTTTTTTGTATTGTGAGTGGCATGAATAAGGCAGTTTGTTCTAAGGGTAAGAGTACTTTAAAGGTGGGTTTGGCCACTTGTAGGCAAACTGATCGAGAGCTCATGTCATTTTCATAATGATAGTCATAGTAGGTTAAAACCAATCGAGAAGGTTGGTACCCTCGAACATAAGAGGGATTGTGGCAAAGCTAATGAGAGCATTCTTAATAAGGGATGGGCTCAGAACGAACTTGGGTAAAAATGGGAAGAGAAAGCTAACTTACCATCAAAAAATAAGTAAAATGTATGGGGTAAAGGATGGTCAAGTATTGCATGGGAACTTTAGAGAAGAGAAAATCTTCCATTTCGTGATAAGTGGTATTAGAGTTGAAGTTTTAATTGCATCAAGCCACCTAAATGCTACCTAAGTATAATCAATGTGTAGGCAGTTCTTGTTGGATAAAAAGCCTCGTATGGGTGAAATTCAAGAGGAGAAGCAGTTACCAAGTGGAGGACAACATTATTAAAGAGGGATAGCTATGTCATGAGTTAATTTTGTAATAAGATGGTAGGTGCTTAATAAAATATATATATTAAGTGAGATTTAAAGTATTTTTTTCTCATTTTTGTTTTTTTAAAGAATTTGAATTTTAATGGAGTAATATTTTGATTTTAGGGTTTTGATTGATAATTGAATTAAAAAGGAAGAAAAAGAATCAAATTTTACTCAATTTGGAGCTAAATAGAATAAGTTATGAATTTTTTAATATAGATACGGGTAGTAGACATGACCATCTCAAGATTCTATTGAAAATTGAAGTTTGAAGAAATAAAATCCGAGAGTTATACGAAGGCAAGATACAATCACATCTATTGGTCGTGTATCTCTCAGAGACAATTATTTTGAACCATGACTTATACAAGACTTCTAGACACAATCGTGACTAGGTTATGTTAACAGCAAATTTCAACTTTTAAAAATTTTGTTTGACAATTTTGATATGACCATGTTAGACAATGTATAGCCTTAAAAATAGAGTTTTTGATGCCTACTATATAAAGGACAAGAGGGAACCAACTTCATAATTTTTAGAAGATTTTTTTTTTTAAATTATTCTAAGGTTCTTTTAAGAGAATAAAAGAATGTTTTCTTGTACTTCAAGAATTAAGGCTTTCTTTAATTTCTTTGATGATGCATGCTTTTACATCATTGAAGATTTATGTTTTCAACATGATTAGAACTTAATTTTCTTATTATCTAGACTTGTGGATCCTAAAATTATTATGTGATTGGGTTTATTACTATTTAATGAATTCTTAAATTTTTTTATTTAAGCATGTGTTCTTAATTTTTTTTTGATTAATATTTCTAGGTTATTATTCTAATTATTTAATATTATATATTATGATTGAAAAATCTTATATGTAATTAAATCTAATATGTTTGAAGGAAATTGATATAATCTTAGATATAAGTTACATAATTATTCAAGAATTGATTAATTTGTTTTTAAAGAATTTATTGCTCTTAATGCAATCTTTAAAATGAACTATTATGAAGAGATTCAAATAAGTATTTTTAATATTAGGATTAATAAGCTTGAGAAAGTTATTTAACTGATTTAGGAATTATCTCGGTTAATGAAATTAAAGAAGGATTTGAATGAATTTTATTGATATCACATAATGAATCCTAGGGGAAACAAAGTCTAAAAACTTTTTTTGCTATCTTGAAGTTAATTATAATATGTTTTGCTCTTCTTTCCTTCAATTTAATCTCAAGTGTAATAGTTAATAATTATTTATAGGTTTTAAATTAATTAATCTTTACAATTTACAGGATAGATAAGAGGTTGTAAGTTAGTATTAGTACTCTTAATTCCTGTAAGACAATATCTATATTCAATCCACTATATTATAAATTTTGATAAGTATACTTGTCTCACATCATAAGACCTACCTAAATCAATATATATATATATATATATATATAAAAGGTACTTAAGTGGGTCGCTTTACTATTAGGCAACTCAGCAAAAGGTAATCTCAAAGAACAAAGAGAAGGTGAGGTCAAGAGGGATGCTCGTGGAAGTTTGGAGTCTTGGTTGAAGATTATTACAAGTAGAGCTTAGCAACATGTGAAGGAGGATCGCAATATATCAGAGGAAAGGTAATGGAAAGAGAGTGACTTTATGGTGAGCATATTACAAAATTAGATGGAGGAGAATACCACAATTTGTGACTTTAGTGTAAACAAAGGGGGATCGATTCAGATTTATTAGTATTATGAATAGTATCGATAAGATAGTCTATTTTAAGAGTAAGGGTATTTTGAAGGTAAGTTTGGTCATCTGTGGGTAAGCTAGTTAGAAGTTGATGCTATTATTCTAATGATAACTATGTCAAGCTGAAATTACTTGAAAAAAGTTAGTTTTCTCAAATATAAGAGAGATTATGGCAAAGCCAATAAGGGCATTCTTGATGAGAGATGGATTTTGAATAGCCTTAGGTGAAAAAAAATGAAAAGACTAGCTTACCATCCATAAATAAGTAAAATGTATGAGGTAAAGGATGATTGAGTGCCATATGGGAAGTTTAGGATTGAGAGAACCTTTCATCTTGTGACATTTATTTATGGTTGGTAAAATATTGAAAGATTTATTCATTTGAAGGAAATTATATTTATATGTATATTCTCTCTTTTTAGTAATTAATTAAATATAAATTGACAACAAAATTTTATTAATTATTCTATGTTTTGCATTGATGATATTAATTTAAATTTTAGCAAAATCTCAGTAGGATTATAATAAGTTTATTATTGTAAGGTTTCTTATTCACTTTTAATGTTCATTAATTAAAACAAAATTTAACACCTTTCTTATTGTCATGTAGGGTGCCTACTTAGATGTAGACTTAGATATCTGATATGGCATTATTTTAATGATATCCCTATTTAATTTGGTTTATGATATGTGGAGTACTTTTTTCTTTTCCCCCAACATGCTTATTATGATGATGGTAATAAATGAAATGATAGGAGTAGTAATGAATAAGCAAAGTTTTGATTGGGCATATGATTTGATAAGTTAGAACAATATTTGTTAAATTGAAAAAAATGACTTATGAATAAATGTGACACTATCCCAATACATTTTAACAAATTTTAGATCCTATACTTATGTGTAATATAAATTATGAATTCCATGTTTGTGGATTGCAAGTGTAACATAGAGGAATATATTCATATAATAAATATTACAAAATGGTAAAATATGAGAAATGTGATGAATTTATTTCTTAAAGATTAAAATTGAACAAAATACAAGCCAACATAAAAACTTATATATATACTCCTGTAATTTTCTTATAATCAATAGCCAATGCAATATTTTGAAACATGAGTTCTGTGAAGAGGGTTTGACTTTGATATCACCATTCCTTGAGTGAGTGCTGTATAAAGATTTTCTAGCAGACTTCTAATGTGCATACAATTGAAACTCCATCCTTAAGATTTGGTTAACGATTTAAAACATTTTATTTGGGCTAAAAATTTAAATTTGTAAAATTTGTTTCAAAAGTGATATTCTTGAAGTATGAAGTAATGCAACCATGCACAAAAAGGAAAAGCTACACGTAAACTCTTATTCCATTATCTCAAACTTGCATTATTGGCTATAAAAGAGAAATCCTCAGATGCTATAATTGCGTTCAAAATGGGAAATTAAAAGACTATTATCCACAAGCGAATATGTAACCATTTCCATATTTATATCGAAAGTAAAGAAAATAGAAGACTTGTGATGGTTTATTGAGTTTCTGCTCAAAAGCTGCCATTGCCAATGATCCACAACCAATCCAAAGCAACACCTGAGGATACACCGCCCAATACGAACAACACGAGCAAATTACCTAAAGCATTTTGCTCAGGTCCCTGCATAAACCAGTAAGAAACAATGTTACAGGTGTGATTCACAAAAAACTATTACTGAAGAGGTTCTAGTTAGGTTTAAGCACAAGCATTACCATAGACACTCCTTAATTTTCTTTCAAGCTTCTAAAGAAGAACCAATAAATAAATAAATAAATAAATAAGAAAAAGCCTAAATTGCCAAAACCCTAAAAATTAGGAAAACAACTCCTAATATATATATATATATATATATAAGAAAAGAGAAGCAAAAAAAAAGTTGAAAATTGGAAAAAAACCAAAAAAACAAAAAGAAAATTAGCAAAAATACAAGAAGAAAGTGAAAATTTTGAAAAAATAAAAAATAAAAACAGCATTTTGGTGGTCCTTTTGTCTTATTTCATGGTGGTTGCGGGTTTTTAATGTTGAAAATAATTTTTAGAGTCAAAACATATGCATAAGATTTAACATAATTAGAGTTTTTTTTTTATTAAAAAGGACCATATATATATAAATATATTTGTTTTGGTCCGGTTTGCTTATTTGTAAAATCATAAAAAATAAATAATCTAAATTGATAAGTCTTTAAATAGACTTGAATTGCTCATTTTATTAAAAAATAAAGTCTAATACAGGCCGGACAACGGACCAACCCAAACATATAATCCTATCAAATTGAACTATTTTTAAGAATTGTTTTTTACACAGCATATAAAACAAAATCAATTTTTTGGGAAGCATTGGGTCTGGACCGATTTTCCGCCCAAAGATCGGCCCAGGGCTCCATTTGGTTTAAGTACATAATATGTTCCACAAGAGCATTTACTTTTATATTTTAATGCTGACCGTGGGCCCCAACGGGGTTGGCTGAGTCAGCAACCGGTCCCCTTCTTCCTCCCTCCACCATCACCACTCAGTACTCAACAGTTCGAGCAGCGCAGATGGAAAAGGAAATTACGCGATTTCAGTCGCCAAGTCGGACCCGAATATCGATTTGTTTTCTTACATCAAGTGCTCAAACAAGGCAAATAGAAAATCTAGAACACGATTAGCACAAGTAATCTGATAAAAAGCGATTAAAAATGGTGTAAAAAAAGGGAATGAAATCAGACGCATGATTGAACATACCAAAATTTGCAAGGCCCTATTTTGATGAATATTAGGGTTTCATAGGTCAAAAGGAACTCTTAATATATAATCAAGGGTTACCCTAGAGGAAAGCAGGAGAAGAAAACAGCATGAAATCCCTCGAAAACAAAAAGAAATGTCGACTTTCTCTCTCTAACTTCCATGGACGCGCAAACTTTCCTTCCCTAAAGAACTTGGCCACAGATTGACGAAGTTCGAAGGTTTTCTTGATTTCTGAAGATTACCCCACCCACATGAGCACCGTAAGAAACCCTTCAAATGACCAAAACACCCCAAGAATTGTTCTAAATCTCGAATCAAAGATCGTCCGCGGACTCCTAGGTGGTTTCGAACGAACTCCAGGCATGCTAATAGGGCTAGTGGCGGCCTTAATCTACTAGCATATTGATAAAATAGCATTTTATATCAATCGTTTGCTTGTTTGCACGTGTTTCAATATTAACTACATGTTTAATCCGAATTTTATATGACTTAGTTTATTATTATTAATAATTGATTAATGTTTTTTTGGGATGGCAGATGTGCTTGGATGCATGACCATGCTTGTTTGCCTGTCTTTAATTTTTATTTATTTATTATTATTTTGTGCTTAGTGGTTTTCTTTAATGAAAAATAATACACTCGTTGTTCTCTAGAAAAAGTAAAATTAGAGCTTTTCTAAAACAAGAATATTAACAGCCTATTTCACTAAATGAAATAAGATTGTAATGGAATAATTATTATTAGAAAATAGCTATTATGGTGAATTGATATGATTACTTAAAGAAATAAGAGTGAAATAATAAATGATTCAACGAATGAATCCTTAAATGATACGATGGAACTAATGACGACCACAGCGAGGGACAAGAGATCGACGACGGTGAGGTGAGGGACAACCGACAATGCATGAGGTTGAGGGCAAATCCATGATGGCGATGACGGAATCGAGCCACGATCAACTTCAGCAACGATGGGGGCAAGGGACGACGTTCGAATGCTTGATGATCGGGGTAAATCGATATAAAAAAAAAGTCAATAATTTTAAGTGATTATTTAGTTTTACATAAACATATTGTTGAAAATAATATTCAATTATATTTTTATTTATTAATATTTACATTTCTAGAAAAATGCTATTAAATGTCAAGTTAAATGAAAATTTTCTTTTAAATTTATTATACCTTTTGTTTTTACAATGATGCCATGGTCAAAGAGTAAGGAAAACGAAAGATGTTGAGTTACAAGCAGATATACAAAAAAAAAAAACTGATTATATATTATATTTAATAATTTCAATTTTGGAATATTTTTTTTAAAAAGACCAAAATTCATATTGTTTTTCTTAAAAATATATTTAACTTTCATTTTTGTTTAAATATAAGTGACTTCATTTATCTGTAGCGAATCTAATCTTTAAAATGTACGTTTTTATTAATAGTACCAAATTGCTATTATAAAGAATGGAAAAGGGAATAATGATTTGGAATTTTGTAAAATTGTAATTTCGCGAAATAAATAATGTAATAATTATTTCATCCATAATAGATCCGTAATGAAATAGATATTATGTTCAAATAAACGTGCCGTAAAAGGCATGAGTCTTTTAGAATCAAAATCTAACTCAATTAAAGTTTTATAAAGAAAAAGAAATTATAGTGATTTAATCTTGATTAGTGAATACATAGGCATTTTGAAAGTAGCTATAAAAATAAAAAAAAAACTTATTTTTTTAAAAAACCATAAAAATTAAAAAATGCAAATACAAAATAATATTGAGATGTGATGCACTTTTGTTAGTTAGTTTATTTAGATCATTTTTTCCTTTTCTTTTTTTTTTTCAAGATAACAAAATTCTACTTGCTTATTTTAGTTAATCTTATTTTAATTGTTTTATTTACTTTTTTGTCGGTGTGCATTATATGCATATTTATTAACTTGCTATTTTCAAAAGAGAATTTTTTTATTTTAAATGGAAAAGCAATTTTGAAATAATTTTTTTTATTTAATGGAAGTTTTTATACGAAAACTATGGTTTTAATAAATTATTCCTGAATCCATTTTCTCTTATTTTCCTTTTCTAAAACGACTTCTTTTAGAAAATTACAGACTAATGGCTAAAGTCTGATCCACCTATTCAACTCTAACTTTCCATTTTTTTTTTTAACTCTATTGGTGGCTGAGTTTAAAAGAAAATGTTTTTATGAAATGTTTCCTAAAAATTTTCAAGTTAAGTGGCTTCTCTGGCCGGACTTAATACAGCTAGAATTAAAGATTAAAAAAAAAAATGGAGCTCGGAAACGACTAACCTTATAACCTTTGGGGGCTACTGTCATGACGCAGACGGTAAGATGGCCATTAGTTAATCCTAAGAAGGCTACCAACATTATCATCCATCCTTGATCACCGTATTTTGCTGTGAAATAGAAGGCTGGAATGAGCAGGAACCGAGCAAGAATTGCACATATGAGGCCCTTTCTGGACTCCAACCTCACCATCTTTATAAGCGGGGTATATCTTCCAACGAGATCCAACACATTGTATGCTGCAATCAATACAAGTGCGTACCTGAAGAATAACAGTCCAAGTTAAAGCAGTTTACAAACATAAACATACAGAGGGAGGTTAAACTCTTTAAGCCTAAGGCGAAATTTTCAAACAATAGATTATATAGCTTGACTGATGAAGCTAGGATTGCTAATCTCGACAAGTAAGTCATCCGTTACGCTTCAGATTCTAGTGAATCAAACGATTGATACCAATCAAAGATATAAAAATCAATGGTGCAAAATCATAGAAAACAGCAAAGAGTGGGTGCATCATGTTTAAGAAGGCTCTTACGCTTTGAGCAAAAAATGTATTGTATTAAGACATCACCAACGTTAGCTGCCAAGACCGATGGTCTTTACAAAATGTTAGTATTTTGAAATTTAGTTTACATAAAAGGAAACGTATCTGCCTTACAATGCAGTACCTAATCACGTTTAATCATTTCAAGTTTTGAAGCGGTTTTTCCTTGCCCACTTAGTACTTACCAGTCTCCCAATTGGTGTTTTCCAGTATTTTCAAACAAGAAACCCGGCAAGATTGACAATGTTAGAATGTATATCAGATATAGATCAGCACAATAATCGATGTTTTGCCATAATAACTGCTTGCTGCTTAGACGCTCCACACCTTTAACCTGCCAAAAACGCCTTAAAATTTTAAAATCTTAGAGGTATGACCCTAATGTACTAACAGTTTACGTAAAGTGAGCAATCATACCGGTTCATGCCTTTGGATGCCAGCTGCTGCAAGATCGGCTGACACCGTTGTTGACCCTTCTGAGGCTGCCTTTGAGCGGTAATACTTTACTATAGGTATTTTGTGGAACACAAAGGCATACAAGAGAATGCAAAGGAACTCGAAAAATGTGGAGATTGCAAGGAACAACACTGGGAAAGCCAACAATGCCAGTTATCAGCATACTTTACAATTTTATAGAATGGTGAAAACTAAAACTTTAAGGCAATATATTCGTTAGATTTTACTTGGCTTAAACATGTTAAGATTAATTGACTTGAGATTGTTAAAATATGATCCTAGCTGGGATGGCACATCCATCTCGTGAGCACATGGCGTTCTTATGGGCATCTTATTACATTAAAGATATTAACACGATTATCTTCCACTGCAAGTTGTTTACCATGAGGGATACATAGCACGGAAAACAGATTACTATCCTACAAACCAGTAAAACACAATTCACTTACTTGTTCCTTTTCGAAGACCATCATTAGCTTTATCAAAGGCAGCTTTTGTAACTAGCCTCAAGCCGGAAGTAAGAGCCCCTGATGCAGCTAAACCAGCAAGATAGGACTGCATGGTACAAAAGAAACACTTATGCCACATGAACATAATAACTACGATTACCCATCGAAGTAATTCCATAAATACTTGACTTCTCACCTGCATAAATTCTGGACACATGAAGGACATATCACCAACCATACCACCCTGTACATGCGCATCTGCCACTCCATAACAGGCAACAAAAGCACATATGCCTATATAAGGTCCAATTCCTCCGTGCCCTTTTGTTGCTAAATCTATCTATAGAAATAGAGCACAAAAATGGGCCGATTGTCACATAATCTGTTCATAAACATCAAGGAAAGGTCAAACTAGAAAGATAAATGTTAAACATTTGTATACTCACAACAATGAGCATGAAGGTACTTAGGGTAAAAAGGATGTATCCAGCTATGTTCCGATATCTTGTGTCGACCTTGGATTCGTTGTATGCTAGAATTGCCATTGTTCCCATTGCAAACGGTTGGTAAACAAGGGTGAGAACTCTCGAAGGATGGTAGTCCTGCATGTGAAAGGAAAACATCATTAAAGCAATTCGTTTGAAGCAACAAAAATACTGCCAGATCTCTATTCATAAAGTCTAAAACTTATTGCCTCTGCATTTATATATTTGGCATGACCTCTTGGAAACAAAACAACTACCAAGAAGACAGATAAGTAGAGCACATAACGTGTCAGGAGCATAATCCTTCTTCACAATTGAAGTCCCACAAACTTATTGGCAAAAGCCATAACTCAACACCCTAAGATTTTCAAAAAACTTGCTCTTTGGAGAGCACAGTACATTGGAACCTGTGTCCAGGGAATAATATGGTTAGTCTCTATTGTAGAATCTGCCTAGGGGGCAAAGAGGCAATGGTTTACCTTGTGGCGGATGCTAGCAATTCTACTTATCTCTAACTCGTCAACTTCGCTGGTACAGAGCATATGATAGCACCCAAATTGTCAGGAAAAAACCTGATATAATATATAAGTAACCTCGTATGCATGACCACATCTCCATGATGGCATTAGTTGTCAATAGTTCAATCATGAAACTGAGATTTCAGAGAATCCTAAAAATGTCAGATCTTTTTCTTTCAAACAGTCAACTCAATACTATATTGCTACTGCATGGACACTGATGACTACAAGTTCAAGCCTCGCCATTCCTACAGATTGATTCAAAGGAGATCACTAGTCATAACTAGAAGGGATCTTTTGCTTTCACAAAATCTATCTTTCCAGCCATCACTTTCGAAAAATCAAACTAACTCAATTTGGAACAATTAGCGCATAATATACAGAGAATTCATCAAGAACAACTAGCAGATCTGAATTAAATAAACCGGTACCGGGAATATAGCATAATAGTAGTCTCCAATTGTTAGCATACTATTCCATGATACAAGAGACCCAAGTCCAAGAATCCAGCAAACCAGGACAGCTTTATACTTCCCCTGCACATGTCAAAATCCCATGAATCTTCATCACTACACAGTTTCATTATTAATACAATCTTATGGTATGATAACAGATGACAAAATACAACACCCACCTCAAGCCTCCCAGGTGCTGGAGCCACAGTATCATCCCCGGTAGTCATTCTTAACTCGGACAATCCCTCCAAGAAACAATTATCTGAAATATAAAAGAATTACTAAAAATATTAAGAATATGCAATTATGCATGTATTATTGAAAATAAATTCTCAGAAGATAAAAAATTTAGAGCAATACATTGTTTTCAACAAAAATATAAACAAGAAGGAATTTAAAACCCTCTGCTTAAAAAAGCAACCAATTACAACGTTGCAAATTACAATAGTTTAATCTAATTATAAACTGATAATGATAATATGAAGCAAAATGGTTGGAACTCCCGGATAGAATATTCAATGTTCAAATTAAAATTGAAAGAAAGCAGAAGTGACGTAACATTAAAGGAGTTTGAGAGGAAGAGAATGCCAATTTTGCATTTATAGGTGTGGTGGATGAACAGTTGGAAGGAGGTAGTTTAGTCCTATGTCTTATGTCGTGGCTCCTAGAATCTAGGGTAGTGGAGGTGTGAATAGTTGTGGATCTCATCTGACTAACTATTCTTGCTTGTCTTCACTCCAAAGTACTAACTTAGGTCTAGCCAAACCATTTGGAAAGAGTAAAACATACCAGGTAAAGGATAGTTCAAAGTTACACGAGAACCTCTTGTCTCATGATAAGTAGTATTAGAGTCGAAGTTTTAACCCTATCGAGCTACCTAAGTACTACCCTAGTGTAATTAACAAGTGGGTAGGTCTTGTTGGACAAAAGGGCACATGTGGGTGAAGCTTAAGAGGAAGAATAGCAACTAGGTGGACACTATGGCAACTATGTCACAAGTCAATTTTTGTAACAGAATTTACCCAAATCAACATAAAAGAAAAAGAAAAAAGATACTTCAGTAGCTTGTCTTACCTTTGGGCAACTCAGCAAGAGTTGAGTTTGAAGGATGGAGAGAAAGTTGAGGGCAAGAGGAATGCTTATGGAAGCCTAGAGTCCAAGTAAAAAATGATCTTGGGTGGAGTTTAGTAATGGGTTGTTAAGTTCTCTAATTGGTTCTAATTTAGTTTTGATGATAACAAAAGAGGTTTAACATATTTTGAATGTTTATGTTTAGTTAGAAAGTGTTTCAAAAGTATCGAAATATGTATATATTTTTCTTATTAATTTATCAGAAGCATTTTCAGAATCTTTGTGAAAAAGGATAAAAGACAGTTTTTTAATCAAAAGCATTTTTAGAATCTTTGTGAAAAAGGATAGCAGACAGTTTTTTTTTTTTCAGAAGCATTTTCAGAACCTTTGCGGAAAACGGATAGAAAACAGTTTTTTTATCAGAAGCTTTTTCAGAACCTTCATGTCTGTCATGAAATTTTTTTTTTCTATCACAAAGTTTTTTTAAGATTAGTAAAAAATGTTTTTAAAGGAATCAAGACTCAGCTTCATGTGTCAAGTATATTTGGGTAATATACTTGATGTGTTTCACTTAAGTTGGATTTTATATCATGGGGATGATTTTTTTTAAGGATCACGTTAGATTTTGATCACGTTAAAATTAGATCTTATCTTTAAAACAAGATTATGTCAAAACAGTTTTTATCTTTAAACAAGATTACTTCAATTCAGTTTTATCTAGAGGAGATCAAGGGAAAAACGTTTGATGCTTATCTATCGGAAGATTACCTCAAAGATCTAGGAGACTCCGAAGTATTAGAGATATTTTTGTTGAACAGATCTTTTTGAATTTCAAAATAGGAAACACAACCGTTATCATCTGAGAGTTTCTCAACAAGGAAGCTGATATATATCCAAAGGAAGAAGAAGAAGAAGAAAAAAAAGAGAACCACAAGTGAACACGTTTGAGTTTCAACACAATTAGCGTTTGTTGTTCGAGAAAAAAAGTCCTTACTTTTATTGAAAAGAAAAATTAATACTTTGTTGTTTCACTTCGTGTGTGAGGAATTGAAAGTAGTTTCATCACAATTGTTTAAGTGATTAGTTTAGTGAAGAAGCTAGAGAGACTCAGCAGTGAGACTTAGCCTTGAAGAGGCTTGTTTTGTATACTCTTTATTCTTTGATAGTGTAACACATTCGGTAAAAACAACCGGGACCTCGGTTTGAAGTTGGAAGAGAGGACTGACGCTCGAGGTGGAACCTCTATAAATCTCTAAGCACTTTCTCTTCTCTACTCTTTTAATTGTTGCATGTTATTGTTTGCATTCGTTATTGTTCACATTCTTTTATCAAGAGATTTTTGATAAAATTGTTAAATTTTGAAATTTTAAGTTATTAATCAATTCACCCCCCCTCTTGATTAATATATTTGGGACCAACAATTAGTATCAGAGCATGACTCATTTATTTTGAGTGATCTGAAAATGACGGAAAACAATGTTGCAATTGTTGATGATCGTAATCACTCAAGTTTAGAAATCCCTTTCTATGACTCGCTGTTACAATCCAATAGGCAAGTGCACCTATCGATTGTAATAGTATAGCACTATGTTCGGGTATCGTATCATCAGGGATCAGCAAGTACCAGTAATAACTCTAAACCTACTATCTAACCGCACAAAATTGAGATGTTTAGTTTTAAATTTAAAATACTTAACAATTCCTATAGCAATTTAAAATAACACAAAATCTTGATTACTAAATCCGATAACTAAAAACATACCCTACCCTTACTACTCCTTTAATTGTCATGTAACTTCACCCTTTCAATAAACTAGTTAACGGGCAATAGTTATCTCTAAACCGCGGAGTATCTAACACTAAACTAATGTTCTTTCCAGATTCATTAGCTCCTAATCCCAATCGCTTTGATAAGATCCCTCTTCTATCGAAAACCGATTAGAATTGCATTAATACTCTTGAACCCTCAATTAGATCAATTTATCTAAATTAATCTAATACGGAAAATTCGCGTTCTCTATCCCTAGATTACATACGAATTCCTTTATTCATGCATGATCTATTCAAACAAGAGATTTTCCAATCAACTTCTAAGAAATCAATGCAATTTCAATGCTGGCCATACATCAAATTAGCAACAATATATAAACAACATGAATAAATTCAGAGAATTCCACTATTCGCTAACTATGCAAGCAATCCCGCATTACATGACAACTAGAATTCGTAAGGTTCGGGTATGAAATAAACTAGCCACTCATGATTTCAAGATACAATTCAATAAAAAAAATGAAGAACCCGTGTGCATAAACACTTCACAAGATAGGATGAATCCGTTGAAGTTGCTTTTCCTTCCTTAAGCTTTTTCCCCTTCTTCCTCTCTTCTTGGTTCCCTCTCCTCTTTCCTCTGTCCCGCACTCTGTCTCCTTTCTCGGTTCTCCCTGTTTTCTTTTCTCCTCCCCTTTTTGTCTCTTCTTTTCCCTCTTTTAATTCGTGTCCTACTTCTGCTTCAGGTGTCTTTTCCTCTTCTGCACTCCGCCCCTTGACGTTCCCCCTTCTTCCTGTCAAAGGATACCAAAATCTTGGAAGAAGCTTGTAAAAACGCGGAGTTGCATCAACTACACGGCTATAATACACGACTGTGTATCTTTATGTGGACAATTCTAACTCAACACACGGTTGACATACACGGCCGTGTATCATGGCCGTGTATCTTTCTGTGGATAATTCCAACTCAACACACGGTTGACATACATGGCCGTGTATCTTTCTGTGAATGTATTAAATACAATACATGGCCGTGCCCCTGTGATACACGCCCATGTATCTCTCCTGCTACACTTTTGGACACTTTTCTTCATGTAATCCGCTCCGACTCTTGCACATGTTGATCATTCTTCCTTGATAGGTCCTTTAGTTTCCTGAAACTCAAATAACTCTTCTTTAAGTACCAAAGTCTTTTAAAACATAATCAACTTACTTCAAAAACAACTCAAATCCATACAAATTATAAGTGTTAATTTATTCTTATCAAACTTCCCCACACTTGAGTTTTTGCTTGTCCTCAAGCAAATTGATTCAAATAGAATTACAAAAACAACCTCTCTTTCATGCATAGTTATTTTAGGAAGATTTCTGCATCATTGATCCTTTGTATACTCAATCTTATGAACTTTTCATTCAATCTCATCATTAACTATATACAAAATACCAATACTGGAATTTCAAAATTAATCTGAGTAAATCAAACTATTACCTTCACTGTTTAAACAACAATTCCTCAAGTTAGGATAAATCACAAAATTATATTAGCAAAAATAGAGTAAACAGTTCTTTCCACAACCGAAACAAACAATACAATAGAGAGTAAAGGCATATCATATCCACTGTTCTCCTTGATTTCCCTTCTCTTTTATCATTCTTTTACTTTAATTTAGTTGACTGACCCATGTAACAAACTTTCTATCGATAATCCCGAGCTCATCACTCAAGTTAACAGACGTTATTCCCTCAGCATAGAAGGCGTCCCTCGGATTTACTTATTCGAGTCAAATCAACTTTTTTTTTTTTTTTTTTCGGATTGTCCCTTTAACTGAAACGGTTTCCTCGGTCAGTAAGTCCCAGGCCAGACGACCTTAGGCTACTAGGTTTTAAAATACCCCTTCGAACCTTTACCATCTCAATCAAAATATTATTAATTATCAAGTTCAGTTTTCTCGGACTTTTCTCACGACCCATGTAACGAGCTTTCGGCCATTGATCCTAAGTTCTTCACCCAAGTCAATAGGTGTTATTCCCTCGGAAGGGCACCCCTCAGGCTTAATTACTCGAGTCAATGAGGCCCACTTCTGAACCTTCTTGTTTTTTTTTTTTTTTTTTTTTTCCAGAGATTACCAAGCTATATATACTCCTTTACTCAAAATTGAATAGCTTAACCAGTAAAAGAAAGAAAAGTTTACTCAACTCTACTAACAACCTTGAATCAATCCTAACTTTAAAATAAGCCTACTTCACTCAGATTTCATCTTTTAATTCCAACAATGTATTCATAACACAAAATAAAAGAATAAAAGTTGGGATCTCAGCCTTCCTTCATAACTCATCAAGTATAACTTATCAAATCTATCTCAAGTAGGGAAATTTTATAACATTAAGTTCATAACACTTATACTTCATGAATTCATTCTCCTCCATCCTATCCCATTGTCCCAATGTTTTATATTGAACTACACAAAAAAATAGAAATAAAAGAGAAAAAGAAACAAGACTCCCCTAGATCGGTATTAGAATCGCGCATTCGGCATCCCCCTTTGTAGAAGAACTCAAATCAATATCGTTCACGCGCACAAGACCATGAGTTCTTGAAGAACTCCAAATATTTATTCTCCCCAATCTTGTCATTCCACTAAGGTTTTGTACTTCATCAATTGAATAGAATCTCTGAAATGAAAAACCAAAGAAAAGAAAAGAAACAAACAAACAAAAAGAAAATAATAAAATAAAATAAAGGCATAAGGAAAGAACAATAATAGCATCCAACCCTGTTTTAATGAAAAATCTTAACAAAAAGAAAACATAAAATCCTACAGAAGGAATTCAAAAAGTTAATATCCAACAATTGTTCTTTAATCTTCATCCTCACTGTCTGAGTCATCTTGATGACCGCCTTCTTCATGTCGAGAGGAAGAACCTCGAACTTGATGTGCATCGACCTGGACGTCTTCATCGCTCGAACAATTGCAAGATGTAAAATCTATGTCCAACTTTTCCCCTAACTTAGTAAAACAATTTTTAATAAAACTTTTCAATCTGCTTTGTTTTTTTGAAATTTTGTCTTGTTGCTCCTTCAATCCTTGAATTTGGGTTTTTAACTCCCCTATATTTTTCTGGACTTCATCTTCTTGAGTCCTTTCCCTTGGGGCAGCTCTTTCTTCTTCACCTTCCCCGGCCTCAGACTCTTGGTTAGGGTCATACCTGTCAATTTCATCCATATCATCATCTAAGTCTTCCTCATTTTGTTGAGGTTGATGACCCCACCCAATAATGGGTGCAGCTGTTAGCTGAATAGTCATTCCAATACAATTGCCAGGTTCACGTACAGGGAATAGCTCTAAATTTTTCAAAATTGGGGTAATCCAGGCACCCACAAAGATTCCCCTATTCCCTGCTTCTACTTGTCGGAGTAAACAAAATGCAGCAAACACCCCGACATTGATAGGAGTCCCCGTATTCATACTCCATAGCTGAAGCACATCCCAGGCATTAACCACTCCTTTTGATTCAATACGGCCTGTAGTGGAACGAGCAAAGATGTAATGAAGCACCCGAAAAGCTAGCCGACTAAAGGTGGAACCTTTTGTCGAAGAAGAAGTGTAAATGCCCGTTCCCAATTGGGGCCAATAATTTCCTGCACGAAATCTGTGGGGAAATCCCAAGGGTAGTTGACGGAAGGCGGAAGAGCGGAGATATGTCGATTCATAGATATCCATAGCTTCAATAAAGTCTATCATTGAATATCTCCTATATTGACCCATTGCAAGGAAATCAACCTCATTATCTATCCCAGCACTCATGGGTTCTTTGATGGTGAAGGTAGCAGTGAAAGTGAGTGTCAGATCCGAATAGATTTTTTCTTTGATTGAAAACAATCTCACCCAAGCAGGGTCATGCAGAAGACCCTCAACCTCTTGGCGAATGCCAAACCGCTCCATAACATCCCAATCAAGAGCTACATTTGGCCTAATGATTTTTGTGCTCTTGTGGTTATGATAGATCGACCGATGCTCAGCCCTTATGTTAACAGGATAGCGGTTTGGCCCCCTACTACTACTGGCCTCGTCATCATGGCGCCTCTTCTGAGCAACAGTCTTTTTCCGAGGCAACTGGAGATATAGAAAGAAAAACAAAACCAGATTATACCTTCTTGAGGTGATAAGTAAGATCATAGCTAACAATTTGTACATAAAACACTCTCCTTTGTATTACAGATAATATGAAAGTTAAAGTTACAATACAAGGAAAAAAAAATCACAAATTAGACTTAATTGGAAATACACGCCCAGAATACACGGCCGTGTATTCGGATCACACATTCTCACCTCAATTCAAAAATACACACCTTGCAACTACGGCCGTGTAAAATCAATCATGTAACAATCTCCCCACAGAAATCCCTTCCTTACACAATTTTTCATGTGAATGACACTTAAAAATCGACACAATTTACTCAAAAGGTAAAAACCCTAGGTTTGTGTCTAAAACAAAAAAAAAAATTCATCATGAATTCCACACAAAAGTATGACAGATTCGAAGTAAGGAAGATAAGTCATCAACAATGTATAAATCACACGAAAGCCCCTTGATTAGAACACATAGAGAGTGTTCTTTAGTTCAACATTGCAAGGAAAAATAAAAGAAAATTGAGAAGAGAAAGTAGAGATCCATACCTTTGTAAATCTGGAGGAATGAGTGCAAAAATCACTAGAAGAATTAGTGGAAGTGAAGAGAGATGATTATGATCAATAAGGAGTGAGAGAGAGAAAAAAAAATTATGAAGAGATGAAAAGATATGCTTGCTCAAATCAATTTAACCCCAAATGGCCGTGTGTTTTATGAACTACACGACCGCATACACGGCCACGTTACATGCTTGTGCCTTAAGCTGTGTCTCCCAAGCGTGTATCTCTCTGTAATTTTTTTAACTCCATACACGGTCACATACACGAGCGTGTAAAAATTTCCAGTATACACGCCCTATGGTACACGGCTGTGTATGTAGGCCGTGTAACCTTTTGTGCATGAAATCTGCAATTACACGCCCTATGTAAAATAAGAATATATGGCCGTGTATCTCCATTAAAACACAATACTCACCTCCATTGAGTGTTCTAGCCCTTTCCAGACATTCAATCAATAAAGAAAAAAAAAAACAAAAATTTATCTAAAAACTACATGGGTTGCCTCCCATCAAGCGCTTTTGGTTAACGTCGTTTGCTCGACGAAATGAGATTGCATCTGATTAAATCACAAGAGGATGGAGTCTAAACTCCTCTTGGCCCTCTTTTTCCCCATGAGTCCCAAAATATAACTTCAAACGTTGCCCATTTACTTTGAAAGTGTGTCCACTCGGGTGCTCCAATTCTACCGCTCCATGAGGAAAGACTTTTATCACCTTAAACGGCCCGGACCACTTTGATCTCAACTTAGCTGGGAAAAGCTTCAATCGAGAATTGAATAAGAGAACATGATCTCCCTCACGGAATTGTTTCGGATGATGAATCCGAATGTCATGATACCTCTTCATCCTCTCCTTATAAACTCGCATGTTATCATAGGCCATTGCACAAGCTTTCCCAAACACTAGTCGGTATGGGGTGGTACCTAAAGGAGTTTTGAAAGCTGTCCTATAGGCCCACAACGCATCGTCCAATTTTTCCGACCAATCCCTTCGGTGATGCTCCACTGTTTTCTCTAGAATCCTTTTTAGCTCACGGTTAGAAACTTCCACTTGACCACTTGTCTGTGGGTGATAAGGGGTTGCTAATCTATGGGTGACCCCATATCGTTTCAGCACCTTCTCCAATTGCACATTACAGAAATGTGTTCCCCTATCACTTATTAAAGCCTGTGGTGTTCCAAACCTAGAGAAAAGTTTCTTTAAAAATTTTACCACTACTCTGGCATCATTGGTGGGCAAAGATTGGGCTTCTACCCATTTACACACATAATCTACCGCCACCAATATGTACTTATTCCCGAAGGAATTGGGAAATGGTCCCATAAAATCTATCCCCCATACGTCGAACACCTCACACTCCAGGATGAAATTTTGGGGCATCTCATCGCGCTTTGACATATTTCCAACTTGTTGGCACCTGTCACATGTTTTTACAAAGTTGAAAGAATCCTTGAATAAGGTTGGCCAATAAAATCCCGATTCCAACACTTTGTGAGCTGTTCGATTCACACTATAGTGACCCCCTGTTGGTCCGGTGTGACAGTGTCTCAGAATTTCTTGCCCCTCTTGCTCAGATACACATCTCCTAATTACCTGATCAGCACATAAACGAAACAAGAAGGGTTCCTCCCAATAATAGTGCTTCAACTCAGCAAAGAACCGCTTCTTTTGCTGATAAGTTTTGTCACTCGGGAGTATTCTGCAAACAAGGTAATTTGCAAAATCAGCAAACCAAGGTTTAGAATTAATACTTACCTTGTTAATCTGATACAATCTTTCCTCCGGAAAAGCATCATCAATCTCTTCTTCTTTCAATTCCTCCAAATATGGGTTCTCCAAACGAGAGAGATGATCAGCGGCTAAGTTTTCAGCTCCCCTCTTGTCCCTAATCTCCAGATCGAACTCTTGTAGAAGCAATATCCACCGGATGAGGCACGGTTTTGCATCTGTCTTGGACAAAAGGTACTTGAGAGCTGAATGGTCAGTGTAAACAATTACCTTAGACAAAATCAAATATGACCGAAACTTATCAAACGCAAAAATCACAGCTAAAAGTTCCTTCTCAGTCGTGGTGTAGTTCTCCTGAGCACCTATGAGGGTCTTACTGGCATAATAGATCGGTTGGAAGTGCTTATCCCTCCTTTGTCTTAAGACTGCTCCCACAGCAAAATCACTTGCGTCACACATCAATTTGAAAGGAAGACCCCAATCAGGAGCCACCATAATAGGTGCTTGGGTCAACCTTTCCTTAAGCGTGTTGAACGCCTCAAGACATTCACTGGTAAAATCATAGGGCATGTCCTTCTCTAATAGCTGTGTCAATGGTCGGGCTATTTTAGAGAAATCCTTAATGAACCTCCTATAAAATCCGGCATGCCCGAGAAAGCTCCGGATGGCTCTTACTGAAGAAGGTGGTGGAAGTTTTGCAATTGTGTCCACTTTTGCGTTATCCACTTCGATTCCTTTATGGGAAATTTTGTGCCCCAGAACTATGCCCTCCTTTACCATGAAATGGCATTTCTCCCAGTTCAACACAAGATTCGTCTCCTCACATCGAATCAAAACCCTTTTCAAATTGTTTAGACAAGCATTAAAAGAATCACCAAAGACGGAGAAATCGTCCATAAAGACCTCCACGATCCCTTCCACTAAGTCCTAAAAAATGGCCATCATACACCGCTGAAACGTAGCCGGTGCATTGCATAATCCGAAGGGCATGCGCTTATAAGCGAAAGTACCATATGGACATGTGAAAGTGGTCTTTTCCTGATCCTCTGGAGCGATTTGGATTTGGAAATATCCCGACATTCCATCTAAAAAACAGTAATATAGGTGTCCTGCCAATCGCTCTAGCATCTGATCCACAAAAGGGAGAGGGAAATGATCTTTGCAAGTTGCATCATTCATTCTTCTATAATCTATGCACACTCACCAACCAGTTACCGTCCTCATAGGTATGAGTTCGTTTTTATCATTGGGGATCACAGTCATTCCCCCTTTCTTTGGTACAATTTGCACAGGACTGACCCAGGGACTATTGGAAATGGGATAGATCAACCCCGCATCTAAAAGCTTAATCACCTCCTTCTTTACAACCTCCTTCATGTTGGGGTTCAACCTCCTCTAAGGTTGTACCACCGGTTTAAAATCATCTTCCAGCAAGATTTTATGGGTATAAAATGAGGGACTAATACCTTGAATATCCGATATCTTCCAAGTAAGAGCTCGCTTATGCTCCCTCAAGACCCCTAGTAAATCGTCCCTTTGCTCCCTCGTCAAACTAGAAGAAATGATGACGGGAAGTTTAGAGTTAGCTTCCAGAAAAGCATACTCTAGGTACTCAGGAAGTTGCTTCAACTCAAGTTCAGGAGGCTCTTCAACAGACAGTTTTAACCTCCCTTCTTCATTGGTCCCTATTTTTTCAAATCCTTTGCGATAAACTACTTCCTCACAGGCTTGCAGCTGAGCTTTCACAGTTTGTATTTCTACATTCTCGCTCACTTCATCATCATTCATAGTTAAATTGAATTCCAACGGATCTCCACACAACAGTTCTTGCATCACGCTTATTACTGATCTGTCAATGCAATCAACAACATAGCAAGTATCATCAGCATTCAATGATTGTTTCAGTGCTGCTGGAATTTTCACCACCAACTCATCTGCTCCCACTCTCAAAACCAGCTTTCCATCTGCTACGTCAATCACAGCTCTTGCAGTAGCCAGGAAAGGTCTTCCTAAAATCAGCGGGACTTCTACATCCGTATTCATATCCAGAATGACAAAATCAACGAGAAAAATGAAAATTTCTACCTTTACTAGGACATCCTCAATGATCCCTCTAGGGAATTTGACCTAGCGATCTGCAAGCTGCAGACTCATCCTGGTGGGCTTCGGCTCTCCCAAGTTTAATTGCTTAAACAAGGAATAGGGCATCAAGTTTATGCTTGCCCCAAGGTCTGCTAAAGCTCTCTCCATAGGAAATTCACCTATTAAGCATGGAATAGTGAAACTACCTGGATCCTTGAGTTTTTGCGGTAACTTGTTTTGTAAAATAGTCGAACACTCCGCTCCTATAACTGCGGTAGGAATTTCTTCCAGTCGCCTCTTGTTTGATAGTAGATCCTTCAGGAACTTAGCATATCTAGGCATTTGTGAAAGAGCTTCTACAAACGATATGTTAATATGTAATTGCTTAAACAAATCCAAAAATTTACTGAAGTGCTCTTTGTCTTGATCCTTTTTCAGCCGTCCCGGATATGGAATTGGAGGTTTGTATGGTTGAACTATTGATGCCTTAGTCTTCCCTTTTGCTGACTCCTTTTCCTTTACCTCCTCAGTAGCATCTTCCTTCTCACTACCCCCATCATGTGGCTCTTCAACTCCCTTTCTTTGTGCAACCACTGGTGCCCCAATGATGTCAGATTGCAGTTCTTTTCCACTCCTTAGGGTCATTGCCTTTACGTGCTCCCTAGGATTAGGTTCAGTGTTTCCAGGCAAAGACCTTTGAGGTCTTTCTGAGAGCATCTTAGCAATCTGACCCACCTGATTTTCCAAATTGTGTATAGAAGCCTCATGATTTCTTAGAGTAGCATCTGTTGATTGCTGACGCTGCTCTGAGACCTGAATAAATTTAGCAATCATATCCTCTATATTGGACTTCTTTTCTGTAACAGGTGGTGGTGGAGGTCTTTGGAATCCAGGCACGGGCACATTACCCCCAGGCAATTGTGGATTACTCCATGAAAAATTTGGGTGGTTGCGCCAGCCTGGATTATATGTGTTGCTGTAGGGATTGTTTTGGGGTCGTGTGGAATTTCCAACATAGTCAACTTGCTCATTGGTATCTTGGATTATGGAATTGGCAGCTAAATCGACTGACTGGTATTGGGATGGCTGAGACAATGCTATCCCTTCAACCTTCATAGCAAGGGCATCCACTTTTGCAGCAATAGTGGTCATCATATCAACCTCATAAACCCCTGCTACCCTTTGCTTCAACCTGCCGTTACTCCACTGATGATTGTTTTTGGCCATATTTTCAAATAGCTCCAGAGACTCTTCAGGAGTCTTCACATTAAGTGTACCACCAGCAGCGGCATCGATGGTTTGTCGCGTCGGATAATCGAGCCCGTTATAAAAAGTTGAAACTTGCAGCCAGTTAGGCATTTGGTGGTGTGGGCACCGCCTAAGTAATTCCTTGAACCTTATCCAGGCTTCATGAAGGGGCTCGTTATCTAATTGAATGAATGATGTGATATTGTTCCTCAATTTGGCAGTCTTGGATGGTGGAAAGTAAAAGTCTAGAAAAGACTCTGCCAGTTGAGCCCATGTAGTAATGGATTCCCGGTTTAATGAACTTATCCACTGCCTTGCTTTTCCCCTCAAGGTGAAGGGAAACAACCGCAACTTCAACGCCTCTTCAGTCACCCCGTTCTATTTCACTGTAGCGCAGATGTCCAGAAACATTTGAATGTGAGCGTGAGGATCTTCATCAGGTAAGCCGTCAAATTGACACTGATTATGTATCAAATTCATTGTAGAGGCTTTAACTTCGAAGTTATTAGCCTCTATTGCAGGTCTTACGATACATGAACCGGTGCTATCTAAAGTTGGCCTGGAATAATCAACCATAGTCCGACGTTGGTCTGCCATTGTTTCAATGTTGACTCTTCTGCTGTTCACAGGTTGCTCTTCCTTAGCAACTGAACTTTCACCTTCACTCGATGATAATTCTCCCTCACTCACTCGTTGCTCTTCAATGCTCCTAGGTTTCCTTCTGAATATCCGATCTATTTTTGGGTCAAAATCAAGAAGTTTTGATGATGAACTCCTTGTCATATACTACCAAGAATAAATGGTTAAATTAGTAAGCGTTGAGCTTTCTTAATATCGCCGATCCCCGGCAACGGCGCCAAAAACTTGTTGATGATCGTAATCACTCAAGTTTAGAAATCCCTTTCTATGACTCTCTGTTACGATCTAATAGGCAAGTGCACCTATCGATTGTAATAGTATAGCACTATGTTCGGGTATCGTATCCTCAGGGATCAGCAAGTACCAGTAATAACTCTAAACCTACTATCTAACCGCACAAAATTGAGATGTTTAGTTTTAAATTTAAAATACTTAACAATTCCTATAGCAATTTAAGATAACACAAAAACTTGATTACTAAATCCGATAACTAAAAACATACCCTACCCTTACTACTCCTCTAATTGTCATGTAACTTCACCCTTTCAATAAACTAGTTAACGGGCAATAGTTATCTCTAAACTGCGGAGTATCTAACATTAAACTAATGTTCTTTCCAGATTCATTAGCTCCTAATCCCAATCGCTTTGATAAGATCCCTCTTCTATCAAAAACCGATTAGAATTGCATTAACACTCTTGAACCCTCAATTAGATCAATTTATCTAAATTAATCTAATACGGAATATTCGCGTTCTCTATCCTTAGATTACATACGAATTCCTTTATTCATGCATGATCTATTCAAACAAGAGATTTTCCAATCAACTTCTCAGAAATCAATGCAATTTCAATGCTGGCCATACATCAAATTAGCAACAATATATAAACAACATGAATAAATTCAGAGAATTCCACTATTCGCTAACTATGCAAGCAATCCCGCATTACATGACAACTAGAATTCGTAAGGTTCGGGTATGAAATAAACTAGCCACTCATGATTTCAAGATACAATTCAATAAAAAAAATGAAGAACCCGTGTGCATAAACACTTCACAAGATAGGATGAATCCGTTGAAGTTGCTTTTCCTTCCTTAAGCTTTTTCCCCTTCTTCCTCTCTTCTTGGTTCCCTCTCCTGTTTCCTCTGTCCCGCACTCTGTCTCCTTTCTCGGTTCTCCCTGTTTTCTTTTCTCCTCCCCTTTTTGTCTCTTCTTTTCCCTCTTTTAATTCGTGTCCTACTTCTGCTTCAAGTGTCTTTTCCTCTTCTGCACTCCGCCCCTTGACGTTCCCCCTTCTTTCTGTCCAAGGATACCAAAATCTTGAAAGAAGCTTGTAAAAACGCGGAGTTACATCACCTACACGGCTGTAATACACGGCCGTGTATCATGGCCATGTATCTTTCTGTGGACAATTCTAACTCAACACACGGTTGACATACACGGCCGTGTATCATGGCCGTGTATCTTTCTGTGGATAATTCCAACTTAAAACATGGTTGACATATACGGCCGTGTAGAATGGCCGTGTATCTTTTTGTGAATGTATTAAATACAATACATGACCGTGCCCCTGTGATACACGCCCATATATCTCTCCTACTGCACTTTTAGACACTTTTCTTCATGTAATCTGCTCCGACTCTTGCACATATTGATCATTCTTCCTTGATAGGTCCTTTAGTTTCCTGAAACTCAAATAACTCTTCTTTAAGTACCAAAGTCTTTTAAAACATAATCAACTTACTTCAAAAACAACTCAAATCCATACAAAATATAAGTGTTAATTTATTCTTATCAGCAATCAATCGAGCACCTTACTTTGATGGCTCAAACTTCTCATATTGGAAGATGCGCATGGAAACCTATATTAAAGCTAATGATTATGATTCATGGCAGGTCATTTCAATGGGAGACAATGTGATCACATTGAATGGAAATTCAACTTTGACAAATTCGGAGAAGAAGATCATAGAGAAGAACAATAAAGCAAAAAAATCTGTTACTAACTACCATTGCTCCATTAGAATTCTACTTATTATGATCTTGTGCAAATGCAAAGGAAATCTAGGATATTTTATTCGAGACATATGAAGGAACCAATACCATCAAAGAAACAAAGATAAATGCTTTAATTCAACAGTATGAATTATTTAAGTTTAAATCTAATGAAACTGTGAAAGATGTTTTTAACAGATTTACAACAATTACAAATGAGCTTGCATCACTTGGAAAAAAACTTCCAAATCCTGATCTTGTAAGGAAACTATTGAGGATATTACCACCATCTTGGGATGCAAAGAAAATAGCCATAGAAGAAGCTCAAGATCTCAACAATCTAACTATCAGTCAACTAAAGAGAAAAGCTCATGGCATATGAATCTCACATAAAAACCATGTAAGGAGCAGAAAGCAGCACCAAAGGAATTACATTTAAAGTTAAGGAAATAATGCAAAATGAAACAGAAATAGAAGACAACAATGATCAGAAAGAAGAAGATATTAATCTTCTAACATGGAGACTTAATAGGCTGTTCAAGAAACAAAGAGGTAAGAAATTTAGTACATTTAAAAAGAGTATTGAATACAAGAATAATGATGCAGGAAAAGTCTACAAGGAGAAAGAAAAGAAGAAAGAAAAAAGGGAAATTCAATGCTATAAATGCAAAAAGCCAGGACATATCAAATATGAATGCCCAACACTGAAAAAAAAAAATAGAGAATTACAAGAAGAAATGTCGTGCAATGCTAGCTACATGGGATAACTTAGAGGACACAGACTCAAGTTTAGAAGAATCGGAAGAAGAGGATGAAGCAAATCTCTGTTTAATGGCCAATTCCGAGGTATACTTTGAATCTGATGATGATGATGATGTGAATGATACTGACATGTTAATAGAAGTAAGTAAATTACTAAAGACATTAAAAGGGACTGTTACAAAATTGGCTAAATATGAAAAT
This sequence comes from Laguncularia racemosa, assembly GCA_037954665.1. Lineage (NCBI taxonomy): Eukaryota > Viridiplantae > Streptophyta > Magnoliopsida > Myrtales > Combretaceae > Laguncularia > Laguncularia racemosa. The sequence goes on from JBBMOL010000011.1 coordinate 4,865,353, forward strand.
GAAATAAAAGATCTTCAGGATGAAAAAGAAGTATTAAGACAAACAATTTTAGTAATTGTCGATGAAAATGATACCTTAAAACAAGAAAACAAATCTATATATGATAGTCTTGGAAGATTAAGAAAAGAAAATCATCTGCTTAAAGAAGAAACAAATAATTTGAAGGAAAGAATTGAGGATTTATCTAATTCATTGAAAACTACTTTCAAGAAATTTGATGAGAGTGATAAGAAGCTAAACATGTTAATCTCGTCTCAAAGAATTTCAAATGAAAGATATGGATTAAGATATGAGCAAGGTTCGAGTTCTAAGTTAAATCAAAATACAGTTTTTATCAAGGCTAAACAAGTTATGAGTGATGAATCTAATGTCAAAAGGTATCTATCGAATGCAAATTATGTTAAGAAAAGAAATAACAGAGACTATTACAGAAGTTACGCTGATAAGAAGTATTCATACAATGAGTACTATAGAAGCAATCCCAAAAAGTATAACAGAAGTTATACAAATAAGAATTACAAGAGACAGGTAAACAACAGGTATATGAATGACAATTCTTATGCATGTTTTTTCTGTAATAAATTAGGCCACATAGAAAAATTCTGTTATTATAAAAGAAACAAGCTCAGTAGCTAACAAGAAAATCAAAGTAATCAAATGAGTTTGTCTTTCAAAGGGCCCAAATTGGTTTGGGTTCCTAAAAGGACTTAATCTTTTTTATTTGTGCAAGAACATGAAGCTAAAATAAGAAGAACATGGTATTTGGATAGTGGATGTTCTAGACATATGATTGGAGATGCTTTATTTTTCAATAGCATAATTTGGGAAGAAAGAGGATATGTAAAGTTCGGAGATAATAGTAGAGGTAAAATAGTTGCAATTGGAACAATTGGTATGCCTACCTTCTTCATTGAAAACGTATATCTTGTGCAAGGGTTAAAACATAATTTACTTAGTATTAGTCAGTTATGTGATAAAGGATATAAAATGATTTTTGAACAAGACAAGTGCTATGCATTTAATGAAGATGGTGAAAGATTATTTGGAGGAATTAGGAAAAGAAATATCTATCTTATAAAACCTGCTGAAATTGATAATGATTGTTGTTTACTATCCTTAAATGATCATGCTTTTACTTGGCATAAAAGACTAGGACATGTTAACTTTAATCACTTAGAAAAATTATCTAAGAAAAATATTATTAAAGGATTGCCTAGAATAAATATTAAACAAGAAATAAAATGTGATAGTTGTTTAAAGAATAAAACAGTTTCTATTTCTCATAAAAGTAAAAATGTAATTTCAACTAATAGACCACTCGAATTATTACATCTAGATCTTTTTGGACCTACTCAAATATTAAGCTTAGGTGGAAGTAAATATGGACTTGTTATTGTTGATGATTTTTCAAGATACACTTGGGTTAGATTCTTGCGACACAAAGAGGATACCTTCGGTTCTTTTCAGAAATTCGCAAGACAAATACAAAATGAAAAAGGAGTATCCATAATTAGTCTTCGAATTGATCATGGAACCGAATTTCAAAATACAATTTTTTTAAATTTTTGTGAAGAACATGGTATATCTCGTAATTTTTCGGCTCCATATACACTTAAACAAAATGGAGTAGTAGAACGCAAGAATAAAACTTTGCAAGAAATGACTAGATCTATGTTAAATGAAAATGGTATTGTTGAGTATTTTTGGACAGAAGCAGTTTCTACAGCTTGCTATATCATCAATAGAGTTCTTATTCGACCAATGACATCAAAGACTGCTTATGAGTTGTTTCGAGGTAAGAAACCTAACATCTCATACTTTCATATTTTTGGATCTAAATGTTTTGTGAAAAAGAATGTTCTTAATCTTAGTAAATTTGAGGAAAGATCTGAAGAAGCTATATTTTTATGTTACTCGCTAAATAGTCGTGCTTATCGTGTTTTTAATAAATCATCAAAAACTATTGAAGCGTCTATAAATGTTAAATTTCATGAAGATCTAAAGGATATTGATTCAAATGAAGAAAAAGATTCTAAAATAGAAGCTGATACAGAACCAAAGTCAGAAGCACTTATTGTTAACATTCAAGAAACAGGTCATTCAAAACCTGTTTCAGAGGCAAATACAGAAGGTACATCAGAAGCTATAATAAAAGAACCAGAAACTTCTAGAGCTTGGAGGTACAAAACTGCACATCCTTTTAATCAAATAATCGGTAATGTTAATTCTGGTGTTAAAACGAGAGCTAGTTTACAAAATTTGGAAAATCATTTTGTGTTGTTATTTAAAATTGAACCTAGTAATATAAAAGAAGTTTAAATGATAACAATTGGATTATCTTTATGCAAGAAGAATTATAACAATTTCAAAGAAACAATGTATAGAGATTAGTTCCTAGACCTACAAAGAAATCTATAATTGGAACTAAATGGATATTTAAAAATAAGTTAGATGAAGACGGTAAAATTATAAGAAATAAAGCAAGATTAGTTGCCAAAGGTTATTCACAAGAGGAAGGAATAGATTTTGATGAAACATATGCACCTGTTGCAAGACCAGAAGCAATAAGATTAATGCTTGCTTATGCATCTTTTAAGGATTTTAAAGTTTTCTAAGTGGATGTAAAAAGTTCCTTTTAAAATGGTTTTATAAAAGAAGAAGTCTATGTAAAACAACCACCAGGTTTTGAAGATTCTTTCAAATCTGATTATGTTTTTAAACTAAATAAACCCTAAGAGCTTGGTGTGAAAGGTTAAGTATGTTTCTAATCTCTAAAGGTTTTCATAGAGGAAAAGTTGAAACCACTTTATTTCTAAAAACACTTGATAATGATATATTGATTGTGCAAATATATGTGGATGATATTATTTTTGGATCTATTAAAGAATTATTGTGTCAAGAATTTGCTGAGACTATGCAGGCAGAATTTGAAATGTCAATGATGGGAGAATTAACATTCTTTTTGGGACTTCAAATAAAACAAACAAGAGAAGGAATTTTTGTTCATCAAGAAAAATACACAAAACAAATACTAAAGAAGTTTGGATATGAAAACTGCAAGAAGGTTACAACACCAATAAGTACTTCAACAAGGTTAGACTCAAACTCTAATGAATAGAAGATAAGTGAGATACTCTATAGAAGTCTTATAGGTTCTTTATTGTACTTGATAGCATCGAGACCTGATATTTTGTTTAATGTGTGTTTATGTGCTAGATTTCAATGTGCACCAACAAAAATTCATTTATCAGCTGTAAAATAAATTTCCAAGTACCTTTTTCATACTTCAAATTTAGGCATCTAGTATCCCAAAAATCAAAATTTTAACTTAATAGGATATTCTGATGCAGATTATGCTGGTTGTAAAATCGATAGAAAAAGCACATCTGGTACTTGTCAATTTCTAGGTGATAAATTAATTTCTTGGTGTTGAGTCTAATTTTTTATTTCCCATTCTTAATCCGATCTATATTAGACCCTATACTCATCTAATGTAGATCCTCGACTTGAGTTAGGAATTTCGTTTTATTTTGGAGTCGCTACCCAACTGTGGTTGGGAAAAATTGAATTAGGACTAATTGAGCAGATTAATCCCAATTTAGACTACTAGTCATCGTGATTTTCTCTTTTCGTTTTTTGTGAAAAGAGGAAAGGGGGAAACCTGGGTTTCTAAGTTCGGAGGCTAACCTATTAAAACCATAAGGTTACCACCCTAATTTCCTAAAATCTAAAACTTTTCCGAAATGTCTTTTTGTTGTCTTTTTATTGTGTTTTTTAATAACCTATTCTGAGAAAATGATTTTTATTCCTTTTTAGGGTTTCCTTAAATGGGTGCCTACGTACCTGCTATTCAGGATCAAACTTGCCGTAGTTCGCTTTTCCTGAAAAAACTTTAGTGTGTTTGTAAATTTTAATTATGAAATTTCTTTTTATTTATGTTTTTACCATTTTAGGATTTTGCTGAAAAATCTAAGCCTAAGCTTGATCATTTAATAATAATTTTAAGGAAAAATACCAATTTTGGATTTATTTAAGAAAAATGATTTTTCTATGTGATAAAAATTTCATTTTTTTCTATTTTTTGACCCATTTCTACTATTATAAATTTTTATTAACTTTTATGAATTTTCATAATTTTTATTAATTAATTTTTTTATGATTTTTATTAAATTTTTATTGAAAAATTTTCTCCTATTTTTTTTTATCTATCCTACTCTAAAATCTAAATTTTATTATTATTCTTTTCTAATATTTTATTATTTTCTTTATAAATTTTCACATTTTTGTTATTTATTATTATAATTATTATTTTTATTATTCATACTAAATCAAATCCTAAAAAAATAATCTAATTTCTAACATTTTTCTATTTTTTTGAATTATAAATAACAAATAAGTAAATAAATAAATTTGAAATAAATAAAATAGATAAATAAATAAATAAATAAAAATAGAAAAATCCAACTTACTTTGATCCGAGTCGGTGCGCGGGTCGGGTTGATTGGTCACGGCAGTTGGGAGTGCTCGTTCATGGCGTTTCGGTAGCCTTTCGAAGCAGTTGAGGTGTCGATTCTTAGGTTTTCGGGGGTAGGGGACTCAATTATGGCGGTGGATTTCTCCAAAAATGCCTCCTGGTGGCTATTCAACGCTTGATCGGTGGTCGCAAGTTGAAGAACTCTGGCGAGGCTTCGATTATCTCTTTTCTCTCTCTTTTTCTCACTTTTGATTTGTCCTCTGCCTCTCCACTTCATCCTCTATTTATAGGCGTAAGAAATTGAGCTGGATAAGCTCGGATTTCCACCGATTGAAGCAAATCGAATTTGCGGTTAAAAACCCATCTCCGATTTGTGCAAATCCATTGATTTGTTGCGATTTGATTCCAATTGGATGATTTTTATCTTATTTCTATTGAATATCTGTTGCATTTGTGCAAAAAATCGAATCAAAACGGCTGAAATTCGAATTTTTCTCCTCGCCAGCGATCTCAGACAGAGGTTGAAGACGATCACGCACCCGGTGCGTGCGTTCACTCTAGCCAATCAGCTGCTGACACATGTCCCAAGCAGAGAAAAAATTTGCAAAACGCGGATTCTGCTTCCCCCGCATTTCGAACCCCTGACCGAGCCCTCCCACGTGCACCAGACCAAGGTTCGGACCAGCTGGGCTAGCCCACTTTCGCGATTTTATTATTTTTGCAATTTGCATATATGCAATGCAATTTATTTATTTATTTTTTATTTTTTGAAATTTCAAAAATTTGTAAAAATTATTTAACCCTTTTTATTGCCATTTCTGCAATTATTTTCCAAAATTGATGTATTTTTTCTATTTATTTTATTTTTTGAATATTTTTCCTATTTTTGCTAAATTATAGAAAAAATGGAAAAATTGAAAAAAATTGGAAATTAATTATGGTTGATTATTATTGATCATTAGGGAAAAAATGGGGTGTTTACACTTGGTCTTCAAAGAAACAAAACTCTATTGCTTTATCCACGGCTGAAGCTGAATATGTTTTTATTGGTAACTGTTGTGCACAAGTTCTATGGATTAAACAACAATTGAATGATTATGGAATAAATTTTAAAACTATACCAATTAAATGTGATAATACGAGTGCAATTAATTTAACAAAAACTCCAGTACATCATTCAAGATCAAAGCACATTGAAATTAGATGAATCTCCCGAACCTACAATGAAAGAAAAGGGAACAACATCCAGTTCCAAATCAGTCACTGTTTCAAAAACCGCTTCAAAAAGGAAATGTTCTTCTACGAAAGGAAAAGAAAAGGTTTTTCAAGAAACTACTTCTTTAGGGAAGACGGCAAAGAAAGACACCAAAAAGAAAAGTTTGTAAAGCTCTCTGTCGAGTCTAATTTTTGAATTTCCCATTCCTAATCCAATCCAAACTAGACCCTATGCTCATCTAATATAGATCATCGACTTGAGTTAGGGATTTCGTTTAGTTTTGGAGTCGCCACCCAACAGTGGTTGGGAAAAATTAAATTAGGATTAATTGAGCAGATTAATCCCAATTTAGACTACTAGTCGTCGTGATTTCCTCTTCTCGTTTTTGTGAAAAGAGGAAAGGGGAAAACTAGAGTTTCTAAGTTCGGAGGCTAACCTATTAAAACCCTACGGTTACCACCTAATCTCCTAAAATTTACTCTATCTAGAAATGTCTTTTACTTTATTTTTATTGTTTTTTATTGTGTTTTTGAGTGAATTATTCTAAGAAAATGAAATTTTTATTCTTTTTAAGGGTTGCCCCAAATGGGTGCCTACGTACCTGCTATTTAGGATCAAACAAGCCGTAGTTCGCTTTTCCTGAAAAATTTTAGTATGTTTGTAAATTTTATTTATGAAATTTCTTTTGATTTATGTTTTTAACATTTTGGAATTTTTCTAAAAAGATCTAAGCCTAAGATTAATAGTTTGATTTTTGAAAATAATAATTTTAAGGAAAAACATCAATTTTGGATTTATTTGAGAAAATGATTTTTCTAAGTGATAAAACTCATTTTTTTTTCTATTTTTCAACTCATTTCTACTATTATAAATTTTTATTGATTTTTTTATTAATTTTTATGAATTTTTATAATTTTATAATTTTTATTAATTTTTTTAAATTTTTATGAATTTTCATGATTTTTATAATTTTTATTGAAAAAATTTCCCTTAGATTTTTATATATCCTATTTTAAAATCTAAATTTTTATTTTTATTTTTCTAACCTTTTTATTATTTTCTTTATGAATTTTTACATTTTTATCATTTATTATTATAATTACTATTTTTATTTTTTATCATTAAATCCTAAAAAAATCTAATTCCTAAAATTTTTCTATTTATTGAATTGTAAATGACAAATAAGTAAATAAATTAATTCGAAATAAATAAAATAACTAAATAAATAAATATATTAAAAAAATAAAAAAATCTGACTTACCTGGATCCGGGTTGGTGTGCGGGTCGGGTCGGGTCGATCGGATGCGGCGGTTGTGAATGCTCGTTGATGGCGTTCCGACGGCCTTTTGCAGCGGTTGAGGTGTCGATTCCTAGGTTCTCAAGGGTGAGGAACTCAACTGTGTTGGTGGTTTGCTTCAGAAACGCCTCCTGGTGGCTGCCCAACACTTGATCGATGGTCGCGGTCTTGAACAACTCCGACGAGGCTTCGATTCTCTCCTTTTTTCTCTCTTTCTCTCACTTTTGATCCGTGATTCTACTTCTCCACTTCATCCTCTATTTATAGGCATTCAAAATCGAGCTGGCTAAACTTGGATTTCCACCGATCTAGGCAAATCGGATTTGCGGTTAAAAAAGCCAACTTCGATTTGTGTAAATCCATCGATTTGTTAAGATTTGATTCTAATTGGATGATGTTAATCTTATTTCTGTTGAAGATCTGTTAGATTTGTGCAAAAAATCGAATCAAAACGGCTGAAATTCAGATTTTTCTCTTCCCCAGCGATCTCGGACAAAGGTTGAAGACAATCTAGCGCCCGACGCATGTGTTCGCTCCAGCCAATCAGATGCTGCCACGTGTCCCAGGTAAGGAAAAAATTCTCAAAACGTGAATTCTGTTTCCCCCGCATTTCGAACCCCTAACCTCGCACCCATCTGCGCGCCTGACCCTGGTTTGGACCAGCTAAGCTAGCTCACTTTCGCAATTTTATTTATTTCGCAAATTGCATATATGCAATGCGATTTTTTTATTTTTTTGTATTTTTTGAAACTTAAAAAATTTGTAAAAATCATTTAACCCTTACTATTGCCATTTCTGAATTAGTTTCCAAAATTGATGTATTTTCCTATTTATTTTTATTTTTTGAATATTTTTCCTATTTTTGCTAAATTAGAGAAAAATGGAAAAAATTGGAAATTAATTGTGGTTGATTATTATTGATCATTAGGGCAAAAATGAGGTGTTTACAGTTGCCCCTTTTTGTAGTAAAGTTTGGAAAACTTAACTATAAAGACAAGAAAGACACCATTTTTGGCCTCTTGATTGAATGGATAACGTTTTGGTTTGGCTGGTTATCTGGAATTTAGTTTCTAGTAGGCAAATGCTCCATGAGCGAATAATCCCACAAGTGTTTTGTGATGGTTGGTATTGCGTAGGAAATGGTCTTAACAATCTAGAGTAATGTATCATCCCAAAAAGTGCTCTATGGGCCGACTAATTGGCAATAGGAAATATCTCAAGCATTGTTTGGGAGTGTAGAATTGTATGTGGAATAGCGGATGATAGGAAGTGTCTTATCGGACTAGCAACCTTGAAGAGAAGATTATCTTAGGAAGCGCTCTTATGAGCTGGCCACCTGTCAACAGAAGCGTCTGACTAGACTAGTGACTGTTTAGAAAAATACCTTCGAAGAGTGCTCCTATGAGCTGACTAATCGGTCATCAAAAGTGTTCCTATGAGCTGACTAATTGATAAATTCGAAAAGTGCTCATTTGAGCTAACTAATCGATGGATTTGAAAAGTGCTCTTCTTGAGTTAACTAATCGATAGATTCAAAAAGTGCTCCTTTGAGCTAACTAATCGATGGATTCGAAAAGTGCTCCTCTGAGCTAACTAATCGATGGATTTGAAAGTGCTCTAGTGAGCTAACTTTAGGAAATGGTGTTTAGGAAAGTGCCCCTTTGCGGGTTAATTGACCTATAGTGAGAGGACATGCCTCAAAAGGTGCCCTTATGAGTTGACGTTTTTGAAGGTGTGTTTGGGAAAGTGCCCCATTGTGGGCTGACTAACCTATAGTAGGAAGTGTCTTCTTAGACTCACGACCCTGGGGAAGAGATGTCTCGAAAGGTGCCCTTACAGGCTGACCTTGAGACAAGATATTTAGGAGAGTGCCCCATTGTGGGCTGACTAACCTATAGCATAGAGAAATGTCTCAAAAAGGTGCCCTTGTGGGCTGACCTTAAACGAGGGTATCTAGAAAAGTGCCCCTCTATGGGCTAACTAACCTATGACAAGATGTCTTGAAAGGTGTCCTTATAGGCTGACCTTAGGAGGAGATATCCAGGAAAGTGCCCTTTTACGAGCTGACTAACCTTTTCAAGGGGATGTCTAGGTAAGTTCCCTATTGGGGGCTAACTAATCTTATGCTTTTGAATATGCTTTTACTGATTGAGCTAAATGATTTGATGTTTTCATGATATGCGGATGATAGTTGTTTATTTTGACATGCTTGCCAATTCATCGTGGACAGCAACCAAACAATCGAACCTTCGTGCTGGTTTGCTTCTGCTTCACTTCTTCTTACTTTGACACAAGGCTGAAGATATCGATGTCCTTCCTTTTTTGTGCGCATAGCTCTTTAGACGGTAGTGTTATCCTACTATTGCGCTAGGTTCTAATGCTCAAAAGTAGATAGAATTATATTACAAAATTTATTGAGATTCATTATCATTTTAGTGTTTATCATTCATCGGTGAAGTGATGGGTAATGTGTTTAGGAATATTTGTTGTAATGAGAATTGGTTGGAAATATCGACCATTCAAAGACATTAACTTTGCTTGTAAAAAAAAAAAAAAAAAACTAGACTCAACGAAATTTGTATCGAATATTGGCCTTCATAAACATTGGCAAAAATTTCAATTCCCTTGCCTAAGGATAGTACATCTTTACAGCATCTGCATTAATGGGGTCTCTCAATTCTGGACCGTCCATTTGAGTCAGTATCAAAGCACCTCTTGACAGAACCTTTTTCACCACATACGGACCCTCATAGTTTGGGGTGAATTTTCCTCTAGAGTCTTGGGCATTTGGGAGAACCTTCCTTAGCACTAGATCCCCCTCTTTGAAGTATCAAGGCCTCATCTTCTTGTTAAATGCTCGGGCCATCCTTTGTTGGTAACACTGGCCATGACATAATGCGATGAGTCTTTTTTCATCAATCAGATTCAGCAGTTAGCTGAGTTTCTGACAGAATTCTGAATGATGGTATTTCGACCTCGACTGGTAGCACTGCCTCAGTACCATATACCAATGAATATGGGGTAGCTCCAGTAGATGTTCTTATTAAGGTAGCGTTTGGTTGGCATTGAAATTCGGCACTGGACTGGACAAAATTTTTTGTCCCTCGTTTGGTTGCCACACATGAAGGAAGTACTGGACTAAAGACCAATTACGTACTGGACAAAATCAGAAATTTTAGTACCACATGTAATTCGGTACTAAAAATTAGGTACTGGACTAAATGTAATTTTTCTGAAATTCCGGATTTGCCCTTCATACTTACCTTGAAAGAAAATAAAAATAGTAAGTATAATAATAAATGATAAAAATGTAAAAATTCATAAAAAAAATAATAAAAATATTAGAAAAATAAAAATAAAGATTTAGATTTTGAAATAGGATAGATAAAAATCTAGGAGAAAATTTTTCAATAAAAATTTAATAAAATTATAAAAATTTAGTAAAAATTATGAAAATTAATAAAAGTTAATAAAAATTATAAAAATCATAATAAATTAAGTAAAAAAGCAATAAAAATTTATAATAGTATAAATGAGTTGAAAAATAAAAAAAATGAATTTTTATCACTTAGAAAAATCATTTTCTTAAATAAATCCAAAATTGGTGTTTTTCCTTAAAATTATCATTTTCAAAAAAAAATCAAATTATCAAGCCTAGGTTTAGATTTTTTAGAAAAATCCTAAAATGGTAAAAACATAAATTAAAAGAAATTTCATAATTAAAATTCACAAACACACTAAAGTTTTTCAAGAAAAGCGAACTACAGTTTATTTGATCCTGAATAGCAGGTATGTAGGCACCCATTTGGGACAACCCTAAAAAAGGAATAAAAAATATTTTCCTAGCATAATTCACTTAAAAACACAATAAAAGACGACAAAAATAAAATAAAAGATATTTTGAGATAAAGTAAATTTTAGGAGATTATGTGGTAACTTTAGGGTTTTAATAGGTTAGCCTCTAAACTTAGAAACTCCGGTTTTCCCCTTTCCTCTTTTCACAAAAAAACGAGAAGAGGAAATCACGACGACTAATGGTCCAAATTAGGACTAATCCGCTCCATTAGTCTTAATTCAATCTTTCCCAACAACAGTTAGGTGTCGACTCCAAAAATAAAACGAAATTCTTTTTCCTATAATATTTAATATAATATATTAAACCTTCAAGTCATTTTTTTTATAATAATATCAAATATATATAAATAACTATGATATAAATAAAAGGAAAAAATTGTCAATTTTACTCTGTCCAGTTCAGTACTTTGTAATTTCAAACACTACATAACACAAAAGCCTTCTTTAGTAATTAAAAAGGGCAAAACTGTCAAATTTACTATGTCCAGTCCAGTACTTTGCAATCCAAACACTAGACAGCACAAAAATCCTTGTCCAGTACTAAACAAACCAAACGTGGTACAAAAATATTTTTTGTCCAGTCCTTCTTTTTTAGTACTGTCCAGTACCAGTAACCAAACGGTACCTAAGTCCTATAAGCCATGAGAGCAAACGGCAACATCTCGTGCCAATCTTTGTAAGTTGTTGTCATTTTTTCGATGATCTTTTTTATATTTGTGTTAGCTGCTTCTGCTGCCCCATTCATCTGTGGTCGGTAGGGAGTTGAATTTCTATGGTTTATGTGGAATTGTTGACATAAACCTATCATCGACTTGTTATTAAGATTGGTACTGTTGTTGGTGATGATGGACTCAGGAACTCCATATCAAGCTATTATGTCCCTTTTCAAGAAACAGACTATTACCCCTTTAGTGACATTGGCATATGATGAAGCTTCTACCCACTTGGTGAAGTAATCAATTGCTACCAATATGAACCTATGGCCATTGGATGCTATCGAAGTGATTGGGCCAATTATGTTGATTCCCCACATGGAGAAAGGCCATGGTGCTGACAATAAGTGCAACTCGTTGGGCGTAGCATTTATCCGGTTTGCGTACACTTGACACAAATGACAGTGCTTGACATATTTTATGCAATCCGATTCCATTGTTAGCCAATAGTATCCCAACCTCATGATTTTTCGGGCCAACATGTAGCCATTTATATGAGGTCCACATACTCCTTCATGTAACTCTTTCATCAATTCATGGGCTTCATTTTTATCCACACATCTTAACAAGGTGGTATCAGATGATCTTTTGTAAAGTATAGACCCACTTAATAAGAAATGGCTTGCTAACCTTCTGAGTGTTCTTTGGTCATTTTTGCTAGCCATTTCAGGGTATTTACTCTCTTGGAGAAAGGTCTTGATGTCGTGATACTAAGGCTTGTCATCTTGTGCTTTTTCAATTGTTAAACAGTAGGCGGGCCGATTTTTGATGTCTATTTTCATTAGTTGGACTTTGGCTCCCCCTGTTATCTGGATCATAGATGCTAGTGTGGCGAGTGCATCTGCAAACTGATTATGAGTTCTCGGGATATACGTGAAAGTGATTGGCTTGAATTCTTCGATTAGCTCTATCAAATGTTGATGATATGGTACCAATTTGGGGTCTTTAGTCTTATATTCCCCTCTTGTCTGTAGTATGATGAGCGATGAATCCCCGTATACTTCTAATTTGCGGATTTCCATTTGGCAAGCCATTTTGAGGCCGAGGATGCACGCCTCATATTCCGTGATATTATTGGTATATGGAAATGTGAGTTTTGTCGCTGTAGGGAATTGTGTGCCGTCTGGGGATATCAACATTGCCCCGATCCCGCAACCGAATACGTTGGTTGCTCTGTCGAAGAACATTTTCCACTTAGAATGCCCGTCTATCCCATAATCTTCTATTGATGTTCCTTCCACTGCTAATATGTTTTCGTCAGGGAATTGGGCTTGTAGTTCTTGGGAATCTGCCTTGACTGGGTGTTTTGCCAATTGGTCGGCTAAAGCTTGCCCTTTCATCGAGTTTTGATTTACGTATGTGATGTCAAAATCTGATAAGAGCATTTTCCATTTAGAGATTCTCCTTATCAAAGCTGGTTTCTCTGCCAAGTATTTCAAGGGATCATGTCTTGTCAGCAGCTCAATATGATAGTAAAGGGTGTATTGCCTTAACCGGTGCATGACCTAAATCAGAGCACAACAGGTCCTCTCTACCTCTGAATACCTTTGTTCCCCGTCTGTGAATTTCTTGCTCAGATAATATATAGAACGCTCTCTTCCCTCTTCATCTTTCTGCCCCAACAAGCATCCCATGGATTCAAGGAATATCGTAAGGTATAAGAATAAGGGCTTTCCTTGCTTTGGGACTATCAAGATTGGAGGTTTTACGAGATAGTCTTTGATCATCCTGAATGCTTCTTCGCATTCGTCGTCCCATTCTACTGTGGCATTCTTTTTCAAAAGACGGAATAGTGGCCGGCACTTATCTGTGAGTTGTGAGATAAAACGAGCTATGTAATTTAATCTTCCCAACAAGCTTCTTACTTCTTTAACAGAGCGTGGGGAAGGTAGCTTTAGTATAGACTTTACTTTGTTAGTGTCGATTTTAATGCCTTCCCGGCTTATGACAAACCCTAACAATTTGTCCGTCGTGACCCCGAAAGTGCATTTCTCTGGGTTTAACTTGAGCTGGAATTTTCTCAGTCGTTTAAAAAATTTCCTCAGGATATCTATATGGCTTTCTTCCTCTTTAGATTTGGCTATCATGTTGTTGACGTATACTTCGACCTCTCGATGCATCATATCATGAAGTATCGCAGCCATAGCTCTCTGATACGTTGCCCCGGCATTTTTCAAACCAAAGGGCATGACTTTGTAAAAGAAAGTTCCCCATGTTGTGATGAAAGTCATTTTGGTTTTATCTTCTTTAGCCATTTTTATTTTATTATATCCTAAGAAACCGTCCATGAATGAGAAAAGATGGTTTCCTGCAGTGTTGTCCACTAGAACATCAATGTGAGGTAGGGGAAAGTTATCCTTTGGCGTAGCTTGGTTTAAGTGCCGGAAGTCTACGCATACGCATACTTTTCCATTCTTTTTCATAACGGGGACTATGTTTGCTACCCATTCTGGGTAATCGGACACTTCGATGAACCCTACTTCTAGCAGTTTCTTAACTTCTTCCTTAATCTTTAGTAAGATGTCAGGCTTAAATCTTCTCAGTTTTTGTTTTTTAGGTTTGGCATCTTCCCTTGTGGGAAGCCCATGAACTACTATTGATTGGTCTAGTCCTGGCATGTCACCATATGACCAGGCGAACACATTTGCATATTCTGTTAACAGCTCAGTTATCTCACACTTTTGCTCGGCACTTAAACTGGTCTCGATTTTGAGGTTTTTAGGTTTTTCTATGCTTCCTAGATTTACTGTCTCCACCGGCTTGTCAATTGAAATTCCGCTTTGTTCATGTTTTTGCCAATTTTCTTGTATTATTTCGTGGTCAAGGATATCGCCTTCAATAACTGACCCAGCAGCGTTGGAAACGATATCAGCGTTTTTATTTTCTACCTGCACGAAATATCTTTGATGTTCGATGGTAGGAGATCTGGGTAAAATAAAACGAAAGCATATATATAAGTAAGACAAACTGTAATTGAATTAAAGAAGTCTCAATAAATTTTGTTTAACAATCGTTCTCTATCCTTGAGCTAACCTAAAGCTATCAATAGGATAACAAAACCAATTATTTAGAGCTGGATGCTGATTGGACGTGCGGGGGGTCGGGCTCCCATTGCTGACGTCATCTTCGCTTATCCGAGGCTCTTAAATGACAGCTGCTTTCTGAAAGATTGTTGGAGGGGTGGAATACGCATCGGGGTGTTGCTTGGCTTTTCCTTTATCCTGCCTTTGACACCTCTGGCTTGCGCTTCTTCCCAAGCTGTAGGAACGTACCCTAGTCTAAACGTCCCTTGCTGCCCCTCCTTAAACTGATGGCCCTCCTTGCTGGTCACCACGTTCACCTCATTAAATATTTGGAGACTAAGGTCTTTTGAACCCTCCTCCCCAATGTATGGTATGACAGTTTCTTTGTATATGGCATAATCCTGCTCACCCAGCACGGTGACTATCTGCCCGTTCGCAAGAAATTTTACCCTTTGATGGAGACTGGAGGGGATGGCTCCAGCAGCATGTATCCAAGGCCTTCCCAAGAGTAGGTTGAAAGATCTTGGGATGTTAAGGACCTGGAAAGATATGTGGAACACTTGTGGGCCAATCTCCACTGGTAGGTTTATCTCCCCTATAATATCTCTTTTCAACTCGTCGAAAGCCTTGACCACCGCCGAGCTAGGTTTTATATTACTTGGATCGACCCCCAATAAGTCGAGGGTAGCCAATAGGCAAATGTTGAGGGACGACCCGTTGTCAATGAGTACTCGAGAGACAATCGTATCGTTACACCTCTCTTAGCTCTTCCGGGGAGAAAGATATCTGGTCTATGGTGAAAATAGAATCCGCCACATGACTTATTTTATCTGTAGCGATGCCTTCTGGGACTTGAATCTATTTGAGCACTTTGAAGAGTGCTTCTCTGTAGGGCTCAAAGGCTGTAAGAAAGCCCATGAGTGATATTTGAGCTGGAACTTTGTTTAGTTGTTCCATGATTTTGTATTCACTCGCTTTAACCATCTTTGTAAATGCAGTGAGCCCCTCTTCCTCTTCCTCTCCTTTCTCCATGTTGGGCTCTTCGGTCAGGGCTTTATATTTCGGGTCATATACTCTCCCAAAGCGGGTGATTCCTCCCACCATAGGAGGTCGCTCTTGCTCGAGGGTCTGATAGTCGAAAGGTGCAGCCTTATACCTCTCTGCTGGTATCAGGACATTAAATACATATCTTTTCTTCGGGATCTGTATCTCAGTTAACTGTCCCTCATAGCATTTTATGACCCTTGGCTTTTGATTTGAATTGATCATGTTTACAGATTTCTCCTCTTCCTTCGGCGGGTTGTCCTCCTTCTCAAACTCTGCCCCCCATCTGCTAGGCGGCCCATATACAGTCGGGGTATAAGAGTAGTTCACCAGGTACTCAAATCTCCCATGTGATTCTCCCAAAGTGCTGACTGTTGGGTCTTCAGCTAACCATCTTCTTTTGATATGTGACTTAGGGGTTTTCTCTGGAACTTGACGGGACTGCCTTTTTTGTTGGTCCGTCGTCTTTTGCTTAGGGGCTTCTTTGGGAGCTGATTCCTCGGATGTGATCATGTTGATGATGGGCTTGTGATTGGGTAGCGGGTTGGTGTTGACATTGGGTGCTGGGGTGTTAACAAAATCCAACTGTACAATTCCTGCATCGATTAAGTCCTGGATTTTGTGTCGGAGCCTCCAACATCTGTCAGTAGAATGCCCCTCTTGACCCATATGATAGTCACATTTGAGGCTCGAGTCAAAGTTTTTGGGCTTCTACTGGTAGTTGGGGATTTCGAAGCTGATCAAGTTGTTTGCCTGCAGCCGAGCAAAGACCTGGCTGAGCGAGATCGGAATTGGAGTGAACTGTCTTGGGACCCTGGTAGTCTGGGTATAACTTGTCGTAGAATGCTGGGCTGGGGTACTCGTGAAATGTCACACGAGTTCCAGCCTTGTCTGCCTTACCGAAGTGGACCGTGCTGACGGTAGACTCTTTGGCTTTATTACCTCTTAAGGGCCTTTGTGTTAGTGTGACCCTGGGAGGATCCATTGCTTGGAGTCTGCCTGTGGTGATGGCACTTTCAATACGGCACCCTGCAGCTACCACTTCTGCAAAGCCGGATGATGTCTGGCCTACCAGATGTGAGAAGTAGGTCTTGTCTAGAGTGTTGACAAATATGGATGTCAACTCCTTCTCAGAAACTGGGGTTGCTACCCTGGCGGCTTGAGCTCTCCAGCGCTGATCATACTCCTTAAAAGGCTCAGTGTGTCTTTTTCGGAGACTCCCCAGATCAATCACGGAGGGGGCGACTTCAATATTGAACTTGTGCTGGTCATAGAATGCTCGGGCTAGCCTTTCCCAGGTGTTGACATGATTGAAGTCCAAGTAGGCGTACCAGACCAACGCAGGGCCCGTGAGGCTGTCTTGGAAAGTCTGGATCATCAGTTGGTCGTACTGAGCATACTTGCTCATCTTTCGGGCGTATAGCCTTATATGCATTTTGGGCAACCAGTCCCGTCATACTTCTCAAATTCCGGGGTTTTGAACTTGTCAGGGTACACCTCTTCCCCGTATGCTGGCAGACTGGTGATTCCGACTTACTCGAAACCATCAGGTCCCTCAATTGTCTTCATCTTGTTGTGGAGCTGTTGGAAGAGTCTTTTCTCCATCTCTTTCTGTCTCTCCTCCATCTCTTTCTTCAGGTCATCAGAGGTTGGACCCTGGTTGATCCTTGGTTCATACTCAAAGGCCGGGTTGAGGTGGGAATTGATTTCTTCATGCTCTGGAGGCTGTCCCTCCACTGCCTTCCCTTTTCTGGCCCCTAAATGCTCTTCTTAGGTCGGTTGGGTGGTGCAAAGGAGGCCGATGCTTTCAGTCAGGAGGTGGACCTATGCAGCTAACTATTGGATCGTTTATTCCAGGGATACGATCCTGGAGTCTGAAGCAGCATCAGCACTTGTGTTGTTGCGGTTATTGCCACTGTTTGCCATCTTCGTTTTTTACCGTGTGCAAATTGGGCTTCTGGGAGGGTTCGGTTGTTTAGGAGCTATCTTGCTACCCGACGTGCATTTTTTCTTCTTTTTTTTTAGTATAATGTATGCAAATGTGATGCATGTGTCACATAGATGCTAAAAATAAAAAGGGTTCAACAATTGATTGATGATGTAATATTGAAACTTTATTTTTATTAATATTGGACACTTTAGAGTTCGATAAAAAAAAAAATGAAAGAGTACAATGATAATCTATTTCCTAGCTCTCTTGGTCTTCTGTTGTGGAGACTCAGGCTTCCTGTTGATGACGGCTTCTAATTCTTCGACCCTGGCTTTGGTCTTCTCCAATTGTGCTTCCAAGGCTTCGTTCCTTTGGTCGGATTCCTTGAATCGTCCTTTCCAGATGTCTTTCTTATAATCTACAGCTTTAAAATATACCTCCATCCGAGCTTTGACTTGCTGCAGGTAGATTTCTAGCTCTGTATTTACCTTGTCCAGCCTCAGTTGGGTGACATCTGGGACCCGATATGCTCTTTCCCCTGTCTGATACAGCTGGTGGATCACGAACTCCTTGGTGGCTCGATGCTTTCCCACTTCGCCATCTAGCTCACCGAGGTCTACATTTGGGCTTTCGATTCTGGCTTCCCAAAGTGCTTTGACCTCTGCCAGCTTAGCAAACTTTTCAGCCATTAGTAAGTTTGGATCTTGGTACTCGAAGGTGACTACTTCCAACGAGGGCCGATAAACTATGTCTTGAATAGTACCGAACTGGCGGACTACTGAGTTGGGGTGATAGCCAATACACCCATTGATTCCGATCAGGGGCACGACCTAAAAGTTACTACAGGTTAGAATAATTTTGTCGCAGCAACTCCACCTGGCTGTCCATAGAATATCATCGACACTGAAGCTTCTAAGCACTTCTACCTAATTGTGGCTAGTGAGGTCGTCGGGTAGCTTTATCTTCTCTATGCATGAATCCACGAGATCCACTTGTTGAGCCAATGTTTTCCGGACCATGTTCAGCCCGAAACACTTAAGGTGGCTTATGAACCGTATCAGCATAAGGTTGACACTTGAGCGGAGGATCCCATGACCTTTCCTCTTGATAAAGTTTAAGTTTTGGATCTGTTCAGCCAATAGAGCCGGGATGTAAGATCTTCCTTCCAGGAATTGGCTCACTAGTTCTGCTACCTGGTAGTGGACATAGAAAGTTCCGGTGGGGAATATTATAGTGGCGAAAGCTGTCAGGATGAAAGCATTCACCCTTCTTTGTCTATATGTTTTGGGGTCCCCACACAATATGTCTTTCCTATCCCCATTGTCTTCTCGGGCAATGAACCAGGCTTCCAACTCGTCCATCCGTATGCAGTATCCGTTATAGTCTGCTAAGGCCTTATTGAATGCTATTTTGCGGATACCCAAGAGTCTGCTGAAAATACCGGTTGGCCCGGCCTCAAGATCTGGCACATAGACTTGATCGGTTAGTGCTGGAGCCTGTAGCAGCTGGGTGTACTCCTCCAGGGTAGGGGTGATCTCATGTGGCCCGATGAAGAAAGCTGTGGGATCTATTTCCCATAAATGGAGCATGGCCCGTACCAAGGGCAAGTTCATCTCCATCTTCATCAGTGATAGGATAGGCTTTATCTTCTGCTGGATGAAAGCCTGCTCCTCTAGGTTGTATAAGGTGAACCAGTGGTCCAGCACCAATTTCGGGTCTAAAGGTTTGTACACCCGGATCTCTTTGCGGAGGAGGCGGTCAACTGCGGTACTAGCCATCTATTACAACAGAAATTTCCTAATTACAACCAGAACTATGATAACATTACAGGGAAATAGACCTGAACTCCATGAACGAACAACAAATATTACATCATCATCAATTGTCAACCTATGACATTCTGTATGCAAATAGGTTAGTTCTAACTGGTCTCCAAGCTCTATGGCCTCTCGCATTCTCAGAGAAATGGATCTTAGGCCATATCGAAGCATTAGGTGGGGTAGCCTAATCAGTCCCGAACGGTGATTACATCACTTCGCCTGAAACCTACATAATGCCCCCCTGTCTTAAGGTCCTAAGACAGCCCGGGTTCAACCGTATCTATTCACACAAATGTATGCATGTAGACCCGAAAGTAAAAACTGAATCATAAATCTAGCTAATTCCTGAAAGGTTAGCAATAATATAACAAATCAAAAGACATTTCTTAGAAATGAGCAATTCGAGGAGATTCAGGTGGCTAGCCTACTGGAGAATACGGTCCTTAGTGGAGTCGCCATCCTGTCGAGTCTAATTTTTGAATTTCCCATTCTTAATCCGATCCAAACTAGACCCTATGCTCATCTAATATAGATCCTTGACTTGAGTTAGGAATTTCGTTTAGTTTTGGAGTCACCACCCAACTGTGGTTGGGAAAAATTGAATTAGGATTAATTGAGCAGATTAATCCCAATTTAGATTACTAGTCGTCGTGATTTCCTCTTCTCGTTTTTGTGAAAAGAGGAAAGGGGGAAAACCAGAATTTCTAAGTTCGGAGGCTAACCTATTAAAACCCTACGATTACCACCTAATCTCTTAAAATTTACTCCATCTAGAAATGTCTTTTACTTTATTTTTATTGTCTTTTATTGTGTTTTTGAGTGAATTATTCTAAGAAAATGATTTTTTATTCTTTTTAAGGGTTGCCCCAAATGGGTGCCTACGTACCTGCTATTCAGGATCAAACAAGCCGTAGTTCACTTTTCCTGAAAAAATTGAGTGTGTTTGTGAATTTTATTTATGAAATTTCTTTTGATTTATGTTTTTACCATTTTGGAATTTTTCTAAAAAGATCTAAGCCTAAGCTTAATAGTTTGATTTTTGAAAATAATAATTTTAAGGAAAACATCAATTTTGGATTTATTTGAGAAAATGATTTTTCTAAGTGATAAAACTCATTTTTTTTCTATTTTTCAACTCATTTCTACTCTTATAAATTTTTATTGATTTTATATTAATTTTTATGAATTTTTATAATTTTTCATTTTTATTTTTATTAATTTTTATAAATTTTCATGATTTTTATAATTTTTATTGAAAAACTTTCTCTTAGATTTTTATCTATCCTATTTTAAAATATAATTTTTTTTATTTTTCTAACCTTTTTATTATTTTCTTTATGAATTTTTACATTTTTATCATTTATTATTATAATTACTATTTTTATTTTTTATCATTAAATCCTAAAAAAATCTAATTCCTAACATTTTTCTATTTATTGAATTGTAAATAACAAATAAGTAAATAAATTAATTCGAAATAAATAAAATAACTAAATAAACAAATAAATAAATATATTAAAAAAATCAAAAAATCCGACTTACCTGGATCTGGGTCGGTGTGCGGGTTGGGTCGATCAGATGCGGCGGCTGTGAATGCTCGTTGACGGCGTTCCGACGGCCTTTTGCAGCGGTTGAGGTGTCGGTTCCTAGGTTCTCAGGAGTGAGGAACTCAACTGTGGTGGTGGTTTGCTTCAGAAACGCCTCTTGGTGGTTGCCCAACACTTGATCGGTGGTCGCGATCTTGAACAACTCTGGCGAGGCTTTGATTCTCTCCTTTTTCTCTCTTTCTCTCACTTTTGATCCGTGATTCTACTTCTCCACTTCATCCTCTATTTATAGGCATTCAAAATCGAGCTGGATAAGCTCGGATTTCCACCAATAGAGGCAAATCGGATTTGCGGTTAAAAAAACCAACTTCGATTTGTGTAAATCCATCGATTTGTTAAGATTTGATTCCAATTGGATGATGTTTATCTTATTTCTGTTGAAGATCTATTGGATTTGTGCAAAAAATCGAATCAAAACGGTCAAAATTCGGATTTTTCTCCTTGCCGGCGATCTGGGACAGAGGTTGAAGACGATCACGCGCCCGACGCGTGCATTCGCTCCAGCCAATCAGATGCTGCCACGTGTCCTAGGTAAGGAAAAAATTCACAAAACGCGGATTCTGCTTCCCATGCGTTTCGAACCCCTGACCTCGCACTGATCCGCGCGCTTGACCCTGGTTCGGACCAGCTGAGTTAGCCCACTTTTGCGATTTTATTTATTTCGCAAATTGCATAAATGCAATGCGATTTTTTTTTATTTTTTTGTATTTTTTGAAACTTCAAAAATTTGTAAAAATCATTTAACCCTTATTATTGCCATTTCTGAAATTAGTTTCCAAAATTGATGTATTTTCCTATTTATTTTTATTTTTTGAATATTTTTTCTATTTTTGCTAAATTAGAGAAAAATGGAAAAAATTGGAAATTAATTGTGGTTGATTATTATTGATCACTGGGGAAAAAATGGGGTGTTTACACTCTCAACTTCCAGCGGGAAAGTTTGTTGGCAAAAGGAAAAACGAGGTTTGTTCCTGTTGTTTTATAGACTTTAATTTCTTTACAAATAATGGTTTTTACTGGAATGAGTTGTTAGAACATATTGGCTGTATGAATCTATGTTCTATTCAAGTTCTTGTTTATGGAGAATATATAAAAGAGTTCTATGGGAATTTAAATATGTTGGAAGGAAATGTTCTGTTCTCAAAGGTGTGTAATCAAGAAATCAGAATCTCTAGAGAAGATATTCTTAAGTGTTTACACATGCAAGATGTCAATGATGATGTGGAAATACATAATCTGTCTAGAAATGAGTTATATGCTACCGTGAATGGAGGTCTACAGATGGATTATGGAAAGGAGGCAATGATAATGGATTTCGAGTTATTTCCATGAATTCTACATAAGATTATCATTGAATGTATCTGTCCATGGAAAGGGAGCACAACTTCTATGTCAATAGATCATGCACAGATTATCTATGCTATGATCTATAAGAAAAATGTGGACATGGCATCACGGATAATTGATCAAATTTGGAGGAATAGGGAAAGTCTTATTTTTTGGAAGTGTTCTGATGAAAATCTTTGAATTCAAAAAGATTGTTTTTCCCCCTAGTTCCACGGAACCTATCAAATTGAAACGAATTGGGAAAGAAGTGCTTCATCATATGCCAATTTATGTTAAAGATTGTTTGTGGTATGCAAACGATGGTTCTCGTTACATTCATGAACGACATAAGAAACAAATTGTTCCATTTGGAACCTCTTCGTTACTTATTGAAGAAGAAGCTCTAGATTATGGTTCAGAACCAAGAACAGAGCCACAACCTAGTGGTTCTCAAGCTGGAATAAGTGGAACCAAAGAAGTTATGCTCAATGTTAATTTGGAACAAATGAAATCTCTTGTGAAAGAAGCTATGAAAGACGAGCTTTCAACGGTTGTGAAAGAAACTATCAAAGAAGAATTTCCAGTTTCTCAAACATCTGATGTTAAGGTTTTAGAAACTTTGGAATTCAAAGTTAAAGAACAGTCTGAAGCAATTTCGATCATCAAGGAAAACTCAGAGAAGATACTCACTGAATTTCATCATTACAAATTCTTGTATGATGAATTTAGTGCAGCAACCAAAAAGGATTTATCCAACAATTTCTATGCTTTTGATAACTTTGTTTCTTAGGTAAAAAGGATTGGAGAATCAGTCACGACATTGTTCAAACTTTTAGATTCAAAGACTGACAAAACATCACAAGCCGTCACCAGCCTTCATGCAGAGATCAAGTTGTTCATGTCAAAATATTTTCCAGACTATGTTCATAAGGAAGCCCATGTCATTGATCTGGAAACTTCACCTGACAAATGTTCTTCCAAAACTTCCTCCACAGCTTCACCTTCACGGGTCAATCAATCCCGAAAATCTTAGTTTTTCTCTTCATTGATCTTGTTTCTTACAGACTTATTTTGTTAAGACTCATGATTCAAAGACCTTTTATTTTCTTTATGCATAAATTCAGGGGGAGTTATTTTTTATGATTAACAAAAAGGGGGGGAAAATATAAAAACTAAGCACATAATCACTATATGAAAAAGAAAGCATAGAGTAGCAGGAAGCACATAATTGTTTGCTTGATATATATGTTATTGTTTGTCTGATATATATGTTGTTGTTTGCTTGTTAGATTTTTGTGTGATTATATCCGTTCGTGTTATGTACAAATGTTTTGTTATCATAAAAAAAAGGGGAGAATATTAAGTTCTCTAATTTGGTTCTAATTTAGTTTTGATGATAACAAAAGAGGTTTAACATATTTTGAATGTTTATGTTTAGTTAGAAGGTGTTTCAGAAGTATCGAAATATGTAGATATTTTTCTAATTAATTTATCAAAAGTATTTTCAGAACCTTTGCAAAAAAAGATAGAAGACAGTTTTTTAATCGGAAGCATTTTCAGAACCTTTGTGAAAAAGGATAGAAGACATTTTTTTTTTTCAGAAGCATTTTCAGAACTTTTGTGGAAAACGGATAGAAGACAGTTTTTTTATCAAAAGCTTTTTTAGAACCTTCATGTCTGTCACGAAATTTTTTTTTTCTCTCACAAAGTTTTTTTAAGATTAGTAAAAAATGTTTTTAAAGGAATCAAGACTCAGCTTCATGTGTCAAGTATATTTAGGTAATATACTTGATGTGTTTCACTTAAGTTGGATTTTATATCATGGGGATGATTTTTTTTAAGGATCATGTCAGATTTTGATCACGTTAAAATTAGATCTTATCTTTAAAACAAGATTACGTCAAAACGGTTTTTATCTTTAAACAAGATTACTTCAATTCAGTTTTATCCGGAGGAGATCAAGGGAAAAACGTTTGATGCTTATCTATCGGAAGATTACCTCAAAGATCTAGGAGACTCCGAAGCATCAGAGATATTTTTGTTGAACAAAATCTTTTTGAATTTCAAAATAAGAAACATAACTGTTATCATTCAAGAGTTTCTCAACAAGGAAGCTGATATATATCTAAAGGAAGAAGAAGAAAAAAAAAATAAAAATAGAACCACAAGTGAACACGTCTGAGTTTCAACACAATTAGCGTTTGTTATTCGAGAAAAAAGTCCTTACTTTTATTGAAAAGAAGAATTAATATTTTGTTGTTTCACTTCATGTGTAAGGAATTGATAGTAGTTTCATCACTGTTGTTTGAGTGATTAGCTTAGTGAAGAAGTTAGAGAGACTCAACAGTGAGACTTAGCCTTGAAGAGGCTTATTTTGTATACTCTTTATTCTTTGATATAGTGAAACACAACCGGTAAAGACAATCGGGACCTCGGCTTGAAGCTGGAAGAGAGGACTGACGCTTGAGGCGGAACCTCTATAAATCTCTGAGCACTTTCTCTTCTCTACTCTTTTAATTGTTGCATGTTATTGTTTTCATTCGTTATTTTTCACATTCTTTTATCGAGAGATTTTTGATAAAATTGTTAAATTTTGAAATTTTAAGTTATTAATCAATTCACCCCCCTCTTGATTAATATATTTGGGACCAACATGGGTAGAAAAGGGGTGGCAATTTGTTAGATGAAGGGTAGTGGCAAGAGAGTGGCCTCATAATGAGAATGCTACAAATTTAGGTAAAAGAGAATATTACAATTTGTTACTTCTAAGCAAACATAGAGGGATCAACTCAAGCTTTTTAGTATTATGAGTGGCATGAGTAAGGCAGTTTGTTCTAAGGATAAGAGTACTTTGAAGGTGGGTTTGGCCACTTGTAGGCGAATTGTTCGAGAGCTCATGTCATTTTCATAATGATAGTCATAGTAGGTTAAAACCAATCGAGAAGGTTGGTACCCTCAAACATAAGAGGAATTGTGGCAAAGTTAGTGAGAGCATTCTTAATAACGGATGGGTTGAGAACGAACTTGGGTAAAAATGGGAAGAGAAAGCTAACTTACCATAAAAAAATAAGTAAAATGTATGGGGTAAAGGATGGTCAAGCATAGCATGGGAACTATAGAGAAGAGAAAATTCGTGACAAGTGGTATTAGAGTTGAAGTTCTAATTGCATCAAGCCACCTAAATGCTACCTAAGTATAATCAATGTGTGGATAGTTCTCGTTGGATAAAAAGTCTTGTGTGAGTGAAATTCAAGAGGAGAAGCAGTTACCAAGTGGAGGACAACATTGTTAAAGAGGGATAGTTGTGTCATGAGTTATTTTGTAATAAGATGGTAGGTGCTTAATAAAATATATGTATTAAGTGAGATTTAAAGTATTTTTTTCCTCATTTTTGTTTTTTTTTTGAAGAATTTGAATTTTAATGGAGCAATATTTTGATTTTAGGGTTTTGATTGATAATTGAATTACAAAGGAAGAAAAAGAATCAAATTTTACTCAATTTGGAGCTAAATAGAATAAGTTATGAATTTTTTAATATAGATACGAGTAGTAGATACGACCATCTCAAGATTCAGTAGAAAATTGAAGTTTGAAGAAATAAAATCCGAGAGTTATATGAAGGCAAGACACAATCGCATATATTGGTCGTGTATCTCTTAGAGACGATTGTTTTGAACCATGACTTATACAAGACTTCTAGACACGATTGTGACTAGGTTGTGTTAATAGCAAATTTCAATTTTTAAAAATTTTGTTTGACAATTTTGATATAACCCAAAACATGATCGTGTTAAACAGTGTGTAGCCTTAAAATAGAGTTTTGGAAGCCTACTATATAAAGGACAAGAGGGAACCAACTTCATAATTTTTAGAAGATTTTTTAAAAAATTATTCTAAGGTTCTTTTAAGAGAATAGAAAAATATTTTCTTGTACTTCAAGAATTAAGGTTTTTCTTTAATTTCTTTGATGATGCATGCTTTTACATCATTGAAGATTTATGTTTTCAACATGATTAGAGCTTAATTTTCTTCATATCTAGACTTGTGGATCTTAAAATTATTATGTGATTAAGTTTATTGCTATTCAATGAATTCTTAAATTTTTTTTATTTAAGCATGTGTTCTTAATTTTATTTAGATTAATATTTCTAGGATATTATTCTAATTATTTAATATTATACATTATGATTGAAAAATATGATATGTAATTAAATCTAATATGTATGAAGAGAATTGATGTAACCTTAGAGATAAGTTACATAATTCTTCCATAATTGATTAATTTGTTTTTAAAGAATTTTTTATTATTAATGCAATCTTTAAAATGTATTATTATGAAGATATTTAAATAAGTATTTTTAATATTAGGGTTAATAAACTTAAGAAAGTTATTCAACTAATTTAGGAATTAGCTCGGCTAATGAAATTAAAGAAGGATTTGAATGAACTTTATTGATGTTACATAATAAATCCTAAGAGAAATAAAGTCTAAATACTTGTTTTGTTATTTTGAAGTTAATTATAATATGTTTTGCTCTTCTCTCTTTCAATTTCATCTTAAGTGTAATGGTTAATAATTATTTATAGATTTTAAATTAATTAATCTTTACAATTTACAGGATAGATAAGAGATTGTAAGTTAGTATTAGTACTCCTAATCCTTGTAAGACGATATCTATATTCAATCTACTATATTATAAATTTTGATAAGTATACTTGCCTCACATTATAAGACCTAACTAAATCAATATAAAAGAAAAAAAAAAAGGTACTTAAGCAGGTCGCTCTACTATTAGGCAACTTGGCAAAAGGTAATCTCAAAGAACAAAGAGGAAGGTGAGGGCAAGAGGGATGCTCGTGGAAGTTTGGAGTTTTGGTTGAAGATTATTACAAGTAGAGCTTAGCAACATGTGGAGGAAAGGTAGTGGAAAGAGAGTGACTTTATGGTGAGCACATTACAAATTTAGGTGGAGGAGAATACCACAATCTATGACTTTAGTGTAAACATAGGGGGATCAATTCAGATTTATTAGTATTATGAATGGTATCAGTAAGATAGTCTCTTTTAGGAGTAAGGGTATTTTGAAGGCAAGTTTGGGCATCTGTGAGTAAGCTAGTTAGAAGCTGATGCTAGTATTCTAATGATAACTATGGCAGGTTGAAATTACTTGAAAAAAGTTAGTTTTCTCAAATATAAGAAAGACTATGGCAAATCCAATAAGGGCATTCTTGATGAGTGTAAACACCCCATTTTTGCCCTAATGATCAATAATAATCAACCATAATTAATTTCCATTTTTTTTTTCAATTTTTTCCATATTTTCTCTAATTTGGAAAAAATAGGAAAAATATTCAAAAAATAAAATAAATAGGAAAAATACATCAATTTTGGAAAATAATTTCAGAAATGGCAATAATAAGGATTAAATAATTTTTAAAAATTTTTGAAATTTCAAAAAATACAAAAAAATAAAAAAATCGCATTGCATATATGCAATTTGCGAAATAAATAAAATTGCGAAAGTGGGCTAGCTCAGTAGGTCTGGACTAGGGTCAGGCGTGCGCACGGGGGTGCGAGGTCAAGGGTTCGAAACACGGGGGAAGTAGAATCCGCGTTTTGCGAAATTTTACTCTGCCTAGGACACGTGTCAGCATCCGATTGGCTAGAGTGAACACATACGCCGGGCGCGTGATTGTCTTCAACCTCTGTCCGAGATCGCCGGCGAGGAGAAAAATCCGAATTTCGGCCTTTTTGATTCGATTTTTTGCACAAATCTATCAAATTTTCAATAGAAATAAGATAAACATCATCCAATTGGAATCATATCGCAACAAATCGATGGATTTACACAATTCGGAGTTGGTTTTTTTAACCGCAAATCCAATTTGCTTCGATTGGTGGAAATCTGAGCTTATCTAGCTCGATTTTGAATGCCTATAAATAGAGGATGAAGTGGAGAGGTAGAATCACGGATCAAAAGGGAGAAAAGAGGGAAAATAAGTGAGATTGGAGCTTCGTTGGAGTTTTCGAGCACGACCGCTGATCAACGCCGCCTGGGAAAGTTTTCGACCACAACCATTGCTAGTTTTAGGTTCCTCATCCTTTGAAGCTTCAAAAACACCCCTTATTCGACAAAAGGGCCGTCGGAATGCCGCCGACGAGTAGTCTCAAATCACGACGACTAGTGGTCCAAATTAGGACTAATCCGCTTCATTAGTCTTAATTCAATCTTTCCCAACAACAGTTGGGTGGCGACTCCAAAATAAACGAAATTCCTAACTTAAGTCGAGGATCTACATTAGATGAGCACAAGGTCTAGTATAGATCAGATTAGGAATGGGAAATAAAAAATTAGACTCGACAGGATGGCGACTTCACTGGGGACATCATACTCTAGCAGGCTAGCCACCTGAATCTCCTCAAACTGCTCCTTTTTAAGAAATGTCTTTTGATTAT
The DNA here is from genome assembly GCA_037954665.1 of Laguncularia racemosa. NCBI lineage: Eukaryota > Viridiplantae > Streptophyta > Magnoliopsida > Myrtales > Combretaceae > Laguncularia > Laguncularia racemosa. The sequence continues at coordinate 4,894,115 of JBBMOL010000011.1, forward strand.
TGTTCTGTTGCTAACCTTTCAGGAATTAGCTAAATTTATGATTCAGTTTTTACTTTTGTTGTTGGGTCTGCATGCATACATTTGTGTGAATAGATACGGTCGAACTCGGGCTGTCATAAGACCCTAAGACGAGGGGCCATTGTGTAGGTTTCGGGCGAAGTGATGTGATCACCATTCGGGACCGATTAGGCTACCCCACCCAATGTTTCGATATGGCCTGAGATCCATTTCTCTGAGAATGCGGGAGGCCATAGAGCTTGGGGACCAGTTAGAACCTACCTATTTGCATACATAACGTTATGGGTTGACAATTGATGATGATGTAATATTTTTTGTTCTGTTCATGGAGTTCAGATCTATTTCCCTGTAATATTATCATAGTTCTGATTATAATTAGGAAATTTCTATTGTAATAGACGGCTAGTACCACAGTTGACCGCCTCCTCCGCAAAGAGATCTGAGTGTGCAAACCTTTGGATCCGAAATTGGTGTTGGACCACTAGTTCACCCTATACAACCCAGAGGAGCAGGCCTTCATCCAGCAGAAAATAGGGCCCATCCTCTCACTGATGAAGATGGAGATGAATTTGCCCTTGGTACCGGCCATGCTCCACTTATGGGAAATAGAGCCCACAACTTTCTTCATCGGGCCACATGAGATCACCCCTGTAAACACCCCATTTTTGCCCTAGGAATCAATAATTTTTAATAATAATCAATTTTCAATTTTTCTCTAATTTACCATAAATAATAAAAATATTCAAAAAATAAAAAATAAATAGGAAAACACATCAATTTTGAAAAATGATTTCAGAAATAGCAATAATAAATAATAAAATTTTTTTACAAAATTTGGAAATTTCAAAAAATAAAAAAATCGCATTGCATATATACAATTTGCGAAATTAGAAAAATCAGGAAAGTGGGCTAGCTCAGCTGGTCCGGACCATGGGCTAAGGCGCGCGGTGCGGGTGCGAGGTCGCAGGTTTGAAACGCGAGGGAAGAAGTTTCCGCTTTTTGCGAATTTTTCATTTACCCAAGACACGTGGCGGCATTTGATTGGCTGGAGGAAGCGCACGCGCCAGGCGCGTGATCGTCTCCTACCTCGAGCCCGAGATCGCCGGCGGAAGGAAAAATTCGTATTTCGGCCGTTTCGATTTGATTTTTTGCACAAATCCAACAGATCTTCAACAGAAATAAGATAAACATTATCTAATTGGAATCAAATCGCAACAAATCGAGGGATTGACACAAATCGGAGTTGGTTTTCTAACCGAAAATCCGATCAGCTTCAATCAGAGGAAATCCGAGCCTATCCAACTCAGTTTCAAGTGCCTATAAATAGAGGAGGAGGTGGGGAAGCCAAAGCACGAATCAGAATCGAGAGAAAGTGAGGAAAGAGTGCAAATCGGAGGAGACCCAAAACCGCGAGTGCCGACCGGAGTTGAACCACCACCAGGAGGCGATATGGGAGTGAACCACCGCCACCATTGGATTCAGTACTCTCAAGAAGCTAGGATTCGACACCTCACCCGTTGCAAAAGGCCGCCGAAATGCCATGAACTAGCATCCTCCGCCGCATCCGACCAATCCGACCCGACCGATCCGACCCGCGCACCAACCCGGATCCAGGTCAGTCGGATTTTCTGGATTTTCTATTTTTTCGAATTTTGTTTATTTATTTATTTGTATTTATTTGATTTATTATTTGGTAAATTGTTTATTAATTTGTTATTTATTTATTTATTTAGTGATGTTCTATTTTCAATAAATAGGAAAATGATAGAAATTAGATTTTTCTAGGATTTGATAATGTAGAAAATAAATAAAATAAAATAAAATAACTAAAAATGTAGAAAATTAATAAAAATATTAGGAAAATAACAATAAAATTTTAGATTTCAAAATAGGATAGATAACAACTTATGATAAAATTTCTAGCACAAAAATCACAAAAAATCATAAAAATAATAAAAAACTACAAAAATCATGAAAATCATAAAAATCATAAAAAAAAATCATAAAAAATCAAGAAGAATGATAAAAATCACAAAAAATCATAAAAATGAGTTTTAGAACTAAAAAAAATCATTTTTCTTAAAATAAATCCAAAATTGATGTTTTTCCTTAAAAATCATTTTCAAAAATCAGATTAAAGCTTAGGCTTAGAATTTTTTAGAAAAAAAATCCCAAAAATGATAAGAACATAAATCAAAAGAGATTTCAAAATTAAAATTCACAAACACACTTAAAGTTTTCAAGAAAAGCGAACTACGACTTGTTTGATCCTTAATAGCAGGTACGTAGGCACCAATTCGGGTCAACCCCTAAAATGAATGAAGAATCCTTTTTTTTGAAATAATTCAAAAACATAATAAAAAGTAACAGAAACAAAATAGAAACACATTTCTAAAGAGAAACAATTTTAGGAGATTAGGTGGTAACCGTAAAGGTTTTAATAGGTTAGCCTCCGGACTTAGAAACTCTGATTTTCCCTTTTCCTCTTTTCACAAAAACGAAAAGAGGAAATCACGACGACTAGTGGTCCAAATTAAGACTAATCCGCTCCTTTAGTCTTAATTCAATATTTCCCAACAATAGTTGGGTGGTGACTCCAAAAATCAAACGAAATTCCTAACTCAAGTCGAGGATCTATATTAGATGAGCATAGGGTCTAGTCTAGATCGGATTAGGAATGGGAATTCAAAAATTAGACTCGACAACCCCTACCCTGGAAGAGTACACCCAGCTGCTACAAGCTCCAGCACTAACCAACCAAGTCTATATGCCAGATCTTGAGGCCGGGCCAACTGGTATTTTCAGCAGACTACTAGGTATCCGCAAAACAGCAGTCAACAAGGCCCTAGTAGAATGTAACGGATACTGCATACGGATGGACGAGTTGGAAGCCTGGTACATTGCCCGAGAAGACAATGGGGATAGGAAAGATATATTGTGTGGGGACCCCAAGACTTATAGACAAAGAAGGGTGAATGCTTTCATCCTGACAGCTTTCGCTACCATACTATTCCCCACCAGAACTTTCTATGTCCACTACAGAGTTGCAGAATTGGTGACCCAATTCCTGAAAGGAAGATCTTACGTCCTGGCTCTATTGGCTGAATAGATCCGGAACTTAAACTTTGTCAAGAAGAAAGGCCACGGGATCCTCCGCTCAAATATCAACCTCATACTAATATGGTTCGTAAGCCACCTCAAGTGTTTCGGGTTGAACATGGTCCGGAAAACATTGGCTCAGCAAGTGGATCTTGTGAACTCTTGCATAGAGAAGATAAAGCTACCCGACGACCTTACCAGCCACAGTTGGGTAGAAGTGCTTAGAAGTTTCAGTGTCGATGACATTCTGTGGACAGCTAGATGGAGTTGCTGCGAAAAAATTATTTTAACCTGCAGTAACTTTCAAGCCGTGCCTCTGATTGGAATCAGTGGATGTATTGGTTATCACCCCAACTCGGTGGTCCGCCAGTTTGGTACTATTCAAGACATAGTTTATCGGCCCTCGCTGGAAGCAGTCACATTCGAATACCAAGATCCAAACTTACTAGTGGCTGAAAAGTTTGCTAAGCTAGCAGAGGTCAAAACACTTTAGGAAGCCAGAATCGAAAGCCCGAATGTAGACCTCGGAGAGCTAGATGGTGAAGTGGGAAAGCATCGAGCCACCGGAGAGTTCATGATTGTCGAGTCTAATTTTTGAATTCCCATTCCTAATCCGATCTAGACTAGACCCTATGCTCATCTAATATAGATCATCGACTTGAGTTAGGAATTTCGTTTGATTTTTGGAGTCGCCACCCAACTGTTGTTGGGAAATATTGAATTAAGACTAAAGGAGCGGATTAGTCTTAATTTGGACCACTAGTCGTCGTGATTTCCTCTTTTCGTTTTTGTGAAAAGAGGAAAAGGGAAAACTAGAGTTTCTAAGTCCGGAGGCTAACCTATTAAAACCTTTACAGTTACCACCTAATCTCCTAAAATTGTTCCTCTTTAGAAATGTGTTTCACTGTGTTTCTGTTACTTTTTATTAGGTTTTTGAATTATTTCAAGAAAAGGATTTTTCATTCATTTTATGGGTTGACCCGAATGGGTGCCTACGTACCTGCTACTCAGGATCAAACAAGCCGTAGTTCGCTTTTATGAAAACTTTAAGTTGGTTTGGTGAATTTTAATTTTTTAAATCTCTTTTGGTTTATGTTCTTACCATTTTTGGGATTTTTTCTAAAAATTTCTAAGCCTAAACTTTTATTCTAACTTTTGAAAATGATTTTTTAAGGAAAACACCAATTTTGGATTTATTTGAAGAAAAGAATTTTTCTACGTGCTAAAACTCATTTTTATGATTCTTTTATAATTTTGAAATTTTTATGATTTTTATCATTTTCACGATTTTTGTAGTTTTTTATTATTTTTATGATTTTTATTAAATTTTCTATAATTTTTGTGAATTTTTAAAAATTTTATCCTAAGTTATTATCTATCCTATTTTGACATCTAAAGTTTTATTTTTCTAATATTTTTTATTATTTTTCTACATTTTTTTATTTTTTATTTTACATTATTAAATCCTAAAAAACCTAATTTCTACATCTTTCTATTTATTGAAAATATAAAACAAATAAATAAATAACTAATAAATAATAAATAATAACAAATAATAAATTAAGAATAAATAAATAAACAAAATAAGTAAATTAAATAAAATAATTAAAAAAATCCGAAAAATCCGACTTACCTAGATCCAGGTCGGTGCGCGGGTCGGGTCGAATCGAGTTGGGTCGGATCGATCGGACACGGCGGCGGAGAAGGCTCGTTCACGGCGTTCTGGTGGCCTTTTGCAGCAGGTGAGGTGTCAAATCCTAGCTTCTCGAGGGTGCTGAATCAAATGGCGGCGGTGGTTCATTCCCAGATCGCCTCCTGGTGGTGGTTCAACCCCTGACCAAGCCCCCCTGCGCACGTCTTAGCCCATGGTCCGAACCAGCTGAGCTAGCCCACTTTCCTGATTTTTCTAATTTTGCAAATTACATATATGCAATGCGATTTTCTTATTTTTTTTTTGTATTTTTTGAAAATTCCAAATTTTGTAAAAATTATTTATTATTTATTATTGCTATTTTTGAAATCATTTTTCAAAATTGATGTGTTTTCCTATTTATTTTTATTTTTTTGAATATTTTTATTATTTTTGCTAAATTAGAGAAAAATTGGAAAAAATGAAAAAAATTGGGAAAAATTGAAAATTGATTATTATTGAGAATTATTGATTCCTAAGGCAAAAATGGGGTGTTTACAGCTGCCCCTCTTTGTGGTAAAGTTTGAAAAACTTAACTACAAAGACAAAAAAGACACCATTTTTGGCCTCTTGAATAGGTTTTTGGCAGGAAAATACTCCAAGAGCTAATAATCCCACAATTGAAAATGGTCCTAACAATTTAGAGTAATGTTCTTTCCCAAAAAGTGCTTTATGGGCTGACTAATTGGCGACAGGACACATTTCAAGCATTGTGTAGGAATGTATGAGAAATGATGATAGGAAGCGTCTTATCAGACTTGCAACCATGGAAAGAAAATTTACTCAGGAAGCGCCCTTATGAGCTGGCTACCTGTCAACAAAAGCATCTTGTTAGACTAGCAACTGTTTGGAAGAATATTTCTGAAAAGTGCCCCGAGAGCTGACTAATCGGGAGGGTTTAGGAAAGTGCCCCTCATGGGCTGACTAACCTTTGATAAGATGCCTCAAAAAGTGCCCCCTATGGGCTGACCTTGAGGTAGATTTTTAGGAAAGTACCCCCTATGGGCTAACCATGAGGACAAAGTTTTAGGAAAGTGCCCCCTATGGGCTGACTAACCTAGATTGGAATTGTCTCAAAAAGTGCCCCCTATGGGCTAACCATGAGAACAAGGTTTTAGGAAAGTGCCCCCTATGAGCTGACTAACCTGGAATTGAATTTGTCTCAAAAGGTGCCTCCTATGGGTTGACCATGAGAACAAGGTTTTAGGGCCTCCTATGGGTTGACCATGAGAACAAGGTTTTAGGAAAGTGCCCCCTATGGGCTGACTAACCTGGAATTGAATTTGTCTCAAAAGGTGCCCCCTATGGGCTGACCATGAGAACAAGGTTTTAGGAAAGTGCCCCCTATGGGCTGACTAACCTAGATTGGAAATTTGCCTCAAAAAGTGCCCCCTATGGGCTAACCATGAGGACAAGATTTTAGGAAAGTGCCCTCTATAGGCTAACTAACCTGGAATTGAATTTGTCTCAAAAGGTGCCCCCTATGGGCTGACCATGAGAACAAAATTTTAGGAAAGTGCCCCCTATGGGCTGACTAACCTGGATTGGAATTTTCCTCAAAAGGTGCCCCCTAGGGACTAACCATGAGGACAAGGTTTTAGGAAAGTGCCCCCTATGGGTTGACTAACCTAGGTTGGAAACTGCCTCAAAAAGTGCCCCCTATGGGCTAACCATGAGGACAAGGTTTTAGGAAAGTGCCCCCTATGGGCTGACTAACCTGGAGTTGAATTGTCTCAAAAAGTGCCCTCTATGGGCTGACCATGAGAACAAGATTTTAGGAAAGTGCCCCCTAAGAGCTGATTAACCTAGGTTGGAAATTGCCTCAAAAAGTGCCCCCTATGGGCTAACCATGAGGACAAAATTTTAGAAAAGTGCCCCCTATGGGCTGACTAACCTAGCATTGAATTGTCTCAAAAAGTGCCCCCTATGGGCTGACCATGAGAACAAAATTTTAGGAAAGTGCCCCCTATGGGCTGACTAACCTGGAATTGAAATTGCCTCAAAAAGTGCCCCCTATGGGCTAACCATGAGGACAAGGTTTTAGGAAAGTGCCTCCTATGGGCTGACTAACCTGGAATTGAATTTGCCTCAAAAAGTGCCCCCTATGGGCTAACCATGAGGACAAATTTTTAGGAAAGTGCCCCCTATGGGCTGACTATCCTATGATGAAATGATACCTAGAATGGTGCCTTTAGGCTGACCTTAGAAGAGATCTAGGGAAGTGCCCCTTTTTGGGCTGACTACCCTATGATGAAAATGATGGCTCAAAAGGTGCCCCATATGGGCTAACCTTGAGAGATCTAAGAAAGTGCCCCTTTTTGGGCTGACTACCCTCTTAAAGGAAGAATATCCTAAGTGAGAATCTTATTTTATTTTATTTTTTTTCTTTCAATAACAATCAAATGTAAGATGACTTAAGACTTCTGAACAAGTGATGACTGAAATTTTTCTGCAAATTTTCAAGAAAAAATGCTCTTCTAAAACCTAAAGATAATATGGCAAAACATTAAAGTGTTTTTTTTTTTAGTGAGCATTGCTAACGAGTAAAGAGTCTGGCAAGGCTCCTAAAAATACAAATAACGAGTAAGCATTCCCTACTGCTCAATAATCACTTACTCTTTTGCCTCATCTTTCTTAGAGGGTTTGGTTTAATCTTAGAAACAAAGTGTTGTCTTAGCTTAATTAATCCTCTCTTGAGGGGTTTCTTGTAATTAAGACTCATATCTTCTTCTTGAAGGACATCGGTACATAAGGCTAAACAATGCCAATGAGTAAATTCCCTCATTCCATTTATAACTGGATATCTCGTTTTTAATTGGTTTAATCTAAGAGGACTTCCTTACAATCTCTCGGTTTAGATGTCACTCTTGACTTCTATTCCAAAAATTATGGTCTTTCTTGTAAGTAATACGCTTTAATCAATCCGTTAGGCCTTTTTGATACTTGTAATGCAATTTAGGCTCTTTGGTTATTGGTTTCAGAAAAGTATGTTAAAGTTTATTTTGAAAGAATCATCATTTCAACTTGGGTTTGTAAGTCAAGAAACCTTGAGAAAAACTATAATAGTACTTGCCCTAGCAATTTTTGCTTAAGATAAGTTATTTCCAATGATTTGGAGAAGTCTTCAAAAGGGTAGTATATCTTTGAACTGCTCTAGTATTTAGCCTTGGTATTTTCTTTCTTTTTCTTTCATTTTTTTTTCTTCATTCATTCTCTTTTTCCATCTTTTTTTCCCTTTTCTTTTAGGCCCAATGGTGATCATTTCCTGTAGTTTATGTGTATTTTTTTTTCAGAATGTGGACTTCTCTTCATCTCAAATAATTTATCTATGGCTAAAATTTTGAATTGTTGCAACTAGGGCAAGCACTATTGATGTCTCTATCTTCTCAATTATTCTATCGTGGGGCGGTTGATAGTAGGGTTAAATTTTGAAACTCTTGTTTGTCAAAGGATGATTGTGTTTAGGGTAGCAAAAAATGAATACCTAACATTATTTTAATTTAACGTATCAAATTCAAGATAGACCTCCTTTAAGGAATGAATCCAAAACCTCACATTAATAACACTCAACTCTCAAGTGTTTAAGGGTTAGTGTTTGGGACGCGGTTTGCCTCTTGTCATCTTAAACCTTTTAAACAAAGATACACTTCCATTTTATCAAATTTGCCTATGTTCTCCACTTCTCATGGTGTCCCCATGTACTGTTGTCAATTTGAACAAGTGATTTGGTCTTAAGCGCCTAAGACTCAAGTATTTGGAATAGTCTTCTTTATACCCTCATTGATAATTGACCATAGCTACTTTGAAAGTGTGCCAAAAAAATCTATGTCTGGTTTAGATGACTTTTGATGGAAAGGAAACTTCAAGTGCAGCTTTTAAGATTGGAGGGTGTTGGGACGTTTTACGTTTTGAGGCTAAATCAAGATATGAGGAGACCTTTTGAAGTGAATGGGGTCTTTTAAGTTGAGAGTAGGTTATAGAGGTCTTTGGTTTTATGTTTAGAGCAAGTGACTATGAGCTTTAGGTTAAGCTGACCATTTAGAAGCAACTTTTAGGACCTTGAAAAGATCTTTTATTGTTAGTAACTCTTCAATTTTCTTTCTTTATTTATTTTTATTGTTCTTATTTTTTAGTAAATATGCAAACCAGATGCTCATATGGATGTTAAAAATAAAAGGGTTGACAACTGATTGACAATGTAATATTGAAACTTCACTTTTATTAATTTTGAGGATTTGGAGTTCAATAATCAAAATAAAAGATTATAAATAATGCTCTACTTCCTAGCTCTTTTAGTCTTCTGTTGTGGAGGCTCAGACTTCCCATTGATGACGGCTTCCAATTCCTTGACTTTGGCTTGGCATTTCTCCAATTGTGCTTCTAAGGCCTTGTTCCTTTGGTCGGATTCCTTGAAGCGTCCCTTCCAGATATCTTTCTTATAATCTGCGGCTTCGAAGTACACTTCCATCCGGGCCTTGACCTGCTCCAGGTAGATTTCTGTCTCTGGGTTGATCTTGTCTGGTCTTGGTTGGGTGACGTCTGGAACCCGATATGCTCTTTCCCCTGTCTAGTATAGCTGGCAGATTACAAACTCTCTGGTGGCTCGATGTTTTCCCATTTCACCATCTAACTCCCCGAGGTTCACATTCGGGCTTTCGATTCTGGCTTCCCAAAGTGCTTTGACCTCTGACAGCTTAGCAAACTTCTCGGCTACTAACATGTTCGGATCTTGATACTCAAAGGTGACTGCTTCGAGCGAGGGCCGATAAACTATGTCTTGGATAGTACCGAATTGGCGGACCAGTGAGTTGGGGTGATATCCAATACATCCGTTGATTCCAATCAACGGTACGACTTGGAAGTTACTACAGGTCAAGATGATTTTGTCACAGCAACTCCACCTGGCTGTCCATAAAATATCTTCGGCACTAAAGCTCCTAAGCAGCTCTACCCAACTGTGGCTGGTAGGGTCGTCGGGTAGCTTTACCTTTTCTATACATGAATCTACCAGATCCACCTGTTGGGCTAAGGTTTTCCTGACCATATTCAGCCCGAAGCACTTGAGGTGGCTTACAAACCATATTAACAGAAGGTTGAGGCTTAAGCGAAGGATCCCATGGCCTTTCTTCTTGAGGAAATTCAAGTTCCGGATCTGTTCAGCCAGTAGAGGCGGGATGTAAGATCTTCCCTCCAGGAATTGGGTCACCAGCTCTGCAACCCGATAGTGAATATAGAAAGTTTCGATGGGGAACACTATAGTGGTGAAAGCTGTCAAAATGAAGGCATTCACCCTTCTCTGTCTATAAGTCTTGGGGTCCCCACACAGGATGTCCATTCTATCCCCATCGTCCTCTCGGGCGATGAACCAGGCTTCCAAATCATCCATCCGTATGCAATATCCATTACAGTCTGTTAGGGCTTTGTTGATTGCTGTTTTACAGATGCCCAGTAATCTGCTGAAGGTACCGGCTGGCCCGGCCTCGAGGTCTGGCATATAGATTTGATCGGTTAGTGCCGGAGCCTGTAGCAACTGGCTGTACTCCTCCAGGGTAGGGGTGATCTCATGCGGCCCAATAAAGAAAGTAGCAGGCTCGATTTCCCATAATTGGAGCATGGCCCGGACTAAAGGCAAATTCACCTCTATCTTTGTCAGTGAGAGGATGGGGCCAATCTTTTGCTGGATGGAGGCCTGCTCCTCTAGGTTGTACAAGGTAAACCAATGGTCCAATACCAATTTTGGGTCCAAAGGTTTGTACACCCGTATTTCTTTGTGGAGGAGGCGGTCGACTGCGCTGCTAGCCATCTATTACAATAAGAAATCGCCTAATTACAAACATAACTATGAAAACATTACAGGGAAATGGACTTGAACTCCATGAAGAAAATAACAAACCATTACATTGTCATCAATTGTCAACCCCTTACGATGTTATGTATGCAAGTAGGTTGGTTCTAATTGGTTCCCGAGCTCTATGGCCTCCCGCATTCTCGAAGAAATGGATCTCAAGCTATATCGAAGCATAGGGTGGGGTAGCCTAATCGGTCCCGAACAGTGAATCAACTCACTTCACCCAAAACCTACACAATGGCTCCCCGTCTTAGGTTTCTAGGACGGTCCGGGTTCGACCGCATCTATTCACACAGATATATGCATGCATGCCCCTCAGTAAAGAAACATTAAAAAATCTAACTAATCTCTGAAAGGTTAGCAACAAAGTAATAAATACATTTCTTAAAGATAACAATTCGGAGAGATTCAGGTGGCTAGCCTACTGGCATGAGTCCTCAGCGGAGTCGCCATCCTGTCGAGTCTAATTTTTGAATTCCCATTCCTAATTCGATCTAAACTAAACCCTATGCTCATCTAATATAGATCCTCGACTTGATTTAGAAATTTCGTTTGATTTTTGGAGTCGCCACCCAATTGTTGTTGGGAAATACTGAATTAAGACTAAAGGAGCGGATTAGTCTTAATTTGGACCACTAGTCGTCGTGATTTCCTCTTTTCGTTTTTGTGTAAAGAGGAAAAGGGAAAACCAGAGTTTCTAAGTCCGGAGGCTAACCTACTAAAACCTTTACGGTTACCACCTAATCTCCTAAAATTGTTCCTCTTTAGAAATGTGTTTCACTGTGTTTCTGTTACTTTTTATTAGGTTTTTGAATTATTTCAAGAAAATGATTTTTCATTCATTTTATGGGTTGACCCGAATGGGTACCTACGTACCTGCTACTCAGGATCAAATAAGCTGTAGTTCGCTTTTCTGAAAACTTTAAGTTGGTTTGGTGAATTTTAATTTTTGAAATCTTTTTTGGTTTATGTTCTTACAATTTTTTGGATTTTTTCTAAAAATTTCTAAGCCTAAACTTTTATTCTAACTTTTGAAAATGATTTTTTAAGGAAAACACCAATTTTGGATTTATTTGAAGAAAAGAATTTTTCTACGTGCTAAAACTCATTTTTATGATTCTTTTATAATTTTGAATTTTTTATTAATTTTTATGATTTTTACCATTTTCATGATTTTTGTAGTTTTATATTATTTTTATGATTTTTATTAAATTTTCTATAATTTTTGTGAATTTTTAAAAATTTTATCCTAAGCTATTATCTATCCTATTTTGAAATCTAAAGTTTTATTTTTCTAATATTTTTTATTATTTTTCTACATTTTTTTATTTTTTATTTTACATTATTAAATCCTAAAAAACCTAATTTCTATATCTTCCTATTTATTGAAAATATAAAACAAATAAATAAATAACTAACAAATAATAAATTCAGAATAAATAAATAAACAAAATAAGTAAATTAAATAAAATAATTAAAAAAATCCGGAAAATCCGACTTACCTGGATCCGGGTCGGTGCGCGGGTCGGGTCGAATCGGGTTGGGTCGGATCGATCGGACACGGTGGCGGAGAAGGCTCGTTCACGGCGTTCCGGTGGCCTTTTGTAGCGAGTGAGGTGTCGAATCCTAGCTTCTCAAGGGTGCCGAATCCAATGGTGACAGTGGTTCATTCCCAAATCGCCTCCTGGTGGTGGTTCAACTCCGGTCGGTGCTCGCGGTTTTGGGTTTCCTCCGATTTGCACTCTTTCCTCACTTTCTCTCAATTCTGATTCGTGTTTTGGCTTCCTCCCCTCCTCCTCTATTTATAGGCACTTGAAACCGAGCTGGATAAGCTCGGATTTCCTCCAATTGAAGCTGATCGGATTTTCGGTTAAAAAACCAACTTCGATTTGTGTCAATCCACTGATTTGTTGCGTTTTGATTCCAATTAGATAATGTTTATCTTATTTCTGTTGAAGATCTGTTGGATTTGTGCAAAAAATCGAATCAAAACGGCTGAAATACGGATTTTTCCTTCCTCCGGCGATCTCGGGCTCGAGGTAGGAGACGATCACGCGCCCAGCGTGTGCGCTTCCTCCAGCCAACCAAATGCTGCCACGTGTCCTAGGTAAATGAAAAATTCGCAAAACGCGGAAACTGCTTCCCCCGCGATTCGAACCCCTGACCAAGCCCCCCTGCGCACGTCTTAGCCCATGGTCCGCTGAGCTAGCCCACTTTCCTGATTTTTCTAATTTCGCAAATTGCATATATGCAATGCGATATTTTTATTTTTTTTTTGTATTTTTTGAAAATTCCAAATTTTGTAAAAATTGTTTATTATTTATTATTGCTATTTCTGAAATCATTTTTCAAAATTTATGTGTTTTCCTATTTATTTTTATTTTTTTGAATATTTTTATTATTTTTGCGAAATTAGAGAAAAATTGGAAAAAATGAAAAAAAAATTGGGAAAAATTGAAAATTGATTATTATTGAGAATTATTGATTCCTAGGGCAAAAATGAGGTGTTTACAGTGATCCACCAGCTGTATCAGACAAGGGAAAGAGCATACCGGGTCCCAGATGTCACCCAACCGAGGCCGGATAAGGTAAATCCAGAGTTGGAAATCTACCTAGAGTAGGTCAGGGCCCGGATGGAGGTATATTTTGAAGCTGCAGATTATAAGAAAGACATCTGGAAAGGACGATTCAAGGAATCCGACCAAAGGAACAAAGCCTTGGAAACACAGTTGGAGAAGACCCAAGCCAAAGTCAAAGAATTAGAAGCTGTCATCAATGGGAAGCCAAGAAAGCTAGGAAATAGATTACCATTGTACTATTTCGTTTGTTTCTTTTAAGTATCGAACTCCAAAGTTTCCAATATTAATAAAAGTAAAGTTTCAATATTACATCATCAATCAATTGTTGGCTCCTTTTTATTTTTAGCATTCGTGTGACACATGCATCACATTTGCATACATTATACCAAAAAAAGAAAAAATGCGCGCCAGATATCAAAATAGCTCCCAAACAACCGAACCTTCTCAGAAGCCCAATTTGCACACGTTCAAGAGCAAAAATGGCAAACAGTAGCGACAACCGCAACAACGCAAGTGTTGATGCTGCTTCAAACTCTAAGATCGTATCCCTAGAACAAATGGTCCAACAGTTGGCTGCATAGGTCCACCTCTTGATTGAAAGCATCGGCCTCCTTCGCACCACCCAAACGACCTAAGAAGAGCATTCAGGGGCCAGGAAAGGGAAGGCAGTGGAGGGGCAGCCTCCAGAATATAAAGAAATCTTCCCACTTGAACCCGGCCTTTGAGTATGAGCCAAGAATCAACCAGAGTCCAACCTGATGACTTGAAGAAAGAGATGGAGGAGAGACAGAAAGAGATGGAGAAAAGACTCTTCCAACAGCTCCACAACAAGATGAAGACAATTGAGGGGCCTAATGGTTTTAAGTAAGCCGGAATCACCAGCCTGCCAGCATACGGGGAAGAGGTGTACCCTGACAAGTTCAAGACCCCGGAATTTGAGAAGTGCGACGGGATGGGTTACGCCAAAATGCATATAAGGTTATACGCCTGGAAGATGAGCAAGTATGCTCAATATGACCAACTGATGATCCAGACTTTCTAAGACAGCCTCACGGGCCCTGCATTGGTCTGGTACGCCCACTTGGATTTCAATCAGGTCAACACCTGGGAAAGGCTAGCTCGGGCGTTTTATGACCAGTACAAATTTAATATTGAAGTCGCCCCCTCCGTGATTGATCTGGGGAGTCTCCGGAAGAGACACGCTGAGCCTTTTAAGGAGTATGCTCAACGTTAGAGAGCTCAAGCCGCCAGGGTAGCAACCCCAATTTCTGAGAAAGAGTTAATATCCATATTTGTCAACACTCTAGACAAGACCTACTTCTCACATCTGGTGAGCCAGACATCATCCAGCTTTGCAGAAGTGGTAGCTGCAAGGTGCCGGATTGAAAGTGCCATCACCACAGGCAGACTCCAAGCAATGGATCCTCCCAGAGTCACAATAACACAAAGGCCTTTGGGAGGTAATAGAGCCAAGGAATCTACTGTCAGCACAATCCACTCTGGTAAGGCAGACAAGGCTGGAACTCGTGTAACATTCCAGACCACGAGTACCCCAACCCAGCACTCTACGGTAAATCAAGCCCAGACTATCAGGGTCCCAAGACAGTTCACTCTAATTCCAATCCCACTCAGCCAAGTCTTTGCTCGGCTGCGGGCAGACAACTTGATCAGCTTCGAAATCCCTAATGACCGGTACAAGCCTAGAAACTTCAACTCGAACCTCAAATGTGACTATCACATGGGTCAAGAGGGGCATTCTACAGACAGATGCTGGAGGCTCCGACACAAAATCCAGGATTTAATCGACGCAGGAATTGTACAACTGGATTTTGTTAACACCCCAACACCCAATGTCAACACCAACCCGCTGCCCAATCATAAACCCATCATCAACATGATCATCTCTGAGGAGTCAGCTCCTAAAGAAGCCCCTAAGCAAAAGGCGACGGACCAACCGAAAAGGCAATCCCGTCGAACTCCAAAGAAAACCCCTAAGTCACATATCAAAAGAAGATGGTTAGCCGGAGACCCAACAGTCGGCACTTTGGGAGAATCACATGGGAGATTTAAGTACCTGGTGAACTACTCTTATACCCCGACTGTATATGGGCCGCTTAGCGGATTGGGGCCCGAGTTTGAGAAAGAGGATAACCCGCCAAAGGAAGAAGAGAAATATGTAAACATGATTAATTCGCATCAAAAGCCAAGGGTCATAAAATACTATGAGGGACAGTTAACTGAGATACAGATCCCGAAGAAAAGATACGTATTCAATGTCCCAATACTGGCAGAGAGGTATAAGGCTGCACCTTTCGACTATCAGACCCTTGAGCAAGAGCGACCTCCTATGTGGGAGGAATCACCCGCTTTGGGAGAATATATGACCCGAAATATAAAATCCCGACCGAAGAGTCCAACATAGAGAAAGGAGAGGAAGAGGAAGAGGGGCTCGCTGCATTTACAAAAATGGTCAAAGCAAGTGAATACAAAATCATGGAACAGCTAAACAAAGTTCCAGCTCAAATATCATTCATGGGCCTTCTTATAGCCTTCGAGCCCCATAAGGAAGCACTCTTCAATGTGCTTAAACAAATTCACCATGGACCAGATATCTTTCTCCCCGGAAGAGCTAGGAGAGGATGGAGACCAACATACAAAACCACTATTCATAGTGGTCAGGTACAATGACACGATTGTCTCCTGAGTACTCATCGACAATGGGTCGTCCCTCAACGTTTGCCCATTGGCTACCCTCGACTTATTGGGGGTTGATCCAAGCAATATAAAACCTAACTCAACGGTGGTCAGAGCTTTTGACGAGTCAAAAAGAGACATAGTAGGGGAGATAAACCTACCGGTGGAAATTGGCCCACAAGTATTCCACATATCTTTCCAAGTCCTTGACATCCGAAGATCTTTCAACCTACTTCTGGGAAGGCCTTGGATACATGCTGCTGGAGCCATACCCTCTAGTCTCCATCAAAGGGTCAAATTTATTGCTAATGGGCAGATAGTCACCGTGTTGGGCAAGCAGGATTATGCCATATACAAAGAAACTGACATACCATACATTGGGGAGGAGTGTTCAGAAGACCTTGGTCTCTAAATATTTAATGAGGTGAACGTGGTGACCAGCAAGGAGGGTCATTAGTTTAAGGAGGGGCAGCAAGGGACGTTTGGATTAGGGTACGTTCCTACAGCCCGGGAAGAAGCACAAGCTAGAGGTGTCAAAGGCAGGAAGAAGGAAAAGCCAAGCAACACCCCGATGCGTATTCTACCCCTCCAGCAATCTTTCAGAAAAGCAACTGTTATTCAAGAGCCACAGATAAGCGAAGATGACGTCAGCAATGGGAGCCCAACCCCTCGCACGTCCAATCAGCGTCCAGCTCTCAAAAATTGGTTCTGTTATCCTGTTAATAGCTCTAGGTTAGCTCAAGGATAGAGAACGATTGTTAAACAAATTTTATTGAGACTTCTTTATAATTCAATTACAGTTTGTCTTACTTATATATATGCTTTCATTTTACTTCACCCAAATCTCCTACCATTGAACATCAGGGACATTTCGCGCAGGTAGAAAATAAAAACGCTGATATCATTTCCAACGCTGCTGGGTCAGTTGTTGAAGGTGATATCCTTGACCACGAAACAATACAAGAAAATTGGAAAAAACATGAACAAAGCGGAATTTCAATTGACGAGCCGGTGGAGATAGTAAATCTAAGAAGCATGGAAAAACCTAAAAACCTTAAAATCGAGACTAGTTTAAGTGTCGAGCAAAAGTATGAGATAACCGAGCTGTTAACAGAATATGCAGATGTGTTTCCCTGGTCATATGGTGACATGCCAGGACTAAACCAATCAATAGTGGTTCATAGGCTTCTCACAAGGGAAGATGTCAAAACTAAAAAACAGAAACTGAGAAGATTTAGGCCTGACATCTTACTAAAGATTAAGGAAGAAGTCAAGAAGCTGCTAGAAGTGGGATTCATCGAAGTGTCTGATTACCCAGAATGGGTAGCGAACATAGTCCCAGTTATGAAAAAGAATGGAAAAGTACGCGTATGCGTAGACTTCCGGGACTTAAACCAAGCTACGCCAAAGGATAACTTCCCCCTACCTCACATTGATGTTCTAGTGGACAACACTGTAGGAAATCATCTTTTCTCATTTATGGACGGTTTCTCAGGATATAATCAAATAAAAATGGCTAAAGAAGATAAAACCAAAACGAATTTCATCACAACATGGGGAAATTTCTGTTACAAAGTAATGCCCTTTGGTTTGAAAAACGCTGGGGCAACGTATCAGAGAGCCATGGTCGCGATACTTCATGACATGATGCATCGAGAAGTCGAAGTATACGTCGATGACATGATAACCAAATCTAAAGAAAAAGAAAGTCATATAGATATCCTGAGGAAATTGTTTAAACGACTGAGAAATTTCTAGCTCAAGTTAAACCCAGAGAAATGCACTTTTGGGGTCACAACGGGCAAATTGTTAGGGTTTGTCATAAGCTGGGAAGGCATTAAAATTGACCCTGACAAAGTAAAATCTATATTAGAGCTACCTTCCCCACGCATTGTCAATGAAGTAAGAAGCTTGTTGGGAAGATTAAATTACATAGCTCGTTTTATCTCACAGCTCACAGATAAGTGTCGGCCACTATTCCGTCTGTTGAAAAAGAATGCCGCAGTAGAATGGGACGACAAATGCGAAGAAGCATTCAGGACAATCAAAGACTATCTCATAAAACCTCCAGTCTTGATAGTCCCAAAGCAAGGGAAGCCCTTATTCTTATACCTCACGATACTCCCTAAATCTATGGGATGCGTGTTGGGGCAGAAAGATGAAGAGGGAAGAGAGCGTTCCATATATTATTTGAGCAAGAAATTCACGGACGGGGAACAGAGGTATTCAGAGGTAGAGAGGACTTGATGTGCTTTGATTTGGGTCATGCATCGGTTAAGGCAATATACCCTTTACTATCATATCGAGCTGCTGACAAGACATAATCCTTTGAAATACTTAGCAGAATAACCAGTTTTGATAGGGAGAATCTCTAAATGGAAAATGCTCTTATCAGAGTTTGACATCACATACATAAATCAAAACTCAATAAAAGGGCAAGCCTTAGCTGACCAATTAGCAGAACACCCCGTCGAGGTAGATTCCTAAGAAGTACAAGCCCAATTCCCTGACGAAAACATATTAGCAGTAGAAGGTACATCAATAGAAGATTATGGGATAGACGGGCATTCTAAGTGGAAAATGTTCTTCGACGGAGCCGCAAATGTATTTGGTTGTAGGATCGGGGTAGTGTTGATATCCCCAGACGACACACAATTCCTTGTAGCAACGAGACTTACCTTTCCATATACCAATAATATTGCGGAATACGAAGCGTGCATCCTCGGCCTCAAAATGGCTTGCTAAATGGAAATTCGTGAATTAGAAGTAAATGGAGATTCATCACTTATCATACTACAGATAAGAGGGGAATACAAGACTAAAGACCTCAAACTGGTACCATATCATCAACATTTGACAGAGCTAATAGAAGAATTTGAGGCAATCACTTTCACATACGTCCCAAGAACTCAGAATCAGTTTGCAGATGCTCTCGCCACACTAGCATCTATGATCCAGATAACAGGGGGAGCCGAAGTCTAACCGTTGAAAATAGACATCGAAAATCGGCCCGCCTACTGTTTAGCAATTGAAAAAGCATAAGACGACAAGCCTTGGTATTACGACATCAGAACTTTTCTCTAAGAAAGCAAATACCCCGAAATGGCTAGCAAGAATGACCAGAGAACACTCAGAAGGTTAGCAAGTCATTTCCTATTAAGTGGGTCTATACTTTACAAAAAATCATCTCATAGCACCTTGTTAAGATGTGTGGATAAAAACGAAGCATGCGAACTGATGAAAGAAGTACACGAAAGAGTATGTGGACCTCATATGAACAGTTACATGTTAGCCCGAAAAATCATGAGGTTGGGATACTATTGGCTAACCATAGAATCGGATTGCATCAAATATGTCAAGCACTGTCATTTGTGTCAAGTGTACGCAAACCGGATAAATGCTTCGCCCAACGAGTTGCACTTATTGTCAGCACCATGGCCTTTCTCCATGTAGGGAATCGACATAATCGGCCCAATCACTCCGACAGCATCCAATGGCTATAGGTTTATATTGGTGGCAATTGATTACTTCACCAAGTAGGTAGAAGCTTTATCATATACCAATGTCACAAAAGGAGTAATAGTCTGTTTCTTGAAAAGGGACATAATAGCTCGATATGGAGTTCTTGAGTCCATCATCATTGACAACGGTACCAATCTTAATAACAGGTCGATGACAGGTTTATGTCAACAATTCCACATAAACCATAGAAATTCAACTCCTTACCGACCTCAGATGAACGAAGCAGTAGAAGCAGCTAACAAGAATATTAAAAAGATCATCGAAAAAATGACAACTACTTACAAAGATTGGCACGAGATGTTGCCGTTTGCTCTCATGGCTTGTAGGACTTCAATAAGGACATCTACTGAAGCTACCCCATATTCATTAGTATATGGTACTGAGGCAGTGCTGCCAGTCGAGGTCGAAATACCATCATTCATAATTCTGTCAGAAACTCAGTTAACTAAGTCAGACTGGGTGAAGAAGAGACTTGATCAACTGAATCTAATTGATTAAAAAAGACTCACTACACTATGTCATGGCCAGTGTTACCAACAAAGGATGGGCCGAGCATTTAACAAAAAGATGAGGCCTCGATACTTCAAAGAGGGGGATCTAGTGCTAAGGAAAGTTCTCCCGAATGTCCAAGACTCTAAAGGAAAATGTACCCCAAATTATGAAGGTCCATATGTGGTGAAGAAGGTTCTGTCAGGAGGTGCTTTGATACTGACTTAAATGGATGGTCCAGAATTGAGAGACCCCGTTAATACAGATGCTGTAAAGATGTACTATCCTTAGGCAAAGGAATTGAAATTTTTCCAATGTTTATGAAAGCCAATATTCAATACAAGTTTCGTTGAGTCTAGTTTTTATTTTTTTTACAAGCAAAGTTAATGTCTCTGAATGATCGATAATTCCAACCAATTACAACAAACATTCCTAAACACATTGCCCATCACTTTACTAATGAATGATAAACACTAAAATGATAATGAACCTCAATAAATTTTGTGATATAATTCTATTTACTTTTGAGCATTAAAACCTGGTGCATTAGTAGGATAACACTACCATCAAAAGAGCCATGCGCACAAGAAAGGAAGGATATCAATATCTTCAACCCGTGTCAAAATAAGAAGAAGTGAAGCAGAAGCAAACTAGCATGAAGGTTCTGTTGTTTGGTTGCTATCTACGATAAATTGGCAAGCATATTAAAATAAATGACTATCATCCACATCATTAGAAGCATGTCCAAAAGCATAAGATTAGTCAGCCCATAATAGGGCACTTTTCTAAACATTCCCTTGCAAAGGTTAGTCAGCCCATAAATGGGGCACTTTCCTAGATATCCTCTCTTAAGGTCAGGCCATAGGGGTACCTTTTGAGACATTTTGTCATAGGTTAGTCAGCCCACATTGGGGCACTTCCCTAAACATTCTCTTTTAGGATCAGCCCATAAGGGTACCTTTTTGAGACGTTTCTCTATGCCATAGGTTAGTCAGCCCACAATGGGGCACTTTCCTAAATATCTCGTCTCAAGGTCAGCATGTAGGGGCACCTTTCAAGACATTTCTCCCCTAGGGTCATGATTCTAAGAAGACACTTCCTACCATATGTTAGTCAGCCTACAATGGGTCACTTTCCCAAACATCCCTTCAAAAACGTCAGCCCATAGGGGCACCTTTTGAGGCATGTCCTCTCGCTATCAATCAGTTAGCTCAGAGGAGCACTTTTCGAATCTATCGATCAGTTAGCTCAAAGGAGCACTTTTCGAATCTATCGATTAGTCATCTCAGATGAGCACTTTTCAAATCTTTCGATTAGTTAGCTCAAATGAGCACTTTTCGAATCTGTCGATCAATTAGCTCAGAGGAACACTTTTCGAATCTGTCGATTAGTCAACTCAAAGGAGCACTTTTCGAATCTGTCGATTAGTTAGCTCAAAGGAGCACTTTTCGAATCTATCGATTAGTTAGCTCAGAGGAGCACTCTTCGAAACTGTCGATTAGTTAGCTCAAAGGAGCACTTTTCGAATCTATCGATTAGTTAGCTCAGAGGAGCACTCTTCGAAACTGTCGATTAGTTAGCTCAGAAGAGCACTTTTCGAATCTATCGATCGGTTAGCTCAAAAGAGTACTTTTCGAATCTATCGATAGGTTAGCTCAAAGGAGCACTTTTCGAATCTATCAATCAGTCAGCTCGTAGGAGCACTTTTTCAAATTGTTGATAACCGATTAGTCAGCTCATAAGAGCACTCTTCGAAGGTATTTTTCCCAAACAGTCGCTAGTCTAGTCAAACGCTTCTGTTGACAGGTGGCCAGCTCATAAGAGCGCTTCCTAAGATAATCTTCTCTTCAAGGTTGCTAGTCCGATAAGACGCTTCCTATCATCAGCTATTCTACACTCCTAAACAATGTTTGAGATATTTCCTATCGCCAATTAGTCGGCTCATAGAGCACTTTTTGGGAAGATACATTACTCTAGATTGTTAGGACCATTTCCTAAGAAATACCAACCATCATAAAACACTCGTGGGATTATTAGCTCATGGAGCATTTTCCTACTAGAAACTCAGTTCTATATAACCAGCCAAACCAAGGCGTTATCTATTCAATCAAGAGGCCAAAAATGGCGTCTTTCTTGTCTTTGTAGTTAAGTTTTTCAAACTTTACTACAAAGAGGAGCAGCTGTAAACACCCCATTTTTGCCCTAATAAGCAATAATAATCAACCACAATTAATTTCCAATTTTTTTTCAATTTTTTCCATATTTTCTCTAATTTGGCAAAAATAGGAAAAATTTCAAAAAATAAAATAAATAGGAAAAATACATCAATTTTGGAAAATAATTTCAGAAATGGCAATAATAAGGATTCAATAATTTTTACAAATTTTTTAAATTTCAAAAAATACAAAAAAATAAAAAAATCGCGTTGCATATATGCAATTTGCGAAATAAATAAAATCGCGAAAGTGGGCTAGCTCTGCTGGTCCAGACCAGGGTCAGGCGTGCGCGTGGGGGTGCGAGGTCAGGGGTTCGAAACGTGGGGGAAGCAGAATCCACGTTTTGCGAAATTTTACTTTGCTTGGGACACGTGTCAGCATCTGATTGGCTGGAGCGAAAGCATGCGCCGGGCGCGTGATCGTCTTCAACCTCTATCCGAGATCGCCGGCGAGGAGAAAAATCAGAATTTCGGCCGTTTTGATTCGATTTTTTGCACAAATCCAATGGATTTTCAACAGAAATAAGATAAACATCATCCAATTGGAATCAAATCGCAACAAATCGATAGATTTACACAAATCGGAGTTGGTTTTTTTAACCATAAATCCGATTTGCTTCGATTGGTGGAAATCCAAGCTTATCCATCTCGATTTTGAACGCCTATAAATAGAGGATGAAGTGGAGAGGCAGAATCATGGATCAAAAGGGAGAAAAGAGAGAAAATAAGTGAGATTGGAGCTTCGTCGGAGTTTTCGAGCACAACCGTCGATCAATGCCGCCTTGAAACGCCACCTAGGGAAGTTTTTGACCGCAACCACCGCCGGTTTTATGTTCCTCATCCTTTGAAGCTTCAGAAACACCCCTCATTCGACAAAAAGGGCCGCTGGAACGCCACCGACGAGTAGTCCCAGCCGTCGCATCCGATCGACCCGACCGACCCGACTCACGTACCGACCTGGATCCAGGTAAGTTGGATTTTCTGATTTTTTTTATATATTTATTTATTTAGTTCGAATTAATTTATTTACTTATTTGTTATTTATTTACTTATTTGTTATTTATAATTCAATAAATAGAAAAATGTTAGGAATTAGATTTTTTTAGGATTTAATGATAAAAAATAAAAATAGTAATTATAATAATAAATTATATAAATGTAAACAAAAATTCACAAAGAAAATAATGAAAAGATTAGAAAAATAAAAATAAAAATAAAAATTTAGATTTTAAAATATGATAGATAAAAATCTAAGAGAAAATTTTTCAATAAAAATAAAAATTATAAAAATTCATAAAAATCAATAAAAATTTATAATAATAGAGATGAGTGGGAAAATAGAAAAATGGGATTTTTATCACTTAGAAAAATCATTTTCTCAAATAAATCCAAAATTTGTTTTTCCTTAAAATTATTGTTTTCAAAAAAATCAAATTAAGCTTAGGCTTAGATTTTTTAGAAAAATCCAAAAATGATAAAAACATAAATCAAAAGAAATTTCTTAATTAAAATTCACAAACACACTTAAAGTTTTTCAGGAAAAGCGAACTACGGCTTGTTTGATCCTGAATAGCAGGTACGTAAGCACCCATTTGGGGCAACCTTAAAAAGAATAAGAAAAATCATTTTCTTAGAATAATTCACTCAAAAACACAATAAAAGACAATAAAAATAAAATAAAGGACATTTCTAGATGGAGTAAATTTTAGGAAATTAGGTAGTAACCTTAGGGTTTTAATAGGTTAGCTTTCGAACTTAGAAACTTTGGTTTTCCCTTTTCCTCTTTTCACAAAAATGAGAAGAGGAAATCACGACGACTAGTGGTCCAAATTAGGACTAATCCACTCCATTAGTCTTAATTCAATCTTTCTCAACAACAGTTGGGTGGCAACTCCAAAATAAACGAAATTCCTAACTCAAGTCGAGGATCTACATTAGATGAGCATAGGGTCTAGTATAGATCGGATTAGGAATGGGAAATAAAAAATTAGACTCGACAATGAGAGATGGATTTTGAATAGCCTTAGGTGAAAAAAAAAAGAAAAGACTGGCTTACCATCTATAAATAAGTAAAATGTATAATGTAAAGGCTGATTGAGTGCCATACTGGAACTTTAGGATTGAGAGAACCTTTCATCTCGTCACATTTATCGATGGTTGGTAAAATATCGAAAGATTTATTCATTTGAGGGAAATTATATTTATATGTATGTTCTCTCTTTTTAGTAATTAATTAAATATAAATTGACAACAAAATTTTATTAATTTTTCTATGTTTTGCATTGATGATATTAATTTAAATTTTAGCAAAATCTCATAGTTAATTAGTAGGATTATAATAAGTTTATTATTGTAAGGTTTCTTATTCACTTTTAATGTTCATTAATTAAAACAAAGTGTAACACCTTTCTTATTGTCATGTAGGGTGCCTACTTAGATGTAGACTTAGATAACTGATATGGCATTATTGTAATGATATCCCTATTTAATTTGGTTTATTATATGTGGAGTACTTTTTTCTTTTCCCCCAACATGCTTATTGTGATGATGGTAATAAATGAAATGACATGAGTACTAATGAATAAGCAAAGTTTTGATTGGGTATATGATTTGACAAGTTAGAACAATATTTGTTAAATTGAAAAAAAAAGATTTATGAATAAATGTGACACTATCCCAATACATTGTAACAAATTTTAGATCCTATACTTATGTGTAATATAGATTATGAATTCCATGTTCGTGGATTGCAAGTGTAACATAGAGGAATATATTCATATAATAAATATTACAAAATGGTAAAATATGAGAAATGTGATGAATTTATTTCTTAAAGATTAAAATTGAACAAAATACAAGCCAACATAAAAACTTATATATATACTCCTGCAATTTTCTTATAATCAATAGCCAATGCAATATTTTAAAACATGAGTTCTGTGAAGAGGGTTTGACTTTGATATCACCATTCCTTGAGTGAGTGCTGTATAAAGATTTTCTAGCAGACTTCTAATGTGCATACAATTGAAACTCCATCCTTAAGATTTGGTTAACGATTTAAAACATTTTATTTGGGCTAAAAATTTCAATTTGTAAAATTTGTTTCAAAAGTGATATTCTTGAAGTATGAAGTAATGCAACCATGCACAAAAAGGAAAAGCTACACGTAAACTCTTATTCCATTATCTCAAACTTGCATTATTGGCTATAAAAGAGAAATCCTCAAATGCTATAATTGCATTCAAAATGGGAAATTAAAAGACTATTATCCACAAGCGAATATGTAACCATTTCCATATTTATATCGACAGTAAAGAAAATAGAAGACTTGTGATGGTTTATTGAGTTTCTTCTCAAAAGTTGCCATTGCCAATGATCCACAACCAATCCAAAGCAACACCTGAGAATATACCGCCCAATAAGAACAACACGAGCAAATTACCTAAAGCATTTTGCTCAGGTCCCTGCATAAACCAGTAAGAAACAATGTTACAGGTGTGATTCACAAAAAACTATTACTGAAGAGGTTCTAGT
The DNA here is from genome assembly GCA_037954665.1 of Laguncularia racemosa. Lineage (NCBI taxonomy): Eukaryota > Viridiplantae > Streptophyta > Magnoliopsida > Myrtales > Combretaceae > Laguncularia > Laguncularia racemosa. The sequence continues at coordinate 4,919,803 of JBBMOL010000011.1, forward strand.
TAGGTTTAAGCACAAGCATTACCATAGACACTCCCTAATTTTCTTTCAGGCTTCTAAAGAAGAACCAAAAAATAAATAAATAAATAAGAAAAAGCCTAAATTGCCAAAACCCTAAAAATTAGGAAAACAACTCCTAATATATATATATATATATAAAAGAAAAGAGAAGCGAAAAAAAAGTTGAAAATTGGAAAATAACCAAAAAAAACTTAGCAAAAATACAAGAAGAAAGTGAAAATTTTGAAAAAATAAAAAATAAAAACAGCCTTTTGGTGGTCCTTTTGTCTTATTTCAAGGTGGTTGCGGGTTTTTAATTTTGAAAATAATTTTTAGAGTCAACATATGCATAAGATTTAAAATAATTAGAGTTTTTTTTTTATTAAAAAAGGACCATATATATATATATTTGTTTTGGTCGGGAAGCATTGGGTCTGGACCGATTTTCCGCCCAAAGATCGGCCCAGGGCTCCATTTGGTTTAAGTACATAATATGTTCCACAAGAGCATTTACTTTTATATTTTAATGCTGACCGTGGGCCCCAACGGGGTTGACTGAGTCAGCAACCGGTCCCCTTCTTCCTCCCTCCAGCATCACCACTCAGTACTCAACAATTCGAGCAGCGCAGATGGAAAAGGAAATTACGCGATTTCAGTCGCCAAGTCGGACCCGAATATCGATTTGTTTTCTTACATCAAGTGCTCAAACAAGGCAAATAGAAAATCTAGAACACGATTAGCACAAGTAATCGAATAAAAAGCGATTAAAAATGGTGTAAAAAAAGGGAATGAAATCAGACTCATGATTGAACATACCAAAATTTGCAAGGCCCTATTTTGATGAATATTAGGGTTTCGTAGGTCAAAAGGAACTCTTAATATATAATCAAGGGTTACCCTAGAGGAAAGCAGGAGAAGAAAACAGCATGAAATCCGTCGAAAACAAAAAGAAATGTCGACTTTCTCTCTCTAACTTCCATGGACGCGCAAACTTTCTTTCCCTAAAGAACTTGGCCACAGATTGACGAAGTTCGAAGGTTTTCTTGATTTCTGAAGATTACCCACCCACATGAGCACCGTAAGAAACCCTTCAAATGACCAAAACACCCCAAGAATTGTTCTAAATCTCGAATCAAAGATCGTCCGCGGACTCCGAGGTGGTTTCGAACGAACTCCAGGCATGCTAATAGGGCTAGTGGCGGCCTTAATCTACTAGCATATTGATAAAATAGCATTTTATATCACTCGTTTGCTTGTTTGCACGTGTTTCAATATTAACTACATGTTTAATCCGAATTTTATATGACTTAGTTTATTATTATTATTATTATTATTAATTGATTAATGTTTTTTTGGGATGGCAGATGTGCTTGGATGCATGACCACGCTTGTTTGCCTGTCTTTCATTTTTATTTATTTATTATTATTTTGTGCTTAGTGGTTTTCTTTAATGAAAAATAATACACTCGTTGTTTTCTAGAAAAAGTAAAATTAGAGCTTTTCTAAAACAAGAATATTAACAGCTTATTTCACTAAATGGAATAAGATTATAATGAAATAATTATTATTGGAAAATAGCTATTATAGTGAATTAGTATGATTACTTAAAGGAATAAGAGTGAAATAATAAATGATTCAACGAATGAATCCTTAAATGATACGATGGAACTAATGATGACCACAGCGAGGGACAAGAGATCGGTGATGGTGAGGTGAGGGACGACCGATAATGCACGAGGCCAAGGGCAAATCCATGATGGCGATAAAGGAATCGAGCCACGATCAACTTCAGCAACGATATCGGCAAGGGACGACGTTCGAATGCGTGATGATCAGGGTAGATCGATATATAAAAAAAAAAGTCAATAATTTTAAGTGATTCTTTAGTTTTACATAAACATATTATTGAAAATAATATTCAATTATATTTTTATTTATTAACATTTACATTCCAAGAAAAATGCTATTAAATGTCAAGCTAAATGAAATTTTTGCTTTTAAATTTGTTATATCTTTTGTTTTTACAAGGATGCCATGGTCAAAGAGTAAGGAAAACGGAAGACGTTGAGTTACAAGCAGATATACAAAAAAAAAAAACTGATTATATATTATATTTAATAATTTCAATTTTGGAATATTTTTTTTAAAAAGACCAAAATTCATATTGTTTCTCTTAAAAATATATTTAACTTTCATTTTTGTTTAAATATAAGTGACTTTATTTATCTGTAGTGAATCTAATATTTAAAATGTACGTTTTTATTAATAGTACCAAATTGCTATTACAAAGAATGGAAGAGGGAATGATGATTTGGAATTTTGTGGAATTTCAATTCCGCGAAATAAATAATGTAATAATTATTTCATCCATAATAGATCCGTAATAAAATAGATATTACGTTCAAATAAATGTACCGTAAAAGGCATGAGTTTTTTAGAATCAAAATCTAACTCAATTAAAGTTTTATAAAGAAAAAGAAATTATAGTGATTTAATCTTGATTAGTGAATACATAGGCATTTTTAAAGTAGCTATAAAAATAAAAAAAAAATTATTTTTTTAAAAAACCATAAAAATTAAAAAATGCAAATACAAAATAATATTGAGATGTGATGCACTTTTGTTAGTTAGTTTATTTAGATCATTTTTTCCTTTTCTTTTCTTTTTTTTTACAGGATAACAAAATTCTACTTGCTTATTTTATTTAATCTTATTTTAATTGTTTTATTTACTTTTTTGTCGGTGTGCATTATATGCATATTTATTAACTTGCTATTTTCAAAAGAGAAATTTTTTATTTTAAATGGAAAAGGAATTTTGAAATTAAAGTTTTTTATTTAATGGAAGCTTTTATACGAAAACTATGGTTTTAATAAATTATTCTTGAATCCATTTTCTCTTATTTTCCTTTTCTAAAACGACTTCTTTTAGAAAATTACAGACTGATGGCTAAAGTCTGATCCACCTATTCAACTCTAACTTTCCATTTTTTTTTTTAACTCTATTGGTGGCTGAGTTTAAAAGAAAATGTATTTATGAAATGTTTCCTAAAAATTTTCAAGTTAGGTGGCTTCTCTGGTCGGACTTAATACAGCTAGAATTAAAGATTTAAAAAAAAAAAATGGAGCTCGGAAACGACTAACCTTGTAACCTTTGGGGGCTACTGTCATGACGCAGACGGTAAGATGGCCATTAGTTAATCCTAAGAAGGCTACCAACATTATCATCCATCCTTGATCACCGTATTTTGCTGTGAAATAGAAGGCTGGAATGAGCAGGAACCGAGCAAGAATTGCACATATGAGGCCCTTTCTGGACTCCAACCTCACCATCTTTATAAGCGGGGTATATCTTCCAACGAGATCCAACACATTGTATGCTGCAATCAATACAAGTGCGTACCTGAAGAATAACAGTCCAAGTTAAAGCAGTTTACAAATATAAACATACAGAGGGAGGTTAAACTTTTTAAGCCTAAGGCGAAATTTTCAAACAATAGATTATATAGCTTGACTGATGAAGCTAGGATTGCTAATCTCGACAAGTAAGTCATCCGTTACGCTTCAGATTCTAGTGAATCAAACGATTGATACCAATCAAAGATATAAAAATCAATGGTGCAAAATCATAGAAAACAGCAAAGAGTGGGTGCATCATGTTTAAGAAGGCTCTTAAGCATTGAGCAAAAAATGTATTGTATTAAGACATCACCAACGTTAGCTGCCAAGACCGATGGTCTTTACAAAATGTTAGTATTTTGAAATTTAGTTTACATAAAAGGAAATGTATCTGCCTTACAATGCAGTACCTAATCACGTTTAATTATTTCAAGTTTTGAAGCGGTTTTTACTTGCCCACTTAGTACTTACCAGTCTCCCAATTGGTGTTTTCCAGTATTTTCATACAAGAAACCCGGGAAGATTGACAATGTTAGAATGTATATCAGATATAGATCAGCACAGTAGTCGATGTTTTGCCATAATAACTGCTTGCTGCTTAGACGCTCCACACCTTTAACCTGCCAAAAATGCCTTAAACTTTTAAAATCTTAGAGGTATGACCCTAATGTACTAACAGTTTATGTAAAGTGAGCAATCATACCGGTTCTTGCCTTTGGATGCCAGCGGCTGCAAGATCGGCTGAGACGGTTGTTGACCCTTCTGAGGCTGCCTTTGAGCGGTAATATTTTACAATAGGTATTTTGTGGAACACAAAGGCATACAAGAGAATGCAAAGGAACTCGAAAAATGTGGAGATTGCAAGGAACAACACTGGGAAAGCCAACAATGCCAGTTATCAGCATACTTTACAATTTTATAGAATGGTGAAAACTAAAACTTTAAGGCAATATATTCGTTAGATTTTACTTGGCTTAAACATGTTCAGATTAATTGACATGAGATTGTTAAAATATGATCCTAGCTGGGATGGCACATCCATCTCGTGAGCACATGGCGTTCTTATGGGCATCTTATTACATTAAAGATATTAACACGATTATCTTCCACTGCAAGTTGTTTACCATGAGGGATACATAGCACGGAAAACAGATTACTATCCTACAAACCAGTAAAACACAATTCACTTACTTGTTCCTTTTCGAAGACCATCATTAGCTTTATCAAAGGCAGCTTTTGTAACTAGCCTCAAGCCGGAAGTAAGAGCCCCTGATGCAGCTAAACCAGCAAAAAAGGACTGCATGGTACAAAAAAAACACTCATGCCACATGAACATAACTATGATTACCCATCGAAGTAATTCCATAAATACTTGACTTCTCACCTGCATAAATTCTGGACACATGAAGGACATATCACCAACCATACCACCCTGTACATGCGCATCTGCCACTCCAAAACAGGCAACAAAAGCACATATGCCTATATAAGGTCCGATTCCTCCCTGCCCTTTTGTTGCTAAATCTATCTATAGAAATAGAGCACAAAAATGGGCCGATTGTCACATAATCTGTTCATAAACATCAAGGAAAGGTCAAACAAGAAAGATAAATGTTAAACATTTGTATACTCACAACAATGAGCATGAAGGTACTTAGGGCAAAAAGGATGTATCCAGCTATGTTCCGATATCTTGTGTCGACCTTGGATTCGTTGTATGCTAGAATTGCCATTGTTCCCATTGCAAACGGTTGGTAAACAAGGGTGAGAACTCTCGAAGGATGGTAGTCCTGCATGTGAAAGGAAAACATCATCAAAGCAATTCGTTTGAAGCAGCAAAAATACTGCCAGATCTCTATTCATAAATTCTAAAACTTATTGCCTCTGCATTTATATATTTGGCATGACCTCTTGGAAACAAAACAACTACCAAGAAGACAGATAAGTAGAGCTCATAACGTGTCAGGAGCATAATCCTTCTTCACAATTGAAGTCCCACAAACTTATTGGCAAAAGCCATAACTCAACACCCTAAGATTTTCAAAAAAACTAGCTCTTTGGAGAGCACAGTACATTGGAACCTGTGTCCAGGGAATAATATGGTTAGTCTCTATTGTAGAATCTGCCTAGAGGGCAAAGAGGCAATGGTTTACCTTGTGGCGGATGCTAGCAATTCTACTTATCTCTAACTCGTCAACTTAGCTGGTACAGAGCTATATGATAGCACCCAAATTGTCAGGAAAAAACCTGACATAATATATAAGTAACCTCGTATGCATGATCTCATCTCCATGATGGCATTAGTTGTCAATAGTTCAACCATGAAACTGAGATTTCACAGAATCTTAAAAATGTCAGATCTTTTTCTTTCAAACAGTCAACTCAATACTATATTGCTACTGCATGGACACTGATGACTACAAGTTCAAGCCTCGCCATTCCTACAGATTGATTCAAAGGAGATCACTAGTCATCACTTTCGAAAAATCTATCTTTCCAGCCATCACTTTCGAAAAATCAAACTAACTCAATTTGGAACAATTAGCGCATAATATACAGAGAATTCATCAAGAACAACTAGCAGATCTGAATTAAATAAACCGGCACCGGGAATATAGCGTAATAGTAGTCTCCAATTGTTAGCATACTATTCCATGATACAAGAGACCCAAATCCAAGAATCCAGCAAACCAGGACAGCTTTATACTTCCCCTGCACATGTCAAAATCCCATGAATCTTCATCACTACACAGTTTGATTATTAATACAATCTTATGGTATGATAACAGATGACAAAATACAACACCCACCTCAAGCCTCCCAGGTGCTGGAGCCACAGTTTCATCCCCGGTAGTCATTCTTAACTCCAACAATCCCTCCAAGAAACAATTATCTGAAATATAAAAGAATTACTAAAAATATTAAGAATATGCAATTATGCATGTATTATTGGAAATAAATTCTCAGAAGATAAAAAATTTAGAGCAATACATTCTTTTCAACATAAATATAAACAAGAAGGAATTTAAAACCCTACCAATTACAACGTTGCAAATTACAATAGTTTAATCTAATTATAAACTGACAATGATAATATGAAGCAAAATGGTTGGAACTCCCGGATAGAATATTGAAAACCCAGAAAGGACATAACCTTAAAATGCAAAGGTGAATGAAGAGTTTGGTGCAACAGGTTGCTTTTCTGTGTATGGAGAAAAGATACGATGATATTCGTATGGTTGTCTCACAACCGTGTACAGCAGTTAATTGTGTTGACATAAAGAAAGTAAAAATTGATATGTTTGAAAGGAAATATTCTGATTCCTTTTACCTTTATTGATCATGAGGAAACAACGTTCAAATTTATACGTACATTTATATGTATAGAGAGTGTTAGAGGCATGTTGATTAATGGGAAAGGAATGAGAGAGAGAAAAAGGGAATGAGCAGAATCTTCCGTTTCCACGTGGAAGGCTAAGGTTGGTTGAGCATATGATCTTGGCTTACCAGTTTTACAGCCCAATGGGTGCAGTCTCATTTCATACGAGACCGACTATTGGAATGGGAACGCATCTGGTAAGCTGTCATGATTAAATACAAATCAATACTCAAATGAATACAACTTTTCTGTTCCTTTCTTCTTCTTCTTCTTCTTCTTCTTTTTTTCTTTTACTGTTTAGCTTGAGGTCCTTTTTGATTGTTCCTTTCTGTCTTCATCATCGTCCCCAAAGAAAAGAAAAAAAGTAATCTCACAATTTGTTGCTTCTTTGTCGGCAGTAAGTGAAAAAACAAAAAAAGAAGGAGAAGAAGAGAGAGAGTAAGTTCAAAAAAAAAAAAAAAAAGGAGGCCATGGTGGTGGTTATGGCTGGGCTCCCATGGATCTCGGATGTCAGCCAAATGGCTAGGGTTTGAAATTATTTTTCGAGCTATTTTCTATTTTTCCTGAATTTTTAATATTTATTATATTATTTAGTAAAATATATTTATTAATATAATTTTATTTACTTAATTATTATCAACCAATAAGTTAACACACGTACCTAATTTGATGAAGTGCAAACGTCCTTATTAAGGAAAAAATGATATTTGAATAAGGAAGACATATAAACTCAACAATTCAAGTAAAAGAATAAAAAATAAATATAGAACATTTCAACTTAACTCGATCTCAAAATAAACAATAATAAATGAAAATTGTATTGAAGGAAATGAATATTTCTTTGAGCAAATGAGTAATGGAGGAAGAAATTAAAGTTACAGTATTTCATATGGGACCTTTAAAAAGTCCCAAGACCAGTTGGATTCCTAGGAGCTTTCTTTCAAACTTACTAGGAATTTTTTTTTTTTTTAACATTCAAGTATGATCCTTAATGCTTGACAGAAATGTTGTTTTAATCCCCAAAGTCCCAAATCTAGAGTCTATCTCTCTCTTTCGGCTAGTAAGCCTTTGTGATTTTTCTTACAAAATCATCTCCAAAGTGCTAATCAATTAATTGAAACTTTATCTCAATTTTGACAATTAGGGTGCATTTATCTCTAGTAAGATAATCCGAGATAATATTCTTATTTCTCATGAAGCCTTTCACTATCTCAAAATTAGTAAAAAAGATAAAAGAGAAAAAAAAAACATGAATGTGCTTTTAAGGTTGATATGAATAAGGCTTATGACATAATTAAGTAGGATTTTCTAGAGAATGTGCTTGTGAAGTTTCATTTTTGTGAGACTTGAGTATAGTGGATTATGCAATGTGTAACCACAATGCGGTATTGGATTTTGTAAATGGGAAATTCAATGTAAACATCTTTTCATCTATAGTGTTAAGATAAGAAGATCCGTTGTCACCTTATTTGTTTATTTTAGCGTCAAATGTCCTTTCTAAAAACATTTTGCATGCTGAGAGTAGGGGTGTGTCAAAAGGAGTCAAATTAGGCAGCATTGTCCCCCTGTTACGCTTTACTTTTTCTTGATGAGTCATTATTTTTCTTGGAAACCTCTGCTAATAATGTGTAGGTTATGAGAGGTTTGATGGAACAATATAGTTTGGCATTGGGTTAGGAGGGTAATTTCACAAATCGTTGGTCTTTTTCAGCAAAAATACTCCTCCTAATATCAAAGAAAGAATGAGCAACATGTTAGCTACACAATCTAGGAAAATATTTGGGTATGCCAACCATTTGGGTCGATCTAAAGTTGGAGCTCTGGGTTATGTAAAGCATAAGATATTTTCCTTTTTGCAAGGTCGGAAACAATAATTCTTATCTCAAGTAGGCAAGGAAGTACTTATCAAAGCTGTTGCCGATGCTCCCATGTATCCTATGAGTTGTTTCCATCTTTCCAAGAAGTGGTGTGATGAGATGAATGCTCACATTGCAAATTGCTGGTGGGGTCAGGAACAAGAAGAAAGGAAGATTCATTAGACTAAGTGGACCTCTTTTGCGGTTTCGAAGTTTCATGGGGGCATGAGATTCAAAGACCTTTATGTGTTTAATATTGCTTTGTTGACCAAACAGGCATGGAGAATATTGCCAAATCCAGGTGCTTTTTGGTCGAGAATCCTTAAAGGACGTTACTTTCCAGACTGCATGGCTTATAAGGCAAGGCGTGAATCGAGGATTTCATGGTGTTGGAGGAGTATTTTGTATGGAATGGATGTAGTAAATCAAGGGGCTGTTGTACACGGTCATGTATCTCCTGACGGCTCTCCACGATTGTGATATCTGTAATCTTTGTAATTTAGGTAGATAGATATTTGGAGATATTCTTACTTATTGACTTAGCTAATGTGTAGGAGTAAATTTAGGAAGGAATAAATAACATTCTCGTGTATATATATATATTCAATATATGAAAGAAAATCATCAAGGAAAAAAAAGGGGAAAAGATTTCCTCAAACCATGTTCGTATTATTCTGTTTTTAACAGCTGTTTGATGTGTGGTTAATGGAAATTCTATTGAAATATGGCAAGATAAATGTCTTCCAAATACTATAGATGATAAACTTCATCCTACTACGAACATATTTAATGTAGATTTGCTGGTGGCAGACTTGCTGGATACTAATAAAGGCTCCTGGGACATATTTACCGCTTCTCAAGCAATATCAGAATGAAAGCAGCGGGCTATTCGTCAAACACGTCCCTTGTAAGGTGAAGAAGAAGACCATTTAATCTAGCCTTATTCCAGAGATGGCTTTTGTATGGTGAGATCAACATATGCCGTTATGTGTAACAGATACTCTTCGGGTATCCCTTCATCAACTGCTTCCACATCCCTGTTGCCCCGACCAGTTTTTGGAAGCTAGTATAAAATAGTAATCGTATTACCGGGATTGAGATTTCATTCGTAAGGCTGTTTGGACATCCCATGTTGGTGAAGTGGAGAGTGTTGAACATATGTTGTTAAGTTGAGAGTGGACTCAAGCGGTGTGGCTTGGATGTTTAGGGTTGTGTGTATCCGCTACATTAATTTTGTTGCAAGATAGATGGATCATGAATCTATTGTTAGTAGCAGATTTGGAGGATAACAGAGATGTATGGATAAAAAATTATGATTGTGTTGTAGTGTATATGGAAAGAATGGTAGAACATCTAAAGTTTGTAACTCTATACTCACACACAATGTTTGGCTACACTAACTCATGAGAATAATTTTAATTGGGATGCAAGAGGCCAACATGGTGGCATTATTGGAAGAGGTGATATGGGAAGTAGTGTACCTAATGGGGATTGTTGTTACTTAATCTTTGCTTGGTATTGTGCATTCTATACTAGATAAAAACAATGAATTATAAGAGTGTCGAAATTTATTCTGATGTAGCTACTTTGATGTTTAAGTAAATATTTAGATAATAAGATAATAAAAAAGAGAGAGAGTATGTATAAATTAATAGAGTTTCGATTTCCTACCAAGAGATTTGGCATTGTATTTATAGGAGAATAGTTGAACTAGATAATGAAGATGATAAATCTCTTGAGATTTCTTCTTTAATTTCTAATTTATGGGAGAAGAATAAAAAGGGTTATGAGTATGTTGATTTGTCTTATTTGTCAAAACTCTTTGCCTGTCTTCATTTGAACTTGAGATTGGGCTGGATGAGCTCAGCCTAGGTAGGCTGACCTAAACTTAGGCAACGCTAGACTAGGCCAAGTCTGTGATAGCTTATCAGAGCTCATTTGGCCGACTTGAGCATAGAGGCTTAGGTGCTAAATAACCTGTCAATAGGGATGAAATTGTAGAAGGCTGAGGACATGCACATAACAACGGGAGCGTCATTTTTAATAAAAGGCAGAGGAGAAGTTTCCAACATCATCAATTTGGCAGGTGAAGAATTCTAAAACCCTGTGTCTTGAAAATTAATGTAGATGGATCTTTTGATTCCTCTACAGGAAGGCTGCTATGGCGTTAGTTGCAAGGAACTGTAATGATGATTTAATTGATGGTCATGTTTGTATTCAGTTTGTCACAAATGCGGATATAGAGGAAGCTGTTGCTGTACTTGCTACTATTAAATGGGCGGCTGATAAAGGCTGGAACAAAGTTGTCGTTGAGATGGATACATCCAATGATTTTACTAGTATTCTTTAGGAGTCTTATGTCGTTTCTTGGGTGTCTGTTCCTCTTATTTGTCAAATTAAATGTTTGGTGCCTAGTTTTTCTTCTATTCCGTTTTTATTAGTGAAGTGTGTGGCAAATAGAGTTGTAAATTGGTTTGCATCACATGTAATGAAGGGTCAGAATCCTATGGAATGGGTTAGTCTTACCCCTTTCCCAGTAGCAGAGCTTCTTATTTCAGAGTGAGTTTTATCAGTGGTGGATGATGAACTCTACCTATATTGATGGGCCCGTTTCAATGTAATGAAAGCTGCAGTTTTATTATAAAAAAGAAAATAAAACATTTTGAAATATCTAAAAACATCTTATGTAACTTCATCCTACGATGAAAATAGAAAGAAGAAAGAAGGAAGGCAGATGGTTTGGTTACTAGATAGTTCAACGTGATGTTTGTGCCTTCAAGGAAAAGAGATAAAAAGAAATGAGTTTTAAGTTTAGGGTAGTCATGAATGTTCCTAAATGCCCCTTATTGATTTGGTTTGATAGGTAAGAGATTAGGAAGGTAAAAATGTAATTAGCAGTGTAAAATGTTTTCCCCTAACATTATTTTATAGAAAGTGATATATTTTCATGTGTTTAACTATATTTATAGAAATATATTAAAAGAACTTTTTCGGTGTTCAAACTTGTTAATATTATATAACTTGTAGTCCTATAAAAATATATTAATATAACATTTTATTATAAATACATTTTTTTTAATTTTATTTAAATGTAAAAGTATAAATAAAAATGATTTTGTATTATGAATTATTACAACTTCTTTAGTTGAGTTTTATAATTAAAAAAAAGTTTTACTTTTTTACTTATTACATTCTTTTCATGTTTAAATATGATTTACATGTCAATTATAATAAAAATAATATAGATACTATTTTGTTAGAGTTGGAACTTTTGCATGGGTTAATTTTGAAAACAACATTCTATTTTTAAAAAGAGTAAGCTGTTTTCCTAAAAAGAGTAGAATATTTCCTTTAGTAGAAAAATGTTTTCATTGTAAGCAAAAACATTGTGTACTTAAAAGTCAATTTCCGATATAACAAACAATGGAAAAGAGAGAAATCATTTTTTGAAAAATATTGGGGTTTAAGTTTAAAGGAAGCACTAAACAATCTAAATTGAATGTTCTTACGCATTATCTTTTTTTGAAAGGGGTGTGAAACCAAAAAAATAAGTTGTTGCTCAATGTCTATTTATCTATCTATTATATCAAAGCAAAAGAGCTAACTTCTGGTATCTTCCTATACTCATAAATTTTTAATTTTTAATTTTTAATTTTACTAGACAACCCCTAATGCATAACAATTCTTAAAAATCATTAATAGGTCAACGTTATTAATATAAAGTACTATCTATTACATTAAGCAAATATTTCCCATTGGTTTCACCCTTATGTAACTTGTACAGAAAAATTTGTCTTTATTAGTAATCGTAAACAATGTAAAATAAAGATAAAGTTGAACTTTAGTCTATTTTTCTCTCTCCTATTATTGCCCCTTCTCTCCCCTCCATTATGGTACATAATGTACAATAATAATTAAATCCTTATACAGTTAAACTAATATAGTAAATATATATTGATGTATAATAATAATGATTGTCATCTATATCTAATATATTAAAACAAACGAGTTAACTTTTGTTGTCTAAATTCTCATGAATTTTCAATTTTTAATTTTATCAAACAACTCCTAAATATCCAATAATTCATAACAAATTATCAATAAGTCAAGGTTATTGATGTAAATAACCAATCCATTATATTAAGCAAATAATTCTCTTTTGGTTTTACTTCTCTATGTAACTTCTTAAGAAATAGTTGTCTTTACTAAAATACCCCATATCTAAACAATATCGAGTAATTGTAAACATTATAAAATAGGAATTAAGTTAGAGTATGTGTGTATTTTTCTATCTCTTATTACTACCCTTTCCCTCCCCCCTAGCCACCATCTATTACTGTATGTTAATGTACAATAATAATTATAACCCCATGTAGCCAAATTAAGTAAATACACATTAATATATAGTGCCAGTAATAATAATATTATTATTAATGTCTATTGATTAAAGCCTTTGTAAGGTATAAATATTAGTTTTCCAATACAATAGACCAAAATTTGGCTTTCCTCCCCAATAGTTGTAATAGTAATTCACTGAAGAATATATATATTAATTTACATTGATAATCTTATATAGTTTTTTTTCCCTTAAAAAGAAACAAGATAACCCTATATAGTAAAACCACAGTAATTACATATTAATGCATAGTAATATCACATTTAGTGATACGAACACCTTCGCAATCACACCTTGAGAACCCTTTTGATTAGTGTGAACCCCCAATGCAGTAATACGAAAACCCACGACACCAATTTGGAAATCAATCCCTAAGAAGATTAGAATTTAGGTTTGACTTAGGTTAATGATCTAAGAATTAGAACTATGGAAAGCCCTAATTTCGAAACAATCCACAAGAGAAGTCGATCAATCTTCCTTGATTGTTCCTAGGAGCATGTATTCAAATAAGAACACAAAGAACAAAGCAATAAGCTTTTTGGTATTTTCAATATCTCAAAACTGAGTTTTACAATGAGGAGGTTCGGAATATAAAGGAGAAAACCCTAAAACATTACATGGAAATCACAAAACAAGTGAAAAGTGCGCATAAAAAGAAGGCCGGCCATTTAGGCCGACAGCCTACTTTTCAAGGCCGGCGGCCTTCCTTGAAAGTGCACCGAAACATCGGCGTTTTCAAGGCCGGCTCCAAGGCCGGCAGCCTTGAGCCGGTGTATCTTCACCCGATGCTATTTTCATCAAATTGAAGTTCTTTTGGCCTTCTTTTGCCCCAAAGCTTTGAATCCCTTGAAGTCCTTCACCTGTGATCTTCACCAAGCCTTGCAAATGAGAATTCAATGTTTGTTGTAGCTTCTTAGCTCTTGATCTCGTGATTGGTCCTTGAGGCAAGCTAATCGTACTTGAAACCCCTTGAACTTCATCCTTAGCCACTTGATCTTCTTCTTGACTTGGCTCTTGAGCTTGGATCGGTGACTCTTCCATAACATTCCCCCTCTCCTCAAAAGGATTCGTCCTAGAATCCAAAGCATCACCTACATCAAACAGACTAAGATCAGCAACATTAAAAGTGGCACTAACATTATACTCACCTGGTAAGTCCACTCTGTAGGCGTTGTCGTTGATCCTCTCAAGTATCTGAAAAGGACCATCTCCCCGGGGGTTCAACTTTGATTTCCTTTGTAGTGGAAACCGCTCCTTGCGAAAATGCACCCAAACCCACTCTCCCGGTTGAAAAATCATGGGTTTCCTGCCTTTGTTCACCCTTGAAGCTACCTTGGCATTCTGTTTCTCAATCCTATCCTTCACCTGCTTATGTAGCTTCCTCACAAAATCTGCCTTTGAATCAGCATCAAAACCCACAAACTTGTTAGGTGGTAATGGCAATAAATCAAGAGGAGTAAGTGGATTAAAACCATATACAATCTCAAATGGAGAACAATGAGTAGTGCTATGAACAGCCCTATTGTATGCAAACTCCACAAATGGTAGACAATCCTCCCAAGTCCTAATGTTTTTATCTATGATTGCCCTCAACAATTGAATTAAAGTCCTATTAACCACCTCAGTTTGCCCATCAGTCTGTGGGTGACAAGTAGTCGAAAACATCAGCTTGGTTCCCAACTTTCCCCACAACACTCTCCAAAAATGACTCAAGAATTTTACATCCCTATCACTAACAATGCTCTTAGGTATGCCATGCAGACGCACTACCTCTCTAAAGAACAAATCAGCAATGAATGTAGCATCATCAGTTTTATGACAAGGAATGAAATGAGCCATCTTACTAAACCTATCAACCACAACAAAAATGCTGTCACTACCTTTCCTAGTTCTAGGTAATCCAAGCACAAAATCCATCGACACAGCAGTCCACGGTTCATTAGGAACAGGCAATGGTGTGTATAATCCATGTGGTTTTAGTTTAGATTTAGCTTCTCTACATGTAATGCAATGTTGACAAACTTTATGCACATCATGTCTCATGCTAGGCTAGAAAAAGTGTTCATTTAGCATAACATAGGTCTTATCTACCCCGAAATGCCCCATTAAGCCCCCTCCATGTGCTTCCCTAACAAGCAATTCCCTCACAGATCCTCTAGGAATGCACAACTTACTCTTCTTAAATAGGAATCCATCAGACACAAAATAATCATTCAGTCCAGTCCCACCAACACAAGCAGCAAAAATCTCAGAAAAATCAATATCATGTGGATACAAATCCTTCACCAACTCAAAACCTAGCAAAGATGTACTAAGAGAGTTAAGTAACGTGTACCTTCTTGAAAGCGCGTCAGCCATAGTATTCTCCTTACCCTGCTTGTACTTGATCACATATGGAAA
The DNA here is from genome assembly GCA_037954665.1 of Laguncularia racemosa. Classification (NCBI taxonomy): domain Eukaryota; kingdom Viridiplantae; phylum Streptophyta; class Magnoliopsida; order Myrtales; family Combretaceae; genus Laguncularia; species Laguncularia racemosa. The sequence goes on from JBBMOL010000011.1 coordinate 4,935,229, forward strand.
TGTCTCGATGAATTCCACCTACTTGGCATGCCTTCTATTCAACTTATCTTGACCCTTTAGATGTTTCAGACTCTCATGGTCAGTGTGAATGACGAATTCCTTAGGCCAAAGATAGTGTTGCCATGTCTGCAATGAGCGCACCAAGGCATACAGCTCCTTGTCATATGTTGGATACTTCAGTGCTGCTCCACTCAACTTTTCACTGAAGTACATTAGTGGCCTGTGATCCTGCATCAAAACAGCTCCAATCCCTATGCCACTAGCATCACATTCAATCTCAAAAGTTTTGTTAAAATCAGGTAAAGCAAGCAATGGTGCATTACACAATTTATCTTTCAAATCATTAAAAGCTTGTTCTTGTGCATCACCCCAAGCAAATCCAACATTCTTTTTCACAAGCTCATTCAAAGGTGCAGCTATAGTGCTGAAGTCTCTAATAAATCTTCTATAGAAACCAGCAAGTCCATGAAAGCTCCTCACCTCACTAGCAGTCCTAGGTCTAGGCCACTCCTTAATGGCTCTAACCTTCTCCTCATCAACCTCAACCCCACGACTAGAAACAACAAAACCTAGAAAATTGACCTTATCCATGCAGAAACTACACTTCTTAAGGTTGGCAAATAATTTCTCCTCCCTAAGTTTTGCTAAAACTAGTCTCACATGCATAACGTGATCATCCAGACACTTAGAGTAAATCAAGATATCATCAAAATAAACCACAACAAATTTACCTAAGTAATCACGAAGCACATGATTCATTAGTCGCATAAAAGTACTAGGTGCATTTGTAAGACCAAAAGGCATGACAAGCCATTCATACAGACCATATTTAGTCTTAAATGCAGTTTTCCATTCATCCCCTACTTTCATGCGTATCTGGTAGTAACCGGATTTTAGATCAATCTTTGTAAACAAACAAGAACCATACAATTTCATCCAACATATCATCTAACCTAGGAATAGGATGACGATACTTTACCGTGATTTTGTTGATGGCTCTACAGTTTACACACATCCTCCAAGTCCCATCCTTCTTTGGCACTAAAATCACAGGCACTGAACAGGGACTTAGACTTTCTCTCACATACCCTTTCTCCAGCAACTCCTCAACCTGTTTCTGAATCTCCTTTGCCTCGCTGGGATTAGTCCTGTAGGCAGGTCGGTTGGGTATGGCTGCTCCCGGAATGAAGTCAATCTGATGCTCTATGCCCCTAACTGGTGGAAGTCCACTGGGCATCTCCGCTGGAAACACATCTCCATATTCCTGCAGCAAATCAGAAAACACACTAGGAATAGATAGGTTAATATCGTCAGTGGCCAAATAAGCCCCTTTGTACAGAAGTACAAAGATAGGTCTACTGGCACTCAAAGCATGCCTAACCTCACTTGCCCTAGCAATCAAACTCACACTCTTACTTCTTTTCTCTCCAGGCCGATTGTCATCTTGCTTTTCACTCCCCTCTTTCTTTTCACTCTGCTCATTTTTATTACACTTTTTAGTTGCACTCTTATTCTTCACTCCCTCAGAATTGCTTTTTCTACTCTCCCTCTCTTTTCTTTCGGCCTCAACTCTCAACCTCTCTAATTTACATTGGTCCTCATACACTTCCTTAGAGGACAGTGGTGCCAAAATGGTTCTCCTTCCATCCTTAGTAAATGAGTACCTATTGAGATATCCATCGTGCACGGTTTTCCTATCAAATTGCCAAGGTCTACCCAACAAGATATCACCAGCATGCATAGGTACTACATCACAGAGCACCTCATCACTATACTTGCCTATGGAAAAAGAAATGAGAGCTTGCCTGTTTACCTTAACCTCACCATAGTCGCTGAGCCACTGAAGTTTGTAAGGTATTGGGTGTGGTATAGTAGGCAGCCCCAACCTGTTCACCAAGAGTGTACTCACCACATTAGTACAACTCCCTCCATCGACAATCACACTATATGCCTTCCCCTGCACATGGCATCTAGTATGAAACAAGTTTTCCCTTTGCTCTTCATGGCCATCCTCCTTCAACTGGGTGTTAAGTGCACGCCTAGCTACATACAAGTCACCTTTCACTGCCTCCTCAACACTCTCAGCATCACTACAATCCTCCAATGGAGGCATGTCATCGTCTTCACCCTCATTGCCACTTTCCTCATCATCAGTGACAATCTCACCATTCCTTATCACCATGGTCCGCCTATTAGGACATTCCCGACTAATGTGTCCTACACCCTGACACTTCCAACATTTAATGTCCCTATTTCTACTTTTCTGATCAACAACCTTAGGTTTCTCATATGAAACCCCAACTGATTTTCCCTTTGAAGCCTCAACAGTAGGCTTACTACCACTCTTAATATCAGATTTTCCATAACCTCTCCATGCAGAATTATAATTAGAAGAAGGTTTGGAAACGTACCGGTTTGGCCCTCTACCTTGGAGTTGTCTCTCAATCTTGATGGCAAGATGTACCATCTCCTCTAGCTCTACATAATGCTGCAACTCCACCCTGTCGGCGATCTCCTTGTTCAACCCACCAAAGAAACGTCCCATGGTAGTTTCCTCATCCTCATCTACATCAGCTCTCGTCATGATCATCTCCATCTCCCTGTAGTAGTCCTCCACACTCCTACTACCCTGTCTCAAGAAATGTAATTTTTGCATCAATTCCCTATGAAAGTATCTAGGGACAAATCTTTTTCTCATCACAGCCTTGAGATCATGCCAGGTCTCAATAGGATACTCCATGTTCCTCCTCCTGCTAGTCACCAGCTGATCCCACCAGGATATAGCATAATCCTGAAATTGGGTTACAACCAATTTCACCTTTTTCTCTTCACTACATTGGTGACATTCAAAAATCAACTCAACTCTCTTCTCCCACTGCAAGTATTCCTCTGGGTCAGATTTACCCTGAAAAATTGGAAGCTTCAGTTTAATACTTCCCAGACCCCTGTCTACTACATCATCAACAAATCGACCCCTACTGGCAGTGTAACTCTCCTGCATTCGACCTCTACCTCTTCCTGCGCCCATGCCTCTACCTACTCCTCTACCACCTCTTCTTCCTCTATTGACTAGCATGGCTGCACTATCCTCATAATCCTCCTCCAGATATTCATTAGCATAAGTCACTTCAGCAGCTTGATGCATAGGATTTTTACCTCCCCTATTCCCTTCACTAGTACTTGACTCCCTCTTCTCAACAACTTGTAGTCTCAAATTCATATGCTCTAGAGACTCTCTCATAGCTATAATGGCGTCAGTCATACGCCTAAACTCTGACTGTTGTGCTTCACGCAACAAAGCATCATCTGCACTTTTATCAGATTTTTCAACACCACTACCTGTCATCTTTACCTGCAAAAACAACAAACGTTAATTCTAAACAAAATTTTGAGTTTCCTCACAACTGCTCCCTTTCGTGTTTTTTGCACTCTATTGATGGGGTTATCCACTCGTGTCTCTCACAATCGATATTTAGCACACAGGTATTCCTCACAACTCTCAAGCCCGCTCTTAAATGTTCTTAAGCGAATCACACTCCCAAGAGCAATTTCCAACGAATTTCAATACAAAGACGCGAATTTGGTGTTTCCCACTATCCCTTAAACAAGATTACACTAGGATTGAAGGATATGGTGTTCCCAAGGATTAGCAAAAAAAACAAGACAATCAAATAATTTCAGAATTTTTTTTTTTTTTTTTGTTATGAACACTGTTCACGAACACTATTCACACTCAAATTTTTTTTTTTTTTTAAACACCAATTGAAGACTAACTAATCCTAAGCAAGGATCAAAATAACGAAAATCCCCAAATTGATGAACAAACCCTAGAACATGAGAAGTCACAATTTGAACAATCTAATCAATGGAGTACATAAAGATCACAACTTTATATCCTAAATAACGATGGGAAACAAGAATCAAACAAAAACAAGAAAAGATATAACCTGATCTAGAGCCAAAGCTCTGATACCAAATGATACGAAAACCTTCGCAATCACGCCTTGAGAACCCTTTTGATTAGTGTGAACCCCCAATGCAGTAATACGAAAACCCACGACACCAATTTGGAAATCAATCCCTAAGAAGATTAGAATTTAGGTTTGACTTAGGTTAATGATCTAAGAATTAGAACTATGGAAAGCCCTAATTTCGAAACAATCCACAAGAGAAGTCGATCAATCTTCCTTGATTGTTCCTAGGAGCATGTATTCAAATAAGAACACAAAGAACAAAGCAATAAGCTTTTTGGTATTTTCAATATCTCAAAACTGAGTTTTACAATGAGGAGGTTCAGAATATAAAGGAGAAAACCTTAAAACATTACATGGAAATCGCAAAACAAGTGAAAAGTGCGCATAAAAAGAAGGCCGGCCATTTAGGCCGGCGGCCTTCCTTGAAAGTGCACCGAAACATCGGCGTTTTCAAGGCCGGCTCCAAGGCCGGCAGCCTTGAGCCGGTGTATCTTCACCCGATGCTATTTTCATCAAATTGAAGTTCTTTTGGCCTTCTTTTGCCCCAAAGCTTTGAATCCCTTGAAGTCCTTCACCTGTGATCTTCACCAAGCCTTGCAAATGAGAATTCAATGTTTGTTGTAGCTTCTTAGCTCTTGATCTCGTGATTGGTCCTTGAGGCAAGCTAATCGTACTTGAAACCCCTTGAACTTTATCCTTAGCCACTTGATCTTCTTCTTGACTTGGCTCTTGAGCTTGGATCGGTGACTCTTCCATAACATTTAGTATACATAAATGGTATGAAATGGGATAGAATTGAATGAAATAAAATGGATTGGAATGAAATTGTGACTAACATAATAAATTTATCCCTATGTTTGGAAATGTACATGGAATGGAATGTATGTAAAATAATATTTATCAAAATTGTCATTAATTATTAAATATAATAATAAAATTAAAGATTAAATAAGTAATTTCAATTAATGATCATTAAAAAGACCAAAATAAAATCGTGATTCTATTATCTCAAAAATGAAATCAAATTTTCTTATAAAAGCGAAATCAAGATTTTAACTTTTAAAAGCATATTAAAATATATATATAAAAAGTAGAATCATGATTCTATTATAAATTTATTCCTATATACCAAATATATCGTAATAATTGTATTCTTATATATGATAATATATATTAATATACATAATCACACCCAATCAAACTATATAATTACACATTAATGTACAGCAATACTATCAATACTGGATCTCTCAGATTGCTATAAAATCTATTTGAAATTAGACTTTGCAAAGATCATATATGGCAACAAAAAGTTACCGATGTTAATAATAATAATAATAGGATATGTCCGAGAATAATTATCAGTAGCCAGTACAACTCAGCAAAGAGGAATCAATTACGTACAGCAATGCCATGCACAAGAAAACAAAAAAGAATCCTGTACGACATATGGGGAGTTTTTTTTTTTTTTAAATAAATATTAGCGGCTGATATATTTATGTTTTATTGGAGTTGTGGATGGCTTCCAACCTGTATATTCGCAGTTGCTTCCTCGTAGACTTTGTTTGATCTCATTTCTTGGCAGTGGCCACCGAGTGGGAAAACATGTCAAGTCCATTTTCCACTAAAAAGGGTTAAAGAGGAAAAGGACTTCTTGTGTCTTTATAGAAAACTATTAATAAAGTTCGCAAAGTAACGATTGACGAAAGGGACTATTATGAATTATTATAATCGATTTTATGAGGATATATATATATATATTTATATATACATATTAAAGAATAATTATATTATATAGTGATTTAAAAGTAATTATATAATGTAATTATTTTTTTACTATTAATAACCCTTATTTTATGATGAAGGAGTGATTTACCATTTTTTTTTTTAAAAAAAAAAAAACCTATTGATAGCTAGCATAAAGATTGTTGACTACCTCTCTTTTACTGTTAATGAGACTTATCTTTATTATAATTGAGGGGATTTTACTGTAATTAGATAAATGATATAATTATTTTTTAGAGATTACACCATAAAATTCCCCTTTTAAAAGTAATGATGTTAAAATCGTTACTTGAATTTTATGTGCTTTTCCATTTTTACATATGAAGTTTAGATATGCAACCAACTGAGTCAATATTGGGTACGCAACCAACTTAAACCTATAGGGTCTTGGGATATAATTAAAAATCTTATAAGAATTAAAGTCAGATGTTGGGACTTAAAAAAAAATCGATAAAAACCCGACCTAATAAAAAGTAATATATTAATAATAATATTTATTCTTAACCAATGCAACATACATGTTCTACCCTAATTTTATATCATACAACATATTTAATTTTCAAATTGCATTTATGTGTGAGTTAATAAATATAATCTTAAACTTAATTGATTACTTTCTACTATACTTTTATCTATCTTGTATGAACTCTATAAATGTTAAGTTTTGGTAATAAGGATGAAAATCCTATAGGGTGGTTTTTATAGGCTTTTGGGAAACACTAAACTTTATACGAATAGGTTAGGATTTTAGAAAAATTGTCTTAAACTCACCCCAATTGCATTTCAAATAAAATTTGAAATTACTAAATATCACGCCAAATTAATTTTTAACTTGTCAAAATTAACAACTAAAGTTTAAGATTACTAAATGCCATATCTGATTTTGTTTAATAAATTTATTACCTCTATCATCTTAAAAATGATATATGACAAGCAATCAATGGTCAAATAGTATAAATGTAAGCAAGATAATAAATTTGACAAATAAAAATTTAACTAGATATAATTTTCATTTACTTTAAATTTCAAATATGAAATTAAAAAAAAAACTTTCAAAATTTAGATAATAATTTTCACATTACTCATTTTTTTTTCTATGAATATATATATATGTATGTATGTATTTTAACGAATTGTTGGTAGGACCTCTACACACGGACTGCATCCATGCAAAATAAAATAAAAGAAATGATCTCCGCTAATCAAATAAAGGAATTAGTTAGTAGAGAGAAGAGTGCCATTCAATTCTCGGGTTAATTGAGATGGATGAGAAGGGTAGTCAGCCAAAATCTGAAATTAAAAAAAAAAAAAAAAAGGCTGTAGTAACTGATAACAAAGAATTGTTGATAAAAAGCAATAAAAACATGACGTACCGGTAGTATGGTTGCCTATAAACATGAGATAAGTAAATATTAAAGTTTTAAAATTAATCTCATTTTTTAGAAAAATTCTTATCAAAAGTTACTGTTTTCAAAATCTAAAATTTAAAGAAGCCATTATATCACTATTACTATCTTGATTTTTTATGATACGTGTTATTCTTTAATATCACATTTGGTACGTAGGAATAATTTATAAGGGAATAAAATGGAATTATGACAATAATGATAAATCATTCCAATGTTTGGAAACACTAATGAAATAAAATATGTATATAATAATATTTTTTAAAAATACGCTTAATTGATAAATATTATAATTAAATTAAACATTAAATAAGTAATTTAAATTAATAATAGTTAATTGTGGATGGGGGGTAGCGGTGCAAAATGGAATTATGTTTTCGTCTTTTAAAAGTGCATCTAAATATACGGAAGGAAATGAAACTCAAAATTATAATTTTCATATCCTTTAAGTGTGAACTAGAATACATTTATTCCCACATATCAAACGGACATAATATGATCATTAAGTATTAAAAAAATCTGGTAGAATCAAATTAAAAGACCTAGTAATTACCAACTATATTTGTATAATATATTTGGGTAAAAAGATCAAATCAAAATATCTCTTCTTACTTTGATCAATAATAGTTAAATTCTCCATATCGAGTCTTCCTTTCAAATATTTTGTAAATACACGACTCCTAACATGACTATGTTGAGTTGAAACATGTTTAGTATTCTTTTGATAGTTATAGGAATACAATTCTAAAGTCAAATCATTTGAATTATGTGTAGGTTTGGAAAAGTTGTGAAGTTAGAAAAGTATAAAACAAACCTAGTTTTGCAAAGTCGGGTATGTGTATACCATGTTTGTTGTTTGTGCTTGATAAGTTAGACTTTTGTGTGTGTGTTTAATGATATTGTAAATTAACTGGATTGAGTGTGCATATGATTATAAATTGCTAGGTCCAAGATATTAAGTGTGGATCGATGTTCTTGGGGTGGCACCCCGATGATTGGTATGTAATGTTGTCCCTAATAGAGTCGTGTATCAAAATGATCCGAGTCTTATGTAGAAGATTGTGTTATGAAATGTTGTGATGTGAAAAGTTGTGACGTGTATTGTGAAAGTTGTAGTATATGGACTCATGGATAATGGGGAATACCCATTGTGATATATATATATATACCTACTTAATTGTGTAGGGTATAGGGAATTATTTTTTAATTAAAAGATCAGAACATGTTATAGAGTATGGAGTTACAGAAGCATTAACACATGAATTGCTTTTTCACAAAAGCAATTTAACTAATTTAAACATTAAAGATAAAAACATTGAAAATAAAATAGATATTTTAAAAACATATATTTTTTAATATCTTAGTACGTGGTGTTGTATATCAAGCCTCATCGAGAACACCAATGATGTCAAACATCTTTCAAGGTGTCTCTTTTGGAAACTAGTAGCCCTTCGAGGTGAGTTTCCAGCCAATATACCTAAGATCCTATATAAACATAAACAAAACCTCCAAATGGCGGCTTAGCCTGCCTTTAATGGTATCAGAGCCAAGGGGGGAGTATATAGTTAGTTTGAATGTTTGTTGTTTAAATTTATGAACACAATTCCTTAGTGGAATTCAATTTTTATATAATTTAGTTGCATGGAGCGACCTTAAGTGGAAGTCTGGGATATTATGGTAAGTGTAGGGGCCTAACGTAAATCCTATAGAGTGATAAGGTAGCAAGAGGGCCAACGAGGCAAAACCATAATACTAAGACTTTTAATAGTTCTGCAAGTAAATATATAAAAAATGAAAAATAGTAGTGTTCTAATTTAAACAATGGATTTATTCAAAAGAACTATTTTCTCTTTTAGTTTTGCTTTCAATGAGGGTTTGGAAGACCCATTAGCAAATAATAAGGATGAAATTTATGTAAAAGATTTTGATAAGGCAATAAATGACTGGAAAATTCCAAAGTTATCTTATGACCAAATATACCAAATGGAAATTTTTTGGCAAAAATAATTATCTCATAACCACAGAAGAGAAGGACATACCTATCTCTGATGGGTTAACAACATTAAAATTACTAAATAATGATTCCATTTGAAAATATGGACAAGAATGGAATTATATGCATATAGGTCTAGTCTAAGTAGGAGCTAAACCTTTTTACTAAATTAGGATTAGATACTTCAGTTTTAATGGTTCTTAAGGATGCTAGAGAGCTAGAATATGAAAGATCAATTCACGCTTTAATAGAAACTAGTCTTAGTACTGGTCCAATTCAATTCGAATGTCACCAAAATGTAGCCATAGGTCTCAGAGATAAGACCATTATGAGTTCTTTGATCCTTCAGATCAAAACTCATAACTACAAAATGATTGAAGGTGCACTATCTATGGAAGTCATCTATATAATTTATTTTAAATTAATGAAAATTTCTTTTAGATCTAAAGCGTACAAAATTGACAAAAGAGGTCAAACACTTTTAATCTAAATTGACTTAACTAAGTCGAATGTTAATATCCCAAAGATAATAAAATGGGATCAGGTAAACTTGCCTGACCACTGGGAAGTAGAAAACCCTGCTCCCAGAAAAACAATATATAATGCTGAACCATCTAATGTGATGCAACATCTAGATAGTAAAGTAACACTTTCTCTTGGAGATCCTTGGATTATCTTAGAAACCACTTAGATATTAGGTCACTGCCATCAATTTCATCTTCTAGGAGATCTATAGATTTACCTAGACCAATGATTAAAGAACCCAAAATTATTCCTGATAGCTCGAAGATAAAGGTTAACCCTTCAATTAGTGGTTTAGTTAATAAACCAGTAGGGATAACCCAACTGGTCTACCGGAACTTTAATGATCTAGAATATGAGAAACCTTTTACTTCAGAAGTAGGAGACCCTGAACTAAATGTCATAGAAAAAGCTTTCAAACCTAATAGAGTTTTTCTAAATAATAATTTTAATTCTCTTAAAAAAAAAAAAGATTAGAGAATGGTACTTTAAAACTTTTGATAAATTTAAAGTATAGATAAAGGGGGGTTATTATAATTTTATGAAGGAATTAGGAACTCAAATCTTATTTTTTAATTGGCTCAAAAAATATTATTTGAAACCTAAACAGATTAATGTTATTAACAAATGTATCAAATGGAGACTAAGTAATGGCCAGATTGTAGAATCCAATCACCCACCACTTAGCAATATTCAGTATTCACACAAGGATACTAAAATTAAACTTGCACCTTTTAAAAATGCAACAGAAGTTGAAGGGTCAGGTATTAAGAAAATTATTGACCAAAATAATTACACAAATAAACATCTCCATACAATAGGTTAACAGTTCGACAGAATGGAGGATATAGTTAGTAATGAGGTCAATAACAAAATTAGAATTGAAAAATTGGTTAATAACAAACCACTTTTTAAACCATTTGAAATGCCTGATAGTCCTAGTAATGATTTTCTCTAAGCCTTAAATGAAAAAAAGAGATTAATGAAGAATAAAATGAAAATGGAACCGATGGAATCTTTAAGATTAGATACTTCTAAATTCAAGAATTTAGTCATTCAAGATACTTTGTCAAAAAAAATTAATGTCCTTAATGAATCCAATAATGATTCTGATTCCAATCTAGACATTTCATTAAAAGAATTAAGTCATGATATAGATGGTGAGGAAATCAATAAAATTACATGAAAAGAACCTCAAAAGTTACATTATCAGCGAGCATCCCCTCTTGATATTATGTTTGAGGAAAAACCAAATAATTTCCAAAACAAATATTCTGTAGGAACCACATATGAATAGAACATAGATGGGGTCTCAGAACAAATGATCTTAAATGTTCTTAATCAGATGATTATGTTCTCAAATACAAACAAAAGTATTCAAGGCATATCTAATTATTAGATTGCTATACTTTTAATTGCTGGTTTTACTGGCCAATTAAAAGGATTGTGGGATAATTTTCTCACTGAAGAATAATGAATGAACATTTTAAATGCCATTAAAAAAGATGAAAATGGAGTTAAAATCCTTCATGAAAATAATGAACCAATTCAGGATGCTATTAACATTTTAATGTATTGTATTAGCTAGCATTTCATAAAAAATCCATCTCATATTAGAGATAAGAATTTAGATCTTCTATTAAATATGAAATGTAAGTCCTTAAGAGAATTCTGTCAATACAAAGATATTTTCCTTCAAAGGGTTTTACTACGTGATGACTGTAATCAACCTTTCTGGAAAGAAAAAATTCTTAGCAGGTTTACCAAAATTAATAGGTGAATAAGTTAGGAGTAAAATCCGGGAGGAATTCAATGGAGAAATTCCTTATAATGCTCTATCTTATGGAGAATTAACATAATATGTCTATAAGATAGGAACCCAATTATGTAATACAATTAAGTTGCAGAAGCAACTTAAAAATGAAAAGAAAATGAAGAAACAAAGTCTTAATGATTTCTGCTCGTAGTATGATCCATCTTTTGTTTCTACAAACTCTAAAAAATGTTCAAAATGTAGGGAAAAACCTAAGAGAAATTTTAAAAGAAAAAAGAAAAATTTCTCTAAAAAATTTAATGAAGATTCTTATAAAAGGGATAGAAAAAAGAAACCTTTTAAAATAATCAAATGTTACAAATGTCGAAAATATGGTCATATTGTTGATAAATGTAGAATTGGTAAAAAACTCAACACATTAAATTTAGATGAACATGTTGTGGAAGATATTATGCAAATATTTGCAAAAAAAAAGGATATTCTTCTAATAACGTTTCATCATCTGAAGAAGATGGGATTCAAGTCAATGATATTGAATCAACATCATCTTCTGACAATGAAATCAATGTCTTAACTAAGGAAGAAGAAGAATTTCTTCTAAAATGGTTGGAAAAGGTTAAACTAACTACTTCAATCTCTAACAATTTAACATACAATCTTAATGATATCCTTAATAGAAGGAAATCAAAAGATCATAGACCGGTCACGGTAAATGATCTTCACAATGAGATAAGAATTCAAAAACAAGAAATCAAATAATTAAAATTAATGTAGAATAAATTGCAGAATGAATTCTTTGAGTTGAAAAATAAAATAGTCAATGATGAATATTTAGATGATTCTGATTATGAAGATTTAGTTAATAGAAAATCTAAAAAAAAAATAGTTAATTTAGATTACTTAATGCAACTAGTAAAAATAACTACTAGAAAATGGATTATAAATGTTACAATTAGGGTTAACAATGAGTTTGTCCTAAAAACCACTATGTTATTTGATACTGATGCAGATTTAAATTGTATTAGAAAAGGGTTAATTCCAACAAAATATTTTTAGAAAACAACCTAATCTCTAAGTCCTACTTCTAGTAACAAATTGTGTATTAATTTTAAATTGTTCAATGCTGAAATAATAAAAGGAAATGTGTCCTATAAAACTACTTTTATTCTTGTAAAAAATCTACAGCATAATGTTATTTTAGGAAGTCCTTTTATTAATTTTATTCAACCGTTTATGTTTAATAATGAAGGGATTGAAACAAATTATTTCAGAAATAAATTCTATTTTAATTTCATTTCAAAACCACAAACCAAAATAATGAATGGACTCAAGCATAATTCAATCTCTAAATTAAATTGCTTGATTAAATGTAAAGAAAGTCAACTATCTTTCTTAAGTGATGATCTAAGTCTTCATAGGATTGAAGAACATATCACTAGAAATCCTATTAAGGAAAGGATTTCTAAACTAGAAAATGAAATTAGGAAAACTATTTGTTCTACTTTACCAAATGCATTTTAGTATAGGAAATCTCATATAGTAGAATTACCTTATGAAGGAAGTTTTGATGAGAAGAACATCTCAACGAAGGCTAGACCTTCGCAAATAAATAGTGATGTCTTAAGACATTGTCAAAATGAAATTAATGATTTATTAGCTAAAAGACTAATTCGCAAATCCAAGTCACCTTGGAGTTGCTCAGCCTTTTACGTTAATAAAAATGCGAAAATAGAAAGAAGCACACCTAGGTTAGTGATTAACTACAAGTTTCTAAATAATGTGTTAAAATGGATCAGGTATCTCATACCAAACAAAAGAGACCTACGTAGTAGAATACATAATGCTAAAGTATTATCTAAGTTTGATATGAAATCTGGATTTTGGTAGATTTAGATTAAAAAATGCGATAGGTATAAAACATCATTTACTGTTCCTTTCGGACAATATGAATGGAATGTTATGCTTTTCAAATTGAAAAATGCACCCTTTGAATTTCAGAGGATAATGAATGAAATATTCAATGAATATTCTAATTTTATAATTGTTTATATCAATGATGTGTTGATCTTTTCTCCCAATTTAGATCAACATTTTAAACATATTAAAGCTTTTGTAAAGAAAGCCAAACATAATGGCCCGGTAGTATCACCCACTAAGATCTCTCTTTTCCAAACCAGGATCGGATTATTAGGTTTTGATATCTACAATGGCACCATTACACCAATCAGAAGATCGATAGAATTTGCTTCCAAATTTCTTGATGAAATACTGGATAAAACCCAACTCCAACTTGTCTTAGGAAGTTTAAATTATGTAGCAGATTTTTTTTAAGACCTCAATGTTCTATGCAAACCTTTACACCAAAGGTTAAAAAAAAAAATCCTCCAAAATGATTTGACATACACATAATATAGTTAGACAAATTAAGGAGAAAATTAAGGAAATTTCATGCATCCATATAGTTGACCAAAATCTACCTAAGATAGTAGAAACAGATGCATCTGATATAGGGTTTGGTGAAATCCTTAAATGGAAATCAAATGAAAGTGAATGCATAATCCAATTCATGTCAAAACACTGGAATGAATGCCAAATAAATTACTTCACTATCAAAAAAGAAATTTTAGCAATTGTTTTAATATTTTCCAAATTTTAATGGGATTTGTTAAACAAAAAATTTCTTTAAAGAATTGATTGCAAGGTAGCTAAAAACGTTTTAGAAAAAAATGTTCAAATTTTGGCTTCAAAATAGATTTTTGCCAGGTAGCAATCAGTTTTATCTGTTTTTTATTTCAAAATTGAGCATATTAATAGTTCGTCCAGTTCTTTTTCTGACTTCCTTACCCGTGAATTCCTGTAGGGAGATGCCTCTTAAAAAGGATAAAGGAAAAGGGAAGGAGACCCCTCCAAAAAAGGGTCTCACAAATATTTGGTCATGGCTTGCTGCCACAGCCCCAAAATCTAATGTTCCATTAATAATTAAAGATGAACCATCTTCTGGTTCACCTAAAACCAATGAAAACCCCAATGAGAGTAAACACTGTAAGCAAACCCTCAGTGGGCTAAACACTAATGACATAATAACCCTAGAACTGATTAAAGCAATCACTTCGACTTTGAATGTCCCTATTCCATTAAAATATGACTAGAATGAGGTGATGGTTCGAAAGAAACCACACCAGAATATGGAAATCTCTGAGGTGGCAAGTTCCTCAAAAAAGGATATAGTCCTTCAAAATGTTTTGAAAAAGTCTATGTTTTACGTAAAAGGAATTTTCAAATATGTCTTTTTTCAATAGAAAAAGGAATGTTTGAAAATGATCCTTATAATTATGCCAAAAAAATATTTTCTGAAAATTTCAATTATGTTCCTTTCGATAGTCTAAAGACTATTGAATTTTATGAAATGATTTTAAGTGAAACTAAATTTGTTTCATTTAAACATTTCCAAAGTAATAGAGTAATTAGTTACTCAATTGCCAGAATTCATAAGGTCATCAACCTTAATGAATGACTTGGTCATCCTATCCAATGTTAGAAGTTTAGGGTTAACCCTTTGGACCCTCTTGCACCTTACCTTCATGCTTTTAATTATTTTGATTATAAACAAGCATGGTGGAATGCCTTTTTTAGAATGAATCGAAAAAGATCCCACACCTGGCTAATCTTTTTTGAAAAATGTTCTTAAAAAAACCTTCCTTACTGGTTTGCACACTCGTGGGATGAATTTTGAGCTTCCAATAAAATAGTTCATGAAAATGCTCAAAAGGGATTTAATTTGTTTATGAAAAGTTATACACCCAGTCCTTATGAGCAATCGTTTAGCAAAATGATGCTATATTTTATGCATATCGGTGTGTCATAGGTAATGACTTAGTTTTATGAATTTCGTAAGGAAAATGAGACAAAAACTACCATTTTAACCAAGAGATTTAAGGTAAAATGGTAGGATGGTTTTTAAATACGAAACAAGGTTGAAGAAAATGCTATCCTCAACTGGATTACCAATTTGTCGGCCAATATTCTAGCAAATGAGCAAGAAACATAGATCCCTTTCCTCCATGACAAGGGATTTCTAATGTCCTCCATAGCTAGGGTAAACTCTCCAGACCAGATGAAGCAATTACTAGAACAAGCCCTAGCAAGCTTGAAAGAATCAACCAATGAAGACTCCACAGAGTCAGCCTACAGTGGAGAAAGCAATGAAGATGATTGCTACGGAATTGATCTAATAGATCCGTAGGAAATCAATGTAAGTGTTTTGTTGTATTTGTAGTAAGATATGTAAAAATCTTTATTTTGATTTTAATGTAAAGTATAATATTCTATACTATACTATTTTTTAGATATTACATAAAATTAGTGTACGTATTTATGTAATCTTATACCGTCATCTACAGTATAATAATGGGTGGAATCTTTCCACCAAAAGTAATTTTGGATTTTACTGTCTTTAATAGTAAAACCTTCGACAACTTTTACTGTTCAAAATAGTGAAAGTAATTTTACTATTCACTACAATAAGAGAATTAAATTTTTTTTTAAATGAGGAAGCTAGGTTCATTAAAGGTATCACACATTTTCTAGATACCTCTCACCTTCTTTGAACCTAAGCTCCCAACCTTCTGATACACACTCACTCACCTTCCTTTTTTCTTCTCCGTCTAACTACTCTCTTCTCTCCTCTCAAGTTAACACTTCCGACCAACCTTCTTACATACATACACTTCTCTCCTCTCCTCTTATCCTTCTAACATCCCATCTATGATAAGTGCATCATAGATAAACCTTTGTACGCAAATGTACTAAGGTAATGATCTAACATCTTCTAATCTTCTTCCTTCCTTTCTTAATCTTCTTACTTCTATTTCCCCTTCTTATGTTTCTCTTCTTTTAATATCTCTCTTCTTCTAATGTTTTTGTTTAATTTTTCAAAATTATGTACATATGCTCATGATTATAATGAAATTAATGTTTTATTATATGCTTAGAACATATCCTCACTAGCCTTGACTCCGCCACCTGTGGTGGTCCATGTTCTTGTTCTTTATTTATTGGTCTTTATTCAATGTTGAAAACCTCATCTGGACTGGCTAAGCCACCATTTAGAGGTTTTGTTTATGTTTATAAAGGATCTTATATATATTATGTATATATGTCTAAGGTTGATATGCGATGACTCATAAACAATGGGGAGTACCCATTGTCATATATATATTATTATTATGTATGGTAAGAGACTCATGGACAAAGAGGATTACCTTTGTCATATATATATATATATATTATTATGTATGGAAAGAGACTCATGGACAGAGGATTATCTTTGTCATATATATATATATATATGTATGTATGTATTGTTTGTGGATGGATTGTAAAATGATGTTTAGGAATGTTATGATTGTATATCAGCTAAAAATTGTGAAAGATAAATAAAATTATAAATGAATATTATGATGAATTTTGAATGTGTTACTATTTCTGGCACAACATACGTGTGTGTGTATAGGTATGCATTATACTAGGCGTTAACTCACCCTTCGTGAGAAATTTTTTTAGTTATAGATGCTACTAGAGAGATCGTAAGATATGTTGAAAATCGGGGGGAATCAGCTCAAGATCAGAATAATGAAGAGAATATAGAATACGTCTATTATGATGATTAGTAGATAAACTAAGGAAAGACATGTTAGATTTTTATTTAATCATTTTGAGAATTTCTATTGTAAGTGAATATTAATCACTTCCTCTGTTTAAATTGAGAAGATTGTTGATGACTTATTGTTGAGGATGAGAAATTTCATTAATTTTTATTATACAACAGATGATTTAAAACTATCATCAAGAGTATTTGAAGAATAGTGGTGATTAAGCCTTTATGTGTTTTCAAGAAATGAGGACACATGGCAGGCTATAGCATACTCAGGTTTTGAGGCGTTACATATTTAGTACTGAGACTTGTTTCAACAATATGGAATATTTTCCAAACTATGAAAACTTCGCGAGGCTAGTTGCGACAAAAATGGATCTAATTTCAATTCTAAAGGAAACATTTTGATAGAATTTCTAAGGAAAATTATCTTAGCTAGCGTATTTTGTTTATCCACAAATGTTTTTGAGAGCTACCTTTGAAAATGGAAATCAAGGTATGTTTTATACTTAGTTTTGGAATGTTTTGGTAAGTTGTTTTGTCAGGTACTAGTTAAAACCATTTTCAATTTTCCTGAGTTAAGAAAGATATATGTATATCCTTTTAATCTTTTGAAGGTAATTATTTTTTCTTAAAGAAGGGAAAAATGTAGAGGAAGGGCTCAAATTTATACATTTCTTACAAAAAGAGTAAGAATTTTTCGATTATACATTTAAAGATATGTATTTATAAGATACTCTTATTTTATTACTTTCATTTATCTGTTGTAAATGAAATTTGACATAGTATAGATAAAGACTCTAAAATTGATATAACTTATAAATATAGGCCTTTAAATTTATAGTTAAAAAATTTAGGTTCTTTTTTGCAAAACTATACAAATTTAGACTCTTCTCCACATTTTTCCAAATAATCCATAATTAGATAATAATATTAATAATATATTTATAACTATCAATTAATATATATTATAAGAATATTGATTGTGATAATTTTAAAAATTTAACCATTATATTTAATAGTATTGTATATGCCTTAAAGCACATTCCACATATACTATGAGATAAATGATGAATATATACCAATTCATATTTAGAACTAAAAAATTTATCTTTAGTTTTCAATAATCATTTTACTAGGCAATAATAATTAAAAAAATATTTAATCAATCTATGATAAATGGATATTGTGGTTAACATTTATAAAAGATGCATCTTCCAATAAGGTAATTAAATATTGAATTTAATAATATTTATTATTTGAAATTTGGACAAGCAATGATAAACATTAAAAATGGAAATAAATAAAATATAAGAAAAAATGAAAAATAAAATATTACTTCTTATATACATAAGAATATCATTGAAATGTAAGATTTGATTGTCTCTAATGTGTGATAAAATTTAATCAAGACAATATTCTTGTATGTATACACACTAATCATTTAATGTTATATGTAAAAAATAAATAAATAAATAATTGTTCATATGTGATATTATATAATTAGATGAAAGAAAAATATAAAAGAAAAACCTGCATTTATGTAGTTTTGCACAAAAGGACCTAAATTTTTTAACAATACATTTATAAATTATACTCATTTTAGGGCTTCCATTCATGCCACATCAAATTTTAATAATGATAGAGGGACAAAAGTCCTAAAATAAGAGTATTTTATAAATATAGATCCTTAAACACATGATTGAAAAATTAAGACCCTTTTTTTTTTTGTAAAAAGTGCACAAATATGAGTTCTTCTTTTTCATTTTTCCCTCTTAAAGAAATATCTAACTAAATCAAATTTCTTCTATAAATGATTTTTACTTACCATCCAATATCAAACTATTTTCCCCAAAATAATGGAGAATTAACTTTACTATTGGAGTAAGTAAATATTTACTATGTTTAAACTATCTCAACCAAGGCAACAAATTGAAGCTTTGTTGAAGAGAAAAAGATTTACTATGTTTTAACTATCTCAACCAAGTCAAGAATTGAAGCTTAGTTGAAGAGAAAAGGTACACTAGTGTATAATATTTGCTAGCAAATTGTAGAGAGTATTATAACTTTTGAGATTGTTTCCAACAAAACTCTTTGGGAAGTTTCAACTGTTAATGCTGTTGTTATTGTTTACTTTTTAAGACTCAAGTGTTTATAGTGGAAAGATTTCGTTATAGTGAGGCTTTCAATTATAAATTAAAATTTATATTCCAATCTTATGTTCAAGAAGATAGACAATTATAAGAGAAGTGGTTAGGGGTTAGACTCAGCCGAGTCAATAGAACCCAAGGAAACTGCGAAGGATGCAGCAACTAAAGCTTCTGCTTGGCATTGTGAGTGCTATATCCTTTGCAAGATTCACATGTACTTGATTTTGAAAAAATCATAGTACATTCCTAGTAATAGAGTTATGTTACGTTTGGTATACAAAAATCGCTTAGAATGAATTGGAGTCAGTAATAAAATGATGTTTAGAAATGTCCCTAGATTCGTTAATTTTTTTTCTTATATTGTACAAAATAGAACATATATAATAGCTGTTAAAAATGCCCTCATTATGGTTGCCATAGATATACTTTACATATTATAGCTAACATACTTTATATATATACACAAATAATAAATATTTAAGATATGACCAATTTCTAGCACATCATAGGACTTACCAAACTATAAATAAAAAAAAAAAAAAACGAAGAAAAGGACTTACAGCCAATTTATATTATGCATATGCCAATGAAATTGTTAAAAAAAAAAAAAAAAATTGCCCTGAATTGTGTCTTGCCGTATTGAGTTAGCTATCAAGGACCGGTCTAGGCAAGGGTAATGCTAGTGTTGGAGCTGGACCGTCTTAGGGAACATTACTTAAGCTAGACTGTCTTTCTTTCCTTCTTACCCATTGCTTTCATGTGTTGCAGAAGCAAGCTGCTCATCCAGTCTACCAGCCACAATTGGCATTAAAAATTAAAATGATGCTGAAATATGGCCTTGGTCCAGCCCTTGAATCCATTATCACGTAACATTAACACTTCTCTTTCTGTAGATAGGTTGGCCTACAAGTAATTAATCACCCCCAAATTACAATTCATATTATCATGGGTCAATAGGCTTTTCCCGTTTGGATTTGATTCCAAATTACTTACAACTACCATTAATCACATAAAAAAAATAATAATAAAAACAAACTTCCTTTTCTAATAGTAAAAACAAAACATTTTTCATATTTTAATTTATTGAAATTCAATCTAAAAAGATTAAATTTATTGTATTTATAACTTATATAACTTATTAAGGAATGAAAATTTGTTGTGCCAAAAATACTATAACCATGTTATGCTGGTTGTAAAAAATTATACGGCACATGAGACCAGCATACATGGTTATGGTATTCTTAATAGAGCAAATTTTTATCCTTTATTAAGATATATCAATTATCTATTCTACCTAATTTGTTAGTAGAAAAGATCTTTTTTAATAATAAGGTATTTGCCTTCTCTTCTCTCTCTCTCTTTTTTTTTTTTTTCTTTAATAGAAAGCAATCAATTATAAATACTATTTACCATTTATATGCATAAAGGTATCTTCTAAGACCAAGAGCTATAATAAAGTATCATAAATTTTATAATACTGAAATACAAATTTTCATCATTATCATCGTTCTAATCTACAAGACTAAGTTAGAAATCTTTAATATTTATAATATATCATTGTTTATGACTTTTGTTTTTTATTGTATAACTTGTTTAAAGTATAATTATTGTTATATTACATTGTTTTTCTTTTTTGTCCTTTCTTTATAATAATGTTGACTTAGTTGTTGTGATAAAATTGATTTTGGTCTCCCCGACCTTTTTAATCTTGCATCCGTCCCTATTAGCGATGTTAAGAGAATTGAAAAATGGAGCAAAATTGCTTTTAAAAAAAATGCACTCCTCCTAGACTTAGACCGTTAATTTTTTCCATAGTGACAAGGAAGTAAAATGTAAAGGAAATCATATATGTTTTATGTCTAGAATATTTTGGTAATGTCTATTAGAGATGGCTGAATCATGATTTGAACTTTTGAAACCGCAGCCAAACTTGGAAAAGAGAATGAAAATCGGAATTCTAGTTTTATTTCTTATCCATTCCTACATGCTATGATAATTCTAATAGAGAAAAATCAATTTCCCTCACCTTTATCTTGTTTTATTTATTTATTTATTACTTATTATCACTTGTTATTTTTGCACAAGTCTTACACATCCAAGTCAAATCCATTAACTCTTACACCTAGATAGTTCTTAGCTGACATATTTTGTTCATCCACAAACTCATTGTTTGGTTTGCAAAAAATTATATTACAAGAAATACTTATTCAATATAATGTAAAATTGACAAAAAAAATTCTGATTCCTTCCCTTTACTAAAAAAATAATTATTTCTCATACAATATAATTTTTATTTCAAAAATACCATTATCATTAAATAAAATAATATTAAAAAAACTACAATTTAATTCCATTCTTACTCTATTACAGTAAATCAAACATAACATTATAGCTACATCTATACTATCTATAACACAAAAAGATATTTTATTTTCTAAAGCTACTTTTGAGGAGTTATCTTATGAAATTATAAAAAACAATTGCTGAGCCCAAGTTTGACAATTTTTATTATCATTAGTTTAAGATCACATCAGGCCCTTTTTAACAAATATAAACTACTTGAACAAGATCTTCACCCAACCCACCCCACCCCCCCCCCCCCCCCCCCCCCCACCACAAAAAAAAAAAACGAAAAGAAAAGAACAACATTAAGGAAAAATATTACTTAAAATTAGGCTTGGGTTAGCTAACAATGTGGAAATAAACCAATCATTTTTCAAAACAAGTAATGATAAATGGTAAGAAAAAAATTTCAACAATTGTTTATCATTTTTTAGATGAGAAATGAACCTCCTCTCAATTTTTCTTAATTTACCCATTTGAAATACTATCATATTAGACTCTTACACAACATCCATTACGTTAACAATATCAATCACCACGCCTTCTTAAATCATTTCTTGAACATTTTATTTCTCCAATTTCACATTCTTTTTGGTAATTACTAAGCATTGACATTACTATTTCCAAAAACTCAGCCTGTCCATTCTGGATAGCGTTCTTTGCACTAGTATTTGCCAAGTTGAGAAAGTAATGGAATACCCAGAATTCTTCCATGACTATTACTTAAAGCGCATTTAGCTGTGTCCATCTTGTCTTAGCTTCTGCAATCATTCACGAAAAGGAAAAGAGATTAACAGCCTTCCACCAGATAACCAATACTTAGTGGTTTGAATATTGGAAAATGTTTTAACAAGTGCTCCAAAAGCACGTGAAAATAAGTATGTAATCAATGCCAGAAGCGTGAAAAGTTTCTTTTTATATACTTGACAAGTACCCAAGGTACTTACTATTAGGAACCTCAAAACTATTGTAGTCGTTACACTTACTTTGGAGATTTCTATCCAAGAATTAAGGGTCTGAAGACCCTTGCCTGATTGTTGCGTTTCGCGCGCCAAGGTCACTCCTTCAGCTAGTGTTTTCACACGTCCAACAACCAAAAGTGCTGCAGCTGCATTGAGAATCTGAGCAAGGTTGTGGCCACAAATTAAATTTTAACTTGCAAACCAATAATATTAGCATTGATAATATGATATCACCATTTCCATGGATTCAATAGTAATATAATCATGCAGCTAACTTTAGCTTGCATGCTCCAGAAGATGAAGAAGGAACTCTTGCATGTGGGATGTGAAACTCATTGGTAAATGCATGGGCAAGGAACATCCGATTCATGGAGTTCCAAGATTACTTACCAATGCATCCGCTATTGGCCCTTTCTCCCCTGCTAGTACATTCTTCAGTATCTCAGCGTTGCAATCTGGATCTCCACCCTTCAAGCATTCTAAAGTGCATCGAGGAATGCCAAAGTCCACTATTTTACATGGACCCCATTGTCATTAGCATATTCAAAAATGATGATGAAAAAAAGAAAAAAAAAAGAAAGAAAGAAAAGAAAAGAAATTACAATCAACACTCTCTTCAAGATCATATCAAATTAAGGCAACAATTGAAAAGTTCTATTTCCTAAAGAGAATGATGAATGAAATAGAATTGAAGACAAGATGCTGACCTGGATCAAAAGAGAATTTGTCAATCTTCTCAGGAGTAACATGAAGGATCATCCCAGGTCCTAAATTGATATGTAAAGGAAAACTGGGGTAAGACTAAACATCATATGATTTAATGATCAGTTAAACAAAATCATAACTAAAAATGAAAGACCTTACCCAAGGGGCTAATTTCATCTAGGCCCTCTGCATGAACAACCAATGCTCTTTTCATGCCAAACCTTTGCAATGCTTTAGCCATTTTAAGGACCTGTTACAACGACAAGGGAGTCAAATGCTACTAATGATTAAAGCAAAATAACTCCAATTTGAAAAGTTTCTCGTTCACAGTGAAAGATTTATGTGAGTTTAGAAGCATAGGCAACATGACAAACAAACTATGGCACGGAAAAAAAAAAAAGTTTTTATATACAAGAGAAAGTTTGTCAAACATGACCAGCCATAAGAAAACACCACATGAGAGTAAAACATTATATTTTGTTTTCTTCTTTGCATAGTTAACAAGATAAGAACTTACTAGGCCTTCTGAATATACACCAACCACCGCAAAAGGTACCCTTGCAGGATTCAACATTGGGCCTAAGACATTGAAAACGGTCTTTATCTTCAGCTTTTTCCTCACAGGTCTGACTGCTTTCATTGCTGGATGATAGATTGGAGCCATCATAAAACCAATTCCAACTTCATTTACACAGTTTTTTATGCCCTGGTACAAGGAATGGAGAGATTATACATGCAAACTGTTACAGAATCGATTTTTAAATAAATTTTTGGACTCGTTAGAGAGAGAACCTGACGATCTCATTTTTAGGGCTCATTATAGAGAGAACCCTATGATCTCTTGAAATTTTAAAGTTCTAAAATTTTTTTTGGAGAAAAATAAGCTTATTTTCTTCATTATTCCTTTGCATTTTGAAGTATAAAGGTGATAGTTATAAATATACCCCGGTTTCCTATTTTCCTCACAACTACTCCTAAACTTACTCCAAGCACCACATGATCTGTCACTAATTAACCAAATCTGCATTGACACTGTATAATTCCTTATTGACCAACACCTTTAGCTACAATACGACAACCTGCACTAGCACTTACACATGCTTACATAAAGCACATAATGACATAAATACATGAACAAAATAAAAATATAGCATATCAGCTAAGACTTTACTGCTCATAATATTACTCCCCCCTTGAAATTGCATGTGACCTCAAATGCAAAATCAGGCTATCTAGCAGAAATCATAGTAGCATTTCTTAAGAAGCATCACTAGGGAAAAACCATCCCAAAAAATTAAAACATCCTGCATGGATGGTGGTTGCAGCTTGACAAACCATAGATGTGCATTCCCTTCTAACCAAAAAGTTGCCATCTCAACCTGTTCCTCATAAGGAATTCGTTGATGTTTGAAATAATGTTTGCAACTTCCATCATAATTTGGAAAATCTAGTTTAGTAGACCTTAGTCCAGTTACCCCCCGTACTAGACTTTCTCCTTGCCTAATCCCTTTACTTGTTGCTCCTCTGACATTACTGGCATTCTTGTGCTCTTTTGCAAACTTTGCTGGTGCCTTCACTTCCCCGGGCAAAGACACAAGTCGGTCTGACAATTGTTGTTGGCATGCTTCAAGTTGATGTTGCGAGGTCTTTGATTCTTCCATAATGCATGGCTTTGTTCTTCCATCACTACTGGCTCCACCTACTTGATTATCTCCCACCTCCCATGTCATGCCCTGCATCCCGTTTTGTGCTGCAACTTTGAAGGTTAGTGAAGCCATTTGGGTTGCTGGGTGTGGTTTGTGTGCCTGGCATTGCGCTCTATCCTCTTGGTAGATGGTGAAAAAGGCTTCAAATTGTTGTTGCAATTTCTTCAATTCTTTCATTAAGATCAGCTTTCATTCCAAAATGTTACAGAATCGATTTTTAAATAAATTTTCGGACTCATTAGAAAAAGAACCTGACGATCTCATTTTTAGGGCTCATTATAGAGAGAACCCTATGATTTATAGAAACTTTAAAGTTCTGAAATTTTTTTTGGAGAAAAATAAGCTTGTTTTCTTCATTATTCTTCCGCATTTTGAAGTACAAAGGTAGTGGTTATAAACATACCCCACTTTCCTATTTTGCTCACAATTACTTCTAAACTTGCTCCAAGCACTAAACACATGATCTGTCACTAATAGACCAAATCTGCACTGACGCCATATAATTTCTTATTGACCAACACGTTTAGCTACAATACAACAGCCTGCACCAGCACTTACACAAGCCTACACAAAGCACATAATGACATAAATACAGGAACAAAATAAAAACATAGCATATTAGCTAAGACTTTACTGCTCATAATACAAACCTTCTCATGCATATTGGTATCACCCTATAAATTTGGTGAATCTCATTTCCTATATCATAAATGGCACTTACTCAGGGCCTGTTTGACTCATCATTTTGATGTTATTTTGCCACTGGTTTGAAATTAGGTGCTTGACCAAATAAGATATCAAAAGATTAACAAATCTATATATCAAATATAGAACATACATATATTGAATACAAATTAGACATATAACAAATATAGATTAGATGCAAATAAAATACAAATGTTAAATAAACAAAACAAAAGCCTTAATGTAACCGTAAACAAACATCATGACCACATTGTTAGATAAAATTCATTCTAAAATATCTAAAAGCATTTTGTTATGACTTTCAAGGCATATTTTCAAGCATTTGAGGCATGTGCTTGATATAACTCGTGATTAAGGATTCAATATATGTAGTGATCCAGGGTTTTCTTCTAATATCTAACTATGGAATGATGAGAAAAATCAAGTATGAAGATGACAGAAGAAGAAGTTTACCTGAGCTTGAGCTCAGCCAGAGAAAAGTTCTACGAGGAGTCTAACTGTTTTTGTACTGATTTTCTAACTAACTTTTCCCTTGCTATGCCAGCTATTATACGACCAAAGCCAAAGTAGAAAACAGAACAAACCACACCACATCATCACATCATCATTGGACAAACTATGCTCTGCACACACCAAATCAACCCCCTCCAACTAACAGACTACAATGACACAACACCACACAACCCCACCCATACAAACTCCCATCCATACTAACACACACCCAAATATCCACACACAGAGACAAACAGCACATCCACAATACACACAGATAACAAATCCACAACACACACAGATAACACGACCACACTACTCCTCCATCCTCCTCCTATACACATTCATCACCGGAGAACACACACATGGGGTCATATCAGCGCTTCTATATTTAAGTCTCTATACTGCATAGGAGAATTATTAGACAACAAAATTACTATTATCAAACATATAGTAAGTGCCAATAACCTCAGGTTCTAAGTCAATGACCACTCCTAGAGCTTCCAGTACATCTGCACTTCCACACGCTGAAGAACTTGAACGGTTCCCTTGCTGCATGACATGCCAATAATCACCATTTTCAACACTAATTAAGGGAGAAGAATATTGAATTCCAAAAGGTTACATACTACATACATATATATATATATACACACACATGAATAAAGACCGGCAATTCACCTTTGCAACTTTGGCACCACATGCTGCAGCCAATATTGAAGCACCTGTTGATATATTGACAGTATTAGCGCCATCACCTCCTGTTCCAACAATGTCTACTACATCAGTTAATCCTTCCACCTTCTTAGCATACTTGATCATTGCCTTTGCCAATCCTGAGATCTGTTCAAACCAGCCAGATTAAAAAAAATTTCAAGGGCAAGGGCATCTTTTGACTTGTTTTCCAATTATTGAACTCAAGTGGACAAAGAATACCTGGTTTTTGGAAGAAGCATAATGAAAGTACAGCTTCATAAATTCTCAAAGCATATGCTATCAAAAGTTATATGACACTTTCTTCTTAACACAAAAAGAAAAGAAAGGGGCTAAAGAGAGAGCCAACTTCAAAGCACAGAAAGTGTAGAATAGGAAAACTCTTCCCTCGACAACCATTATCAAGCATCCCCATATCACATCAATAAATAAAAGAGAGTAAAAATCCTTCAGGTATTCCTGTGTAAGAAATGAAGACACCCACATATTTCATATTTGACACATTTCCTCAAACTTGTTCCTAAAAGGAAGCAGAATTCAGCTATTCAAAATTTACATGCGCTTCAACATGCTATCACATTTTTTATCCACTGCTCAAAAGTTCATTTCATAAATTTACCTGCAAAACCATCCAGGCAGTCACATTCTCAAGCAATAAAATCACATAGAGCATGGTAAAATTTTCTAATAGCCAACATTTCCCTCTCCTTTCCCAGCACATGGGACTAAGGCTCTAGTCTTCTCAAGACACTGGTAGAAACTTTAAGCTGCACTTATTTCTACCAAATCAAGAGCCACAGCTTCCTTTTATCAACAGGCCAACAAGAAGTTGTAAAATATTGAAATAAAAAGACATGCTCTATGGGAAACATGCACATGTACTTTTAATTGTGAATGAAAACTATTTATCAAGAATTCCTTTGTACATCAAGTTCAGCAAATTATAATACATAAATTGCCCCAATTCAGCTAAGTCATAAACCTGCCACACAATGATTTTAATGTGGTTTGCTGCTACATTGTATTTCTGATAAAACTATTGCAACATTCCTTTCTACACAATTTCATGAATGCCTATGTAGAAATATTCTTGAGAACCTTTTCTAAATCTTGGGTCAAGAGTATTGTCATTAGGCCAAAGCTTAAGAACTGGCAACGACCGCTCAGAGATGTCTTATCTGAGGCAGTATATAATTCATTCTTTAAGAGAGATAGCTAAAAGGCAAACTAGCAGTAGATTTGAAAAGGATTCCGTTGATAGAAGATATAGGGAAAGGTTGGATGAGATGGTCAGGAATGGTCACTACAGGAAAACCAACTGGAGGAGCTCCAAGATATTCTAGAAGATGCAACTAAGTGAAGAACTTATCGTCATTGTCAGAAAACTTCTCAGTTGATGACAGAGCTTGAATTAATCTAGTCCTTTGCCTACACCACTGGTAGGAAACATGATCAAATATAGGGGCTCTTGATAGGTCAGTGAATGGATGAGAATGCTGGAATTAATCTATTTTCCTACTTAGATGGTTGGATAACTATCTACGTGCTTGATCAAAAGGAGAAATCAACCATCTTATGCTGCAGGTGCTCTAAGTAAGCTATCAATGCTACTCTATCATTCAATTGTGATGGCATGCTTTTCTACAAAAATAACAAGAAAGAAAGTAGGGAATATAGGCATGATCCATCCCTTTGTAGAACATTAAAAAAGATCCATGGGCAAATAAACAGAAGAAATCAACAGCAAGAGCATTCACAATGAGGAGAAAAAAAATAGGCTACTCACTCAAATCACACATCTTCATATTCACAACAGGACTAACTATTCAAAACGTAACATTTCTTGGCCAATATCATCACAACCAATGGAATAACATTAAGAAAGGTTAATTATTGACACTGACCTCTTCAAAGGTTTCTCCTTTGGCTCTTAACAATACAAGAAAAGCACTGATTAATGCCTCATCAAAGGTATTCAGTAAAAATTCCAAAGATGACTCGGCTTCAGATTCAGATAAATCCACCTTTTCAATCAAAGACTCAATCAACTGCAACACAAACAAACCCAATAACAAACGAAATTTTAGCCAAACCCAACAATTTCTTCCACCAAAAAAAAAAAGGAAAAAAAATCATCTTTACACAAAACACTAAAGAAAAATTAAAACCAGGCTATAGTTCTACTACTAATAGCTTTCTTACACATTCAATTGAGTCCTAAAAATCTTTAAAAAACAATTATGCCTACTTTGCTTAGCACATGTGACTTAAGTTATTTTAGAACTCCATTGAGCACTCAAAAAACTTAATAGTTAAATTGAATATATACTAAAATGTCATGACTGGTTAAATTACACCAGTCATCCCTTAAAGCTTTTGAAACTATTTTCCCCTATGTATGTACTAAGGAAAGTTATAGGTACAGTTTACACAATGTGGGCTTGTGCTGATATATACGGATGCTCGGTGTACTTTATTGTTTAAATAATTTATTCGGTTTTGAAATATCAGGGTGTTGGACACAATTCCTGGTTAAAAAAAAGGAAGACAGAAATTTAAGCTGAACCCATAATTGCTTTTGACGAAAAATTATCTTCCACGAGAAAAAAAAAAAAAAGAAATGTGTCTTGAAGTACCTCGTTGAAAGTTTCGATCTTTGGCGTACCATTGGCATTTTGAGAAGCATGCAAGTTTCTGGACAGTGTACAGCTTCTGTTTCTCTGTTTTTCATGGGATGACGGTACACTGAAAGGAACTTCCCTAACAAGTGGCAACTTGGGTATAGGACAAAAAGATACACGGGAGAAGGAGATCGGAGGTTGTCGGAAAGAGAGAAGCTTTGCCATGGAGATTTGAGCAGGAAGAAAATGGAGTGGTGAATGATCGGAGGTTGTAGGAATGTGGCTTAGGCTTAGGGTTTTGATCGGAGAGAGGTAAGGAGGAAGAATGGGTATTCATGTATCTGACCATATCGTAACGTAACACAGCTCATCTTTTGTAACTTCCCCAGGAAATATGAACAAATCAAGAAACAAATCGGATGATTAATCAGGAGATAAGCACGAGAGGGATTACATTGCATTAAAGATGTATGAGATGCAAAAAAAAAAAACTAGTTAGGACGGGAGAAAATGAATGAGTCCTTATAGCTGGGTGGAGGAACCGGTCGAGTTCGAGGCTGTGTTGACGAAAGAAAGGAAAGACAAGTATGTATAAATTATTTACATGGTTGCTGGATAGCACAGTTGGGGAGCGTAAGATTGCTGCGTTTGGTGATTTTTTTTTTTTTTTTAAGAAAGAAGTGGAAAGGAAAATAAATTTAAAGAAATGGATTATTTATTTTTATTTAGATTATAAAAAAGTAAAAATAAATAAAAATAAATAAAAATATTTATTTTTATCTTGTTTGGTTAATATGAAAAAACTGAAAAAAAAAAAGAGAAATAATATAATAGCTTAATTAAATTATTCTTTCTATCTATTTTAGTATATTTTTATTTTTAAGAATATTTTTATAATTTTCATAAACTTTTTTTATTTCTCAAGAAGAAATGATTCGTTCCATTACTTTTAAATTCATCGCATTTCCACCCTTCACTAGAGGCATATCCAAATACATATTTTCTTTCCAATTCCAACTCTCTCTTTTTTTTTTTAATTTATTTCCGCAGACTTTCACCTTTCCAACTAAAGGCTGTGGATTGGATCTATCATCCATGCTTAGCAGGTTCCAGTCGCGCTTGTTTTAGAGAAATTATTAGTAGCAGTAAAAGATGGAATTTCTTTTTCATGTTTGTTTTCTATTTCCTTTAGCTTTAAACGTTGAGAAAGAGCGAAATTAGTTAAAGTAGAGATATAATTTCATTTTCTAACAGATATATGTAAGCAAGCTGGGGAAAAAATTAATTAGATGATATAGAGTATAGACTATATATATTTACAAATTTATAAAATAAAAGTAAGTGGGTACTAAATAATTAAATATGAGATCCTACTTGTATTATATAAATTTTTAAATTTTGAAAATGAAACCTTCCTAATAGCATCTTAATAACATCTTAAAACTTGTATTATATATAACCTACGAGATATAAGATATTATATGAAACTTATAATTTTTTTTTTAATTTTAAGTTTATATTATATTAAAAAAATGTAATTTTTCCTATCATTATTTTAAATTTATGTGACTGTAATGCTTAGCAAATGGGAAATTAATAAATGGAAAGAATAAAAAATTTAAAGTGAGAGAGGTAACATTAGATTTTATTTCACCAT
Source organism: Laguncularia racemosa (assembly GCA_037954665.1). Classification (NCBI taxonomy): domain Eukaryota; kingdom Viridiplantae; phylum Streptophyta; class Magnoliopsida; order Myrtales; family Combretaceae; genus Laguncularia; species Laguncularia racemosa. The sequence continues at coordinate 4,966,391 of JBBMOL010000011.1, forward strand.
TAGAATTATTAACTTATAAGATTAGACTTATTATTTTTTTACTTTTTATTAAAATATTTATTAGCCAAAAATATAATATTACCATTTATTATTTATTTACTAATATTATTTAATAATTTTTTATAGAATAAATATAAAATATCTTAAAACCTATATTCGGTATACTTTAGAATATTGGTTAAAAGGTGGGTAGATGAAAAAAAAAAAAACCTCATACTCGTATTTTTGAGAACTGCTTTTTGAAAAAGGAAATCAAGTATGTTTTGTACTTAGTTTCGAAATGAAAAGCTTGTGTATGATAAGTAGTTCAGTGAAGCGCTGGTTAAGAACATTCTGAGTTTTCTCTTGAGATTTCATTGGTATAAGTCACCATCAACAAGAGGCTTGATATATAAATCGTAGAATAACTCCTCAAATTATGGTTTTATATAAAAAATTCTTATATGTATAAATATATATATCAGAATCTCTTATATAAAATCGTAATTTGAGAAATTATTTATAAACTTTATTTTAAGTTGTATTAGGTGACTTATCTTAATATTTTCCTATTTTTTCTTATAAGTTAAGAAAGTGGTTTTTTTTTTCTTTTTTTTTTCCTTCTAACCACCAAGATTCAATTTATTTTTCCTAAAACAATGAAAAATTAATTTAAAGATTTACAATGTTTGGACATCTTAATAAAGCCCATGGATTGAAGCTTGATAGAAGAGAAAAGGTAAACTAGTGTTTAATATTTGCTAGAAAATTGTAGAGAGTATTGTTACTAATAGAGCTCTGGGAATTTTTTAAACTATGTTATTTTTAGTGTTTTACTTTGTGAGAGTCAAGTGTCTCTAGTGGAAAATTTAGATTGTAGTAAGGCTTTCAATTATAAATTAAGATTTATATCATAGTCTTATGTCCATAAAAATAGCGAGTTATGAAAAAAATTGTGAAGGGTTAGATTTGGAAGAGTCAATAGAACCTAAGAAAACTATGAAGGAAGCAACAATTAAAGCTTCTTCTTGAGATTGTGAGGGTTATATCATTTGCAAGGCTCATTTTTACTTGATCTTTGAAAAATTATAGTCAATTATTATTGGTGAAGTTGATAGTACTAATAGAGAAGACCAATGTATAGAATGGAACTTCAATATATCTAAGCTTAATTTCTTTATCTCTTTTTATTGGTTTGTTACTTATTATTGCTTGCTATTCTTGCATAAGTCTTGCATATCTAGGCAAAATCCAAAAGTATTTATGCATCAACTTTGATATACTAGGGTAAAGACACTTTGTTTGTGTTATCAAAATATCCAAATAACAAAGAGGTTGCTCTTAATTTCATGATGTATTTGCGTTGACCTTGTCCTATAGGGATTGTTGAATAAATAGCAATAAGTTCAATTTGAAGAGAATCATTTATTTTCATGGTTTCATGAGTAGGTTTATTTTATTATTATTATCGACATCCATTAATTAGGTAAAGTTTTTATTATTTACTAGTTTAACTAGTGAGGAAAAAATTTTGAATAGAGAGGTTTTTTCCCCTCTTTTTTGGTAAAATTGAATAGGCTTGTTTAAGCTTTATGTTGTTACACCCTCACTTAAAAGCTGCCATGACCAATGATCCACAACTAGCACAAAGCAATACCTGAGAATATACCACCCATTAGGAACAACACAAGCAAATTACCTAGAGCATTTTGCTCTGGTCCTGTATAAACAAGAAACAATGTTATAATTTCCTGATCGCCGTATTTGGATGTGAAATAAAAGGCTGGAATGAGACGTGCAAGAATTCCATACATAAGAGTGTACCTGAATAATCCAAAGATATTTAATACATCTTTACAGGAGGGCTATATCTTCCAAAGATATTTAATACATTGTATATCGTGATCAGGACAAGAGTGTACCTGAATAATCCAAGTTAAAGCATAAAACACAGAGAAATATTACGTTAATGGACTACTGATACCATCGAAAAGATACAGAAAAAACACACTACAAATCATGAAGAACAGCAAAAAGCCAACAACATTTGTAAGGTTATTATGTCTGCAGGTACTTGTAAAAATTTGAGAAAGAGAGACAATTGATATAGAAGGTGTATATCTTTTATTCATGACACTCAATACAAGTTTATGTACATTGAAACACCTAATATTGTTTCTAAACATTAGCAATTGTAATTAATTATAGCATATTTATAATTTTCATGATTACAAAACTAAAGATCAAGTCAAAGATCTGATACAAGATGTACATAAAAATAAAAGATTCTCCAATACTCCCCCTCAAGTTGGAGCATAAAGCTTGGAAATGCCCAACTTGCCAACTAGTTGATGAAATTGATCATGTCCAAGAGTTTTGGTGAAGATATCTGCAAATTGATCTTGTGAAGAAATTGATTTAGTGGTAATGGTTTGTGACTAAATATGTTGTCTAATAAAATGGCAATCTATCTCGATGTGTTTTGTTTGCTCATGGAATACAGGATTAGCTGCAATGTGAATAGCCACTCGATTATCGCAAAATAAGGGAATTGGAGTTGTACATGATACTTGAAGGTCTTGTAATAGCTGCTTGAGTCAAATAATTTCACTAGTGGTGGTTGCCATTGCTCGATATTCTACCTCTACAGAAGAGCGGGAAACCACGATTTGTTTCTTAGCTCACCATGAAATCGGTGAAGAACCAAGAAATATGATGTAACTAGTAGTTGACTTGCGTGTCATGGTGCACCCTGCCCAATCTGCATCACAAAATCCTTACAAAGATAAGGTGTTATTTGAAGGAAGTAAAATACCTTAACCTGGTGACCTTTTCAAATAACGAAGTACTCTATAAGCAGCATCAATATGAGGTTGTTGTGGGTTATGCATAAATTGACTAAGAATGTGGACTACATAGTTGATGTTTGGACGTGTAACATTAAGATACAACAATCGACCTACTAACCAATGATATTCTTCTGGATTTTTGCATCTTTCACTCGTGTCATTAGAAAGCTTATGTTGCTGTTCCATTGGAAAAGAAGTTGGTTTGCATCCATTTAGACCACATTTGATCAAGATGTCAAGGACATATTTACTTTGGCTAAAAAATATTCCTATTGGAGAGCATGCCACTTTGATCCCTAGAAAAATACATAAGCTTCTTAAGATTTTTTATGTGAAATTTTGCATCTAAGTAAGTCTTCAACTTGCAAATATGATCAGTATATGTTCCTATGATAATAACATCATCGACTTAGACAAGAATAGCAATAAAAGATCCTCCATGAGTGAAAGTGAACAAAGAGTAATTTATGGTGGATTGTTGAAAACCAATGGTGAGAAGAGCAGCAATAAAATTTTGATACCAATTTCTAGACACTTGGTGAAGACTATAGAGAGATTTTCTTAACCTGCAGACATGTTGCTCCCCCTTTTTTGGCAAACCCTAGTAGAATCTTCATATATACCTCTTTCTCCAAATTGCCATGTAAAAAGGCGTTGTTTACGTATAATTGATGTATTTCCCAATTTTTTACAAAAGCAATTGTAACACGCAACGGACAGTGACTAATTTTGCAACAGGGGCAAAAGTCTCATGAAAATTCACCCCCTCAATTTGATTATAAACTTTTGCAACGAGACATGCTTTATAGCGTTCAATGCTTCCATCTGGTTTATATTTGATTTTATAGACCCATTTGGAATCTATGGCTCTTTTCCTAGGTGGCAATGGTTCCAAACTCCAGGTTTGATTTTCTTTTAAAGTAGCAATTTCCTTCATCATCGCAGTTCTCCAATGTTCATGTTTAACAACTTAAGAAAAGAACTTTAGCTCATCATTAGATGAGATGACTGTTAAGAAGGCAGTATGATTAGGAGAAAACTTAGAGTATGAAATAAAATTGGATAAAGGATATACTTTCAAGTTAGTTGAAGGAGAGGATAGAAGCATGTTACTCTCTATAGGAGCAAGGGTGGGAGGTAAAACATACTGATAACTTTATAAAGAACATGACACTTATCTTTGCCTTTTGCTAGGAAGAGTGCTAACTTAATGATTCTCAGTTGTAGGACCCGCTTCATCTGCCTCAACCTCAATATTCGATGAGGTAGATTCAATAACGATAGAATCTACAATTGGTTCCACAATGGGATCAATGCATAAGTCAGCATTCAAGAGATTATAACTAGCAACTAGTTCTTCATTGTTTAGTTGCTTTGATTGATCCAAAGTGGACTTAGTATAAGGGTATACTTTCTCTTGGAATTGAACATCCCTAGAAATGTAAATCCTTTTTCTTTTGAGATCATATATCCTATACTCTTTCTACCCATTAGGATATCCAATGAAAATTCCTGGCTTAGCATGAGGAGCAAACTTATCGCGAGGTTTACTATTCACATGGCCATAACAAAGACACTCGAAGTTCCTTAAATGTTCATATGTTGGTTTCCTCCCAAGTAAAATCTCATATGGAGTTTTGTCCTTAAGGGTAGAAAGTAACATTTGATTGATCAAATATGTAGCGGTAAGAACACATTCTCCCCAAAACAAAATGGGAAGATTTGCTTGAAATCATAGTGCACAAGCCACTTCTAAAAGATGCCGATGTTTGCGTTCAACTTCTCCATTTTGTTGTGGAGTGTCTATGCAACTAGTTTGATGTTCCATGCCATGATTAGTGTAATAAGTCATTAAATCATGATGAGAAAACTCTAAAGCATTATCAGTTCGGAGAGTTTTTATATTCATGTGAAAATGAGTGCGAATCCAATTGAAAAATTGCAATAGATATTCCTTAGTTTCTAACTTATGTTTCATGAGAAATGCCTAGGTTGCTTGACCAAAATCATCCACTATAGTTAAGAAAAAATGACATGTAGAGATTTATTTTGTCTTATATGGACCCCATATGTCACAATGAACCAAATCAAAAACATGTTGAGTTTTATTTATACTGAGAGGAAAAGATAATCTTGCTTGTTTTGCTTTGTAACAAGCATCACATAATGAAGTTTTCTTGCAATCAAAATTAACTAACAAATCTGGAATTAAAGAAAGTCGATCAATTGGGAGATAGCTCAACTGCAAGTGCCAGATGTTAGCAAAGATCTTGCTTCTTGTTGTTAATGCCATCCCCCCTTTTATTGGCTCCAAATAGTAGAGTCCATCACGCTCCCTACCCCATTCCAATAAGCTTCCTTGAGTGTAAGTCCTGAATCATGAAATTTTTTTGCTAAAATGTCAATGTACAACTTAGATCACGTGTTAATTTACTAATTGACAGTAAATTAAAACAAAAAATTGGAATTCCAAGAACTTGGTGAAGAGTCAATCTTTTCCTAAGAGTGATTTACCCTAAAGCATGGACAAGTATTATTTTTCCATTAGGTATTTGAATAGGTGGTATATTATGCTATTGTTCAACATTAGATAAAGAGTTGACATCTTGAGTTAGGTGGTTTGTTGCTCTAGTGTCAACTATCCACCTATTTTTTTTTTTTTTTTTACTAGAAAAAATTGATGTTGCCATATTTATGGATGGACTGTTGATAGTTGCCTTTTGTTCATTCAACAAAGCCATCAATTTTGTTGTTAAGTAGGTGTTAATCTTGGAATCAGCAAATTATCTCTATCCATCTTTGCTGTAAATGTAGTGTTGGAAGAACTTGTTTGTTTATGGTATGTTCGTGAATTATTATGGCTCTCATTCTCTTTTCCAGGTTTGCACCAATTTGAAGGATAGCCAATCACCTTGAAATAGTACTCTTGATTATGGTTTGTTTTCCCATAGTGTGGACAAGGTGGAAATTGATTTTGTTTTCCACCACCAATCCCTTTCATCTATGAATCATTCCTTTTGGTGAGTAACGTAGCAACTTCAATGGTGGGGGTGCGACTTGCTGTAATGGAACATTGCTTCTCTTCTTGTGCAGCAATAGCATAGGCCCTTCCAATATTTGGTAAAGGGTTAATGCTCAGTATTTGAGATTGCACTGTTATGTATGCCTCATCAAGTCCCATCAGAAAGTTAAAAACTTTCTCTTCTTCTCGTATAATCTGCATCTTCTTCGCTGCACCATAGGTACACCCGCATGTGCACTTTGGTGTTGGATTCAAGCCTACCAATTCCCCCAAACACTCTTTAGTTTACCATAGTATGATGCAATTGAAGCCTTCTCTTGTTGTAGGAGAGCTATGGCACGTTTCAACTCATAAACTCTTGGAGCTATTCCTCAAGTAAATCACTCTTCTAAATCTTTCCACACTTCTCTTGCTGTTTCAATGTGTGTAGCGTTTCCTTGAAGTTCTTTTGCAAGCGCATTTGTAGTCCAAGAAAGAACTACAGCGTTACATTGGATCTTGTTCACTTGCCTTACTTAGTTCTTACCAGTCTCCCAGTCCCAATTGGTGCTTTCCGTTGTTTTCATACAAGAAGCCCCGGAAGATTGAATATGTTAGAACATATACATGCAGTAATCTAGATTCTTCCATAACAATTGTTTATTGCTTAGACACTCTACAATGTCGTTAACCCGCCAAAATGCAAAGCAACCCGAAAAATGTGGAGATTGCAAGGAACAACACTGGGAAAACCAACAGTAATGTGGCTATCAACATATCTAACAACATTAAAGAATTGGCGAAAGTTAAATTTCAGGGTATCATATTCATTAGACTTTAGTTTGTTTCAATGTATTAGAATTGATTGACAATAGATTGTAAGAATAAGATCATAGCCGGGGTTGCGAGACCATCTTACAAGCATAAGGTACATAAACCTTCTCTAAAACTGTTAAGGTAACCTTATTACTTACTTGTTCCTCTTCGAAGACCATCATTGGCTTTTTCAAAGGGAGCTTTTGTAACTAGCCTCAAGCCTGAAGTAAGAACCCGTGATGCAGCTACACCAGCCAAGAAAGACTATATAGCACAAAAACAAATGTTACGCGAGCCATAACTATGAGCACTTGCGAAAGTGATTCTATAATACTTGATTCCTCGCCGATATGAATTCTGGAGACATTAAAGACAAATCACCAACCATGCCACCCTGTACATGTGCGTCTGCCACTACACAACAGGCAACAAAAGCGCATACACCTGTATAAGTTCCAATGCCTCCACGCCCTGATGTTGCTAAATCTAACTGTAGATATAAACACAAAACAAGGGTCAATTATGACACGATTTAATCTATGAAACATCAGCAAAAGGTTAAACCGAAAAAGATAAAGCTTTCAACGTTTGCTTACTCATAACGACGAGCTTAAGGGTGCCTGGAGCAAAAAGAGTGTATCCAGCCAGGTTTCGACATTTTGCATTGATTTTGGATTCATCGTATGCTAGAATTGTCATTGTTCCAATTGCAAATGGTTGGTAAACAAAGGGTTAGGACTCTTGAAGGATGGTAGTCCTGCACAAGAAAGGAAAACATGATATCAAAACATCATTAAAGCAATTCGTTCAGACCAACGATAGCATTGACGCATTGCCATATTTGCTTGAATATGAAGTCTGAAACTATATGCCTCTACATTAATATATTTCGCATATCCTCTGAGAAACAAAACAACCACCAGGAAGAGAAATTACTAGAGCACAAATTATTTTAGAGCATAATCATTCTTCACAAGTGAAGTCCAACAAAAATAATTGCTAAAAGCAATAACTCAGCAACCGGTTAAATTTCGGAAGAATTGCTCCTTCATAAGTATGGTATAATGAAAGTTGTAAGCAGTGTGTTCAAGGCTCAATTTGTAAATTAATTATTGAGATTGTTTAGATTTTTAAAGTATCATATTACATTATTATGATTCATTTAGGTTCTTTTAATTTCAACCATTGATTACACATGATAAAATCTTAAAGAGATAAATTGAAGAAAAAAAAATTGAAATGATCTATTTCTGAGTCTTTAAATCTAAGTGTCACTTTGATGAGAGATATGATGTGGATTTTAAGTGTGTAGACTAAGAAAATTGGCAATTAAAATGTGATGACCTAGTATGTGCTTTTGCAAATTACTAATGAATCAAATTACACAAAAAAATAAATGGAGAGAATAAAATAAAATAAAGAAATAAACAAAATGAAGGGTTCGCATTTGGGATCATAGAATAAAATGAAAAGGTCAATGTATATGAAACATGACAGACAGTTTTCGAGAGGAAGATAGGAACATGTTTCTATTTTCAGCATTACATTTTTTATGCTTTTCATTATATCTACATTAATTCTGAAATACATCTTATTAAAAAATATTATTTTTGCCCGTCGCCATTATTATTGTTAATGTATTACTAATATTCCATTTTCAGATGATTGTACTAAATCAAAATTACAGCTCACTATTGTATTAAATAAACATTTATCATTCAAAACAGGCCAATTCATACATTATCAGAGTCAATCCGATCCGCATATGCACACCATCTCATCCGATTGATGGCATAAGTCGTCGATAATTTAACAGACCCCTCATTGCTTATTTTGAAACAATTAGAACACAATGCATAGAGAATTCTTCAAGAATATTTGACAGAAATGAATCGGTTAAGCCGGTACAGGGAATAAGGCATAATAATAGTCTGCAATCGCTAGTAAACTATTCCAAGACATTAGACACCCAATTTCAAGAATCCAGCAAACCAGGACAACCTTAAACTTTCCCTGCATATGAAAAAATTTCAATGAATCTTAATCACGACAAAATTTTACTACTAATACAATCTTGTAATATTATAACAAAAAATGATTTGTTGAGTATTGTATGCCATGTATTATATTATATATATATATATATATATATAAAGTATAAATATTAATAACATCAAAATATATATATATATATATATATATATAAATCTTATTAGTATTTATAATCCACATGTTATAATATGCCACTTGTAATACTAATGAACCTTTTTTCCATAATATAACACATGAATATAATAAAAAAACATACCACAAGCTTAGGTGGTGATGGAGCAGTTCAACCTCAATAGCCATTCTTACTCCAACCATCCCTCAAAGATATAATTATCTAAATAATTATTAAAAAAAAGAAGATCAGAATGTGCAATTCTGTATATGTTATTTGGAAATGAATTTGCAAAAGAGCAAAATTTTAGAGCAATACATTGTTTTTACCAAAAAAAAAAAAAAAACCTCAATTACGATTTTGCAAATTATAATGATTTCATCTATTGTAAAGTAACAAGAGTGATGATATACAGGAGGAAAGCTTGGTCAAGAAAAATGAAGCCAACAAATAACAAGTAATCCGACAAGCATTCTTAGGATGTCAACATCGGAGAATTGTGTTGACGTAGAAAAGTAATAAATAATAAAAAAGATTATGACCTTAATTGATTTAGATTGAGGATATACAATGGTTTAATTGTATTTTATTTATATCTATCAAGGTGTGTAGATCTGAATCAGACCTTAACCTAAACGCAATTAGAAATTAAGGGTTAAAAAGGTGGAGTTAGGGTCGAATCGGGTCAATAATTTTCTTCAATATTATTAAAATGATAAGAATATTAAATTATAACACACATAACATAAAATCATTACCAAAAGCAATTAATAGAAATAATGATTACAACAGAGCAATGAGCACTTATAAACATAATGCTCAACTATGCATATCAAACATTATGAAAAGTAAAAACTCCCCAAGTCACATGAATCCAGTCAGCCCAAGGAAAAATTTTTATTGAACCAAGAATTATCCGGAAAACTAAATTTTCAAATGATGTGATTGTTGTTATGGTGTTTGATCTTATTCTGAAAATAAAAAATTCTTGTAAATGAAAAAAAAAATTAAAATTGTTATAATTTCATATTAAAATAAACGTTTGATTTACTATCATTATCATATAAAAAGGGAAATTTTGTAATATCATTATTTAAAAATAATTATATTATATAATTGTTTTTTTTTATTGTAATAAAATATTTTAAATCACAATAAAAATAAAATTTATTAATAATAGAAGAGACGATCAATAGATTTTTGAAAATTATTAATAATTTTTTTTGTTAGTTGTTGATAACTTTTTTTAAACAGTAAATCATTTTAATTATAATAAAATAAAGATCATTAATTATATAATTGTTTTTAAACTATTGTATTATAAAATTGACAATTACGAAAGGAAAATCCACTTTTTAGACTCCAACATCTTTGAAAAAGGTGTCCACGTAGCTCCCCTACTGTAAATAGAGTAACAAGTTTTCCACGACCTTTGGTGAAAGGAATTATTATAACAAACCATAGATTCAAGTACATTAACATGGTAGAAACTTTTTTGCATCTAGGCTCGAGAAACCCCAGTTGATTAAGAGAAAAATCGGGTTTGATTGGTGGGTTAATCCTTTAACTCGTGGTTCCTTGTCCTTTTGGTTTTTAAATGTCAATTAGATTGGGTTGGTGGCTAGTCCATGGTTTGATTCGATTTTGACTACAAGGATATTTATTGATGGATATACACCCACATGTGCGTATAATGAAAGAATTTCAATATCCAACTAATGAGTTTGCGTTACCGAAATTAGGGTGGCGGCATTACTAACATTAGGGTGTTGGTTTTCTTTTAGGTTGGTGAGAAAGATGGAGATTAAACCTAAAAGAAAATATATTATACATATTAATCTTATAATGATGATAAGAAGTTTAGTTACCAATATTAAAAATTATAATACCTTTGTTATAAGGTGCATATACATAAAGAGAGAAACAAATAGAGGGTAATGTATCAAAGACAATTTAGGCTGTCAATTGGGCAGGACATCAGGGGGACAACATGGGCCAATTAGGTTCACGGGCTTATCCTTGCTTTAGTTAATCGGCTCAAATGAAGAAACAATGGGAACTGGGCTGATCTTTCTTAAAAGATTTAGAACTGCCCTAACACAGGATCCAAAGATTTGGAGTTAAATGCAAGCAGGGTAGCACAGTGTTCGGGGTTGCGTTTGATTTTTAAGTAAAAAAAAAAGCCAATGATGGGGAGCCATGCCGCAAAGCAGACATCAGGTTCATGTGTATGGCCCGGGCTCTGTCGGTCTCAATTGGATTCTAAGTGCATTAAATTGAGCAATTGAAGGTTAGCAAGGGTTGCAAAACTCTTCTCTCACCCCTTTTTAATGATGGCATTAATTGTATTAATAATTGTCGTTATTGTTTATTAGTATATCTATTTTTCCGGGAGACAGGATTTGAACTTAATGAAATCATTAATCGGTGTTCATACTATTAGATTATGAGATAAAATTCTTTTTTATTAGTATATAAGTAAAAATAGAGTGCATGCGTAATATGTATATACAAACTTAAAAAAATTCAAGTGCATGATATATTAATTATAAAACAATCATGCAATTAATTACAGTAAGAGAAATTATTAGAAACATTAAAAAAAAAAAGTTTAACATAGAGGCTGTTGAAAAAATATTGATAACACAAAAATTACATAAATATTGGACTTTCTTAGAGCAATGTAGAATAGTAATGTTAATAACAAATTATTTACTTCATATTCAATTTGCTTTTCGTTCTTCTATTATCTAAACAATGAAAAAATTTAATAGTTTTCTTTTACTTTTCCGCTAACTCTTTTTTTCTTTTTTTCCCTCTTCTTTTGATTCCTAATTTCGTCTTTCATCCTTAGCGTACTACAAAAGCCAAAATAGAATGAAATAAGGCACATATTCTAAGGGAATAAATATGCAAGGATTTGATTTACTTATTGATTCATTTTTTCGTTTTTTTTTTTTTTTCCGAGGGTCTTAGGGAAATATCGGTTAAGTGTACCAATGGTATAAGTGTAGCATAGTAGTAGAAATTAGGGGTAAGCAAAAAAAAAAAAAAAAACTAATCAAATCTTGAATTAAATTGGATCAAATTAAACCAAATCAAACTATAAATTAAGTTTTAAAAAAATTATGACTCGAACCAAACCGAACTCTTTTTTTAGGTTCGAAAAAATTACGAACAAAACTGAACCATAATAAGTAAAGAAAAAAAAAAGAAAATGGTAGTGAAAATCTAAAAAAATATATGATTAAAAGAGGATTTTGTATTATTTATTCGATTTTTTCTTTTCTTTTTTGTTTTCATCAAGTAACTTACTATTTTTTTAGTTTTATACTTTTACTTATTAACTAATATAGAAACCACAATTACTTTAAGATAGATAATAAAACTTTTTTAAATATATTAAATAAATATTGAAGATTGTGAATGATATCGAAGAAATGATCATAAATTAAAAATTTCTTTATATTAAGTAATTTTTTCATAATTTATTAACTTGTATATAAAAAAATTAATAACATATATAAAAATGATTTAAACTATAAACTAACTAGATTGAACTGTTTTTTTTTTTTTTTTGTGAAGTTTAAAAAAATTATAAACAAAATCGTATGGTTATATTTAATTTAAAAAAAAAATAAAATCATAATATATGACTCGGTTCAGTTCAAGGAATGAACCTTTCTAAACCAAATCGTGCTCACCTCCAATTGAAAGCAAGATCAATCTTAAAGAAGCTTATGTTAAATACCAAATTATAGTAGTTTATCCCTATGCGAAGCAAATTGAAATTGAATTTATGGGAGCGAAAACTATAAGACTAAGGTAGCGTTTGGTTGGCATTGAAATTCGGCACTGGACTGGACAAAATTTTTTGTTCCTCGTTTGGTTGCCACACATGAAGGAAGTACTGGACTAAACACCAATTACGTACTGGACAAAATCAGAAATTTTAGTACCACATGTAATTCGGTACTAAAAATTAGGTACTGGACTAAATGTAATTTTTCTGAAATTCCGGATTTGCCCTTCATACTTACCTTGAAAGAAAATAAAAATAGTAAGTATAATAATAAATGATAAAAATGTAAAAATTCATAAAAAATAATAAAAATATTAGAAAAATAAAAATAAAGATTTAGATTTTGAAATAGGATAGATAAAAATCTAGGAGAAAATTTTTCAATAAAAATTTAATAAAATTATAAAAATTTAATAAAAATTATGAAAATTAATAAAAGTTAATAAAAATAATAAAAATAATAAAAATTATAAAAATCATAATAAATTAAGTAAAAAATCAATAAAAATTTATAATAGTATAAATGAGTTGAAAAATAAAAAAAATGAATTTTTATCACTTAGAAAAATCATTTTCTTAAATAAATCCAAAATTGGTGTTTTTCCTTAAAATTATCATTTAAAAAAAAATCAAATTATCAAGCCTAGGTTTAGATTTTTTAGAAAAATCCTAAAATGGTAAAAACATAAATTAAAAGAAATTTCATAATTAAAATTCACAAACACACTAAAGTTTTTCAAGAAAAGCGAACTACAGTTTATTTGATCCTGAATAGCAGGTACGTAAGCACCCATTTGGGGCAACCCTAAAAAGGAATAAAAAATATTTTCTTAGCATAATTCACTTAAAAACACAATAAAAGACGACAAAAATAAAATAAAAGATATTTTGAGATAAAGCAAATTTTAGGAGATTAGGTGGTAACCTTAGGGTTTTAATAGGTTAGCCTCTAAACTTAGAAACTCCGGTTTTCCCCTTTCCTCTTTTCACAAAAAAACGAGAAGAGGAAATCACGACGACTAATGGTCCAAATTAGGACTAATCCGCTCCATTAGTTTTAATTCAATCTTTCCCAACAACAGTTAGGTGGCGACTACAAAAATAAAACGAAATTCTTTTTCCTATAATATTTAATATAATATATTAAACTTTCAAGTCATTTTTTTTATAATAATATCAAATATATATAAATAACTATGATATAAATAAAAGGGAAAAATTGTCAATTTTACTCTGTCCAGTTCAGTACTTTGTAATTTCAAACACTACACAACACAAAAGCCTTCTCTAGTAATTAAAAAGGGCAAAACTGTCAAATTTACTATGTCCAGTCCAGTACTTTGCAATCCAAACACTAGACAGCACAAAAATCCTTGTCCAGTACTGAACAAACCAAACGTGGTACAAAAATATTTTTTGTCCAGTCCTTCTTTTTTAGTACTGTCCAGTACTCTTGTTCTGTCCAGTACTAGTAACCAAACGGTACCTAACTAAAACACTAAATTGAATCCCCTAACAATGCAAAAAGGGTCATAGGATTAAAAGATATGGAAAATTGCATGTGGTTGCAAATATATTTTCATATAGACCAATGAAGTGCCTTGAAATAATAATGAATTTGGCTAGTTTGGTTTTAATGAAACTCACTAGAACTTGCCTCCTTCCTTGAGTAGCAAAGTATTAGTTATAACATAAATCATCTTAGATTTATCTATAATTATTAGCAAAATAGTAGTTTGCTTATACCAAATTTGCTGCTCTAATTGAAATTGTGGATCAAGCACCAGTGGGGTGATCCAAACTATACTTTCATTTATATTAAGAAAATGAATTTATGAATTTTATCAAAATCTACATATTCTTGTGATGCATTTTTTAAAAACCAAATAATGTTTATTTAGATTATCAAATCTCTACCAATTATCTCAAATTCAATCTATATAATAACTGATGGCTAATCACAAATTACATAGACAATGGAAACAAGAGCTTAAACACCCTTATATTCATAAAATGTCATTTAAATCAAGTCATCAATACAATAATCCATCAACTGTATCGTTACGATCCCACAATAATATTAAACACAACATCTCAAGAATACAACCTAGATTGAATCAAATCGCAGAATACATATATAAGTTCAAATGGATAGAAGAAGTCTAGACCAAAAAAAAAAACTTTAACCAAGTCTTTAAATCCAGTCATCTCGATGTGCAAATCGGTGTAACCTGATGATCTTGGATTCCCGAGAAGCTCCTCAAGTGTGTTAGAACATGATGGGTTTAGTGCTGTAAAAGAAAAGGATATACATATAGATGAAGACCCAATAACTAATGATGAGCGTAATTCAAATCTGTACATATCCGAACCTAGATAAAAAAGATGAGCCGGATTAAATTGGTAACTCGATTTAAACCGGTTTGTTAGTTTACTTACAAATTTTTTGGGAGTATATGGTGAACCAATAAAATATTAAAAAAGAAAAAAATAGAATTGATTTACATAGACTGATCTGAAACCATGAAACTTCAAACCAATTCTGACTGATTGAGGACCGATTCGGACCAATCCTATGTCTACCCAAACCCAATAACTTGGCATATAACGAACGAAAAGTCGGAAGCCAACATGTCCTCCAATCCTAGCCTACCTGATACTAAAAACCGACATGTCTCGTCGTAACAAGCACCCCAACAACAACCACCACCACACCACTAAATCTAAAGTCAAACTAATCCATAGTCAACGGAATCAAAAACAAAAGTCAAGTTTGAATCTTTTTATTAAATGGGTTAATGTATTAATGACGGAGTCAGAGACGAAAAGCATAGGATATGACAACAAACTTGTTGGCCTAGGATCACCTTATCCGGTAACAAAGGTGATAAGAATCTTGTGATTGCCGTTGTGGAGGAGGTTGAAGAAATAGGGATAAGATCATAGATTTGAGAACCTAAAGCTTGTTACAGAAGGGCCTGCCTATGAAGGGCCTAACCAGCAATTTTCTCGCAAGCAAGACCATGCTAACTAAAATTTTTACAATTTTCTCATAAAAACTAAACTTCTATCTCTTTCAATCTTCTTTTTTTTTTTTTCTTTTAATTTTTCTTAATTTATAAATCAATACTTAAAATTAATTATATTTTTTTAATACTTTGTGATTTCATCATAATATATTCTTTTTTCTTATAATATCAACTATTAATTGTATATAATAGCATCTTAGATGGATAAATAAATTAAAACTAAAAAAGAAGGTAATTTAAGAGGATCTATTTTCTAAAAACTATCCATTATTATTATTATTATTGAAGTTTAGGCAACTGACATAATATTTTCGGTCAATTAGGACAATTGACGGTAGGGTTAATTAATTATGAGGTAGGATTTATTGCATTCACCAATTGGACAATTTTATTTTTTTTAGGAGAAACAATAGCACCCCTTTTATGGGACATTTTGAACAACCAATTTACTTTCTCGAATGGAATAGACTGGGATTAGAAAAGTTATATCTTATAAATAACTATTATTAGGAATAGATTATAAATTTTTATTACAGTGTTTACATGCAGGGAATACTCATTTAAGTATTTGCTTTACCTTATTAATTATAATATTAAATTGAAAATAATGATAAAATTATTAATTTATCCTTATTTAATCATTAATTATAATATTAATAAGGATATAATAGATATAATGTTTGAGCTTTTTATTTCCATTATAGAGGAAATAAAAAATTTCACATTTTCTTAAGTAATATCTATTCCCAATAGAATGGGAATAAACAATTCTAGAAATAAAAATTTCTTTTTTATTTTTTTAAGTAAATAAGGTAATAGATAATTGTCTATTTTTTCTTTATTACCTCTAAATAAATGGACTGTAAAATAGGTATGTGTCTCCATTCGATTGGTTTTTCATATCCCAAAGCCTCCGTTTATTAGATCTTTAGTATCAAATGGTTTGATTTACTTAATTATCTATTCATTAAATCAAAATCCATCCTAGCACTTTAAAAGAAAAAGAAGAAGAAGAAAAAACTATGAATGAAAAGGTTAGAAGAAATTACCCGAATATGTTTATTTATTGTAGTTGGATTAAGGTAGAATATATATATGTATTAACAAAGAGGTCGGCAGAAAGAGTCATTGAGGCCGACAATGTTTATTCAATAGCACATAAATTGGGCAATTCTATATAAGAATTATTGTGCTAGAAACTATAGCCTCAAGTACTGTTTAATATGTGCTAGAAATTTCCAGGCAGCAATGAACTAATTCCCACTTTTACTTTATGCTACAACCTCGTTGGCTTACTTATGCTTACCATGACGATTGCCTAAAATTGGCATTCAAGTGTTGTTGCCGCCCATGAATTTAAAATGAATACGTTCATATCATCACACTTGGAGCTGACTAATTTGGCAACGATAATGACGAATCCCCCAATTAATTTTACTATTAATGGACATGCCATGCCTTCTATAGGTATGGGGTTGCACATACAGCCAATGTAATAATTATCAATTCCTTCCCATTGGATTTTTCTCATAATTGAATACGTGACATGAGATTTGTGCTTCTTTAAGCATATATAGATTATATATAGAGTTTCTTTAGTCTTTTTTTTTTTTTTTAAAAAAAAAAAAAAAATTCTCACATGGTGATAGGTTTTGGGTTGTAAAAAGAAGGAAATAATAACAAAATTCAAGAAAAAAAAATCACTTTTGGTTATACGAAAGATTAACTGGGCCCACGCCTTTCTGAAATTTAAAGTTATATCACAAAGATGCCTTAATTTAGAAAATACACGGATCTCCATTTCAATATTTAAAAGAGATTAGTTTTATATCGGTCAATAATTGCAAAAGATTAAAATAAATAAATAACTGGTGGACAGCTGGCGTTTGAAGATGAAGATGGGAGATAGGGCAAGTGCTAGCTGAGGTTCCCCTGTTTAGTGATGGACAAATTTAAAGTGAGCAAGACATTCCTATATATACATAACTATCTATGTTATTAAAAGAATAGTCTATCCACCTTATTTTTTAAATTTATTTATATATCTTGAATGCCGTATTTAAATTTAGGATAAATTATATTGATCACTTTTATAAATTTTGTAAGTTATATCGACATTCTACTTTTTCAAAGCACGACACTTATTTCTTACTTTTGTTTGCATGTATATTGACGTAACATAAAAGTTAATGTGTCATCGCTATAGTACTAACAATATATTTTATTTAAATATTATATATATATATAAAATAATAAACTAAAATAATAAAAAATTAAATAAATTTGAAAAAAAATTAAAAAAAGAAAAATATTTTAAAGTACATATATTATATATAATATAAAGACAAGCACATATAGATAAACTATATTAATTATTAATAAAAAAGAAAAAAAGAGTTGTACGTATATATGTGCTTGTATGTATACTATATATAATATATGTTCTTTAAAATAATTTTCCTTATTTTTCTTTTTTTATTAATTTTTTCTAAATTTATTTAATTTTTTACTATTTAGTTGATTATTAAATAAATTTGGAAAGTTTACAAAGGTGATCAATGTAATTTATCCTTAAATTTATTGAAAAAAAAGAAAAATTTTATTGGAGGATTTTTTGAAATTTAGATGTAGTTATTATGGACGATTGTTAAGAGTAAGCATTAATCACTTTACTATTATTTCTTTATATCTAAATCTATCTATGTCGTTGAACCCATGCTCTTTGTTCATTGCCACATCCCTTGAATAGCATATTAAAGCGTATTAAATAGAATATTAAAGTATATTTTATTTAACTCCAATGATGCATTTTAGACAACCCCACTATCTTTCTCTGTCTTAATTCACCAACCGCATGTTTTAAGATTGTTTTAGTGGATATTTCATTATGCATTTTCAAATTTTAACAATGCAGACCAAGGCCTTATAGCTCAATTTGTACAAAAAAACTATTCTTCTTTAAGGATGGAATAGGTTTGAATTCCCTTTTTTTTGCATCAGTTGTGTAAGATATAATTGGATAAAATGGAAAAAAGAAATTTAACAATGTATAATCTTTCTTTCACACACATTTTTCAAATTTTTGTATGCATTTTTTCAAATTTTAGATGATGTATATATATATATATATATATTTACTTTTTTCTTTCGGTATTTTATTTTGGGTATGATTTTTGTGTATACTCTATTATGAAAAATTCAGTCACGTTAGACTTTCTAATTTTTTTTTAATTTTTATTTTTCATTTTGTCTTCGATTTATATATTTTTGGTTAAAAAGTTTAGTCCCAAATAAGTTTCTTTTAAATGGCATGTTTACTAAATATTATAGTGATTATAAAACAAGGTAGTTACTAATCTTATATTAGTTAGGGGTGAGTGGATAACCCTATTATATAGGGTAGTCACCCATAACTTACTTAATCATATAAGTTCCATGTGGCGCATTAAGGGTCACGAGATAGGTTCTAGAAACAGATTTTTTAGAACCGACTTCCACAGGGTTGGGTATGGGTACGAGTATAGGGTTTTCCTATATTTTATTGACCATAAAACTTGTACTTCAAAATATTATAAGTTTAGAGTAACTTGTATTTATCTTATAAATACCCTGTAAAACCTATATAGTATAGGGTGACTTGTGAAATATGAAAAATTTATTTTTTTTCTATAAATTTTAAATTCATACGATATTAAAAAAGTAATCTATATACAATATATATTATAATTTTTTTATATGTTAAATTTACGTAACCTATAACAAAATATGTAAAATAAAAAAAAGAAGTAATTTTTTGACTTTAATTATTTTACATTTTATGATTTTACTACTTAGTAAATAGGAAAGAGCAAGGTAAAAGAATAGAAAATCTAAATTTAGAGAGGAAAATGGGGAAGAATAAGGAAAATAAACATGAGCAGTATTAGGATTAATCAATTATTAACTTATGGACTTAAATTCTTTTTTGTTCCTTTTTTATTAAAACATTTATTGATAAAAATTATAATATTATTATTCACTATTTATTTATTAATATTATTTAATAACATTTTATAGGGTAAGCACATAATATCATAGAACCTACACTTTACATACTTTGGAGTATAGGTTCTTGAGTGATTATAGAGTAAGAAAACCTTGTACTTGTATCCTATTATGTAGAAATGGGTTTTAGAAAATATGTACCTAGAATTTATCTTATGACCCTTGATATTTATTCGAAACTTACTTGATCAAGTAGAGTATAGATATGTATCATGTATAACAAGATTACACGCTCATTCCCATCGGTAATAATAATAGATAAATACAAAAAAAAAAAATGCTTCACTTTGCAATCATGTATTAGTTCTCTTATTTTTAACAATCTTGAGTTTTGTTTCATCATAAAATATTATACTATTAGCCATGTGCCACCCCTTGGGGCATTCATGGGCTTGTTAGCTATTATGTGCCTTCCATATGAATTTTTAGCTACACTTTAAAGTAAAAAAATAAAAATCATACATGTGAATCTCTTAAGAAGTTTTGATGATAACAAAACTTGTTTTTGATAATGAATTATATATATATATATATATATATATAATCTTTACATAATAAATGAAATATGTTTGCATAACGACTTTGTGCATTAATAAATAAATAAATATAATTGTCCATTTTTTTTGTATGAAGTAAATATGATATGTATTTGTTAAATATGTTATGTGTTCTTAATCTATCGTCTGAAGAATATAAATATCTTTACTTTAAGTTTCAAGTAGAGAATTTAAATATCTTTGCCTTATGTTATTATAAAATAAACTATAGTGCAATATGATATTGGTAATTAGTGTTGGCTTATTTAATAACTTGGTTAATTTGTTGTT
The DNA here is from genome assembly GCA_037954665.1 of Laguncularia racemosa. Taxonomy (NCBI): domain Eukaryota; kingdom Viridiplantae; phylum Streptophyta; class Magnoliopsida; order Myrtales; family Combretaceae; genus Laguncularia; species Laguncularia racemosa. The sequence goes on from JBBMOL010000011.1 coordinate 4,986,902, forward strand.
GATAATATAAATATATATGTTATCGATATTTTATGGATTGATGAGATAAGTGTTGAATATTTAAAATATATATATATATATATGTTATTGATGTTTTATGGACTGATAAGATGAAGTTTTGAATATTTATTTTGTGTGAGTGCTTGATAATAGCGATTTTATATTCATTTAACATCTATATGAAGAATTGGATTTGTTGAAAATACATCTAATAAAGTATTTTTAATCAAATTTTATTTTAGATTTTCTTTTTATAAAACTTGTAATTACTTTCTAAAAGGTTTCCTTTTGAATTTCAAAATAACATTTTACTAAAAATATTCTTTTGCCAAGCTGTGAATGGAACATATTTTGAAAATATCCTTTCCCTACCAAAGGTTTTATGGACTATTCTTTTAGAGATTATCCTTTTTATGGAAGGATATCAAAATTTTATAATAACTTTTTAAAATAAATTTGGTCTATTTAAAGCTCTCACCGTCGAAAATATATATAATGAGATCTTGATATTTTATGAATATGTCTTAACATTTTTATTAACTATTGACAGGATGAACAAGAAGAATATGATATATCTAGATTAGAAGAGTTAATATTTACCAATTGGATGTATTTAACGAATAACTTTACATTCGTATACTTTAATTTAATTGGAACGTAACTATCAATAGACACTAATTTTATTTTCTAATTTATATTTCCCTTTTAAGAATCCTTATTTTGTGTAATATTAATATTGTAGAACATTGAGGGAATATTTTTTTTGATTAATTTTCATTGACAATCCGATAATTAACAATAGAGAAAAGTTAAGTTTTAATTTTGATATAGATAATGAAAACAATAATAACTATTTATTTTTAGTACATGTATCACATGTGTGTCATCGATTAGTTTTTATTATACATGATGCGTCTGCATAAAATAACATTATGATTGATGTGTATGAACCTTGATCTGGGAATTTCATATGGTAACTTTATTTCTTGTTATACATGAATAGTAGTAGTAGTGGTTATTGTAGGTGTTCTACTACTAGTAGTAGTAGGACCGCCATCAATAATAATAGTAATGGTAATTAAGTGTGAATGGGTACATGATAAGTAGGATATGATAATCAATCCGTATCCTATCTTATAAAGTAGAGGTTTTCAATTTTAGAACCATAATTTTTCTGTAACACCTTAGAATTACTCTTTACCCTGTAAAACCTGTATAATATAGGGTAACTTGTGAAATATGAAAATTTTATTTTTTCTTCTATAAATTTTAAGTTTATATGATATTAAAAAAGTAATATATATATAATATATATTATAAATTTTTTATATGTAAAATTTACTTAACTTATAACAAAATATGTGAAATTAAAAAAGAAGAAGTAATTTTTCGACTTTAATTATTTCACGTTTTATGATTTTACTACTTAGCAAATAGGAAAGAGCAAGGTAAAAGAATAAAAAATCTAAAGTTAGAGAGGAAAATGGGGAAGAATAAGGAAAATAAATTTACCATGATCCAAGAAGGAGAAGAAAATAAAAACTCTCAGAAGTTCCTTTCTGAATTCTTGAACAAATAAACGTTTGGGATATTCCTTGTATGATTGATAAAACAGTAAATAGGATGGCGAGTGCTGCAGTAAATAGGAATGAGCAATTTGAGAAAAAAGGTTGACTTCTAAAGAGTGGGGAAAAAATAGAAAAAAATAAAAGAGGTGAGGTTGTGCTTTCTAAAGGAGATTGCGAGGTCAGTTTGCAAAATCCCGGCGCAGTCAAGTCAGGCTATCAAGCGTCTTTAAGCTAGCCCCAACATTTGGCTTGATCAGCCTTCTTATTTCCATACTATCAGCAAAGAAGTGTTGAAATTGATTTAAGGGTTATATTCTATCCTTAAAATGAAACACTTGCTTTGGAGAATGTGTACAACTACTCTTAGCACAAGCTACAACCTGTTTTATGAGGAAAATTGAACTTACTCCTACATGTGAATCTTACAACACGGACGAAACCATTGAGCACCTTTTTCTCCATTGTGAATGGACATAATCTATTTAGTTCGAAGTGTTAGGGAAAAGAATTGATGCCGCTAGAATTTCAGCAAGTGACATATGGCTATCGAATTTGTAAATGTGTTACCCAGAGTCCCAAGCTTCTAAATTTAGGATTTCAAGATTTATTGTTCTAGTTTGATTTTTGCAGTGAGATCAAGAAAATTAGATGAAGTGAACCTTTAAAGTTCATTTCTCAAATTGAAGTGTATAAAAGCCTTATTTCAGTGAAACTCTAGTGATTCAGAATTTAAGTTCTAAAATACGACAAGATCTTAAAGATAATATAAAATAAAGTCAGGAGGATATCTATATTTGCTAATTATACATAGCTGGTAACGTGTATATATATAAACATAAAAGGAGAGAGAGAAAGAGCCTTAAACATAAGTAAACCATATCCTAAATTACTAAAATTATCAAATAGTTGACACATCACACTAACCAATTTCGTGGGCTAGTGAGTGTGGATCACTGTGCAATATGGCGCCGAAGCTCATGTACATTGGAATTAATATAAACCTAAGTTGCTATACATATTAAATTAGTTAAACTTAAATTATAACAACTAAGTTTGCTGGTTTTGGTTGTGGACGGATTGAATAGCAACCAAAGAATGATTTCTCTAAGGATTTCATTAAACTAAAGACACCAAGCCTAGGAATATTAATAGCTAGTATGCTTAAGCTAATAGAACAACATATGGACAACATATTGCTTTTTTCCGCCTACTTTGAATCTGTGGAAACATCAATTCTTCCTCATCTCTAAAAGTGGTTAGTAGCATAAAATGATATCAAGACATATAACAAGCTTATATGATACTCAACTCAACGATAGGACACTTGGACTTGTGCATTAGAACTTCTACCGAATTTGAACTTGTAAAAATTGTCAATTCTTCCTCAACCTTGGTGGTGACAACGATAGCAAAAATCCAAAGTCAAGAATTAATGACCATGGAAGAGTAAATGACACCTAGCTCAATTATAACTTTTGATAAAAATCAAGTAACACTTGTTCTTGCAAATGAGCCTCCCTCCATTGGCTTGAACTTCTATATAAGCAGCAAAAGGGTTTCATTTCATCGAATGGGACAACTTCAAATAGGTGCAAGCTTTTTGGTTAATTAATTAAATTTGATAAAATTAGGAAATATTAAGAGAATTAAGAGAAAAATCGGGTTGTGCATCATTTAGGTATTAAACCATGACTTCCTACTGTGTCCATTGGTCCCCGAGAGAAGGTTGCCTCCTCTCTTTGTCAACACACCCCCATTGGCTAACGGTTGGAGCTCCAACAAATAGTAACCCCTATTTTTTACATTTGAAGATAAATTTAACGAGTAGTAAGCTTTGGTCTAGGTTAGCATCTAGGACCCTCAAATTTGTTGAGATGGTGATTCCTTGGTATTTATAACTTACTGTTGTTTAATTTTATTGACTATCTGATGAAGTACTTAGCTTGTAGTTTGTTATGGGGGAATAGTGTTAGGGATGACTTGCTAGAGTTCATGAATTCGTTTTGTGGTTTGGTTTCTTGATATGCTTTAATCTAGTTAGATTTCACTTAAGTGGAATCCCCTATGAGAATTTTATTGAGCATCATTGTAATTGTATGAATGTTTGCTTGGTTGATACTATGCTATCTCTTGGTTATCTTAGAAATTCACTATCTATTGGTTGCTTGGTTTACTTGGATATATGCTCGAAAATTGCTTGTTTGCATTCATAGCATGACACAAAAGGACCTATAGGTCATATTTTTTTAAAAACTCAATTCTTGATATATGAAAGCACTTGGATTAATAACTTGGTTTCTAGTATGTAGATTGGACTCTTGGTTATCTTAGTTTTCTCGGATTGAGTTGCCTAGTGTCACTCCTCATATTCTTAGTTATATCTCAATCGAGTTGCTTAGTGTCACTCATCTAGGAACCTATACCAAAGCTTATCATGTGCAATGGCATGATACTCATGTGTTGCATAAGCAATTTTGATTGTGCTTGGTTATGGAATGTGTACTTGGCTTTATATTTGTATTGCTTTGTTATTTTGTATTAGAATATACTCACTTAACTTGAAATACAAGTAGAGGGATTCTCGAAGTTGGATTGGGATATATGAGAGCAATTAATTGTAGGTTTGAGTGGGGGGTTTTGAAGCGGCAACAATGGAGATTGTCATGTTATATTAACCATATTCCAAATTAAAGTGTATGAATATAATAAATAAGTATTTGGTTTGTATGAAAAATGTAAACAAGAACTAAATTATGTTCTATAAGCTTTTCTTACGACACATACATTAATGAGCAAAGAGTACAAATGGTATCTATATTAGTTAAATGTTTATCATAGGTGAAGTATTATCCTCAACTTAGGATGTTATAATGACTAGTCTCTTAGGTATCATAATCATCATGTTATAGGTTAAATAGATGCTTGGAGAGGTGGAGCATTATAGTAAAAATCCGTTGCATTTAGTTTTTCAAATTCAAAAAGCTTGATGAGTGATGTCGGATTCTGTCTATAGATGTGATTAACTTTTTTTTTTTTTTTTTTTAGACTGATCCATAGAGTCTCATTCTTAGCATTGGAGCTTCAATGTTGGAGTTTAAAAAATGTGGAGGCATTAGGTGTAGGTAAAGGAAAGCAGATCTAATTCTCGACAGGGTGACCTATGTAAAGCCTTAGATTTCGGTTACATTAAGTTTGAATTATGATGTTGCTTGGTGTGAAAGGAGTGGTAGAGCGGGAATTGGCAATGTTGCAAGAATTTATTTGGGATTTTTCCTTGGCGCTGTCGGTTGGAAGTTGTAGCTAATGGAAGTGAGGTGACCGAAGCTCTATTAGTAAGGAAAGCGATGAATTGGGTGAAAGAAAAGAAATGGAATTAGATGGTTCTTCAAATACACTCTTCTACTGTCTATCAAAGCAAGTTGGGAAGGGAAAGTGTTGGTTAATCTCAAGCGTCCTCGAGGATATCAAGTGCTTTAAAGTTAAACTTTGGTTCTTGTTTGTCATCTTTCATTAATATTTGTACTAATTGAGTTGCATTTCGGGATAAGCAGGATTTGAACTTGTATTTTTGAGAATTAACACCCCTACCCAAAGACCCTTTAGCTAATCTTCTTTTTGCTGACCACGTAAAAGGACCTTTTGATGAATTTTTAATCCCTTTCTCTCTGAAGGGATAATAAATTAAAGTTTCCTTGGCAAGAGGAAAAAGAAAAAAAAAAGAAAAAGAAAGGTAAATTTCCTTGGTAATTCATTACTTTTAGTAAGTTTATTTACTTTCTCTTCGTTTCTTGTAATTCACTAATTTTTGTAATATTCCTCTTGAGATCGTGATTATGGTCATAAATTGAAATTCTTTTCTAGGTTATATCATTTTCTATCTTTGGTTATTTCCCTTTATATTTATATTTTCCTTCAAAAATCGAGTTATTCTTCTCAATTTTATAAACTCATCATTGTTCGTCATTTTCCTCTACTTCTATATAATTCACGTCGAAATTATATTTTTTACTTTGATTGCTATTTCAATAGGAGATTAGTAATCGTCAGCCTTGTTAAGAACCCAAAATGCTAGAATCTCTCTCTTTCTTTACTTCCCTTCAATCCGAGTGTTAAAATCACAAATCCTATAACTCTTGTCTTAACTGTTAATAAAACACAACCATTGGCGACTAAGGCACTCACCCGACTTGCTTCATTATCAACTTAATAAATAAATAAATAAATGAAATAATATGAATATATAACATTGGATTGTCATAATATTAACTAAAAAATAATGGTATAAGCCAATCAAAATGTGTATTCATTGGAAAGGATATCTAACCAAACTTTCAATATCTTTTATTCTTCATTTATTTATTTATTTTATTTACATATTAAAGTTACTGATATTAGATCCAATCAAATTTTCATTTTTTTAAAATTTACTATATAGTTTCTATTATCTAAATTTGTATTCTCCAAGCAATGAGCATTTACTACAACTTTAACAGATAAAGTATTATAATATTTAATAAATATAAATTTTAATTTAAAATTTAATAAGAAAAATTTCTTTTACATGTCATCCGGAACAATTATAAATTACGTATAAAATAAAAAAAAATACATAATAATTTCTATGTATTCCTATGTTAGATACGGCGGAAATACCGAAGACCAGGAACATTCTTCCTTGGAGCAAACGTCAGCCACCCAGAGTACCCGTCAGAAAAAAAAACTGACGGTCCTCGTGGTCCCAATTAACGCTAAAAGATATTCGTTTAGCTTTTCCTCGATCTTTTTCAAAGAAGAAACCCATCCTCCATTTCACTTTATCTCCTCCTCTTCTTCTTGCTCAATTTGCTATTTCGTATTTCACTCTCTCTCTCTCCCTCCCTGCCAACCAAAAAGCATGTCCTCTCATCAGCCTTCGGAACTGGACTCCGCCAGTGCCGCTACTGACTCCGTAGCGTCCTCTCCGCGGTCTGACCACCACCTTCAGCCTTATGAAGCGCAAGCTCGCGTGCGCTTCATGTGTAGTTTTGGTGGGAAGATATTACCGCGCCCACATGACAACCAACTCCGCTACGTTGGCGGCGACACCCTTATCGTCGCGATTAATCGCACCACCACTTTCTCCGCCCTGATTGTCAAATTATCCAAACTCTCAGGCAAGACCCCACAATGAAATCCATTTATTTGATTATGCATCACTTTATTGTATAAGCTTAAAATTTTCCTTTTTTCTTTTTTCTTATAGCTTTAATGGTCTTTTTGTTTAGCCACATGAGATATCATGTAAGAAAAATCATTTAGCTTGCTCGAATTATTTTGGGAATTATGATAATTGCTAACACGTATTGGTTATAAAAATTACGTTTTCATTTTGATAGTATAAATTAATTCTTAAATTTCGGAATTTATTATCGATATACATATGGAAAATGATGTTAATTTTATGTTTAATGTAATATTATTTAGGCAGTACCAATATAACAGTGAAGTATCAGCTGCCCAATGAAGATCTTGACTCATTGATTTCCGTGACAACTGACGAGGATGTTGAGAACATGATGGAAGAGTACGATCGGTTCGCCCACAACCAAAACCCTCGGTCGGCTCGGCTCCGCCTTTTCCTCTTTAATAAGGGTGAAGATTCCCGAGCCAGTAGCATTAGCTCGCTCCTCGACGGATCGGCTAATCGCGAGCAGTGGTTTCTAGACGCTCTCAATGGTGGCAACCCATTGTTGACTTCGGGGCTTGAGCGGGGCCGGTCTGAGGCCTCTTCAATTGTGTCTGAAGTACCTGACTATTTATTCGGTTTGGAGAATTCGGATGAGAATCCGGTCCGAGAACCAAAATTAAAAGGTAGAACCATTTTCCCTGATAATGTATCGGTCTCGGATCCTGGTTCTCCTGCCCCAGTTGTTTCGTCTCCGTTTTGCTCTACATCTTCTGCCACGTGTGCCCCGTCAATGCCTGATCTTCCACCAGTCAAGACAAAACCGGATAGTAGTCCGGCTCTGAAGGCGGAGCCCAAGGAGATCGTTGCAAGCGAGACTTATGTTGAAACGGGTGAGACAATTATCACCCAACCGGGCGGCTATGCTGGTCATCCTACGTGGCACTATACTCAGAATCCAAATTCCGCTTTCCCAGGTGCACCGACTCAACATGTTCCGGTTTATTATTTTCCTGGACCCGCTCCACAAACTAATGTTCCGGTTAAACCGGTTCCAATTCGAGCAGCCTATGTCCAACAATTCCCGGCTGCGCCAGGTCAAATACCAGTTGGATATCATCAAGCTACCCCTGGGGCAGGCCACGTGTATGGTGGGGTGGTGAGGGCACCGGCGCCAGCAGTGGATCCCGGGAGGGTGCTTCCGGACATGGTGGCTCAGCCGGTTTATTATGGGGTTAGCACGGCGGGGACGGTCCCGTATCCTGGTGTGATGGTTCCGGGTGGAGAGGACTTGACAGTAGTTGGGCAGGATCCTAGGTCGGGCCGGGCTTCTCGTCAATCTTGACATGTGGAAATTGTCATGCTTATAGAAAAATGGTAACGGTACATCCTTTGTAATGTTTTAAGGATGAATTACAAATTAAATTGTTTGTATCTAATGTTTATATGAATGCTTGGTCACGTATCCTGTGGATGAAAATAAAATAAAATAGAACTGGAAAAGCTGTTAGCTAGTCACTCTATATCGAATTTAGGTTCAACTTTTATAAAAAGGCTAACAATTTTTCCGGTGCTATTTGTGTAATGAAAAATTTTTGATCCACTGTCTATGTGATATAAGAGATGGAACATGTGTTTTATATTTGATAATGTAAGTGTGTGATAGAATTTTATATGAAATTAGTAAAAAATCTTGCTTGTAAGTAATGATTTGGGAATGTTTTTAATGATGAATAAGATTTTTCTTATAAGCTTATAAAATTTTATGTGCAATTTAGATAAAACTATACTTTCGTGATTAATTGTAAGTTGTATGGGAGGTCTTAACATTGTGACTTTTTAAGGTAGTTTTAATTATTCACATTTCCAATCATTTTGCTTTGTATTTTGCTTCCATATAAATATTTGTTATAAGTAGAGCAATGAAATGAGGTAAAGTAGATCAGATTTTCCTTTCCTTTGTTTTGAATGTCCCTAGAACGTTTGCTTCTATTCTTCATATTATTTTATGTTTCAATGCTTCAAAACTAACAAATTGTATTAGAACTCTTTTCTTACGGGATCTATGAGGTAAGGGCTATCTCTTTTCTTTAGTGTTTGTGAGGAGTGTGAGATCAAACATGTGAGAAAGAGAAAATGGTGTCCAACAACCCTACAACTATGAGACCTCCAATTTTTGTAGGAGAAAACTATCATATATGGGCAATCAAGATGAATGCGTATTTGAAGGCTCAAAGTTTATGGATGTGGTGAAGAATATTGTTGATCCACTAGCATTAAGATCAAATTTGACTTTGGCTTAAGTGAAGAAACATGATGCGAACCCCGCCAACTCGTGACGAAACCCGACATTCGATTCTCTAATCTCATAACCTACGGATTTATCAAGAACGATGGACACAGCGACCATTTGTCTATAAATGAGACAAAAACCTTGGTATATGCGATAATGCCACAATTGATTATAGAAGGATCGATTGATAAGTTAAGGGATAAATGCCACAGATTCAAAATTTGATAAGTTCAACCAGTTCTGTCAAAAACCAAAGAGAAAAACTCTCAATTTTATGAATAGACTTTGCCTAAAGATTCATACAAATGAATGTGTGACGACTATTTATAGTCTCACAACAAAAGTACACAAAATGTATAAAAACCCTAATTGCGACTAAGGAAAACATTATATGCCAGCAGCTTAAAATTTTCTAAAAGTTGGCCTACATTTCTTCTTAAGCTAGCACTCAAAGTCGGTGGCCTTGAATTTCCTCTAAGCTAACCTATCTTCTCAACACTGGCCACTTAAGCTAACGACTTACTAGTCGGCTTTCAATACATTTTTATGTCGACCACTTTAGGCCGGTGGCTTAAGCCTCTAAGGCCGGTAGTCTTCAACAATCTTGAAGCTGTCGGCCTTTGATTTCGTTCCCGACTTCTGTCTTTGTGATCCGCATTTTGACTCTTTGTTTCCAACTCCTTATCTTGTCCTTGATCATCTTTGGACCAATCTTCCTAATGTGATCTTCATCATTCCCCTCATCTTGAAAAGAATTTGTCCTCAAATTGTCACCTGCATTAAAACGACTTAAATCAGTAATATTAAAAATAGCACTAGTTGGATACGTACTTGACAATTCTAATATGTAAATGTGATCATTGATGCACTTAAGGACTCAGAATGGAACCTTGCCTCTTGGAAGCCGCTTTGATCGCCTTTGTGTTGGGAATCACTTTTGACTCATGTGCGTCCAAACCCAATCTCCAGGTTTAAAGAGAACTTGACGACGCCATTTACTAGTTCGTTTAGCGCATTGCTTCTTCTATTTTTCAATATTGAGCGTGGTCTTTTCATGCACCTCAACAGATCTCTTTATTTCTACAATTAGAACATTCTTAAGCTCACTAAGTCTCATCAGAATTTTCTTTCCACTCTATTTTTCTCTCAACACTCAATCTTTTTCCCCTCTTTTCTTTTTCCTCTATAATATCACTAAACTTATTTTTAACACTCACTCTTGTTTATTCTCCCTCTTTTTCTTCTGCAACAGTACTCATTTTATTTTTACCATTCATCTTCTTTTGCTCTCTGTCTTTCTGTATTCTCATTTGATCTTCATAAACCTCACTAGGTTTCAAAGAATAGAGAGTAACAAACTTCTGATCATTTACAAATGAATACTTGTTGGTGAATCCATCATGCTTTACTTGTAAGTCAAATTGCCATGGCTTTTCTAACAACAAATGTGTAGCTTGCATTGGAATTGCATCACACATTATTTCATCCCCATAGTTCCCAATGCTAAAAGAAATCAACACTTGTTTTGTAACTCTAACTTCACTACTATCGTTCAGCCATTGCAATTTGTAAGGATAAGGATGTTTAATTGTAGGAAGTCCTAACTTTTCCACCATGGTTATGCTAGCAGCATTTGTACAACACTCACCATCTATAATCACACTACATACTTTATTTCGAACTAGGCATCTAGTATGAAAAATATTCTCCTATTGCACATTTTCCTCTCCTCTAACCTATACAATCAAAGCTCTCCTAGCTACTAACAACTCCCCTTGAACAGCATACTCCTCTCCATCATCATCCTCTAGTGGTGGCATGGACTCATGACCCGAGCCACTATCGGTTTCAATCTCACCATTATCCCTCATCACCATAACTCGTCTATTGGGACATTAATTAGCTACATGTCCTCTACCTTGACATTTCAAAAATTTAATATCTCGATTCCTAGAAGTAAAATGATCAGATTTACCTCTAGTCTCATGAGATACCAAGTCTGATGTTTGTTTTGATAGTGGTTTAAAATGTAGCTGTTTCTCTTCCTTCTCCCCTATGTCAGCTCTCCAATTAGAAGAACTCGGTATGGCACGTGTTGCTTCTCGACTTTAATGGCCACATGAATTATATCCTCCAGTTCCATATAATGTTGCAACTCCACCACATTTGGAATCTCTCTATTCAATCCCGCTAAAAATCTAGCCATAGTTGCCTCGCAATCCTCTTCAATATTAGCCTTGATCATGATAACTTCCATCTCCTTATGATACTCCTCCACACTACTATTGCCTTGCTTAAGGGTTTGTAATTTATTGTACAATTCCCTATAATAGTATGTAGGTACAAATTGTTTCCTCATGATCCTCTTCATCTCCTCCTATGTGCCTATTGGTGGTTCCTTAATCCTCCTCCTATTCAACAAAAGCTGATCCTAACAAACAATTGCATAATTAGAAAATTCAATGGTTTCAAGTTTTACCTTTTTGGCTTCAGAATAGTTGCGGCACTCAAAAATTCATCTCCACCTTCTTCTCTTACTCTAGATAAACCTCAGGGTCATTCTTCCCTTGGAAGGAAGGGATTTTCATCTTTATGTTCCCTAGGCTGCTATCTTCTTCATGCCTCTACTTCTCCCTACATTCCTCCTATCACTCATAAAAGAATCTTGATTAGATTCAACTGCAGACCCTTCTTTACCCCACTTATCTTCCTTCATGCTCACTACCCTTCTTAGCATTTTATCCCTCCTACGCCTAGTAGAAGCAATCCGTGACCGCTCGAAATTCTACTCTACCTGCTCATGAAATTGATCCATTTCCACTCTAAACATTCTCCTCATCTCCGTACTTAAAGTTTCCATGATCAATCTTGTATCCATTCCCCCCATCACACTTTCAGGAGAATTTCTATTAGACATATTTTCTACATAAGACAATGTTAGGAGTAATAAAATAAAATCTCTCGAATTCACTCGCTCACGTATTTCACTCAAATCGCTCTATTATTCTCACCAATCCTTACCCACTTAAAATTTTCTCTTTTCGGTTCTTTTGGAACTAACAATCTAATCGGATTTGTTCCTGTAGAAGTCCACCTAACTTTCCCAACAGCAGCTTGGTAACATGACTTAACAAGATTCATAGAACTAAAAGAATTGCAATAAGGATCACCACAAACTCTAAATCACAATTTCGAAACATGACTTTTTTTTTCATATATATAAATTCCTTTATTTTTTTTTTTAACTCTTAAGATTGGAAGTGTGTACGATTCCTTTCAATACTAACAACAATTAAATTCAAATCTACTTGCAACAATTTGAAATTCAAAGAATGATTGTTTTTTTTTATCCAAACCCTAGATATATGAATAGGTAATTGAAATAACAAAAGGATAGGCGATCTTGACAAACTTGATTGCTTTGATACTAAATGATGCGAACCCCGCCAACCCGTGATGAAACCTAATACTCGATTCGCTAATCTTATAACCCATGGATTTATCAAGAACGATGGACAACGCGACCCTTTGTCTAGAAACGAGATAAGAACCTTAGTATATGTGATAATGCCACAATTGATTATGGAAGGATCAATTGATAAGTTAAGGGATGAATGTCACGGATTCAAAATCCGATAAGTTTAATTAGTTTTGTCAATAACCAAAGAGAAAAACTCTCAATTTTATGAATAGACTTTGCCAAAAGATTCATAAAAATGAATGTGTGATGACTATTTATAGTTTCACAACAAAGCGCACAAAAACGAATAAAAACCCTAATTGGGACTAAGGAAAACATTATATGCCAGCGACCTAAAGTTGTCTAAAAGCTGACTTACATTTCTTCCTAAGCCAGCACTCAAAGTCAATGGCCTTGAATTTTCTCCAAGCCGGCCTATCTTCTTAATGCTGGCCACTTAGGTCGGCGGCTTACTAGTCGGCCTTCAATACATTTTTACGCAGGCTTTAATTCCATCCCCGACTTCTGTCTTTGTGATCCACACTTTAAATAGGCTCGTGTTCTTTGTTCCCAACTCCTTATCTTGTCCTTGATCATCCTTAGACCAATCATTCTAATGTGATCTTCATCAAAAAATGAGGAAGATCTAGTAAGGAAACCAAAGGCTCTTATCTACTTGCATTCAATCTTGTCGGATGCTATCTTCATGTGAATAATGGCATTTAAAATAACAAAGTAGGTCCGAGATAAACTCAAAGATGAATCTAAAGGCAATGAAATAGTGAAGATGGTTAGACTCTTGACCTTAAAAAGGGAGTTCGAGATGTTGTGGATGAAGGATGGGGAAACTGTCAAAGAATATTCCTCTAAGCTCCTTGATATAGTTAACAAGATCGGGTTGCTAAGGGAAGATTTCAGTGATGCAAAAGTGGTTGAGAAGATGTTGCTTAGTTTACCTACAAGGTTTGAAGCCAACATTTTGCTATAGAAGAGTTACGTGATTTAAAGCTCTTGATGGTGGCAAAGTTTCTTAGCAAATTGCAAACCCAAGAATAGAGATCAAGCATGGGGGAAGAGAGTTCTTCAAAAGGAGCCTTCCTAGCATTCTAAATTAGAAACAAAGATAGGAGACTTGTGAAGGAAGGGAAGAAGTATGGAAGCAATAAAGATGGCAAAGGGAAAATTGTAGGGAACTTCAAGGAAGTAGGTAAACAAGGAAGATTTCCCACTTGCAAAATGTCTTTAAGAAACGATCATCTAGAGAAGGACTGTTGGTGCTAAGAAAAGGGACTTGTTCAATGTAGATTTTGCAAAAGGATGGGATATATTGAAAGGCCCTATAGATTAAAGAAGAAGCAAATAACAGATTAACCTTAACAACAAGTTAGTTTTGTCGATGAGCAAGAAGAGACTACTGATAGGTTATTTATATCTTGAAACTCTAACCTACAGTGGAACAATTAAACTTGGTTCATCGATAATGGATGTGCGAGTCATATGTTTAAGGACGAGCTAATGCTTTTGAGCTTGGACAAATTTGTGAAGACAAAAGTAAGACTCGGAGATGGCAAGTTGGTGCAGGTTGAAGGTAAAGGATCTATCTGTGTGTATACTAAGTAAGGTACAAAATGTATTGTGGATGTTCTCTTTATGCCCTGTTTATCTCAAAACCTCATAAACGTTGCATAGATGATGAGCAAAGGTTATTATCTGTCATTTAAGGATAAAACATGTTTTGTCTTTGATTTAAATGGCGTGTTGCTAGTTAATGTGCCCATGATAGATAGAAGCTTTCCTTTGTAGCTAAATAATGCATGCAAAGATGTTAGGTTTTTTGTTAATGATGATTCATTGCTTTGGCATAGAAGGTATGGACATTTCCACTTTGTCGGACTTAGAAACATGTCCATTAAAAGTTTTACTAGAGACTTGCTAGAAATTGTTGCTATAGATGATATATGTGGACCTTGTAAACTTGGCAAGATGCATAGGTTGTCCTTCCTAGCCTAGTCAACTTGGAGAGCTAAGGGTAAGCTTGAGTTGGTCCATTTTAATGTGAGTGGACCTATGAGCATAGAGTCCTTGAGGAAAAACAAATATTTTATACTCTTCATTGATGATTTCACATGGATGACATAGGTCTACTTCCTTAGTAGTAAAGGTCAATTGTTTTCTGTCTTTAAGAGTTTTAAGGCTATGATAGAATCTCAAAGTGGTTGCAATTTGAAGTGTTTGAGGACAAACATTGGCAAGGAATACACTTCAAATGTATTCAATGATTTCTTTGCAATTTTGGGTGTAAATCTTCAATTGACAGTTAGCTACTCTCCTCAATAAAATGGAGTGTTAGAAAGAAAAAAATTGAACTATTGTTGAAATGGCCAGAAGCATGATGATGGACAAGAAGCTCCCTCTCAAGTTTTGGGTAGAAATAGTTTATACCTAAGTGTACCTACTAAACAGATTGCCAACAAAAGCATTGGAAGGATAAACTCCAATTGAGGCTTGGAGTGAATTTAAGCTTGTAACCATGCATCTAAAGATGTTTGGTTCCGTGTGTTATGTTCATATACCAGATGTTAAGAGATCTAAGTTGGAACAAAAGGTCGAGATGGGAATTTTTCTTGTTATGCTTCGATGGCTAAAGGATATAGAATTTACAACCTGCAAACCGACAATGTGTTTATTAGTAGAGATGTTGCAGTAGATGAGTATACACATTGGACTTAAGAAAGGAAGTGTGTGGAACTAGATGACATTTGCAACAAATCAAACCCACTTCCACCATTACAGACTTCTCAATCTCTATAGAAGTTTAATGAAGAAGAAGATTCAATAAAATCTTCACTGATTCTCTAATTCTAAAAACAAAGTCTTTATCTAAGATTTATGAAAAGTGTAGTTTTTTCTATCATGGAGCCTGCCACTTTTGAGGAAGCTGTGATGTGTGATGTATGATGAAAGGAGGAATGCCATGGAGGAGGAGATGAGGATGATAGAAAAGAATAAAACTTGGGGGTTGGTGTTGAGACTTGCAAAAAAAAAAAAAATGTTATTGGTGTTAAGTGGATTTTTCAAACCAAGTTGATTCTAAATAGCTTCATAAATAAGTTTAAGGCAAGATTGGTTGTTTAAGGTTATTCCCAACTTGCAGGGGTAGATTATGGTGACACCTTTGCACTAGTCACGAGACATAAAACCATAAGATTGTTGCTTGCCTTAGCTGCTCAGCTGAGGTGGGACATTTTTCATCTCAACATTAAATCAACCTTCCTCAATGGCAACCTTAAGGAGGAGTTGTTTGTCGAGCAACTTAAAGGCTTTAAGGATCATGATGATGGAGACAAGGTGTATCTGCTTACAAAGCTTTTTATGGGCTTAAGTATGCTCTAAGAGCTTGGTATAGCCAGATGAATAGCCATTTAGTTTAATGTGGCTTTGTAAGAAGTGAAAATGAAGCAATCTTGTATGTCATCAAAGGAGGATGGGAAGTTGTTGATAATCTTAATCTATGTGGATGATATGTTGGTGATAGGAAATGACAATGTGATGATTAAGGAAACCAAGGAAGAAATGGAAAGGAAGTTTGAAATGTTTGATTTAGGGGAAGATAACTTATTTCTTGGGGATGAAGATTAGTTTGTGTGATGATGGGATCTTTATCTCCTAGAAGAAGTATGCTTTGGAACTACTCAAGAAGTTCAAGATGGACATGATCAAAGTAGTTCCGACTTCTTTGATCTATAACAAAAAGCTATCTAGAAATGAGAAGGGTGAAAATGTTGATTCAAGCCAATTTCAAAGTCTTGTTGGGAGTCTACTGTACCTAACTGCAGTAAGACCAGATCTGATGTATGCTATTGGTGTTCTTTCATGTTTTATGCAATCATTGGGTCAAGTTCACATGAGATTAGCAAAGTGTGTAGTAAGATATATTAAGGGTACTTATGATTTTGGCATTATGTTCAATTGAAGTGTAGAAGGGAAGTTGATTGGGTATTTGATAGTGTTTAGGCGGGTTGTCTTGATGATCTGAAGAGCACCACAGGTTATGTTTTCTCACTTGGTTTGGTTGTTTTCTCATTGATGTCCAAAAAGCAAGAAGTTGTCGCTCAATCGACGATTGAAGTAGAGTACATTGCTACTATTGTTGTTGCTACAAATCAAGCTGTTTGGCTTCGAAAGGTGTTGAAGGATTTGCATTTGCCCTAAGTTATTGCAATTGTTATCCATGTTGACAATAAATTTTCTATCACAATGGCCAAAATTCCAGTTCATTATGGAAGGACCAAACATATAAATGTCAAGTTTCATTTCTTACGAGAAGCAGAATGAAATGAAGAAGTGGAATTGATTCATTGTAGTTTGAAGACCTAAGTTGCTGATATTTTGACCAAGTCCTTGTCTAAAGAAATAAGACATATATCCATGGCTAACTTTTGGATTGTACAGTTTGCCCACATGCTTCAGCTTGACAGTTACGGTGATTTCAAAGAGTCATGCCTACGATCTAGTTAAAATTTAAGAAGACGATGTAAAATGAAAATAGAATCCTAAAATTTAAGAAGACATCAATTCTAAAATGATCACATCTCTTTTGCATAAAAAAAGGGTCAACTATTCTGTAACTAGAAGAATCTTCTTTCTTATAGAACTCAAAGTGTAGTAAGGAAGTGCATCGCTTTTATGCTCCTGAAAGAGTGACGAAATGGATTAAGGTGAATATGGCCTAGACAGCGCGAGGCGACAGAAGTGAAAATGATGGAAATGAGGAGAATGCAGCCTGGCAGTTGATGGAGCACATTACTTATTAGCTCCAGAATATTGCAAAGGCAAGAAGAAAAAGAGAAGGTTAGAGGTTGACAGTGGCCATGGATGACAAAGCAAGGAACTAAGGGAACGCCTACGGCTTATGCAAAATCTTCTCAATTATCGAATGCACCATTCTTCAGAATGCATTCACCTCTAGCTTTGCACATATCTTCACTGCTGTGTGAGGATCGTCTGCAAGACGGGACTCGTTTTAAGATCATCACAGATAAAATTCCAAAATTCTTGTGAAAACATTGCTTACTTCATTCTACTGAAGACGTCTGCTAGACGGAGCTGATCCCGGATCCAAAATCCAGTCGATTGCCTTTGCAGGGTAGTAGAAAGTGTAATCAAACATGGCAGTGCAACACCATCGGCTATCTACTACTTGAATAATTATGCTTAAACGCCTAAATGCTGTTAAAAAACAGTGAAAGAATGATTTTGCAAATGACGGTGATTCAGTAGACCCTTGGCTTGGAGAAATTTTTGGATTTTCGTTCAAACAATAGGCTATCAGGTTGTACCCAAGATGCATTCAGACCGTCGGCGAGGTGTCATAGGCGTGTATGACCGAGAAACGGACACGTCCCATTTCATATTTTGGCCATTTTGGCTCCATTAAAAATGCAAACCAGCTCAGTGAGCCACCAAGGATCGTATTGAGAAAAGCATCTTTTCTCGACCCATGTTTTGCTCCTTTATGATAGGAGCAACACTGCAATCAGAAAGACACTCATGATTACGGATGCCATTTCAATTGCAGTAGTTCCAAAGAGCAAGGCATATGTGTATATAGCACAATTTGTCCTTTTTTGTCTTCTAGAAAAGTGGAAGCACTACCAAGAGAATAGCCAATGATAATGAATGAATAATGCATGTTACACTACAAAAGGTGGTCTTGAAGTTTTCACTAAAAGTTAATATGCTATATGTGACTCGTTATATGATAACCGTTTTGCAAGTTAGAGGTTACAAGATTCTAATTAAATATTTAAACAATTTCCACTAATCTTATTACATATAATTATATAATAAGAATATAACTATTGATTCTTATGTTCTACAGTCGACCAAGATTATAGAAAATTGGAATCCTTTACCAAAATAGTAAAATAGAAAAATAGTTCTAAGTTTCATAATTTTAATTTCCACATCAAGTTCCTAAGGATAATATTATATTTAAATAATCTATCAATCACAAATCTTACTCTACCAATCTTGACTCCCAAAGCTCTTGTCATATCATATCTTATCCCATCCCAAGCTTTTGTGTTGTTTCTTACAAAATAATCTATGGAGGGGTGAGCACATTAGGGCTTAGTGAGATGGAAGTACAATACTCTCAATATTACACATACACAAGCAATTCCAAAACAAGTTTTCAATTATATGCTATGCATGAGCAATCATATATAATGCAACATTGCACGCCGTCTTCCAGTAATCGATGTGAAGTCTATGGTTTACGCCCCCTTAACCTTCGGTTAGGGATTCAGATCATACCATCAGTGCTCGGGTCTCAAACTCAATTAATAACTCTTATCTCTTTATTAAAGATTGTCTCTTAATTTTGATATCATAAGCTCAAGTGTTATTCACACATCGAGCAAGCTCAAGTGTTACTCACACACCGAGCAATAAACACCCTTAAGGATAGATCAGACTTGGAATCGTCAAGGCATGATAATCCACTAATCACTTAGTTTGCATTTGGTGGAACGGTAATCCTCCGATTACTTTTGTTGTGCCCTGTAGCAGTGATGACCTTCAATTTTATGCAATGTCTCGTACAATGCATGTTGGATTTTTATTAGCCGAATATCATTATGTCAATTTAGATTTAAGTGACCAATTTAATAAAACAAATCAAATAAAGCAAACAATTTATAAGGAAATAGAATTTCACAAATAAGCAACATGCAAGGCTAGCTTAATAGTAACATATTACAACCCAATTTCGTCAATCATTTTGCCACTCAAGCTACAAATCAAAATGAAAACAAATCAAATATTATTCCACTTTGAGAAATTCTCAATTCATCACAATCCAATCAACTAGGATTGATATATCGTTCTTATTCCTTGGCAATAACCGAGTCATTCCATTACTCAATCCTCAACATTCGAAGATTTGTAAAAATAAGACCACCAATATACATCACATAATTACCAATCATAAATACTAAACACACATCATTACAAACTGCACTCCCATTTATGACTTCATTATCTTAATCTAACAATTTCTCTATTATTATTAATTTATAGCAGTCAACAATTTTTCAATAATAATTTCATAATCATAAATATATACATATGAATATATATATATATATATATTATCTAATCCTATTTATATATATACATATATTTTTAATTTAGCTAGAGAGATAAGTTTGCAAAATATGATCCCTTACAAATTTGCCAGGAGTGAAAGAAAATATTTATTAGCTTGAAAAGATGGAAATTTATACTTATGACTTTATATAATTATATGTATAACATAAGTATACATATATAGGGTAAAAATAGTTTTGTTCAAACATATATATATGTGTATATATATATATATATATATTTGTGTAAAATGATATATTTTGTCTCATAATATGTATATATATACGTCAACTTATATAAGGGAAAAGCCAAGTTTATATATTAATTTAGTTTGAAGAAAACAAGGTTGAAATCATGGTATCAACCTAATAGTAGCGGCATTGGCTTAATAGTGCTAAGTGCCATCGTCTAGAAGGTGATGTTTAAATTTTTAGACCCTTTTGTTTCTTGTATTATTAGGATAGTATTTTTGTGCTGTCAAAACGATATTCATCTGTGTCGTCCAACTTCTAATCTTTTTACAAAATTTTATTCCCAAGCCATTTTACATCACTTCTAACTTCAAAATATTAACAACCACAACAACTATAGCAGCAACCAAGCAAGAAAACACACATATACACAACATATCAGAAGTAAACATAACTATTTAGCATATCATAGAGTTTCCCACTCATCTCAATTTCTTAACTTCAAAACTTAAAATTACTATCAATGAGTCGTGCAAATTCAAGTCTTTCACCTAGTAATAAATAAATAACAAACTTAAAGTTAGTTTTAGTAGTTAAATTTATTAAAAATTATAATAAAATAAAGTTTAACTTTTTTTTTATTATTATTATTAATTTTCCTAAACTAGGCTAAAATGTGCTACTAAGGGGTGAACTATTGTCTCAAAAGGTAGCCTTTATAATGAGCAACTTTAGACACTCTCAATTTGTTTCCAATTTTTAAGTTATGTTCAACGTCGATATCCTTTTTTTTTTTTTTTAAGCTTATTGAAATGAGATCTTTACTGACAATTGAAGGGGGTTCTTAGCTAGCAAATTGTCTATTTTGTTTCATCTCTTTAAATTAATCCTTCCAATGCATAGCTGGATTGGAGAAAGGAATTTACCAAAGATGACATGCTATGGAGAAGTGGCCTGATCGGTTGTTTGAGTTTGAACATGACGTACTGTTTGAAGCAAAAATTTATCTTTGTTTCATGTTGTTAGACAGACGTAGTCAATACCATGGTATGGAAGGAAGAAAGGAAAAGAGAGAGAGTAAGTGTTGATTCTCTCACATGATTAACTAGAATAGTTTTAAGTTTCCAAAATATGAGTTATCTTACATAGTCTATGCTATCGTCACTTCTATCTTTGAGATGGAGGAAATTTGAAACTAAGCTACTACGATTCCAGACATTGCCCATAACGCGCTCTGTTTTTGGTGAAAATAAAAAGAGTATTTCGAGTTAGGCAATGAAAAGAAAGGAAAAGAAGGAGTGGGGTGGTTTGATTTAATGACTTGAAGGATTGCGAGCTAGTTTGAGTTAAAGGGTGATATTAACTTCATTCAAATTGTTTAATCTAGTGCTTCCCTCAAGCTCACCAAAGTTCCTTTATCAGATTAGGAGTTGTCTTGTCTTGTCTTGTTTTGTTTTGTTTTGATTTTTTTTTTTTTTTTTGGGTTCCTAATGAGCACGGATGCTTGATGATGTAAAGAGAAACAAGAGGAAGAAGAAGAAGAAAGAAACTAGGAATAATGAGGGAAGCAGGGGCTATTGTGGTGATGGAGTGAAGATAAGGAAGGAGAGTAAGAAAATAAGGCGGTTGATGTGATTGTGACCTGTCCTTTCTAACACCTACTTCTTCTTCTTCTTCTTCTTCTTCTTTTTTTTTTTACAAGATAAGGTAGTCAATTAATTTTGAAGGAAGAATACATGGCCAACATAGGAAAAGGAAATAGGAAAGAAAAGAAAATAAACAAAATCTATAGATTTCTTTTTTAAATAACGTGTGCAATTTATCCAACAAAATATAAGTTTTATTTTATTATTATTTTTTTGCATTTATTATTAATTTACATACACACGCACACACAAATATATATATATATATATATATATATATAGTAACTTTAACGAAGGCTTTCTTTATTGTTTGTTGGATATAAATATGCCCTTAAATTAGCTTCTTTGTTGCTTTGACCTATACTTTAATTTATTTATTTATTATTTTTCTTTATTATCATTATTAATTTACACTTGCATTTATTTAATAAGAAGTTATTCGTATGTCATTGTTTACTCTATTTTGTCAAAATTGGTTATTTCCACTTGTATCTACATAATTATAGGGACACCGTAATATATTAACTTTTGCTTTCTAATTGCTAATGCTTCCATTTTATTGATAAAATTACCATTTATAATGTATGAAAAATGGTTTTTCTAAAACCTTAATATAGTTATGGTCATTTGGAGAAATATAGCTTTTATATATAGATATTCTATTATAAATGCCTTCCATAAGTTAGAGCAAAATGTAAAAATATAAAAAGTATAGTTTGTACATAATATACTGTTCAAATTAATATTACATATAAGCATCTTTACATAGGCTTCCACCAAGTAGTCAATTATGGAATATGAAGTATTCCTATAAACAATATAAAAGATAGTTTATATATATACATGACTCAATCATATACCATACCCATTTGTAAATGAGAGTAATTATCTACTTCTAAATGGGAACTTAGACTATTAAATACATTTTGGGAAACAATGCTTATATATATAATTATAGTAAAGTAAATGCCAATATAGAATCTTTTGAAGACATATATGTATATACACAATGTGGATTTACAAGACCTATATTTTTGTTATTATATATGATCATTCTGAAGTTACTATATTGATATAGGTTTAGAATTTATAATAAAAGATATATAAGAATTCACGAATATAAGGTAATCATCAATTATAGGTGCCCTTTCATAAAAGAACACTTACATGTGAATAAAATACCAAATCTTTGGAAAACATGAAACATCATATCAAGCAATACGCATATTTTATATATTGTTAGCAACCTGATAGAGCCATTTTATATTCAATCTTTATAGTATAAATTGTGTTAAATTATTATTGATTTTATAGAAATCATAAGGAAATGGTACTTTAATTCTATCATCGTGATAAATCAGGTTAAATGGAGTCAAGGATGCTAATTCAAGTATTTTAGAGAAGTCATCTACAACTTGGATCAAGACAAGGAATTACACCACCGGAGGAAGCACGGTTTGAGGCATGGCCAAGGTTCAAACCGTGTTACACACTGGACAAGAAGGCGAAAATGAGGACTTTGAACAGAGAGAGACACGGCTTAAGGCACGGCCGTGGTGGAAGCCGTGGGAGAAACCGTGCTTGGAGCCGTGGTGGAAGCTAGGTGTGCCAAGGAGAAGAAAGTGTGGAACATCAACCAGATGAAGGCACGGCTTGAAATCTAGCCGTGGGTGTAACCGTGGTACACACTGGACACGAATGAAGACTTGAAGATTATGCACAGATGAAGGCACGGCTTGAAATCTGGCTGTGTGTGTAACCGTGGTTCACACTGGGCGCGGATGAAGACTTGAAGAATATGCACAGAGGATGGCACGGCTTGACCCACGACCGTGTGATGGGGCGTGCCAGGCAGACGAATCTTCACTTCTCGAAATCTACTTGGAAAAGGAAAGATATTTTCGTATCTTGCTAGCAAAAGATCACATGCCATCTCCCTAACAATATAAATAGAACCAACCCTAGAGGGTTAGGACAACTTTTGAACTTTTGATCTTGGAATCTTGGATCTTGAAGAAGGAAACACGGAGGCAGAGCAGGCAACCAGGTTCATTATGTTTCTATCTTTTATTTTCGTTTTATTGATGAACATGAGTAGCTAAGCTACTTTTCTAGCCAAAGGGTCATAGATGTTTAATTCTCCACGAATTGTGAGGTCTAATTGACTTGTATTTATTCTATTCTTTGCTTTCGGGTATTCATATATCTTCTGATCGTTTTGTCATTATTATCTTTGTTGATTGGTATGAATAGAGCTCTTCTACTCAATTAGCAAGTTAATATATTGTCAACTAGCACGTCAAATTCGTAATTGTTTGATTGTTCTAGTCTTAGTGACGCAATAACATGTTTGGTTATAAAAGAGATGATCGAATTCATGTTATGGAGGTGTGCGATCATGTTTAAATAGGTTATCTTATAATCTACTGGCATGAATTGGTGGTCTCTCTAGATCTTAATGCTATTGATAGATTAAATCCTAAGCGCTTGTCTAAGGGTTGTTTAATCAATAAGAGAAATAATTCAAAGCGCTTGTCTGAGGTTATCGAGGAAGTAAGGAGAGATAGGTTGTTAGAGCTTGTTAATAACCATAACCAATTTATCTAGGAACAAGAATAGAGAACATTTGCATCGATGATCAATTCCTAGAATTCAACCATCTTGATTCCTTTGGCTAGGCTTTTTATCAATATACAACTTTCTTATCTTGTTTTAACTTTATTCAATTCACAAACCAAACCCCCATTTTCCTTTTCCTTTTATTCTCCTTGAATAGAAATAAGTTTAACCAATCTCTGTGGATTCGACCCTACTCACCACTATATGCAAATCATATAATTGTCTAGGAGTAGGTTTTATTTTTGTTGAATTCGACACCCATCAAATTTTGGCGCCGTTGCCGGGGATTGGTGTCAAATTTATTTCTATTCTTGTATGACTCGTTCTTCTGAGATAGGTGAACTAATTTATAATTCGGAGATTGAGAAGACTCTAAAGAGACTACGACAAGAAGCTAGATCATCCACTAGACCGAACTTAGTATCGGACTTGTCTGATTCTGAAAAAGAGGACGACATGGCAAATCTCGAGAGAACCTTAAGGGAGTTGGCTGCACCGGATGTGAATCAACAACCACTTTGTATTCACTATCCCGAACTAGCTGTGGAATTCGAATTGAAATATGGGTTGATACATCTGCTACCTACATTTCATGGTCATGAGAATGAAGATCCTCATAAGCATTTGAAAGAGTTCCATATAGTGTGTTCTAGTATGAGGCCGTAAGGAATAACCGACGATCAAATCAAGCTACGTGCTTTTCCATTTTCTTTAAGTACTAAAGCTAAAGATTGGTTGTTTTATTTGCCTCCAGGTTCTATCACCACTTGGACAGATATGGTAAGACTCTTCTTGGACAAATTCTTCCCTGCATCCAGAGCCGTTGGTATAAGAAGAGAAATTTGTGGTATAAAACAGAGGGACACCGAGACTCTTCATGAGTATTGGGAGAGGTTCAAGCAACTTTATGCAAGCTGCCCACAACATGGGATATCTGAACAACTCCTTATCCAATACTTCTACGAGGGCCTACTTCCGATGGAGAGGAAAATGATGGATGTTGCAAGTGGAGGCGCCATAGTAAACAAAACCCCTGGTCAAGCTAAGGAATTGATCTCCATTATGGCTGCCAATTCGCAACAATTTGGGTATAGGCATGATACGTCTTTGATAGAGCCATTTTATACTCAATCTTTATAGTATAAATTGTGTTAAATTATTATTGATTTTATAGAAATCATAAGGAAATGGTACTCTAATTCTATCATCGTGATAAATCAGGTTAAATGGAGTCAAGGATGCTAATTCAAGTATTTTAGAGAAGTCATCTACAACTTGGATCAATACAAGGAATTACACCACTGGAGGAAGCACGGTTTAAGGCACGACTAAGGTTCAAACCGTGTTACACACTGGACAAGAAGGCGAAAATGAGGACTTTGAACAGAGAGAGACACGTCTTAAGGCATGGCCGTGGTGGAAGCCGTGTGAGAAACCGTGCTTGAAGCCGTGGTGGAAGCTAGGTGTGCTAAGGAGAAGAAAGTGTGGAACATCAACCAGATGAAGGCACGGCTCGAAATCTAGCCGTGGGTGTAATTGTGGTACACACTGGACATGGATGAAGACTTGTAGATTATGCACAGATTAAGGCACGGCTTGAACTCTGGCCGTGTGTGTAACCGTGGTACACACTGGGCGCGGATGAAGACTTGAAGAATATGCACAGAGGATGGCACGGCTTGACCCACGACCGTGTGATGGGGCGTGCCAGGCAGACGAATCTTCACTTCTCGAAATCTACTTGGAAAAGGAAAGATATTTTCGTATCTTGCTAGCAAAAGATCACATGCCATCTCCCTAACAATATAAATAGAACCAACCCTAGAGGGTTAGGACAACTTTTGAACTTTTGATCTTGGAATCTTGGATCTTGAAGAAGGAAACGCGGAGGCAGAGCAGGCAACCGGGTTCATTATGTTTCTATCTTTTATTTTCGTTTTATTGATGAACATGAGTAGCTAAGCTACTTTTCTAGCCAAAGGGTCATAGATGTTTAATTCTCCACGAATTGTGAGGTCTAATTGACTTGTATTTATTCTATTCTTTGCTTTCGGGTATTCATATATCTTCTGATTGTTTTGTCATTATTATCTTTGTTGATTGGTATGAATAGAGCTCTTCTACTCAATTAGCAAGTTAATATATTGTCAACTAGCACGTCAAATCCGTAATTGTTTGATTGTTCTAGTCTTAGTGATGCAATAACATGTTTGGTTATAAAAGAGATGATCGAATTCATGTTATGGAGGTGTGTGATCATGTTTAAATAGGTTATCTTATAATCTACTGGCATGAATTGGTGGTCTCTCTGGATCTTAATGCTATTGATAGATTAAATCCTAAGCGCTTGTCTAAGGGTTGTTTAATCAATAAGAGAAATAATTCAAAGCGCTTGTCTGAGGTTATCGAGGAAGTAAGGAGAGATGGGTTGTTAG
This sequence comes from Laguncularia racemosa, assembly GCA_037954665.1. Lineage (NCBI taxonomy): Eukaryota > Viridiplantae > Streptophyta > Magnoliopsida > Myrtales > Combretaceae > Laguncularia > Laguncularia racemosa. The sequence goes on from JBBMOL010000011.1 coordinate 5,013,430, forward strand.
AGCTTGTTAATAACCATAACCAATTTATCTAGGAACAAGAATAGAGAACATTTGCATCGATGATCAATTCCTAGAATTAAACTATCTTGATTCCTTTGGCTAGGCTTTTTATCAATATACAACTTTCTTATCTTGTTTTAACTTTATTCAATTCACAAACCAAACCCCCCATTTTCCTTTTCCTTTTATTCTCTTTGAATAGAAATAAGTTTAACCAATCTTTGTGGATTCGACCCTACTCACCACTATATGCAAATCATATAATTGTCTAGGAGTAGGTTTTATTTTTGTTGGATTCGACACCCATCAGTCTTCAAGGAAGGTAAATGAGGTAAATGTGCCTAACCTTGAACATCAAATTTCTAATCTTACCTCCCTTGTGCAGCAGCTAGGTCTTGGAAAAACGCAGCAGATGAAGGCTTGTGGAATTTGCGCTGCTCCTAATCATCCGACCGACATGTGCCCCACATTGCAAGATGACAATCATGAACACGCCAATGCTGTAGGCGGATTTCCAGGATAACCGCAAAGGAAGTATGACCCCTACTCGAATACTTACAATCCTGGATGGAGGGATCATCCTAACTTCCGATATGGCAATAACCCACAAAGTTTCCAACAATTCCAGCCTAAGTCATCACACCACGTACCCCAAGCTCCTTCCACTTCAGGTATGCCCCTTGAGGATATTGTTAAGTCTCTAGCTGTGAATACCAAACAATTTCAGGAGGAAACAAAGCAAAGCATTCAAAACTTGGAGAATCAGGTAAGCCAACTTGCTTCAGTCGTAAACAGGTTAGAAACTCAAGGTAAGTTACCTTCTCAAACTATTACAAACCCGAAGCAAAGCGTTAATGCAATTACCTTGAGAAGTGGAACAGAATTGCAGGGATCAAATAAGAAAGGAAATCCGTCTAATCTTGAGGAAGAGACCAAGAAAGAGACTTCGACTCCGAGCCAGCAGGGCGACCAGATTAGCAAGTCTCCAGATGAGCCATCGAAGGTCACATTGATACCACCTCCTTTCCCCTCCAGATTAGCGAAATCCAAGAAGGAAGCGGAAGAAAAAGAGATTCTGGAAACGTTTCGTAAAGTCGAGGTAAATATTCCTTTACTTGATGCAATTAAGCAAATACCGCGCTATGCTAAATTCCTCAAGGACTTGTGCACTAACAAAAGGAAGCTGAAAGGCAATGAAAAGATTAGTGTGAGTGAAAATGTTTCAGCTATTATTCAGAAGAAGCTTCCTCCTAAATGTAAGGACCCAGGTATGTTCGCCATTCCTTGCAAAATAGGTAGTCTTGGAATCGCTAAAGCCATGTGTGATCTAGGAGCTTCTATCAATGTCATGCCTTTGTCTGTTTATCAACGTTTAAATGTTGGTCCTTTAAAGGAAACGGGTATTATTGTTCAACTTGCTGATAGGTCCAATGTTTATCCTGAGGGAGTTCTAGAGGATGTTTTAGTTCAAGTCAATGGGTTGGTTTTTCCTGCTGATTTTTATGTGTTTGACATGGACGATAGTAATTCTCATACTTCATCACTGATATTATTAGGGCGACCATTCCTTAAGACTTCTAAAACGAAAATCGATGTAAATGATGGCACCCTCACTATGGAATTTGATGGTGAAGTGATTAAATTTAACATTTATGATGCCATGAAATATCCTAACGATATCTCTCCTATTTTTGTTACGGATGCTATTAACCCATCACTACAGGCACCAAGGCTGGAATCAAAATCCTTATCCGAATATTTAGCCAAGAACGTCTAGCCAAAGACGTTAAAGAAAGGCGCTTCATGGGAGGCAACCCATGTAAAAAAAAAAAAAAAAGTTTTGTTTTGCATTAGTTTTGGTTTGTTTTAGTTTTGTTTTGTTTTAGTTTAGTTTGTTTTGATTTTAGTGTAGTTTTGAACTCTTTGGATCGGCTGCAGCAAGGATACATATCATTAGATGACACTTTCCAAAGCTTAAAGGGAGCACTCCAATACCAGGGAAGTACCAATATTTCCTCTCTCTTATTCTCTAATGTCCTTTGTGTTGTTAATTCCTCTTCAATTGTGCTGAATTAGGAACAGTGAGGACACTGTTCAAGCTAAGTGTGGGGGAGAGGATAATAAAATATAGAGAATAGAGAACTAACTTATACTCTGAATGTTTGTCCTTAAGCAATTTTAAGCCAAATTTTTTCAAAATTATCATGAAATCTAGAGATTGTACTAAATGTTGTAATAAGCATCTACAAAATGTGAAATTGACTTGTTCAAATGTTTACTCACCCACTGCTGTGATTAGAATACATGGTTAAAATTAAGTAGTGAAATCTTTAAAAAACAAATTTACTTTGTATTTAGCTTTAGAATTGGAAGTCTAAGAGTAAGTCGAGTCCCTAAGTGAAAAATAAACAAGTTTACTTCTAGGTTATATTAGCTACTGTGTACTCTTTGAAGTTGTTTGTAAAGCAATCATAACACTTAGTGAAAAAAAAGAAGAAGAATCAAGCATAGCCATTACTCCAATGATTCAACTAATTGAGTTAAGAGTATTCAAACTTGAATGTTAGAGTGAGGAAGAGTCCGTAGGGGTATCTCAAAACCCGGTCACTTGAGTGATGAGCTCGGGATGTTGCCGACTCAATGAACTCACTATAACGATAAGGGCGAAAAAGGCAAAAGTTCATGAAAAGAAGCGGGCAAAAACCCGTCAAAATAGATGCTTGAATAAATCAAAAGAACATGAATGTGAACATTCATTGAATAAAACAAAGATGTATAAAAGGGAGAATATCTAGCAAAGAGCTTATACCATATGTTTTTACTTTATACTGCAAGGATTATATGTTTGCTAATATCCAATGAAGTTTAATTTGGTGTTTTTCCTTAGTGGATTAAGTATTTACTTTTGGAATAAAAATTCTTTTGCTAAACATGAGGATTAAAGTTTGTTTTGTTTAGATTAGCTATTGAATTTTGTCCATAGTAATTTGATCACAGGAAACCAGTTTGGTTGAAGTAGTAGACATTAAATTACAAGTCATGAATTACAAATGAATAGATGCTTGGAATGATGAAAAGAAAGTTTGTATAATCTATGACAGATTTCTCAATTGATTTGATGCAATTGCTTGAGGACAAGCAAGAGTTTAAGTGTGGGGGAATTTGATAGAGCCATTTTATATTCAATCTTTATAGTATAAATTGTGTTAAATTATTATTGATTTTATAGAAATCATAAGGAAATGGTACTTTAATTCTATCATTGTGATAAATCAGGTTAAATGGAGTCAAGGATGCTAATTAAAGTATTTTAGAGAAGTCATCTACAACTTGGATCAAGACAAGGAATTACACCACCGGAGGAAGCACGGTTTGAGGCACGGCCAAGGTTCAAACCGTGTTACACACTGGACAAGAAGGCGAAAATGAGGACTTTGAACAGAGAGAGACACGGCTTAAGGCACGGCCGTGGTGGAAGCCGTGGGAGAAACCGTGCTTGGAGCCGTGGTGGAAGCTAGGTGTGCCAAGGAGAAGAAAGTGTGGAACATCAACCAGATGAAGGCACAGCTTGAAATCTAGCCGTGGGTGTAACCGTGGTACACACTGGACACGAATGAAGACTTGAAGATTATGCACAGATGAAGGCACGGCTTGAAATCTGGCCGTGTGTGTAACCGTGGTTCACACTGGGCGCGGATGAAGACTTGAAGAATATGCACAGAGGATGGCACGGCTTGACCTACGGCCGTGTGGTAGGGCGTGCCAGGCAAACGAATCTTCACTTCTCGAAATCTACTTGGAAAAGGAAAGATATTTTCGTATCTTGCTAGCAAAAGATCACATGCCATCTCCCTAACAATATAAATAGAACCAACCCTAGAGAGTTAGGACAACTTTTGAACTTTTGATCTTGGAATCTTGGATCTTGAAGAAGGAAACGCGGAGGCAGAGCAGGCAACCGGGTTCATTATGTTTCTATCTTTTATTTTCGTTTTATTGATGAACATGAGTAGCTAAGCTACTTTTCTAGCCAAAGGGTCATAGATGTTTAATTCTCCACGAATTGTGAGGTCTAATTGACTTGTATTTATTCTATTCTTTGTTTTCGGGTATTCATATATCTTCTGATCGTTTTGTCATTATTATTTTTGTTGATTGGTATGAATAGAGCTCTTCTACTCAATTAGCAAGTTAATATATTGTCAACTAGCACGTCAAATTCGTAATTGTTTGATTGTTCTAGTCTTAGTGACGCAATAACATGTTTGGTTATAAAAGAGATGATCGAATTCATGTTATGGAGGTGTGCGATCATGTTTAAATAGGTTATCTTATAATCTACTGGCATGAATTGGTGGTCTCTCTAGATCTTAATGCTATTGATAGATTAAATCCTAAGCGCTTGTCTAAGGGTTGTTTAATCAATAAGAGAAATAATTCAAAGCGCTTGTCTGAGGTTATCGAGGAAGTAAGGAGAGATAGGTTGTTAGAGCTTGTTAATAACCATAACCAATTTATCTAGGAACAAGAATAGAGAACATTTGCATCGATGATCAATTCCTAGAATTCAACCATCTTGATTCCTTTGGCTAGGCTTTTTATCAATATACAACTTTCTTATCTTGTTTTAACTTTATTCAATTCACAAACCAAACCCCCATTTTCCTTTTCCTTTTATTTTGCTTGAATAGAAATAAGTTTAATCAATATCTGTAGATTCGACCCTACTCACCACTATATGCAAATCATATAATTGTCTAGGAGTAGGTTTTATTTTTGTTGGATTCGACACCCATCAAACTTTTCTAAAATCGTTGAAAAATGTAAGTTGCGAGAATGTCTTCCTCGCAATCCCAACCTAAAAGTGCTCATGATTGCGCTTATATTCTTTAATTTTAAAATAGTATTTCACAATTTTTCGGATACTAAAATGCAGCCCAGAACCAAATGGACAAAAAGTACTTCAGTGTCGAGCACTTCATGGATGAAGCCCAGCTCAGCCAGAACACCTTGAATGCAGCTAATGCTGTTGTCTCAAAGAATTTGCGGCTTTGTTGCTATTCTTGGGGGACAGGCACCTTGTTAATCAGGAGACTTTCAAAAATCACGCGGAACTGATATGCGTAAATCAATGCATCAACATTACTAAGTTCATATCTTTGAAATTCACAAGGTCTTATCAAATCTTCAGAGTGAGCTGTCATTATGTCTATCTTGGCTGGATAGTGATTCTAATTGCTGGAAGTGTAATCTTCCATAGGTTTACTTTCTCACTGGTTCCTTTATAGTATACAAGTTTGATTGCAATGTGAATGGCTCTAATCCACCCTGTACATTTTTGTGGTTCCAGCAACAAACATTAGAAGTGTCGGGATGCACAATTGTAATCTAGGAGTGTAGTGGGAAAGGCATTACCAGCAATAGCAATTAACAAAACCACAAGGCATTATATTCTAAGTAAAAAGCGGTAAGGTTACCACTTATCAGTACCCAAAGGCGTACCAATAGGAAAGGCTAGAAGATCATAATTGTCATCTGGAGTAAATCCAATATTTTTCTTATTTTAAATTAGTCCAACCGTGAAACTTGCTACCATTCAGCAAGCAAATGAGCTAACCAAATGTTCTCTTCCCAAGATGTCTACAGACACAGAAATGTTTGCAATAGTAGGCTTAGAATGCTGTATTACTGGATATTCCAGTCATTCCTTACTGTTAGTTTTTTAGCTCATAAACATTAGACAACGTGAAGAACAGAAAGAAAAGATCCAAGGACTTCCGAACAGGAAAAAAAAAAGAGGAAGTCTAATATGATCATTTATACATTGTTATGTTTACAAAAGATATTTATATGAGAGCAATTACAAGCAAAAAACATCTGCTCACACTTTAAGCAAGGTCCTCAATTGAAGATTAGATATGTGACCAAATAAACTACCTAATAATGCCATAAAGGTAAAGCTGTTCATATAACTTTACAATCAATTACAAAAGTCTTATCAACATCAATTTCACATTAGATCTTAGAAGTATATGAGAAAAATCTTATTCATCATTACTCATTCTTAAGATTTTTCTTAAAGACTTCTAATTCTACTCTTAAATACTCAAATCTTTCTTTAGACAAGAACTTGGTCAAAATATCAGCAACTTGATCCAACTACAATAAACCAATTCCACTTCTTCATTTCGCTCTACTTCTTGCAAGGAATGAAACTTGACATTTATATGCTTGGTTCTCCTGTGATGAGCTGGATTTTTAGCCATTGAGATAGCCGATTTGTTATTTACAATAACTTATTTTATTTTACAAGTTTTATTTTTCTTTATTTTTCTTTTTTTTTTCCCTTTTGAAATTTCCCCTCTTTTTTTTTTTTGAAAATAAAAATATAGAGATACACAAGTAGGAAATGAATTAATAGGCAAGTAAATGATAAAAACACATGGATGCAAATGTCGGCAATTGAATAATAGTGTGGCCAATTTTATTGCGTTATAATTTTATTATTATCATCCCAATATTATATGAACCTGCCATTTTTTCTTTATGAAAGGAGATATGTTAAGTGGAAATTTTTAATGGAAAATATTTTACAATATGCCATAATGAAATATTAATTAAATTACAACTCTTGATTTTTTTTTTCACAATATGCCACACTATTTTTCATTTGATGGTATATGATCGTGAAATGCAATAGGATAGGTTCTATAGTTTCCTAAGCTTTGTGGCCTCCCATGTTTTTCCAAATAATAGTTCATAGGCCTCATCGAAGCATGAATGAGCTAGCCTATCATCACCAAGCGGGGATAAAGACCCCAACAACTTGAAGGCTACACAATAGCTTCCTATCCTAAGGTTCCAAATGGCCTAGGTTTGGTCATATCTAGCATACATTTCATTTGAAAAATAAATGTCCTCCCTAATTAGGTGCCCATTAGGCCTCCTTTTTATTTATTTATTTTGCATTATGAAAACTTGGTTAGTACAACTATTTACAATTAATAATATATTAACATAAAAGGGAAAAATTGAAAAAGGAAAAAAAATTAAAATTAAAGCCTTTACTTCATTATTTTTGGATATCCTTATATGGCTAGTCTACTTGGGTTCCTAGTAGAGTCGCCAAGCTATTGAGCTTAGATTTTTCCTTTGTTCCTTAATTCAACTTATATTAAGCTCGGCTCGCTAATTATAAGCTACTTGACAAGAATTATGGAAAATGGAATTTTTATTTAAAAAACCTTTAATTTTTTTTAAAATATTGGAGTCACCACCCAATCGAAGTTGGGAAAAATAAGAAATTAGGATCAATTGAGTAAATTAATCCTAATTTTAGCTACTACTCAACATAAAACCTTTTTTTTTTTTTTTTTGTATTTGAAAAAGGATTTTTGAAACTAGAGAAAACTGAGTATGAATGACATCTTATTTAAAAAATTTAGGTTTCCATATAAGATTTTTTGAAAGTTTAAGAAAAAGAGGCTTATCTTAAACGTTCTTTTTCTTTTGGTATTTCTCCCTTAATGGTTAATAAGTATGTAAAAGATACACATGAAGAAAATAATCAAGATGAATAAAGAGATACGCCTTTTACATGTTTTCCTACAAAGTTAAAAGAATTTTTTAGAGAAAAAATCTAAATAAGCTAAAAAAGGAACAAAATTAACTAGAAGAGTTTTACATATTTTTCTCCAAGAAAGAAAAGGAAAGTTAGTACTCACAAAAAAAAATTAAATAAATTGAAAAAGAAAGTAAAGAAAACACTATAACTACATTAAATAAATAATACAATTTTTTTTATATAATTTCCTGCAAAAGAAAAGAAATTAGTAATATGACAAAAAAAGGATAGAAAAATAAATATATTTGATTTTTGTGTTTTTTAGTTTTTATGTTTTTTTTTTGGAAAAATATATATATTTTTTTTTTATAGTTGCCCTGAAAGTGCCTACATATTCACTAACTAGAATTAGACCATTGTAGTTCCTTTTTTATATAACCTTAATTTGTTGGTTTTTATTTTATTTTATTTTTTATTTTTGAAAAAGCATCGGCTTTAAGTTCTTAGCCAATTTCTTTTAATGAAAAATCTCAAACCTTAATGATGCGTGCTTACTGATCATATCAAATTCTAAATTTATAAACCTAATTAACTCTACGATTTGAGTTAGGCAAGTGTGTCTATCTAATGTAGCATAGATTTTGGGTGTCGTCCATAAGGATCTTGGAAACAAGTATTACTATTACCGTTTTTCTACTATATATTTAGCCTAAATATTGAAGTAGGATTATAATTTAAATTGTAAACAACTAATTTAGCAACCCTAAGATAAATGACATATGCTTCAAAAGATGAATTCAATCACAAGACATACCCTTTATTTTGATCCACCTTAACCTTTAAAATTCTTATACTAATGGATCGATTAAAGACTTATTCATGCTTTGCACTGTAGGATCTCATCAATTAAATTAATTACTCTTTTGAGTCAATTAATTCATAACCATACATAAGATAATGGAGACCTCTTCCTCACTAGCACCACATAAGATTGCATTAAGTTCAGGCTCCTTACGATAAGAATTAAATTCTTTATAGTAGAAAATCAGAATTTTCTTATCTCTAGGTGAAATACTCAATTTCTTTATTCATGAAGATCTATCTTATTAGATAAAACCTCTTTCTATCTAATAAGAATTAAACATACAATTAATTCATGCACTAACTAGCCATAAGACAATGAATTCACATGAAAAGATACAAAAACATGAATTTTTCATTAATCAAATAGCAATTCAAATCACATGGGTTAAGGTTTCACAAAGTACAGGGCATAAAAGATTTACTCCTCCATGGAGTTTACAATAGGCACAATAGATCTAGAGAAAGTAAAGGAATTCATGTTGTAGAGATAAAACTCTTGTAATTGATCTCTTGTGATCTTTAATGATGTGTATGAAATTTCTCCCTTGAAGCTTTGTGTATTGTCTCTTAGCATTTAGAATTCTTATCTTAAAAATTACTTGATTTCCCCCATAATAAAATAATGGTGCTATTTATATCATCTGTATATTCGCAGCACAACTTAAGCAGCATGGCCATGCTTGAGGCCAAATTGAAAAACTAACTCTGACTGCTTTTCCTCTGATGCTTACTAAGGTTAATCCTACCATTTCAGCATGGCCATGTTGAACACGGGGTTGAAAAAGAAAATTTTGTTCATTTTTAAAATTGCTCAAAACTTGTTTAATTTACTTTGATTTCTCCTTGATCATTATGAAATCTTCCAAATGAGCTCTTCAAGACCCTGAAATATTTTTTCATAAAATAAGTATCTTTTCTTTAACAATTCAAAAGAAATAATTAACAAATGTTTCCAATTAGGCATAAATAAAAGGTCTTTTGACACTTATCACCTAATTTTTATTTCTTTTTAAAAATTCTAAAAAAGAAAAAACCCTAGCTTTAAGAAAAAGGCCAATTAAAGATTTTATTTTATGAAAAAGATTTTTTTCCTATGTGTCAAAATTTTATTTTGTTTTTATAAAATAAAAAACAGAAAAAAACACAAATTAGCAACAGTCTCTTCATTTATGTCTTAGCCTTGACCACTGGGCAGCATCTCTTTCTTAAGGCCATCCTCAATGGCTCTCTTGCCATTAGCCACCTACATTGGATACCATAACCTCCTCATCATCACGGAAGGTCGAATAACTTAGGTCATATTCAGGATGTATACTTAGCACCTCTGACCTAGTTGTTTTAGCACTCTCCATGAACTTTTTCTCTTAGAGGGCTACCCACTCCTCACTTGCCATGATCTTATTGAAGATTTCCTTCTCAATGGCTGCCTTGCTCAACTTAGAAACAACCCTTACCTGATTAATCTTAGTATGGAGTTGCTTTATCTCCTCTAAAAGGCTTCTCTTTATAGTGCATAGCTTACTTCCCGAGCTTACAACCGTCTTGGTGCCTCAACCAACAGATTGGAGAACTGTTGATTATACTTCTTCAGTTAACTGACCTTGATGTTTAGCTCCACATTGACTTTGGCTTCACCCTTTACCCAAGCTTTAAAGGTTCCCATCTCGATCTCTGCCTTCATTCAGAGGTCATCGGCAATAGCAATGCTCAGTTGAGCCTTAGCTTAGACCCTCTAAACTTTGGGCTTCAGCCTCCACCTAAGCTTTAAGGGTTCCCATCTCAATCTCTGCCCTCATTCAGAGGTCATCAACAATAGCAATGCTCAATTGAGCCTTAGCCTAGACCCTCTAAACTTCCACCTCTATTGCCTTTGCTCTTTGCATGAGGACAGATGAATCATTAGCAAACTTTATGTAACCTCCATAAAGCCTTCGATGATATTGTATAAGAAGCTCATGCTCCTCATGGAGTTCCCTTACTTATTCAAGGTTAACTTACCAAATGTTTAAAGACTTGATTAAGTGGGAAAAGAAATATAAAGCAGTGGAACTAAAGTCAAAATGATAAACTAAGTCAAGCAAGAATGAAGAAGCATAAGGTACTTACATTGTGGAGCTTAGTGTAGATTAACCTCTCCACTGACTCTTTGGTCATCCCTTAGAGGCTCTCCTTGATGGTGATGACATCTTAGGGTAGTATAGAGTCTAAGTTGGAGACCTCCTAGATGGGCTGGAAGGAGTTGTCTCCAACTATAAAGGTTTCAACTGATCTACGAGCTAATGTAGCATCCTCCTCAACCCTCCATTTAGAACTAAGGGCCTAGCTAACATCCCTCCTTAAGGTATGACCTTAACTAAGTTGGAGCTTTTGCTTGAGGATGTGAGGCTGATTAGCTAGTTGAAGCTCGAACATCTTCATCTCTTATGGTCAAAGGTGCATTTCGGGACTCTAGAGGAGGTACCTTCTTTTGCACAACTTGAGTAGCAATCTTCCCACTCTTCTTCATGGCAATAGTAACTTTGTAGCTGGCTAGTATATTGGTAGCAAAGCTCTCCTTTAGCTGCATATTTGCATAAAATAAGGAATGAGTTAAGAGAAGATAAAATAAAAGAATAAAATAGTTACTACTATCTTGAGCACAAGCTTTCAAGGAGACTCCATCCCTCAATAGACCAGATGAACAACCTCTCCATGGCAATAGTAGCAAGCATACCTTCTTCACCCTTGACAGACACACTATTAGTTAGCTCCCTATTATAGCGGTACTCATCCATGACCTTTAAGGCATTATAAAACTTGCTCCACCTCTTAGTCATCTTGGCAAAGATCTAATCTACCATAGACTTATTGCTAGGACCAAGGTATTGGATTGTTGATATCTTGATTGGGTCAACCCATTACGTTTAGAAGCTTAGCTCCTCCTTGGTTGTCACCACTACAAATTTTCTTTTCAAACTGTATACTGAGGAGTTTAGCCCAATGAATAGCTTTTGACCTAGATAACTTGTCAATTAATACCATCAGTTTATTGACCTCTTTAGCTTATAAAAGTACTTGAGCAACTGAGGGGTAACATGCAACACAAAGTACTCTTATAATGCCTTAAACATAATCAACAACTTACATGTGTTGGGTGCAAGTTATGTTGGTGAGATACGATGGTATGTGAAGAAAGCCTCTTGGAACTTGTAGAATAGAGCTCATAATCTGAACTCTAAATGCTTCACGTACAAGTAGAAGTAGTGACCCACGGTAAGAGCAACCTTATCATCTACTTGAAGACACTCCAACTTCCATCCTTGAAGACGGATGTAGAAGTACTTCTTAATTTCCATGAGCTCCTCATAAGAAAGAGTGTTCTTGACACCATTAGAGGTATTTGCATCCTCTATTGTAGAGTAAATAGGCCATAGTGGCCTCTTTTCCTTGTTGTCGTCAAGGTAAACGTTGCTAGGAACATGAGCGATTACTATTGCAACATTAATCTTTCTCCCCAAACTCTCATTGCTTGGTTCCTCAATTATGCCAAATGATCACCATGAGATTTCCTCTACCACTTTGGGGGAAGGGGGGAGTACCCCCCCCTCACTCTCCCTATTCGAGAGAGTTTGAGAAGAAGAAGAAGAAATAGCTACCATACTTGCGTGGATTGGAGAAAAGACTTTAGAGCATATGTGAAGATTAGTTGAAAAGTTGCAAGAAAATTGAGTTCCACACTCAAGAATAGAGAGAAATGGTTGCAAGAGTTAAAAGTATCAAAACGAAGCCGCCAACCATTATTTATAGGCAATAGCATGAGAAACAAAAAGATGGTTAATCAAAGCGACATGATACAACGTCTTCTGACTTGATCTTAACACGTGTACTTCGATTCAAATGAATGTTAATGATTTTGTGTGCATGCTTAATGCGTGTAGACCTCGCCCAATAAAAGGACGACACCTATCACTAACTTTAAATGCACTAAAATTTACAAGCCTACGATAAATTCAATTAAGACTTCTTTGAGAAGCCACTACAACCTTGGATCAAACATTGTTAGGGGATTTTTGGAGTGCTCAGTCCAGCAAAGAGCCTTGCCTAGCTCAACTTATCTCGATGGGGGCAAAAACATGGTATAACTTAGCATATCGCTTGCTCGACCTCAACCCTTTGAATGTTAGCTTGAGAAGATTTTTTCCTAAGATATCAGCATAAGTAAAGTTCGGCTCATCTACTTGCTTGCTTAGATGATCTACTAGGGCCATCACTAGTTTAGCTCAACTTGAGAGAGAAGACATGATAGCTCGATGAATCACCTACTGGCTCTTGCCCCTTGAAGTGCTAACTTAGAACTAGCCACTCTTTGTTAATTCTGCTAGCACGGGTAAAGCTAAGCTTGGCTGCTCGCTTGCTTAGTTATTCCATGTACATCTAAATGACAATAAGCCAAGTTGACAACCTTAACCAAAAGCTTGTCTCAGCTATCAACTTGTCTTGAAGGCCTACTAGGCCCAAATTTATCAATCCTAGTAAAAAAACTGAAGATTGGTTCTAAATTGAATGTGTAGCTTCGACCAAACATGAGCTTAGGTTGGTCGCAATCACTTGATAGACAAGAGGATATGGAGAAAGCACAACTTACATGGGGAAACAACATAGACATAAGACATGAGACAAATCTACCTATCATGCCTTAACTTCATCTACTAAGTTGTTTTAGCTCCAACACCACTAAATAGGAGTTGACACTACTTAGATCTGAGATTGAAATCTTAAGCCCTTTCACTCTCTTAAGCTTACTGGTTTTGTATACGCATTGTGCTAACTTAGGCATTGGAGTAACCATGTGAAACCACCCCCATTGTTCCTTTAAGCCTCACGTGTTCTCTGTTCATAGGTGTTTTCCATCTAGGAGAATTTCATCATCAATACATAGTATAAAGTAATTCTTAAATTTCGAAATTTATTATCAATATACATAAGGAAAATAATGTTAATTTTTAATTTAATGTAATATTATTTAGGTATTACCAATATAACAGTGAAATATCAGCTTTCCAATCAAGATCTTGACTCATTCATTTCCATGACAATTGACGAGGATGTTAAGAACATGATGGAAGAGCACGACTAGCCACAATCAAAACCCCTGGTTGGATCGTCTCCACGTCTTCCTCTTTAGTAAGGGTGAAGATTCTTGAGCCAGTTGGTCTGAGGCCTCTTTAATTGTGTCTGAAGTACCTTACTATTTTTTTTTAGTTTGGAGAATTTGGTGAGAATCTAGTTCGAGAACCAAAATTAAAAGGTAGAACCATTTTGCTTGATAATGTATCGGTCTTAGATCTTGGTTCTCCTACCTCGGTTGTTTTGTCCTCGTTTTGCTCGACATCTTCTACCCTATTTGTCCCGTCAATACCTAATCTTCCACCAGTTAAGACAAAACCAGAAGTAGTCTGGCTCTGAAGGTGAAGCCCAAGGACACTGTTGCAAGTGAGACTCATGTTGAAACAGGTGAGACAATTATCTCCCAATTGGGTAGCTATGCTTGGTCATCCTACATGGCACTATACTTAGAATCCAAATTTGGATTTCCCTGGCCTACTGGCCTAACTTGTTCCAATTTATTATGTTCCCAAATTGGCTCCACAAACTAATGTTCTGGTTAAACCGATTCCAATTCAAGCAACCTATGTGCAACAATACCTGGCTACACTAGGTCTATTGTAATTTTGCTGAATTAAAATTAGTTGCCTTTGCTGATATAAAGGATAGTTGTAGCTGATACAAAAAATAATTTTGCAGCAGAGTTAAGGGATGGAAGAATGGAACAACTACTTCATTCAGGTTTCGAAAGTTGCATTACAATACAGAAGACAAAAGAAACTGATCCATTAACTACATGGTCCTACAAATAAGCCATGATTAACAACAACAAAATCACTTCCTAACTGATTCCTAAAAACTAGGACAGCAGAACAACAACAATAACAAGGAAAAACAGAACAGCAAGGACATGACAACAACTAAACTATTTTGTACTCTTGAAACATATTTCTAACAAGGTCAAATATTAGTTGGATATCATCAAGCTATCCCTAGGGCCGCCCACGTATATGGTAGGGTGATGAGGGCACTAAGACCGACAGTGGATCCCAAGAGGGTGCTTTCGGACATGGTGGCTCAATCAGTTTATTATGGGGTTAGCATGGCCAGGGCAGTCCTATATCCCGGTGTGATGGTTCAAAGTGGAGAGGACTTGACAGTAGTTGGATAGGATCCTAAGTAAGGTGGGGCTTCTCACCAATCTTGACATGTTGGAATTGTCATGCTTAAAGAAAAATGGTATGATACATCTTTTGTAATGTTTTAAGGATAAATTACAAATTAAATTTCTTGTTCCTAATGTTTATATGAATGTTGATTACATATCCCATGGATGTAAATAAAATAAAATAAAATAGAACTAGAAAAGCTGTTAGCTAGTCACCCTAAATTGAATTTATATTCAACTTTTATAAAAAAAAGCTAACAATTTTTCTAATTCAATTCGTGTAATAAAATAATTTTAATCCACTGTTTTTGTGATATAAGAGATGGAACACGTGTTTTTAAATTTGATAAGGTAAGTGATTGATAGAATTTTGTATAAAATTAGTAAAAACTCTTGCTTTCAAGTAGTGATACGGGAATGGTTATGGTCCTTTTCGCCTTTTGAGATAATGAAATAAGACATATATCCATGGCTAACTTTTGGATTCTACGATTTGTGCAATGCTTGAGCTTGGCAGTTATGGTGATTTCAAAGATTCATGCCTACGATTTAGCTTAAAATTTAAGAAGACGATGTATAGTGAAAATAGGATCCTAAATTAAGGGTGCTTAGCAAATAAGCGCTCAGATTTATCGGGCCTGTGCCCCTTTGGATACGAGCTGCAGCTAGCCTGTTGATCACCTCGAATGGATATTGGGTTATGAATGAGCATATATCTAATTAGCTCCAGAATTCGATAATGAAAATGAAATTTTCGTTTGCTTAAGCCTAACAAAAACAAACACCTATAATATTAGCTTCAGAGGAAATAAGTTGTCCATGTTGACTAAGCATCTGAATATGGGCATCCGCTCTGCATTGACTTGCAGCGTATGACAATATTTCCACCCACACTGCTCATTAGCTTCCACTTACCCCTACTCTCTAATTCCTTCAGCTACATGGCTAAATCCACGCTTGTAACATCAAATATGTGCTATTATCTCCACATACATTGTTCAGATTGAATGCCTCCCAAGGTTTCTTTTAGATTTCACTACTAGCGACATGAAGCTGATCTGCCTTCCATAGGTTTCTTTGGCCAAAGAATCTTTTTGTCCTCAGAACAAGTACTCGTAAGTTTTGTCGTTAGTTGATTCTGGTAACTTTAGACATCATAGATAGTTAGCTTATCGTATAGAATGTAATCCGAGAGCATTTTTTTTTTCTGAATATCGAATCATGATATTCATTTAACAAATTTCTTCTGGATTAGAGCAGAGTTCAATAGTGATGTGTCACAGAAGAAAAGTCTCATGCTACTCTTTTTAAACATATTGCTTCATGCACTATTCTTCAGAATCCATTCACCTCTAGCAAGACAGGACTCATTCTAAGATCATCACAGCTAAATTTCCAAAATTCTTGTGAAATGGATTGCTTGATAGATATAACGTCATTTTACCAAAGGTGTCTGTTAGATCGAGCTGATCTGTTATCCAGTTGATCACCTTTGCAAGGTAGTAGAAAGTATAACCAAACATGGCAAGACAACACCAACAACTATCTACTGCTCAAATGATCTCGCTTAAAGGCCTAATTTCTGTTACGACGATTGAAAATGTTAAGAAAGTGATCTTGCAAATGACGGTGATCCATTAGGTGCTTGGTTTGGAGAAAATTCTGCATGTTCGTTAAAATAATAGGCTATCGGGTCGTATCCTAAGATGCATTCAGACCATTGGTTAGATATTATACCCATATTTGACCGAGATATGGACATCCCCTATTTCAATTTGACCATTTCGGCTACATGAAATATGCAAACCAACTCAGTGAACCACCAAGGATCATATTGAGAAAAACATCCTTTCTCGACCCTTTTCTTGCTCCCTTATGATGGGAGCAATATTGCAATTAAAAAGACACCATGGCATGGAGATGTAGTAGTCCCAAGAGCAAGGGAGATGTACACATATAGCATATCTATTCTTTGTCATCTTCCAGAAAAGTAACACTACCAAGAAAACAGCGAATAACAATGAACAAATAATGCACCCCAGAACCAACTAGACCA
Organism: Laguncularia racemosa; assembly: GCA_037954665.1. NCBI lineage: Eukaryota > Viridiplantae > Streptophyta > Magnoliopsida > Myrtales > Combretaceae > Laguncularia > Laguncularia racemosa. The sequence continues at coordinate 5,030,167 of JBBMOL010000011.1, forward strand.
AATTACTTTAGTGTAAAGCACTTCATAGAAGAAGTTGAGCTCAACTAATGTCATTTTGAATGCATCTAATGTCGTTGTCTTCTCAAAGAATTTGCAGCTCTGTTGCTATTCTTGGAGGGTAGGCACCTTGTTCATTAGGAGACTCCTGAAAATCACAAAGAACTAATGTGTAAATCACTACATCAAAATTACTACCGTCATGTCCCGTAAGGTATCCAATTTGTGACAACCCGTCACGGTTACTCGACCCTTATTAAGTAACCACGAAGCGTCTTAAACCAAGATCAATTACCTATTAAAAATACAATAATTCACAAATTGTATGCCTCTAGCATTCTTTCATCTCAATAAAATCATTTCATATTCGATGAAAAGTCATACACATATAATTCAGAAGTGGGCCTCATCTAGATCCCATAACAACAATACAAACCGAAGATCCCTCTAAATCACATTTAATATTCACAATCTTTCATTTATCAGAATTTAACAAGTTCTACAAAAGAAATCATGCTAACTCTCCATCTTGTTTCTTATCTTAGAATTTTCGCAACAATTTTTACTTACCATTGTACAGTGCCTAAAGAGAAAGTTTACGTAGTCACGTTCTGCATTACAAAATCTGTAAGAGAGTGAGCTAAATAGCTCAGTAATATAAGAGTGCAATATCTCAATATTATGCACACACAAACAATTCATGCAAGTTTTCAAAATATATGCTATGCATGGGCAAACATATGTGACGGGAAATTTTCTGGCACCATAGATGTTCTTAGAACTTGATTTGGATGATAATCCAAATCACTCATATTTCATTCTGTTTCTTTTATCTAATAAATATTTGAGTAATAATCTTACAGATACAATAATATTTCTCCATGGGATGCCAAATGACTTACATTAGTTGATGGCCATGGGATATCATCAGATTTGCATCCAAAGGCCCGTTGCGATTGATTTCACTTCAACGCATTGGCTCTTGAAGATTTATATTATTTTTGTACTTTGTAATTGTTATTGGACCATTTTATGTTGTAATTTTCTTTTGGGACACTTTCATTTGTTTTTAATTTTCATTTAGGACCGGCCACCTTAAAAGTGGTATAGTTGTAATTTTGTGGACTTTCTAACCCTAAAGGGAGCAAGTATAAATACTTGCTTAAGTAGGGTTTTGAGGAGACCAATTTTCAGAACAAACACTTCACTTTCACATGAGAGAACTTAGGGTTTCCTAGTTCAATTTCCTCTTATCGATTTCAATCCCAAGAGTTGAGATTGTGGTGAGTGCAACACTTGAAATTGTGAGTCATATCAATTTCAAATTGTTGTGTTTTCTTTTCTTCTCTAGTATGTAATATTTAGGGTTGAATTGGAACATTTCTTGGTTAGATTTGATTAAGTTTTGATTCAAATTAGTGAGCTTGTTTGAGTACTTATCATACTTGTTATTCATCAACAATTGCTTATCATTGTTAACGTGAATTGCATTTTCTATAAAGGGGGATCACGGTATTGCCTTTGCTGGTTATTCTTGAATTCACGTGATATTTCAAGTTTGATTAGTGTATATTGAGGGATTTGATTAATTGTGGTGGATTAGTTCATTATTTATTGACTTTGGATCTCTTTGCACCCATTAGGAATCACGCAAATTCCTAGCTTGTTGAACCAGAATTGTTTGAGTGCATTTAGGGTTGGTTTTTGTTCCATTTGATTGTGCTTAATCCCCTTTTAGGCACATATCTTTTGGTATCAAAGCATCATCATACTTGGAATTAAGATTGAATACGCCATTGTTTAAGAATTGGTTAATAAATATTGAGGAATTGTGCAATTGTTGAACTAGTTTGGTTGACATTGTTTGATTGTCTTTCAAATTGGTTTTGCATGTGTTTAATCTTGGTTTTAGGCACATCATAATTTGGTATTAGAGCTTGAGGTTGTGAGAAGGGTTGTTTGATTTTGAATTTCGGAAATTTAGGGTTTATGTTCTTACATCTTCAATTCCAAAATTGGGAGTAAATTGAAATTGTTGTTGTAGTTGTTTGAAGTGGCATGGATTGTCTTGAGTAGAAGTTGAACTTGCTGCTTGTTGGAGTGAGTTTTGATTACTTGTTGAAGCTTCTATGTTGTGGACTTCACCGTGAAGGAAGAGGAAAGCTAGTGCTTTTGAATGCAATTACATTGTTTGTTTTCGGAAAATTAGGAGTAATTGAGCATTTCCAGATTTGAGTAGTGTGAGAGATTTGGAAATTATTTGATTTTCAAAACAAACATTAAGATTGAAGGAGTTAATGTATGTTTGTTTGAATTTGAAAATTACTTCTTACCAATTGTGGAAGGTTGCAATTAGTGAAGTGGTTTAATTTTCAAATTTGAATTATTGTTGTTTTGGTGTGTAAGTTGCGGTTTGCTTTAGTGTTTGTAGCGGTGAAATTTGTATGTTTAGGAATGTGAACCGTAGAGTGTGTGTAAGGTTGTGCATTTCAGTGTGGATTATTTTTTGTGTGAATTGGTGGACAATTGTAGTAGGCGAAAGTGAAGTAGCACCGTGGGATAAAAGTAATAGAGTGGTGGTGGATTTTGATTATTTTATATTTGTTGAAGTGTTGTACATTGTGGGTGATTGTAATGTGAAATCAAAATAAGAAAGGAAGGTTTGAGTAGTAGAATTTGAATTCAAACAAGTCATTAAAGTGTAAAAGTAATTGACTAGTTACTTAAGCACTTGTAGTTGAATTTAATTCTAACTACTTGAAAGTAGATGTGTGTGTACTTCATTTATTGAACTTTACTTGGAGTACTAAATTATTTCCTTGTGCCTATAATTCTTTTTTAAGCGTGAGCTATTGCATTATTGTGGTTGTTAAACGTGTAGGTTGGTGTTATTGAAGGAGTGTGCTGTAATTTGTGGGATTACTTCTTAAATCACAACATGTTCAACGAAAGTGTGAATGGGGGAATTGGCAATGAGGCTAATAGCTAGGTTGGTGGAGGTCAGGGTCATAATATTGTAGGTAGGAGGACTTTGGAAGAACAACTCCAGGATCTTACTACTATAGTTGCTACTTTGGCAACTAGGATTGATGGGATGACATTAGCACAACAACCAGTGGTGAACCTTTAGGCACCACCGCGGGTAGCTCCATAGAACCCTTAGAGAGATAGAGTAGTGGGAGATGGAAATTTGAATAGAAGGATGGATGGGGATCATCATCCTTACAAGGAAAAAATGGATGACAACTTTAGGGCTAATCCATATTAGAATAGGGATTTTAGGCCACCTTGGGGATTGGAGTATGTGAAGCTGTAGATGCCTTCTTATGACGGCAAGGGATCAGCTGATGATTATTTGGATTGGGAGGACAAGGTTGAGGGTCTCTTTGAATGTTATGAGATTGATGATAATACCAGAGTTCGATTGGTTGCTGTTGAGTTTACAGGATATGTTGCACTATGGTGGAAGAATTTGATTATTAGCAGGCGTAGGGATGAGGAGGCTGAGATTCAGACATTGAGGGATATAAAAGGGTGTTAAGAAAAAGATTTATTCCTGAGCACTACAAATAAGAACTGTTTATGCGACTGCAGACTTTGAGGCAAAGAGGCAAGACAGTGTATGATTATGTGCAGGAATTTGAAACCCTCATGATTAGATGTGAGTCAATCGAACCTCCAGAACAAACCCTAGCACACTTCGTCTCAGGGCTGAAATATGAGATAACGTGTGTTGTTGAGCTGCAGCACTATAGTACACTTGATAAGGCTATTTAATTGGCTTTGAAAGTGGAGAGGTAAAGGAGGTCCAACTTGTTCAGGGCTTTGAGCAGCAGGCCCAATATTACTACCAGACCCATGGCAGTTGACAGTTGATTAGGAGGGGTAAAGGCGGTAGGTGAGTCAGTGAGAGTAGTGGACAAAACTACCCCTAGCACTACTAGAGAAAATATACCCTCTAGGAAGGGTAAAGAGGTAATAGCACCAGATGTGAGGCAGACTATTCCCGGATCTACTAATGGTAAGGCATGCCAAATCAAATGCTTTAAATACATGAGATTTGGGCATATGGCAGCACAATGTCTAAGAGGGTGATGACTATTATGGAGGGCGCTGGGGAAGATGTTGAGGTTGAAGAGGAACAGGCTGAGCCTACAGACCTGTCTGTAGCACTCCAGGAGTATTATGATGACCAGACTGTAGAAACACATGAGGAATGTACAGGTGAACAATATCTACCTATTAATGTGTTACATAGGACTCTAACCTTATCTCTTGATGCTAATGACATACAGAGGGAGAACATATTCTACGCCTCTTATAGGATCAGAGGTAACCTTTGTGTACTCATAATTGATAGTTGATGGAGACATACACATGGGCGGACACACGGCTTGTGCCATGGCCGTGTAGTGTTTGGAAGGAACTCACAGACGTATACACGGCCTCTACACACGGGCAAAAGCACGGCCGTGTATTTTACTAGGATTCCACAGAGACATACACGGTTCCCATACACGGCCGTGTATAACGACCGTGTATCCGATCAGGGTATCCCACAGAGGCTGACACGGTTCCGGGCACGGCTTGAGACACGGCTTGCGGGACTTTCACAAAAGCTTACACGGGATGAGACACGGCCGTGTCCTACGCTCGTTACATGCCCAGTGACATACACGGCTGGAGGCTCGGCCGTGCATGCGATAGATTCTAGACATGTATATTATTATTTATTTCCACGTGTACGCTTAGATTTTCCCCTTTTAGGTATTTTACGGGGAAGTATAAATACTCTTTTGTCAGACTTATTAGGGTTACGTTTTGTTTTATTATCAAATACATTTCGTGAGAGAATTTTCTACCTTTTCCCGGTTGTGCGCAACCAGATTTGCATCAAAGAGTGTTTCTTTGTTGTGTGAAACCAATCCATATTTGGATTCGTTTCGTTTCGCTTTCCGCGCTGCGTCAGTTGGTATCAGAGCAAGGCTATTTCCTGTGGAGATGTCAACTCATCAAGGCGATGATAGCGGTCGTGTTCTTGACGGTGTTCAAGAGGCGAGGTTTCAAGGGAACCATCAATGGGTTCCAAGGGCAGAATTCGACGCAATTCATCAGAAGGTCGGGCGTATGGAACGGTGTCTTGATGAATTGATCGAGCGTTTCGATGCTCTGGTGGTAGACCCCAATAGGGTTGGAGGCGCTGGCAGAAATCCACCACGTGCGGTGGAGGAATTCGGGGGATGCGTGATCCGACCTGTCGTTGAGAACAGGTGGGGGCGTGTGGAGAGTGAAGAGTCCAGTGAAGAAAGTGATGACATGTATGGGAGTAGGCCACGGCAAGGGCGTGGTGGTAGAGGTGGTGGTCATCGGATGGCTCATCATGGAAACCACCCTAGAGAAGGTGATTATAGGAGGAACCGTGGAGGCTATGATCAAGGGGATGGGGGAGACTATCGTTTGAAGGTCGACATCCCATGGTTCGATGGCAGCCTCAACATCGAAGGCTTCCTTGATTGGCTTGTGGAAGTGGACCGGTTCTTCGATTACATGGAAATTCCCGAGGACCGTCGTGTAAGGTTGGTGGCATGCAGGTTGAAGAGTGGCGCCTCGGCATGGTGGGAGAGGCTACAAAGTAGGAGGCAGAGAGAAGGAAAACACCCAGTGAGATCGTGGTACCGCATGAAGCAGTTGCTGCAACATGATTTCCTCCCGCCGGATTATGAGCAGATATTGTTCCAACAATATCAGCGGTGCCGCCAAGGACAACGCTCCGTGCATGAGTATACGGCGAAGTTCATGAGGTTGGCAGAGTGGAATGACTTGAGGGAGAGCGAAGGTCAGCAAGTTGCAAGGTATGTAGAAGGACTGAAGCTCCAAATTAAAGACAAGATTGGGGTTACGATGGTGAGAACCCTTATAGAAGCAAAGAACTTGGCTCTCCAAGCTGAACTTGTGTTGCAGGAACAAGGGAGTAGATATGGAGGAGGACGGAAGGGATATGTAGGCGAAGCTGTGGGTGGTGGTAGTCGGCCAGTATTTGAGAAGAGTAGGACTACACCATATAAACCAACTGAGGACATGTCTAGGAGGGAAGAGAAAAGTGAGGGGAAGAAGCCGATGGAGCAGAAGGGAGCTTAAAGACAGAACAATCCCTATGCCAAACCTATATTGGGCCAATGTTTCCGATGCAACCAACCGGGTCATCGGTCAAACGAATGTCCATCGAGGAAGAGTGTCAACATCCTTGATAGGGAAGATGATGAGGAGATCTACTGTAAACCCGATGGAGAGGGAGAATATTATGAGGAAGAAGAAGAAACAACGGAACCAACATATGTAATTTGGCGCATGATGCTCACCCCGAAGCAAGGAGAGATCACGTAGAGACACCGGTTGTTTCGTACACGGTGTACTATCATGGGGAAGTTGTTTGAGCTAATAGTTGACAGCGGCAGTTGCGAGAACATTATAGGAAGGGAGGTTGTGAAACAACTGCAGCTGTCCATCGAGAAGCACCCGAATCCGTACACTATTGGCTGGATTAAAGCAGCCGAGAAAATTGAGGTCAAGGAGAGATGCCGGGTACCTTTCTCAATAGGGAAGTACCGCGATGAAGCATTTTGTGACATTGTAGACATGGATGCCTACCACATCTTGTTTGGGAGACCATGGCAATTTGACGTAGACGCGCAACATGCGGGTAAAGAGAATGTCTACAGGTTGGAGAAGGAGGGTGTGAAGTACACCTTGTTGCCGTTGAAGAGGGAAGGGCGAGCTAAAGGAAAGAAGGTTGAGAGTCGATCATTCTTAACTATCACTCAATCTGAGAAGGAAGTGATGGAAGACTTAAGGGAGTCGCGAGTGGTGCACGCCCTCATCGTGAAAGGTGTGACCGAAGGAGGGGAGGAACTTGATGGAGAAGTGCCAGAGGCAGTAAAGGATCTTCTTGAGGAGTTTAAGGAAGTGGTTCCTGACGACCTACCTGAGGGGCCACCCCCTCTGAGGGACATTCAACACTAGATAGACCTGGTGCCCGGAGCTAGTCTCCCAAACCTCCCGCATTACAGAATGAGTCCCAAGGAAGCCGGGATTCTACAGGAGAAGGTCCAAGAGCTTTTGGACAAAGGGTTCATCCGGGATAGCTTAAGTCCATGTGCGGTTCCAGCGTTGTTAACTCCCAAGAAAGATGGGAGTTGGAGGATGTGTGTTGATAGCCGAGCTATCAACAAGATTACCATAGGGTATAAATTCCCTATACCTCGCATCGAGGATATGTTGGACCGTTTGAGTGGCGCTACTATCTTCTCCAAGATAGACTTGCGGAGTGGATATCACCAAATTCGGATCCGTCCCGGAGATGAGTGGAAGACGGCGTTTAAGACCAAGGAGGGGCTGTATGAGTGGCTAGTGATGCCATTTGGGTTGAGTAACGCACCGAGCACCTTCATGAGGGTAATGAATTAGGTGTTGAAACCTTTCAATGGCCGTTTCCTTGTAGTGTACTTTGACAATATTCTAATATTTAGTAGATCCGAGGAAGAACATTTGGAGCATCTAAAGTGTGTGTTATCTGCATTAAAGGTGAACAAGCTGTTCGCTAACCTTAAAAAGTGCACATTTATGTCAAGGCGACTGTTGTTCCTTGGGTTTGTGGTTAGTAGTGAAGGAGTGATGGTGGATGATGAGAAGGTGAAGGCAATTAGAGAATGGCCTATTCCTAGAACTGTTACGGAATTGAGGAGTTTCCTCGGCCTAGCTAGTTTCTACAGAAGATTCATCAGGCATTTTAGTACTGTTGCTGCCCCCCTGACTGAATGCTTGAAGAAGGGAAAATTCCAATGGGGCGAAGAATCTGAATCGAGCTTCATGAACTTGAAACAGAGATTGTGTAGCGCTCCTGTACCAGCGCTACCGGACTTTGAGAAATTGTTCGAGGTGGATTGCGATGCTAGTAGGGTTGGAGTTGGTGCAGTACTATCACAAGAGAGAAGACCAATAGCCTTTTACAGTGAAAAATTGTGCGAAGCAAGGAGGACTTGATCTACATATGATAAGGAGTTCTACGCCGTGGTGAGGGCCCTTAAAGTGTGGGAGCACTATTTGGTTGGGAAAGAATTCATTTTGTATTCGGATTGTGGGGCTCTTAAACACTTGAGTGGTCAGACCCGAATTAGTAATGACATGCACGCCAGATGGATTGAGTTCTTGTAGAGGTTTCCTTTCAGGTTGATGCACAAGTCGGGTGTGCAAAACAAGGTCGCGGACACCCTGAGTAGAAGAGTGAATGTCCTACTTACTTTAAGTGCGGACATTGTTGGGTTTGAGAAGCTAAGGGAATTGTATGAAAAGGATAGCGACTTTAAGGACACTTGGATTAAGTGTACCAACAGGGAACTGTGTGACGACTATCATATCCATGAGGGGTATTTGATGAAAGGGAATCAACTGTGCATTCCTGAAACTTCCTTACGGGAAAAGCTTATCCAAGATCTGCATGGTGGAGGACTGGCGGGACATATGGGTAGAGATAAAACCCTAGCCGCAGTAACTGAAAGATACTTTTGGCCTCGGGTAAGAAGAGATGTGTATCGGATTGTGGAAATGTGCTACATTTGCCAAGTGTCTAAGGGGCAATCCCAAAACACCAGCCTATATACTCCTCTTCCCGTACCATCAAACATCTGGGAGGACCTATCGATGGATTTTATACTGGGTTTGCTTCGTACCCAACGAGGTGCTGACTCCGTGTTTGTTGTAGTTGATAGGTTTTCCAAGATGGCTCATTTCATTCCCTGCAAGAAGACCGCAGATGCTCGGGCTATTGCGCGGTTGTTCTTCAAGGAAGTGGTGCGGTTGCATGGAGTCCCAAAATCCATTACTTCCGACAGGGATAGCAAATTCCTCAGTCATTTTTAGAGGACTCTTTGGTATCTGTTTGATTCTTCATTGAATTACAGCAGTACCGCTCATCCCCAAACCGATGGTCAGACCGAGGTAACTAACAGGACCCTCGGAAATCTCATCAGAAGCATCTACTGCGAGAAGCCAGGACAATGGGATCAAGCACTGGCTCAGGCTGAATTCGCTTACAATAGTTCCATCCACCGAACTATTGGGAGATCACCATTCTCGGTGGTATACACCAAGACACCACAACATGCGCTGGACTTGCTCAAATTACCCAAGAATATGGTAGGTGATGTGGCGGCTAAACATATGCCAGAACAACACCAAGCCACTACTGAGGAAGTTAAACGAAAGATAGAGGAGTCCAATGCATGATACAAAGGGGATGCAGATAAGCATAGACGGAAGAAGCTTTTTGCAGTAGGCAATCAAGTTATGGTTTACCTCCGAAGAGAGCGTTTCCCTGTAGGGAAATATGGGAAACTTCAACCCAAGAAGTACGGACCCTATGAAGTTGTACATAAGATAAATGACAACGCATATGTTGTACAACTCCCGGAAGATATGAATATCTCCTGTACTTTTAATGTTGCGGATCTATCACCTTTTCACCCCGATGATACTCCTTTATATCCGGATGAGAACTCGGGGTCGAGTTCTCCATTAGTGGGGGAGAATGATGGAGACACACACATGGGCGGACACACGGCTTGTGCCATGGCCGTGTAGTGTTTGGAAGGAACTCACAGATGTATACATGGCCTCTACACATGGGCAGAAGCACGGCCGTGTCTTTTACCAGGATTCCACAGAGACATACACGGTTCCCATACACGGCCGTGTATAACGACCGTGTATCCGATCAGGGTATCCCACAGAGGCTGACACGGTTCCGGGCACGACTTGAGACACGGCTTGCGGGACTTTCACAGAAGCTTACACAGGATGAGACACGGCCGTGTCCTGCGCTCGTTACATGCCTAGTGACATACACGGCTGGAGGCACGGCCGTGTATGCGATAGATTCCAGACGTGTATATTATTGTTTATTTCCACGTGTACGCTTAGATTTTCCCCTTTTAGGTATTTTACGGGGAAGTATAAATACTCTTTTGTTAGACATATTAGGGTTACGTTTTGTTTTATTATCAAATACATTTCGTGAGAGAATTTTCTCCCTTTTCCCAGTTGTGCGCAACCAGATTTGCATCAAAGAGTGTTTCTTTGTTGTGTGAAACCAATCCATATTTGGATTCGTTTCGTTTCGCTTTCCGCGCTGCGTCAATAGTGGTAATTGCACGAATGTTATATCTGCTACACCAGTAGAAAAATTATATTTATCTACTAGTCTACATCCTAGCCCTTATGACTTGCATTGGTTGGACAATCGGGGCAGTATGCATGTTACACTAAGGGCGAAGGTACCTGTGAGTGTTGGATAGAAATATCATGATGAGATTCTATGTGATGTAATTCCTATGTGTACATTCCATTTGCTGTTGGGTAGGCCTTGGATGTTTGATGAGAAGGTGTTACATGATGAATTCAGGAACACCTATATGTTTAGTATGGGAGGGTCTCACATAGTACTATCACCTATGACTCTATTTGAGGTGCACCCGTTTGAAGAGCAGATCAAAACTACTTCCACTACATCTGGTAACTGAGAGAACAGGTCAACAGAGATGTTTAGGTTCAATTCCAAAAATGACCCTCTAGATTTGAGGGCAAATCTTTCAGAAGCCCAAGGAGATGATGGGAAATTTTCTGGCACCATAGATGCTCTTAGAACTCGATTTGGATGATGATCCAAATCACTCATATTTCACTCTATTTCTTTTATCTAATAAATATTTAAGTAATAATTTTACAAGTACAATAATATTTCTCCATAGGATGCCAAATGATTTACATTAGTTGATGGCCACGGGACATTATTAGATTTGCATCCAAAGGCCCACAGCGATTGATTTCACTTTGACGCATTGACTCTTGAAGATTTATATTATTTTTGTACTTTACAATTGTTATTGGACCATTCTATGTTGTAATTTTCTTTGGGGCACTTTTATTTGTTTGTAATTTTCATTTAGGACCAGCCACCTTAAAAGTGGCATAATTGTAATTTTGTGGACTTTTTAACCTTAAAGGGAGCAAGTATAAATATTTGCTTAAGTAGGGTTTTGAGGAGGCCAATTTTTAGAACAAACACTTCACTTTCACGTGAGAGAACTTAGGGTTTCCTAGTTCAATTTCCTCTTATCAATTTCAATCCCAAGAGTTGAGATTATGGCAAGTGCAACACTTGAAATTGTGAGTCATATCAATTTCAAATTGTTGTGTTTTCTTTTCTTCTCTAGTGTGTAATATCTAGGGTTAAATTGGAACATTTCTTGGTCAGATTTGAATTAGTATTATTCAAAATATTGTGCTTCATTTGAGTTACTATCATACTTTTTTTTTCGATTCATCCATTGTGCACAATTCTTGAACCGTGAAATCAATCCATTTGGAAGGTGGATCACAGAAGTGGTTTTTGTTGTTTTTTATTGGTAATCACATGGCTTTTTCAAGTATAATTTGTGATCTTCATTGAGGAATACTTCATTGTGTTAATCATTGTATGAAATATGTCATTTGGATCAAAGATTGCATTTAGGGTTTACGGTCTAATTTTTCTCTAAAAGTGAACCAAATTGGTCTTGTCTTTTGGGGTTGTTATTTGGATTGTTTTGCTTGTGCTTAATTCCCATTTAGGCACATCAATATGAAATGCAACATCGCATGCGATCTTCCGATAACTAATGTAAAGCTTAGGGTTTACATCCCCCTTGACCTTGTGTTAGGATTCGCATTACTACCATCAGTGTTTGGGTCTTACAACCTAATTATTTTAATCTTATATCTTTATTAGAATTGGTCTTTTAAATTTAATCACATAAACTTTGGTGAAATTTAGCACAAAGAGTAATAAACACCCTTAAGGACATATTAGACTTGGAACCGTCAAAGGCGTGACAATCTCCCAATCACTTAGTTCACCTTAGGTGAAACAGTAATCCTACCCGATTACTGCCAGTGCGCCCTATAGTAGTGATGACCTTCAATTTCATGCAATGTCTCATGATATATGTGTCAAGTTTTATTTTAAGTTGTGAAAATTAATTTATCATTTTTGGGTAATCATGCAAGAAACAATCACATTAAGGAAAGAAACTAAAAACACTCAATCAATTCCAATCATGAAATAATATTCACAATTTAGAAGGATAAAGCATAAGATTTTGGATTTTATCCGAAATTAATTTATCACATTTCCTTCTCTTTTAATCCAAAATAATAATTTCCTAAATGTATACATATTTCCATACTCATCATATCCCAAAATAGTAATTTCGAAATTATATACTCCTTTCATTTTTTTTAACACATATGCTTCCCCCATGCGTAACCATGGTGAATCGCTCGTGTATACACACAAATGTCCCCATGTGCACCACTCTTTCTCACCATACATGCCTGTACAGACATTTACACACATTAACACGCACACACGCATACATCCACCCACATTAGCACACACATATATACACGTACACACACCTTTGAATCCGACATGCCCCACTTTATTCTACACATACACATGCATATATACACAACCAACACACACACTTACGTACATACACTCACAACCTTGCACATACTCACACAAACCTACACACATACTCATGCACAAATACACATAGACTTGCACACACACTCACGCATATACACACATCGTAGCACTCCCTCACGCATATATATACTCACCTCCTGCACACACACTCACACACTTACACGCTAACTTGTATACACACTTACACATTGAACTAGCACCCAAACTCTTTGTCTAATCAGCCCCCACACACACATGCATATATACACAAATCAACATAAGCACACACATATATACATGGACCTGTACACATAGATTAGGTTTACACACACATTCACACACACACACATTTCCAATACACACGCACATACATTTCCAGTACACACATGCACCTACACAACCCATACACCCCCATTGCACATCTTCACTTCGCACTAGCCAGGGACAACATGATCACACCCCAACCACCCTACACTTACACTCATTTGCAATCACACGCACTCACCACACTCCCAATATGTATAGCAACACACCATATATTCCCATCACGTACACACAACACTTAGTTCACACACAGAAGTACACACATGCAGTTACCCATGGTATGTACATGTACACCTGCACATGCACTCTATTGCCTACACATGTGCTAACATACACCATACCAACATACCTCATTACACACATATACAACACATGTCACACACCCCTGTCTTCAGATTAGCAGCCACACACACTGTCACCACCACATAATCCCCTGCACATTTCACGCACTACACATAGCTACACACAACCAAGCCTCCTACATCAGTATACAATACACACACTCCTCACATTAACATGCTATAAGTAGGGCACCCGTGGAATCCCAAAGCAGAGCATAGACATGCAGTAGTGGAACAAGATAGTCCATTTTTATTTATTGATTAAAATTCATGATGATAATGCTATATATATATATAAATACATGGAAATAACACACCATAACATAGATTGCAGTATATTACAGAATTCCTACTTACTTGGGTCTCATTTTTCTTGATTACTCATAGTAATCTTTGGGTAAATACATAAGATGAAAATTGATGTGCCTAAAACCAAGTTTAAGCGCACAAAAACCAAGATTGAAAGACAATTAGGCAATGTCCGTCAACTAGCTTCCAATCACGTGAACTTCTTCTACTATTAAACCAATTCCACAACACCAACGTGATCAAGATTGAATGAACCAAATATGTTTAGCTCCGATATCAAAAGATGATGTACCTAAAAGGGAGTTTAAGCATATGCAAATGAACCAATTTACAACCCCTAAAGGACAAGATCAAAATCAGTTCAAAGTGAGACAAAATTGCATGAACCCTAATTGATGGAATATTATCCAAATGATAAAAATCAATGAGATTAAATCACAAAGATGATAATTCTCAATTGAATCATGTAATCAACTCAAGTTCCAAGAGAATTCTAATCAAAACATCAACAATAAAACCGTAACCCCTCCTCACAACAAGGCCCTTCCACGTAAAACAATGTATAGTGAAATTGATTGCAATAACAAGTGACAAAAACCAATCAATGATATATAATGACAAAAGAGGATACAATTGATGCCAATTTTAGATCAAAGAACCACCCTAATGAACCCTAGATATGACTTACTAGTGATGAAAAGGAAAAACATAACGTAGGGAATTGATATTACTCACAATTCTCTATGTTACAACTCGCTACAATTCCAATTTTTGGATTGAAATTGATAAGAGCCAATGAAATTAGGAACCCTAATCCCTCACACGAAAAGTGTATGTTGCAAATTTCAACTCTATCCTCAAAACCCTACTTAAACAAGTATTTATACTTGCTCCCTTTAAGGTTAAAATGTCCACAAAATTACAACTATGCGACTTTAGGGTGACCGGTCCTAAAAGCAATAATTACAACCAAATAAAAGTGTAAAAAAAAAACTTACAATATAAATGGTTCCAAGTAAATAACAAATAAATAAAAAATAGTCTTCAAGATGTCGGGTCTTCAAGGTCACTAGATATGAGTCCAGATGGGGTTCTCGACCCACTCAAAAGTGTAGGTAATTTGGCACTCTATAGGATTGATAAATGTACCTGTTGGAATGCACAATAATTATATAATGAGAATGAAGAAATTAAGTTAGCATCCTTAGATACACCATACTCTCCTAGTAACTTTATCCGGTAGGCATTGTTGTTGATACGTTTTATAACTTTGAACAGTCCGTCTGATCTAGGTGACAGCTTCTATGACTTCTTATGTGGAAACCTATCCCTGCTAAGATTAATCTAGACTAAGTCACCTAGATTATAAAGGTGGTTTTTCTTGTGTCTGTTTTCCTGAATTTTCTACTGTTCCTGAGTTTTCTAAAGGCGTTTAGCTGTTTTTTCATGAAGTTACTGGATCTGCCTGGCTCGTTTCACTCTACTAAGACTCTCTTCCTTTGTTGCTGGTCTTGCTATAAAATCCAATGGAATAAAAGGATTATAGCCATACACAACTTCAAAGGGAGACTTACTGGTTGAACTATGAGTGGACCTATTGTAAGCAAACTCAATAATAGGAAGATACAAGTCCTAATTAGTAAGATTCTTGCCAACCGTTGCTTTGAGTAAGTTGCCAAGCGTACGGTTGATAACCTCTGTCTGGCCGTTAGTTTGTAGATGGCAGGAGGTACTATACATAAGCTTAGTACCCAATCTTCTCCATAGTGTCTTCCAAAAGAAACTAAAAAACTTAGTGTCTCTATTTGACACTATGCTGTTTGGAACTCCTTGCAATTTGACAATTTCCTACATAAAAACGTTAGCAATAAAAGGGCATTATTTGTTTTGTGACAGGGCATAAAATGAGACATTTTGTTGAATCTGTTTACAACTACCATGATAGAATCCTTTCCTCTTTGCGTCCTAAGCAACCCTAACACAAAATCTATACTTATATCAGTCCAGTGTTTAGCAGGTATAGGTAAAGGCATATATTCACCCTGTATGCCTTTCTTTCCTTTAGCTCTCATGCAAACACTACATCTTTCTAACACCCTATGGACATCCTTTATCCTACCCTTCCAATAGAAACTCTCTCTCAACATAGCTAGGGTCCTCTTTTCACCAAAATGTCCAGACAATCCACCTACATGTGCTTCCCTCACTAATAGTTCCCTTACAAATCCAGAAGGTATACATAAGTTCCCAGATTTATATAAAAACCCCTCAATTATGTAATAACCCTAATATATCTTGCCCTTAGAACATTTTTCCATAACGACTTTGAACTCATCATCATGCACATATTGTTCCTTTAACAATTCAAAACCCATTAGTTTTTATTGAAGAGAAGTGATAAGTACATACCTGCGTGACAAAGTGCCAGCAACAATATTCTGATTACCCTTCTTATACTTTATCACATATGCAAAACCTTCCAAAAACTCTGCCCACTTAGCTTGTCGCTTAGAAAAATTTTGCTGACCCTTGAAATGCTTCAGTGACTCATGATCTGTATAGATAATAAATTCTCTCGGGAGAAGATAATGCTGCCACGTCATTAGAGCCCACACTAAGGAATAAAATTCCTTATCATAAATAGAATAGTTCAAAGTTCTCCACTCAACTTTTCACTAAAATATGCTATGGGTCTCTTTTCCTGCATTAATATAGCACAAATCCCTATCCCAAAAGCATCACACTCTAGCTTAAAAAATTTGTCAAAGTCAGGTAAAGCTAATAATGGAGCACAAGTGATTTTTTCTTTTACCTCTTCTAAACTCCTCTAAGCCCTTTCACTCCAGACGAAAGGAAAATTTTTCTTAGTTAATTCTATGAGAGGACTGACAATGCTACTGAAATTATGGACAAAATGCCTATACAAGGATGCTAGTCTATCGAAACTCCTTACCTCAGTGATTGAGGTGGGTGTTGGCCATTCTCTAATTGCCTCCACTTTCTCCTTATCCACCCTAGCACTTGAGCCAAATACAATGAAACCCAAAAATGTTACCTCAGTTTGGTAAAAGGAACACTTTTGGAGATTTACAAACAGCTGCTATGCCCTCAACATTGAAAATACTACCTGAAGATGCTCCACATGATGTTCTAGATTTTTGCTGTATATCAAAATATCATCAAAATAAACAACAACAAATTTACCTATAAACTCCTTCAATACATGGTTCATCAATCTCATAAATGTACTAGGAGCATTACTTAAGCCAAATGGCATAACCATCCACTCATATAGTCCATGGCGTGTTTTAAAAGTGGTTTTCCATTCATCTCCCTCTCTCATTCGAATTTGGTGATACCCGCTTTTAAGATCCACCTTGGAGAAAACCTGTGAACTATGCAACTCATCCAACATATCATCAAGTCTAGGAAAGAGATACCTGTATTTGATGGTGATTTTGTTGATGGCCTTGCTATCGATATACATTCTCCAAGTACCATCCTTTTTAGGAATAAGAAGGGCTGGAACAGCACAAGGATTGAGACTCTCCTTGACAAATCCCTGCTCAACCAACTCATCCACCTGGCTTTTCAATTCTTTAGCCTCTTCGGGATTCATGCGGTATGCTGGTCGATTAGGTAATACTAACCTTGGCACAAGGTCGATGGCATGCTCTATTCCTCTCAAAGGTGGTAAACCTGTTGGCAAATCATTAGTAAAAATATCATTATACTCATTTAATACCTGAGATACTGTAGAGGTTAGAGATTGATGTTCCTACACCCCTAGGGCATATCTCAACTGTAGCAGGTATACTAGAGTCCCTTATGCCATAACTCTCAAACTTACCTATCCCATCAACAATACCTTCTTTTCCCAAAAAGTATTAATCTGCATTGGAACCCTTTTTACCTCAAATGGCCTACTGATTTGTTGCTGAACCCTTTAAACCTTTGAAGGCGACATTAGATTCAGAATAATGCGTTTTCCTTCCTTCTGGAATACATAAGTATTCCTAAAGCCATCATGTAAGACCCTCATATCATATAACTAAGGCCTGCCAAGCAATATATGGAATGCACACATAGGTAGAATGTCACACTCAATTTCATCACAATATTTATCCCTTACACTAAAAGGTACCCTAGCTCTTTGGGTCACATGCAAACTCCCTTGATCACTAAGCCAATTCAATTTATACGGTTTAGGATGTGGAGTAGTGGTAAGTTTTAGTTTCGATACTAACGATGCTGCTACCACATTAGTATAACTATCACCATCAATTATAAGGACACATAAATTTCCTTGTACCCTACAAGAAGTATAAAACAAATTTTCCCTTTGTTCATCATCCTTAGTAGTAAAAGTAGTCAATGTCTGGCGTAATACATTAGTAGAATGAAACATTTCACTACACATGATTGTGTTTAAATCCAACAACACAATAATTATCCTTAAACTTCCACGATTCAGGTACACATCCAAGCCACAAATGAAGTACACAATCACTTCCAAGTAGTTAAGAATTAAATTCAACTACAAGTGTTTAAGTAATGAGTTCAATTACTTTCACACTTTAATTCTTGTTTGAATTCAAATTCTACTATTTAACTTTCCCTTTTTTTTTTCTTGCCTTGGCTTCTCACTACTTAACTTCATAATGGGCAACACTTAAACACATTCACAAATGCACAACTCACCGCCACACAACTCCCCTTTTTGCTCACAATTCCACGATGTTCATGCCACCAACAACAAGTATCTATATAACACACACAACAATTAACGCCAACTACATACACCTTTCACTAAATTTACAGAACACACAACTCTACACACACACCTCTTCAAGCCACGGTACACTTCCCCACTTCCACACACTATAACAAACCCCAACTTCAACAACAAAGGTAGCTCAACTTTTAAATTCAAAATAAGTTCAATAAGTGCAAGATTCTACAAATGGTAAGGAGCTATTTCAAATTCAATTGACACATAATTAAACAATCACTTAATGTGTGTTTTGAAATTCAAATTGCTTCTTAAAACACACCTCAATTCTGAAAATTCAAATATGAAAATTACAACTACTACTCCTTAAATCCGAAAATACTCTACACAATTCACACTTCTCTAATTGATCACAAAGGATCAACAATCCTTACTCCTCAGGGTCCACTTCAAGATCACTTAACACTCACGGCCAAAGATCAAAGGAATCCAAGAATGTTACAATTCTCCAAGTGTACAACAACTAAACACAAGATAGCACTTCAACAACATAATTGAAATAGATCAAGCTTCACGTCAACAAATTCGAATTAATGTGCTACTCAACAACCCCTAATTTCCAAATTCTCAATTGCAAAAATCCCTCCTCTTAAACCACAAGCTCTGATACCAAAAGATGATGTGCCTAAAACCAAGTTTAAGCACACAAAAACTAAGATTGAAAGACAATTAGACAATCTCCATCAACTAGCTTCCAATCACGTGAACTTCTTCTACTATTAAACCAATTCCACAACACCAACGTGATCAAGATTGAATGAACTAAATATGTTTAGTTTTGATACCAAAAGATGATGTGCCTAAAAGGGAGTTTAAGCACATGCAAATGAACTATTTTACAACCCTTAAAGAACAAGATCAAAATTGGTTCAAAGTGAGATAAAATTGCATGAACCCTAATTGATGGAATATGATCCAAATGATAAAAATCAATGAGATTAAATCACAAAGATGATAATTCTCAATTGAATCATGTAATCAACTCAAGTTCCAAGAGAATTCCAATCAAAACATCAACAATAAAACCGTAACCCCTCTTCACAACAAGGCCCTTCCATGCAAAACAATGTATAGTGAAATTGATTGCAATAACAAGTGACAAAAACCAATCAATGATATATAATGACAAAAGAGGATACAATTGATGCCAATTTCAGATCAAAGAACCACCCCAATTAACCCTAGATATGACTCACTAGTGATGAAAAGGAAAAACACAACGTAGGGAATTGATATTACTCACAATTCTCTATGTTGCAACTCGCCACAATTCCAATTTTTGGATTGAAATTGATAATAACCAATGAAACTAGGAAGAACCCTAATCCCTCACACGAAAAGTGTATGCTACAAATTTCAACTCTATCCTCAAAACCCTACTTGAATAAGTATTTATACTTGCTCCCTTTAGGGTTAAAATGTCCACAAAATTACAACTACGCCACTTTAGGGTTGCCGGTCCTAAAAACAACAATTACAACCAAATAAAAGTGTCCAAAAAACTTACAATATAAATGGTTCCAAGTAAATAACAAACAAATAAAAAATAGTCTTCAAGATGCCGGGTCTTCAAGGTCACTAGATATGAGTCCTAATGAGGTTCCCGACCCACTCAAAAGTGTAGGTAATTTAGCACTCTATAAGATTGATAAATGTACTTGTCGGAATGCACAACAATTATGTAATGAGAATGAAGAAATTAAGTTAGCATCCTCAGGATTAGGTTGCTCATGAAGGATTCTCAAAACCAAGTTTTGTAAGCCCTTAGCTCGAGCCCTGGTTATAGGTCATGTGGGAATCCGATTCCTATAAAAAATCTTCTCCTAAAATACAAGAAAATAACACTATTACATACTATTGTTAACTAATATTGTCCTATCTAGTGTATTTTTAGATTTGTTTTTGCTATTTTCTAAGCTACAACTTATTTTTATACACATATTAAAATTGTACTTAAATTCTAAAAGTAAAAGTTTTCTTGCACAAGTCTAGTTTAGTTTCATAGGGCTCACCTCAAGGACCACATAGGTGGTCTCAATTTGTGATTTGGACTTCGTACGTGCAAGTTACGACAATATTTCCTTTTCTTCTCCTTTTTCCCTTTTTCCTTTTCTTCTCCTCTATTCTCGTTTCCTTTTCCTATTTTGGTTTGTGTTTTACTCTATTCTCTCTCTTACTTTTAAACGTGGGACATTCTAGAAAGCTAAGTTGGCTAAGGCTTATATATGAATAATCTATTTTGATTTTTTTGGTTTGTTTATTGCACATAGTAATTTATATAAATTTAGTAACTTTAGTGTTTTAACATGAAATTTTGAAACTAAACTAAATAAATTATTCCAAGAGTAAATATTTATTCAGAATTTTCATTATATTATCATAAGCTTATGATTTTAATTTATTTTATCGTTTACCTTGTAATTTTACATGGTTTAACATTTATACTATTATTTCTTTTAATTTAAATTTTTACGTGGTATAATTATGACTTTTAATAAAATCTTTTAACTAATTCGGTATTATATTTATACTAATTTTGTGCATTTTATTCCGTCCCCCCCCCCCCCCTCTTAAAAGTTTTGTCCTCAAAACTTTATAATGTAACTAGATTTCTAAATAGCTAGGGGTATTTCGCCTTCATCTCGTCCTCTCTTTCCCAAGTAGCTTCCCATTTTGGATGTCTACTCCATTATACTTTGGCATATCTAATACTTTTGTTGTGCAATTCTTGAGTTTGGGTGTTGAGAACTCGATAGGATGTTCTTGATACGTTAAATTGGGTTAGATCTTCAAGATTTCCATTTTGATCACTCTATTGGGATCCGAGATATTTTTTTGAAGCAATGACACGTAGAACACATTGTGAATTCCCAACAACTAAGGGGGTAAAGCTAATCGATATGCCATTTCCCCGACCCTTTCTAGAATCTCATATAGCCCTACTTATCTGGGACTCAATTTTCTTTTTATTCCGATTCTTCTAGTCCCTTTAATCGGAGTGACCTTTAGATAGACATGTTCTCATGGTAGAAACTCAACCTCTCTTCTTTTTAAATCAGCCTAACTTTTAGAATGATCTTGAGTTTTCTTCATTCTTTGTTTAATGGTGGCAACTTTGTCTATCGTTTCTTGCAACAAGTCCGACCCTACTGTACTTCTTTCAATCTTATCCCAATACAACAAAGATTTACATTTTCTTTCATATAGACCCTCGTACAGAGCCATCTTGATTATTGAATGATAGTCGTTGTAAGTGAATTCGACTAATGGCAATGTCAATCCCAATTATTCTTGAAATCTAATTTGCAAGCTCTTAGCATATCTTCCAATGTCTAGATAGTTCGTTCTGATTGTCCATCTGTTTAAAGAGGATATGCTATGCTAAACTGCAATTTCATCCCTACAGCTTATTGTAGACTTTTCCAAAACTTCAACACAAAGCATGGATCTCTATCGGATACTATACTATGCGATATCCCGTGGAGTCTTAAAATTTCTTTGAGATAGATCCCAACTAAGTTATCTAAGGAGTGGGTCATGTTAATGGGTAAGAAATGGACAGATTTGGTCAAATGGTCTATGATTACCTATATAGCTTCATATCCAACTCTTGTCCTTGGCAATGCTGTAACGAAATCCATGGTGATATATTTCTACTTCCATTCTTGAATTGGCTTTAACTTGCTGGCAGATAGAGCATTGAGAGACAAATCGTGTTATGTCTCTTTTCATGCATTCCCACCAGAAACCCTTCTTAAGCTCTTGATATATTTTGGTTCCTCTTGAGATCGTGTATCCAAAATTGTAGACTTCATCCATAATGTCATCTCTCAACTTCTTATCCTTGGATGCGCACCATCGACCTCATAACTTTAGGACACCATCTTGATCAACTTTTAAAATCTACATTTGCTCTTTATTCCACTTCATTTCAAATGTTTACTATTGCATATCACGTATTCTGTCTAGAAAAATAGGTCGTACTTCCTCCTCATAACTGTTTACTACTACAGTTACGTTGCTAACTGTGCTTCCTCCTCATGCCATATGAATTCAATCCTCAACTTCTTGAATTCTTGTATCAGTTGTTGTTGCTTAACTAATAATGTTACTACCTGGCTATGATTCTTTTTACTTAAAGCATTAGCTACAGCTTAGGTTTTCCCTGGGTGGTAATTGATATTAAGATCGTAATCTTTGATGAGCTCTAGCCACATTCTCTGTCACATGTTGAGCTCCTTTTAAGTAAATAGATACTTTAGACTCTTGTGATCCATGTATATTTTGCATCTTTGCCTGTATAAGTAACATCTCCATATCTTTAGGGAAAATAATCACTGCTAGTTCTAGATAGTGAGTGGCATAATTCCTCTCATGCGGTTTCAACTATCTCAAAGTGTAAGCTACAACTTTCTTATTCTACATCAGAACACATCCCAACCCGTTTTGTAAGGCATCGCTATACACCTAAAATGATTCTTTCGAGTTGGGTAACGTCAAGATAGGAGCTGAAATCAATTGTTGCTTCAACTTTTGAAAGCTTCTTTCACAACTTTCATCCCACTCGAAATTTACATCCCTCTAAGTTAATTTGGTTAATGACTTAGAAATTTGTGAAAAGTTCTTTATGAATCTTCTGTAGTTTCTAGCTAACCTAAGAAAACTTCTTACTTCCATGACCATAGTAGGTTATTTCCAGTCAATTATAGCCTTAATCTTTGCTGGATCTACTGATACCCCTTTTTCAGATATGACATGTCTTAAAAATTCCACTGGATGCATCTAAAATTCGCATTTTAATAACTTCATATATAGTTGATGTTCCTTCAATAGTCCTAGGGTAATTCTCATGTGTTCCTCGTGCTCTAGCTGGGTCTTGGAATAAATCAAGATATCATTAATGAAAACTACCACGAATTTATCTAAGAACAGCTTGAAGATGCTATTCGTGAGATCCATGAATGTAGTTGGAGCATTTGTCAATCTAGATGGCATTACTAAAAATTCGTAATGGCCATATCTGGTGTGAAAGGCGGTTAAGATATCTTCCGATCTGATCTTCAACTAATGGTACCCAAATCGTAGATTAATTTGGGAAAAGATGCTTGCTCCTTGCAATTGATAGAATAAATCATCAGTTGTTGGCAAGGGATATTTGTTCTTGATGGTTACCTTATTCAATTCCCAATAATCAATGCATAGTCGCATAGATCCGTCCTTCTTCTTAATGAAAAACACTGGAGCTCCCTAAGGTGATAAACTTAGGTGAATGAATCCCGTCTCTATCAATTCTTGCAATTGTTTCTTTAGTTCCTTGAACTCAATTGGGGCCATTTGATAAGGCGCTTTAAAGATGGGTTATGTACTAAGCTTTACTTCAACAATGAAATCCATTTCTCTCAAAGGAGGCAGTCTTGGTAATTCTTCGGGAAATACCTTAGGAAATTTGTTGACTATAGGTATTTCTTCTAATCTTGGTGGCTCCACTTTTATCTTTAATGCACTTATTAAGTACATGCTCTAGACTCCATAGTTTTCTCTCTTCTTGAAAGACGTTAATGAAACTTCAGAATTTCTTCTTGGCTGTCCTCAATATACTATGGTTTTTGTTCTTGACTTGCTAAATAATACTTCTTTATTCTTATAATCTACATTGGCAAAATGCTTTGAAAGTTAATCCATTCCCAAAATTGCTTCATAGCCTCTCATGGACAAAACAATCAAGTCCACAAGAATATTCTTCCCGTATATGTCGACTCGGCAATCTTTTATTATCTCCTTGGTGATTGCCTTCTCTCCCATAAGGGTGCTAATCCTCAAGATCTTTGGACAGTGTTGGACTTCCAATTCCATTGTTAAGCTACAGTCGAACTTATAAAAAAATGTGTAGCTCCTGTGTCGAAGAGAACCATAGTTGGTTGAATGGCGATTAGAATGGATTGTATTAATTATGTAATATATGATTAAGCTCTAACTTTATCTTCTTTTATCTTTTAGTAGTAAGTCTTTTATAATTTTTGACTTTCCTAGTTAATTTCCTATTTAAGTTTCATATATATAATATATTATATATAGACGGGTTCGAGTTCGACGTACCTATCACTACATCTCCCTCGTTTGCATATTCCATAGCCACCAAATCGATATCTTGGTATTGTCTAGGTTTCTCTTTTGCCTAATTTCTAGAATTGATGCCTTCAATAGCAAACACTTGAGTGTTTGTAGTTTGAGTATTAGTTCCTTGAGTTCCTTGCCCGAATGGTCGATTAGCAAGTCTCTCAAGGGTGGTTATAGGTGCCGTAGTCTTTGCCCCGGTTCCTTGGTATCTTTTAAGGCGGCCATTTGCAAAATTCTCCTTTTGTTCACACGCAAAACATGTTACGAAATTCTCCTGCGGACAATCTGGTACTCTATGATTGCCTGACTTGCACTAGTAACATTTCCCTTTTAAGTGTGGACACTCTCAAGCGTAGTGTCATTCTCTACATTTCCAACAAACCATAGTCATGGGCTTTACTTGTAGTGATGGTTTGTTACTTGGTGGCTTCATGTTCAGCATAAGCCTCTTCCCTTTTTCACTCGAACTTGGATTAAATAGTGGTCCCCTTGCTAGAAGTCGTACTCCTATGTTTGATTGGGCTTGAACTTTTATTTCTTCTCCTCTTCGCTTTTCTTGTTCTAGAGCTCTGTCCTTATTTATCACTTCCAAGTATGTTTGCACTTCAAATTCCATAATTCGTTCTTAAGTGTCTGCATCCAGCCTATCTAGCCTAAGTCTCTATAAGCATCTGGAGCAAACTATATCAATCTATTAAATTCATTCTCATACCATTCCATTGTCTTTGTATCCTTCTTCAATTGAAATAGTTGCCCACTTAACTTCTCTTAGACACTCTCCAAGAAATATTCTTTGTGGATTTCCCTATGGAAGGTTTCCCATGTTATAGGTTGGGGCAGGGTTCTCTGTCTAGCGTCCCACCAGATTTGCATTCTCATCTTCAACATATATGATGCATATGCCACTTTTGGGGGGTCCTCTATCTCTTAGGCTGCAAATGATCTCTCTACTTGCACTATCCAATTCTTAGCCTCTTCAGACTTTCTAAACTCTCCATCGAAATATTTATCAAATCGAATGAAGTTTGGGAATATACTCTTTTGTATCATCAGACCAATTCCTTCTTGGTTGTATCTTTGTTAGCCTTCCGCGTATATTATAGCTGGAATTAAAGGGGGTGGTGGTGGCATTTGCTATGGTTGAGGAGCTAGTACGGATGGTATTGGCTATGGTTAAGGCGACGGAGGAGGCGGTTGTAGTGGGGGTTAGCCTCATAACATTAGAAATTACATCATTAAGGTATGTTGTTGAGCCATTTGTTGAATTGTTGCTTCTAATCTTGAAATACGATCCTCCTCGCTTCCTTCACCACCTAAAGTTCCCATACCTCTTCGTCCTAGCTTAGTCGCCTTACTTGGCATTTTAGGTTGTAATCCTAGATTTTCTTATTGAGCTAACGGTGGAGTTTTAACTTAAGGATTTTTGTCTCCTATGTCTTTGTATCTAGCAAGTGTCATCCTCCTTCCCCTACTAGTATTTTCGTCGTAATTTATCAATGCAATATATAAAATATGTTAAGACATTTCCAATGATATGTATATCGACAATGATATGGATATCAATAAAATTCATATAACACATTTGTATAATTGCATTAAAGATCGAAAATACACAGAAATCGTGATATTATATATATATTTTTCCAAATTTACATTTCATGCATTCCTAACCTATACATGCATCTACTCGGAGGGATGTATATGACATTAAAAAATTTTCCCTCTTGAACTTTCCTATAACATAAGCTTTACTACTATTTATATACATAAATGTTTTTTTTCTAAAATTGGTTCTAGGTTTATCTTTACATCCCTAAACAACGCTTCCCGATTCACTACTTGAATCTTCGTCACTCTCACTTAATCTCTCTTCTTCTTCTTTTGTGGAGTTTGAGGTTAAGCTCTTGATCTCTAGCGTGCTCTCTAGATCAAAATTCTCCTCAAGAGGTGGATCTTCCTCTAGGTCTTCCTCATCCTCCCATTCTTTAGGTTATACCAAGAACATGTCTCATTGGTCCACAATCTCAACCACTTTATGCTCAATATAATCTATAACATCCTATGAATCTCCAGAGTATAGTAAACCATGGTTAAACCTTGGTTTCCAATCATAAATCCCTCTCTCATATACCTAAGCATTCCCTCTAGAATTGATAGGAGGTGTTAAGACCTCTTGAGGGTATCCTATTCCTAAATCGAATATTATGGGAATTTTTCTGGCAACCTAGATGGCAACAGAACTTGATTTGGATGATGATAGCTTAGGGACATCATCGGATTCTCATCCAATGGCCCGCTATGATCAACATCACCTCGATGCATTGGCTCTTTGAGGATCCTTATTATTTTGCATTTGTAATTATTTCTTTAGAATATTTATGTGTAAGCTTTTGGGACACTTTTTATTTGGTTGTAATTGAGTTTTAGGACTAAACACCCTAAAAGTGGCATAGTTGTAATTTTGTGGACTTTTTAACCTTAAAGGGAGCAAGTATAAATACTTGCTAAGTAGGGTTTTGAGGGACTTTTGCTAAATTTTTAGAAATAGAACAAACACTTCATGTGTTGAGGGTTAGGGTTTCCTAATTCCACAATTGCTCTTATCAATTTCAAATCCTAAAATTGAGATTGTGGCAAGTGGCTTCAAAGTGAATTGTGAGTAATATCAATTCTCTTACAATTTTCCTTTCCATCACTAGTGAGTTATATCTAGGGTTGAATTGGATTGTTCTTGGTTAGATTTTGATTGCATTTGTAATCATCTATTATGTTATAAGATTGATTGGTTTTAGCACTTGTTATTACTATCAATTTTTACTTCATTTTGTGACGTGAGTTGGTCATTTTTGGGAAGGAAGATCATAGTTTGATCTTGTTGTTTTTGTGTAGTAATCTTGTGGGAATTTTAGTATATTTAGTGATTTCAATTGAGGAATTCATCATTTGTGAATTTTATTATCTTGGAATATAGCATTTGGATCATATTTGTGATTTAGGGTTCACGCAACTTTAGGACCTTGGAATCGGATTGATCTTGTCTTCTTAGGAATTGTAATTCAGTTTGATTGCCTGTGCTTAAACCCCCTTTTAGGCACATTAGAATCGAGCCATAAATAATATTTCAGGTAGCTCCTCTTCTATGCCCTTCATCATGGCAAACCGAGCTTCTAAGGCAGGTATACCAATCTATTTACTATACTTGTCTCCTAGATCCTCACTTAGCTTATCTGATTGATATTGCCACTGCTTGGTTAATCTCGTTCTCCAATCTTCAATTATTTCATCTATCATCTTATAAAAGTGGAAGAACTCATATTGATCAAGCATCATTTGCATTCTTGACCTATAATTCACCAAGTCATCTTCATACTCCATGCAATGTATATTCCATCTTTGATCCAAGCGTGTGAGCATTCCCTACATTTCATCGAATACGAATTTTTGTAAATTACTAGTTACTTATTTTCCATCCCCAGGTTCTGTCCATTCTCTCCTATTAAGGTAAGCTTTTCCTATCTATAGGGTTGCTAAGTCAATCTCTTAAGATATTGACTTTCAACCCAACTTATACCCAATTTATATCTTGCCTTAAATTTAAACTATTGCTTTAATACTACCAAAAGTTGTCATGCCCCGTAGGATACCCAATTTGTGACACCCTGCCACAATTACTCGATTCCTACTAAGTAACCGCGAAGTGTCTTAAACCAAGATCAATTTAGCTGTTAAAAATACAATAACTCACAAATTGAATGCCTCTGGCATTCTTTCATCTCAATAAAATCATTCTATATTTGATGGAAAGTCGTACATATATAATTTAGAAGTAGGCCACATTTGAGTCTCATAACAACAATACAGACTAAAGCTCCCTTTGGATCATATTTAATATTTTCAATCTTTCATTTATCGGAATTTAACAAGTTCTATAAAAGAAATCATGCTAACTTTCCATCTTACCTCTTATCTTAGAATTCCCACAACAAACTTTACTTACTGTTGTACGGTGCCTAAAGAGAAAGTTTACGTAGTTGCATTCTGCATTACAAAATCTATAAGAGAGTGAGCTAAATAACTTAGTGAGATAGGAGTGCAATCTCTCAATACTATGCACACACAAACAATTCATGCAAGTTTTCAAAATATATACTATGTATGGGTAAACATATGAAATACAGCATCGCATGCGGTCTTGTAGTAATCAGTGTAAGGTCTAGGGTTTACACCCCCCTTGACCTTAGGTAAGGGATTCGCATCACTACCATCAATGCCTAGGTTTCATTACTCAATTATTTTAATCTTATCTCCTTATTAGAATTGGTCTTTTAAACTTAATCCCATAAACTTAAGTGAAATTTAGCACATCAAGTAATAAACACTCTCAAGGATAGATTGGGCTCAGAATTTTGAAAGGTGCGACAATCCCCTAGTTACTTAGTTTGCCCCTAGTAAAATAGTAATTCTACCAGATTACTTCCGATGCACTCTGTAGCAGTGATGACCTTCAATTTCATGTAATGTCCTATGATATGCATGTCAAGTTTTTTATGGTTTTTGGTTAATCATGCAAGAAACAATCATATTAAGGACAAAAACTAAAACACTCAATCGATTCCAATCACAAAATAGTATTCACAACTCAGAAGGATAAATGACAAGATTTCGGATTTTATCTAAAATTAATTTATCACATTTTCTTCTCTTTCAATTCAAAATAATAATTTCCCAAATGTATACACCTTTCCATACTCATCATACCCAAAAATAGTATTTTTAAAATTATATACTCTTTTTCATGTTCTTTATACACCCGTGCTTCTCTGTACATACCCATGGTTACGTGCCCATACACTCACACAAATGTCCCTGCACATACCACTCTTTCTCACTATACACGCTTGCATACACATTTACACACACTAACACGCACACATGCACACACCCCTTCCAGCATACACACACATACATCTACTCGCACCAGCACACACATATACATATACACACACATACCTCCGAATCCAACATGCCCTGCTCTGTTTCTGCACACACACATACACACAAGCACACACTCACATACACATACACACAAAACCGGCATACCCTCACGCTCATATACATAAACCAACACACATACTCACATACATACACACACAACCCTGCACACGCTCATGCACATACTCACATAGACTTGCACATACACTCATGCGCACATACACATAAACTTGCACACACACTCACACACATACACACACCCCAACACTCTTAGGCACATACACACTCACCTCTTACACACACACTCATGCACTTACACACTAACTTGCACACACGCTCTCGCATTAAACTAACACCCAAACTCCTTGTTCGATCAACCCCCCCTACACACACACACACATTTTAGCACACATAGATTAGGTCCACACATACACACACACATTTCTAGTACACACATGTACCTACATAACCCATGCACCCCCATTGCACATCTCCACTTTGCACTAGCTAAGGACAACATGATCACACCCTGTACCTGCACTCACTGGCAATCACACACACTCACCGCACTCCCAACATGCACACTAGCATACCACATATTTCCATTACGTACACACAACACTTAATTCACACATGGAAGTACACATATGTAGTTACCTATAGTACACACATGTATACCCCTACATGCACTCTGTTACCCACACACATGTTAACGTACACCATACCAGCATGCCCCACTGCACACATATGCAACACATGTCACACACCCTTATCCCTAGATTAGTAGCTACACACACTACCACCATTGCACAATCCCTTGCACATTTCACACACTACATGCAGCCACACACAACCAGGCCCCCCACATCAGTATACAACATACACACTCCTTACATTAACATGTTATAAATAAGGCACCCATGGAATCCTTAAATAGAGCACACACACACATAGCAGTGGAGTTAGGACAGTCCATTTTTATTTTTGATCAAAATTCACAATGACAAGGCTATATATATATATATATATATATATTAATATATATAAATACTTGAAACAACACACCACAATACAAATTATAGTATATCATGGAGTTCTTACTCACTTGGGTCTCATTTTTCTTGATTACTTGTAGTAATCCTTGGGTAAATACGCAAGATGAAAATCTTCTTCTAAAACACAAGAAAATAACACTATTACATACTACTCTTGACTAATATTGTCCTATCTATTGTATTTCTAAATATTCTCGTTATTTTCTAAGTTCAAACTTATTTATATATATATATATTAAAATTGTACTTAAATTCTAAAAGTAAAAATTTTCCCATGCAAGTCTAGTTTAGTTTCATACAGCTTATCTCAAGGATCGCATAGGTGGTCCTAGTTTGTGATTTAGAATTTGTGCATGCAAGTTACGACAATTTTTCCTTCTCTTTTCCTTTTGGTTTGTGTTTTACTCTGTTCTCTCTCTTGCTTTTGGATGTGGGACATTATAGAAAGTTAAGTTAGCTAAGGCTTATATATGAATAATCTCTTTTGATTTTCTAGGTTCGTTTGTCGTGTGTGGTAATTTATGTAAATTTAGTAATTTTAGTATTTTAACATGTAATTTTATTACTAAGCTAAATAAATTATTTTCAAGTGTAAATATTTACTCAGAATTTTCATTCGACTATCTTAAGCCTATGATTTTAATTTATTTTATCATTTACCTTGTAATTTTATGAGGTTCGACTTTTATATGATTATTTCTTTTAAATTAAATTTATGAGGTATAATTATGACTTTTAATAAAATCTTTTAACTAATTCAGTATTATATTTGTACTAATTTTGTGGGTTTTACAACTACATATCTCTAAACTTCACAAGGTCTTACCAAATCTTTAGAGTGAGTTGTCACTATGTCTTTTGGTTGGATAGTGATTCTATTTACTGAAAGTGTAATCTTCCATAGATTTACTTTCTCACCGGTTCCTTAATAGTATACAAGGTTGCAATGTAATTAACTCTAATCTACTGTGCACATTTTTGTGATTCCAACAACAAACATTAGTAGTGTCGAGATAGACAACTTATAATTTGAGAGTGTAGCAGGGAAGACATAACCAACAACTGCAACTTAGAAGATATGGCCAAGTGATGAAACCACAAAGCATTACATTCTAAGGAAAAAGTAGTGAGGTATTAGGATCAAGAGGTGTACGAATAGGAAAGGCTAGCAAGATTAGAATTTTCATCTGGAGTAAAACCAATATTTTTCTTATTATAAATAAGTCCAACCACAAAAATTGCTACCCAATCAGTAAGCAAATGAGCCAACCAGATGTTCTCTTCCCAAGATATCCACACCAAGTGAGAAATCTTTGTAGTAATAGGCTCGGAATTTTGTATTGCTGGATATTCCAATCATTCCTTACCATGCCGCTTCGAGCTCACTTGCAAAATTAAGTACTTCAAGCTAGGAAACAGAAGAAAGAAAAAAAATCTTTGTTTTGGAAGACTTCCATCCAACAATTTAATGGGATGCCAAAAGTATGAACAGGAAAGATCATCCAACTAGAAATTAACATAAAGTCTCTTGCAATGATAGAAAATGTTAAGAGTTTAGCAAATTAAGAAAGTACACTTGATCTAGCTACATAAGTGTTAGCATGTGGCTTTCCTTTCCTTAGTTATTTTGGAAAGGTCAATGCTCCTTTATTTTAGGTTAATAACAAAATGATGGTGAAGAGAAAATTTCTCTCTCCATAGCTTTTGGATGGTTAAGAGAGAAAGTTTTGGCCTATAAATTAAGAGCTTTTTATTTCCAATACACAATGTCAATTGTAACATCTCAATACAAGTATCTCTTAAAGAAGTTTTGTCTTTTATCTTTTCTTAGTTTATTGTGAGAGTTTTATATGTTAGTAAAGGTTTTTGCGTATATTTGGGATTTGGGTTTAAGTAAAGTGTGTCAAACATTCTTTTGTGTTCTTCATCATATTTAAAGTTTTTAAGTCATTTTTGCAAGTGGATGTAAGCTATAAGTTGAATCATATTTGTACTTAAATTGCTATATTTACACTATATATATAACAAACTAGTATTAAAGTGCTTATAACATTCTAGGTAGATCCCTTTAAAAAAAAATGGTGACAACGAAATTTGATGTTTAGCAGTTTGATGGTGACATCAACTTTAGGATATAGAAGGTTCGTATGTTGGCTATAATTTTGATACAAAAAAAAATTTTAAAAATAGCACTTTCTAGAAAAGAAAAAAAACCTGCCACAATGAAGGATTCTAAGTGGGATGAGATTGATGATAAACTTTCTATTATTCAATTATGCATATTAGATGATGTATTGTAGGAAGTTCTTTTTTAGGAAAACAGTAGTAGCGTTGTAAACCAAGTTAGAGTCCTTATACATGAAAAAGACGATGGCCAATTGTCTTGGCATGTTACAACATTTGTACAAGCTTTGTATAGATGAAGGGACATCCATTAGATCATATATATCTGAGTTCACTACACTCATTATGGAATTAAAAAAATATATAAATGAGACATTCTCAATTGAGCAACAAGTAATGATATTACTCTATTCTTTACCTCCCTCTTACAAGTTTTTTGGAAAAACACTTATATATGGGCGTGAATGTCTAGATATTGATGAGGTTAAGTCCTCTCTTTTGAGTTGTGACGATCCTACAATCGGCTTGTTTGTTAAAGGGAGATCAAAGGAGGTTGGCTCGAGTAATAGAAGAGGCAAGTTTAGATCTAAGTCTCGATATCGTAAAGGAAGATGTTGACACTGCAATAAAGATAAGCATCAGAAAGCAAAATATCCGAGGCTTAAAGAAAAAAATGAAGTAAGTTCAAGTAATGTAGCAAGTGTTGTTGAATGTATTGAAATGTTCTATTTGGTATCAACTAGTTAGGTTAGTGATGTATGGATTATCGATTTTAGTTGCTCTGCCACATGTGTCTAAAGCAAGAATGGTTTACAACTTATCTGTTGGCTGACGGTGGTGTTATGCTTATGAGAAATAATATGTCTTGTAAGGTTGTTGGCATTGGAATAGTCCAAATCAAGATGCATAATGGAATTGTTAGAACTTTGACTGATGTTCAACACATACTAGACTTAATGAAAAAGCTTTTTTTTTTTTTTTTGGGAACTTTTGATTCCCAAGGATGTAAGTATTTTGCTAAAGCCAAAGTTCTCAAGGTCTCTAAAGGTGCTCTTATTGTGATCAAAGGAAATTTGGTCAGTGGTCTCTACATACACCAAAGCACCTCAATTGTTGGATCTACAACTGTATCTTCTTCTCTTGATTTTATTTTGGATACTACTTGTTTGTGGCATATGCATTTTTAGGCATATAAGTAGAGTAGAAATGTATATTTTGAGCAAAAGTGGCTTGTTAGGTGATAATAAAATTGAAAAGCTTGACTTTTGTGAACATTGTGTTTACAAGAAACAAACTAGAGTTAAGTTTGGCACTACTATCCATAGGACTAAAAGCACAATTAACTATATTCACTTTGATTTATGGGATTTGGCTCCTATTTCATCAAAAGGTGATGCTAGGTACTTGTTAACTTACAGTAATGATTTTTCAAGGGAAGTTTGGATATATTTTTTGAAACAAAAGAATGATCTTTTTCCTAATTTAAAGAAGTGGAAAACTCTTATTGAAAATGAGACCAGCAAGAAAATCAAGCATCTTTAAATAGACAATGGTTTGGAGTTCTGTGAGAAACAATTCAATGAGTTTTATGAGAATGAAGGCATAATGAGAGGCATAATGAGACACCGTACTATGCGAAAGACACCACAGCAAAATGGAGTGGCTAAACTTATGGATAGAACTCTTTTGGAGAGTGCTCATTACATGGGCTGAGGTTATTAATATGGCCTGTTATTTAGTAAATCGCTCTCTGTTAACTGCAATTGAGTTAAAAACTTTATTAAGGTATGGTTTGACACTCCAACTAATTATTCTAATTTAAGAATTTTTTTGTGTCTTGCATATGCTCATAGATGATGGTTAACTTAAGCAAGGGGCACAAAAATGCATATTTCTCAGTTATGTATCCAAAGTAAAAGGTTATAGAGTATGGTGCATTGAAACTAAGCCACTAAAATTCATAATCAATAAAGATGTTAAGTTCAATGAATTATCCATGCTTTATCCAAAAAAAGAGCTTGGCAATGTTGAAAAGGAGCATAATGTTGGCAAGTAGGTGGAGCATGAATTTAAAAAACCAAGCAAGTGGAGCATGAATTTGAAAAACCAAAGGAAGTACCTGAGTGTACTTTAGATTAATCTATTCATGGAGAAAAATAAGAACAAGAAGAGTAAGAGAAGATTCAGCAAGAACAACAACAATATAATCGTGTAAGAGATAGAGAAAAGAGATAAATAAAACCACCTAAGAGATATGCTCATGTAGGCATAGTTTCAATCGCATTATCAATTGCATTGAAAATAGAAACTCAAGATCCTATAACATACCATGAGGCAATAACAAGCGATGAGTAGGCACACTGGATTGATGCTATGAATGAAGAATCAGAGTCTCTTTACAAGAATTAAACTTGGGCATTAGTGAAGCTCCTTAAAGGACAAAGGATTGCTAGTTGCAAATGGGTCTTTAAGAAAAAGGAAGGATCCCCAAGTCTTGAAGCAACTCATTACAAAGCTCGCTTAGTTGCAAAAGGTTTTAATTAGAGGGAAGGAATAGACTTTAATGAAGTGTCCTCTCTTGTTGTGAAACATAATTCCATTTAGGTATTACTTGCCATGGTTGCATTATTTGACTTAAAGCTTGAACAACTCGATGTCAAGACAACTTTTATTCATGGAGAGTTTGAAGAATAGATCTATATGTAACAAAAAAAAAGGTTTTGTTGTTCATGACATGGAAGATCATGTTTGTTTGTTGAATAAGTCATTATATGGATTGAAATAGTCCCCACGACAGTGGTATAAACAATTTGACACTTTCATGTTGAGTCATGGTTATTCAAGAAGTGATTATGATAGTTATGTATACTACAAGAAGATTGTAGATGGTTCTTTTGTCTATATATTGCCCTATGTTGATGATATACCCATCGTTGCCAAGAGTATATCTAATATCAATAAGCTAAAAGCTTAGCTTAGTGGTGAATTTGAAATGAAGAATTTAAGCGCAACTAAGAAAATTCTATGAATGGAAATTCATAAAAATTGATAAGCTAGCAAATTATATTTATCATAAAAGAAATATATTGATAAAGTTTAGAGTGATTTGCTATGCAGAATGCAAAACTTGTGAATAGTCCATTGGCGGCAAATTTTAGACTATTAACTGTAATGTCACCACAATCTAATGAAGATGGGAGACATAAGTCACATGTTCCTTATGCTAGTGTAGTTAGAAGCATATTTCACAAGCTAATAATGTTGTTAGTAGATATATGGGGGTAGAGATGTAAACAGGTCGGGTTTAGGATGGGTTCATTGAAACCTAAACCCAACTTGGTAAAGGATTGACATGTCTAAAACCTACCCTGACCCAATAGGGTTTTTTCTTTATAGCCCCAAACCCACCCTAGTTATCAAATGGAGCACCTAAACCCTACCTGATCCTAATCCGAATGGTAATTAAATCTTCTTTTTTTCCCATACTTCAAATGGAAAATTGAAGAATGCCGCTCTAAGATAGTTGACAATTGAAATGCGAAATGCCACTTGAAATTGAGAGAGAGAAAGCGAGAGAGAAAGAGGGGCTTTCTGATTAAGGGGCAAGTCCACTCTATCTAAGATCAACTATCTTTCGTCAATAGGAGAGCACCGGCTGCTGTATGATAGAGAGACTGAAAGAGAGAGAAAGAAGGGTTTCGTTTTCTAGTAACTAGGGTAGGGGCAGGGCAACAGTTGCCATATTGGGTTTTATTCCATGTCCCAAAACCTGACTCTAAACCTTATAGGGTCAAACCCTATAGTGTTTTTATCGGGTTGATTAGGTCGGATACCCTATTACGACTCACCCTAGTTGCATTCCTATTATAGGGCATCTTAGTAAAATGCATTGGTAAGTAGTGAAATGGATACTTCAATATCTTTAAGGTATTATGAATGTTAGCTTAGTCTATAATAGAAGTCATAATACTGATAGTGGTATTATTGGTTATGTTGACTCTAATTATGCTGGAGATGTTGATAAGAGATCTTTGATAGGTTATGCTTTCACACTTTTGAGTAGTGTAATTAGTTGGAAAGTAACTTTGTAGTTTACTATTACATTATCAACTACAAAAGATAAGTATGTGGCAGTAGTAGAAGTAATAAAGGAAGTTATCTAGCTTAGAAGTTTGGTAAGTAATTTGGGTTTAGCATAAGATGTTACAATAGTATACTATGATAGACAAAATGCTATACATTTAACCAAAATTTAAATGTACCACGAAAGAACTAAATACCTTGATGTTAGATATCATTTTATACAGGAGCTTATTTCTCAAAGTACCACTATAGTGAAAAAGGTTGGTCTATCTGATAATTCAGCTGATATGATAATAAAGCCAATTTTGATATCTAAGTTCAAGCATTGCTTGGACTTAATTAGGGTTCACACTATGAATTAGCCCTAGTTAGCCCTTTTTCTCCATGAAGATGATATAAGGAATTTGTGGCTAGGGGAAAGTTAAAGCCAAGGTGGAGATGTGTTAACGTGTGGTTTTCCTTTCCTTGTTTATTTTGGAAAGGTCAAAGCTCCTTTATTTTGGGTTGCTAATAAAATGATGGTGAATAGAAAATTGTTTTCTCTCTATAGCTTTTAGATGGTTAAGAGAGAAAGTTCTAGCCTATATATTAAGAGCTTTTTATTTCCAATACACAATTTCAACAGTAACATCCCCATACAAGTATCTCTTAGAGAAGTTTTGTCTTTTATCTTCTCATTGTTTATTGTGAGAGTTTTACACAGTAGTAAGGAAATACTATAAAGTGATTGGGTGTATTTAGGATTTGGGTTTGAGTAAAGTGTGTCAAACATTCTTTTATATTCTCCATCATACTAAAATTTTTTAAGTCATTTTGCATGTGGACATAAGTTATAAGTTGAACTACATTTGTACTTATACTACTATATTTACACTTTATATATAACAATAAGCCATGTCAAACATGCTTTACATTAAGTAATGCCTCACTAAATTATCTTGTCATGCAAGTTTCTTTACAAAAATTTTGTAGACATACCTTTTTCAAGAATGCATGGAAGGCAATTTTTGAGTACCATTTTCAAGAATACATAGAATAAGGTCCTCTTATGAGAAGAACTAGTTGGTATTTATGGAGTGAAGTAATGAATGATCACTCTTAGATTGCTTTGCTTATGGTTATCCAAATTAACTTGCTATGCCCATGAGAATTGTTGACTTTTGAAGTGGTGTAATGGACTGAAGCCCCCCTAATAGAGCTTGGTAAATGGATCTAATGTCATCTATCTAAATAATTAGCAAATACATATGATAGGAATATCATTAGACTTAGCCCATTTAATGGAATGTAATTTTTAAGTACCATTAATATGAAAAAGTCTAATGTAGATTAACTCTCTTAGACCAATCTACCCCTACAATTCCCAGGAGCTCTCTTCCATACTTCTATGAGATACAGAGATAGGAAGGAACCAATAGTTTGCAAAACATAATATAAAAACAATGCTGTTTGTTGGCATATGAAAGTCTTAAGAAACCATGTGAACTAATCGGTTTCGAGTAGAGCACATGTTTGATAAGTTGGTCCACCTAAATATTCATCCTTAAAAACATAACTTCTAAACCAAGTTAACCTGTTTTAACAAATCACAATGCCATCACATTGCAAAACATACTAGTGACTACATATGCTAGATATTCTTTTTCTTTGCCACAAAAACATCTATAACAACTTCAAAGAGTGTAGTTTTTGCTTCAGGCTAGCCTTCCACCATTTTAACCATGTTAAGTTCTACACAGGGTTATAGCTATGAATTTCTAGATAATACCCTCAAAAATATATTATGAATCTTATTTCCATAGCAACTGATTGTAACCCCTATTTTTCCCACATTCTAGAACAAGGAATTACATAAAGCACTTCAATAATGTGGGAAGAAAGTTTAAAAAGAGGAAAGAAAAAGAATGTCCTATGATATGATTTATTCATATTAAATACTAGTAAGCATTAGAAAAGTAAAAGCGGAGGGGCAAGGGCCCTCACTAAAGCTATAAAGGATGATTTAGAATTTCTAGTAGACCATCCTAGAAATTACTCAAACTTATTGCTATGTGCTCTTTGGATATTCTTTTCATAGGATTTGGAATGACATGCTCTGGGTTCCTCAAGGACTAATAATTGCAATTACACTCTTAAACTAGATGCTAGGTGCAAGGATTCTTTAAAAAAGTTCTCAAAATATACTTTTCCAAACTTGCAAGAAGTTGTGCACTATCCAATTGCATCGAAATGCTAAAGCCATCTAGGTCTTTTAATGATGGTTGAAAAGTTTAGAATTTGTTTCTAGAGATAAATGCATCTTTTCAATAGTTTAGGGGGCAAAATCATATTTTACGACTTTAGATTATGTACTCGAGCTTAAACAATAGCTTTAAGGTGAAATTGCAATTAATCCTAATTTTTTGAAAGGTATATCAATTATCATGTTTTGCAAAATAATTTAATTGTGGTAAATAAAAGAGTATTTGAGCATTTATGTTCATTACCATGATATGAGAACAGCGATAGGATAAATTCTAACTTAAGAATTTTGCATATACGTGTAATGTGAAGCAAATAGACTGACTTAATGAACATAATGGCCTATTAACTTAGACTCTTTCTAAAAGCATGATTCATTTATCAACTGAGACAAAGTGACAATGATTATAGTTAGATAATTTGCCATTCTTAAATGTGGTTACAAGTTTGTAAGAACATGGTTCAAGTTGTAAATATGAGACACTTTTATAGATTGCTTTCTATATCCTTGCTAAAATTAGACATCCAACCCACTATGTGATTCTTAGGAGCTAGATTAGATTACAATAAAACATTGATTACTATATAAATTTCTATATAACAGTAACTTTAGAAATCAACATCTTAAGAGTAGAGAGCATTATAGGTAAAAACGAAAAAACACTATCATGTCACTGAAACAATGGATGATAAGGTATAGTGCCATAGTGTTTGAAAGCAGGAAATTAATTGTAGTAGAAGTGAAGTATAACACATGAAAGACTACTCAAGATGGACTCATTGATCTCACAACAATCTAACAGGATGCCAAAAGTATGAAGTGAAAAGATCATACAATAAGAAGAATAACAGAAAGTCTATTGCAATGACTTAAAATATAAAAGTTCAACAAATTAAGAAATTGCACCCATCCTAGCTACATATGCCATGTTAAACATGCTTTGCATTAAGCAATACCCTACTAAATTGTCTTGTCATGCTAGTTTGGAAAGTTTCTTCATAGAAATTTCCTCCATACACCTTTTCAAGAATGCATGGAAAAATATAGTTATGGTAGGATATGAAAAAAATATAATTAATATTATGAGAATTATTAGGCATTAAATAGTCTTGGTGGATGTTTTTGCCCTCATGTGTGGGTCCACTCGTACCCTAACTTAGCTAGCATGAACCCTAATCTAACTAAAGCAAAAGTTATCTACTTGGGAAGAATCATTTGAAAGCATTTTTTTACTAGTTCAATCTTGAACAAAGATAGGGTTTATAAATGGTAGGTGCAATAGATCCTTATAACAAGTTCTCTTAGTTGTCCTAACTTTAAATTCACTTCAACTCAATGGCAAATTATAATCACTAAAACTCCTCATGCTAAGGTATTATCCAGTTTGACTTGATATTTTGTGTCCAATTGTGGAAGCTTTAGATAAGTAAGTTATTATAATGCAATCAAACATTGTATAGAGAAGAAATTAGGAAAGAGAATTCACGACATAGAGATTTATAAAGGAAATCCCTTAGTTGAAGTTGGGGTGAAAAGCCATGGAAAGGAGGAGCAAATTCACTATGTTAAGGATAATAATATTTTTGGTACAAGAAAGGACTTCTCCAATGTTTAAATCCCATTGTAAGTCTATATATAGATTTCAAATAAACCTAAGGCTTTAAACATACAAAATAGGTAAAATAGGAAACATATAAGACCATTTCAAATATCTTAATCACTTACTAAGAATTGGCAGACAACAAGGGGCCTTTGTAGGTCAACCACCAATGTATAGGATTGACCATAAGGTTGTGTTAGCCCATGGCCATTTGTTGGCTGAATTTACCCTTCCCTACAACCCACCCATCAACCAACTTAAGCTCATAGTCCACTAGCTTATGTCCCCGATTGACTAGCACCTATTCCAATTTGCCCATTATGGTAAACTTCAACTTCAAGTAGCAAAGTGAGCTATTCACATTTTGGTAATGTCTCACTCACTTAAGAAAAGAGGAGCATTTTGCATGCATTGGTCTTCCTATCTGGACCCCATTGTAAATGTAATGGAAGGCTTCCCTTCGATTAGTGTCAATTTAGAAGACGTGTAAATTCATGGATTTGTGCATGTTGTGCATATCTCATGCTACACATGACAAGGATGAATGTTGTGAATTGAATGGTTCTCTACATTGAGGGACAAGATGGGGAGAGATGAGAGTGGATGAACAAAAAATCTTTGCATAGCAATTTTTAAGCTAAATGCTAGAACAAGGTCCTCTTATG
The DNA here is from genome assembly GCA_037954665.1 of Laguncularia racemosa. Taxonomy (NCBI): domain Eukaryota; kingdom Viridiplantae; phylum Streptophyta; class Magnoliopsida; order Myrtales; family Combretaceae; genus Laguncularia; species Laguncularia racemosa. Next base: position 5,071,370 of record JBBMOL010000011.1, read on the forward strand.
AGAGGAACTAGTTGGTATTTATATTGTGAAGTGATGAATAATCACTTTTAGATTGCTTTGCTTATTAGTTGTCCATATTGACTTGCTATGCCCATGGGAATTGTGGGCTTTGGAAATCTCATAATTGACCCAAAAATCCCTAATAAAGCTTGGTAAATGGAGAAGGATTCATGAGTTCTAAAGTGGTCTTAGTTAACACTTAAGCCAAATTGAGAAAGATTGAAAATGGACAAATCAATCCTCGCAAGTCCTGTTTTATAATCATCTATCTAAAACTCTCTAGTTTATCCTAAATAGGACCTAATTACTTATATCCTATCATCTATTCGAATAGTTAGCAAATACCTTTAATAGGATTATCATTAGACTTAACCCAATTAATGGAAAGCAATTTTTAAGTATTATTAATATGTAAATGTCTAATTTAGATTGAATCTCCCTGACCATTTTACCCTTGCAATTTCCAAGAGCTTTCTTCCTTACTTCTGTGAGAAACAGCGATAAAAAGGAGCCAATAGTTTGCAAAGCATACAATAAAAGCAAAGCTGTTTAATGGCATAACCAAGTTCCAGGAAATCATTTAGACTTAACCAGTTTCAAGTAGACCACATGTCGATAATTCAGTCCGCCTAAAAATTCATGCTTAGAAACAAAAATTCTAGACCAATTTAACTTGTCCTAACTAAATATGACGCCTTCACAATGCAAAACATACCAGTCATAGCATATGCTTGATATTCTTTGCTCTAATAAGAACATGATTAGAGTAAAAAATATGAGATAGCTTTTATAGATAGTCTTCTGTTCCCTTGCTATGACTAGACATCCGACCCACTATGCAATTTGTAGAAGCCGAATTGGATAACAGGAAGACATTCATTTAGCAGATAACAGTAGCAATAGAAATCAACATCTTAAGAGCAAAGAGGCAATACAGGTATAAGAAAAACACTATCATGTCACTAAAACAACGCAAGGTAAGGTACAATGCCAGTGTTTGAAAGCAGGAAATGAAATGTAGTACAAGTGAAGTATCACACATGAAAGACTGCTCAAGATGGACACATTCATCTCACAGTAACTTTAGTTGCCCCCTCAATGCATTTGGTTCATGGTCGGATGATAAGTTTAGCTCTGGCGTGGCCTTCATTTATTTGGAACTGCTCCCCTATCCCTAAATGAGCCATCAAAAGCCAAACAAAAGTAACAAGCTCTCCTCCTTTGCTAAGTACCTGTGCATGGCTATTTGCTCTAATATGACTTGCTGCGTATGACAATAATTCCACCCACACTTTGCTTATTAACTCCCATTTCCCATCCAATTTTAGTAGCTTTTTGGCCAACATGGATGCATCAAACAATACGGATTTGCTTCTGTCTCCCTTCACGGCATGTGGCTCAACTGCTGTATCTACTTCAAGGATTTCCTTGCAGGCTTCATTGAGCCTATCATCCTTGTCTAATTTCCTTCGGTCAAAGAATTTCTCCGCCTCAGCACAAGTGTCTCTATACCGTATTTGACTGATACCTGCAATTACAGACACCATGGTTGGTTGTCTAATCAATAGGTATAGCATGTAGTCTGAGAGGATTTTGCTATACATTCTCAAATTTTGTTGTTCATCACTGGGACTCTCTTTCCTGTTGTAGCAAAGTTCAGTAGCAATGTGCCACAAGAGAAGACTCTGATCATAGTCTTTTTCAACATATTGCATCATATCTTCACAATGATCCTTCCACTCGCCATACTTGAGTATCCATTCACCTCTAGCATTGCAAATGGCCTTTGCTGTTATAGGATCCTCCGCAAGAATGGATTTAACTTGCAGATCTTCAAAGATAAATTCCCAAAGTTCTTTGACAAAAGCGTTCTTGGACACGTATTTCACTCCATTGTAAAACTCCGTTAGACCAAACTTTTCATTGATCCACTCTATTGCTTTGTTAGGAATGTAGAAGACAAATCTAAACATGGAGGCAGAGCAATAATAGCTACCAATTGTTGCAACAATCTTGTGTAAATATCCTAATGGAGCTTCAATGATTTTAAATGAGAAGCAAAAGATTTGACAAATGATGGTGAAACAAGGAGGCCTTATCTTGGGGATAGGTGCTTGTGGACGTTCTCTTAGGGAATATGCTATCAAGTTACATCCTCTAATGCATTCAGACCATCGACGAAATGGCACTGGTGTATCCAACACCCACTTTTCAGTGGGAAGCTTCTTCCACTTTGGCATCAAGTGGGTCGCATACCATCTGAGAATACGATCAGGGACCATATTGAAACAAGCAGCCTTTTTTGTCCCTTTTCGGACGCTCTTGATAGAAGCAATAGTCCAATCAGAGAAAATGCTCATAAGGAAAGATATCACTTCAAGTGCTATAGCCCCATAGAGCAAGGTGTATGTAATTCTGACATCAAAATGCCTAAATCCATTATGTGATTTCTTCCAGAAGATTATAAGCGATGCCACAACACTTGCTATGGATATTGAACGAAAAGTATACCCAAGAACTGACTGGACCACCACTACTTTAGTGAAAAGAACCCCGTACATGAAATTGAGTTCCACAGATATAATCTTAAATGTGTCTTCTGCTGTCCTATCCTGAAAGAACTTACGGCTCTCATGACGCTCACGGAAACTAAAGATGAGATCCACTATGAGACCCTTGAAAATTTCAAAAAAGTAATAAGCATGCCTCACTACATCAGCGTCTTCAAGCGTACCTTTTACATCTTCATAAGTTGTTTGGTTATCTTTGTTGAGCTCTGCTATTATTTCTATCCGTGTTGGTACGTGAGCCTCTTTCCTAGAAGCGAACTCATCCATGAGCTTTGCATAATTTGGACCAGCATCAGCTTCTGTAAGCATTGACTCTTTAAATCTATCCAAGTTTGCAAGGTAAAGAGCCCGAGTCCGCTCTGCATACTTTATAACTCCAGCAAGAATCATTAAAACTGTTGGTATACACAGCCTGTTTTCAGAAATTACCTGAAGGAAGACATAAACAACAGCTATGACTTGGAAGATTAGTCCAAGAAAGTGCCGGAGCCACAGGGCATTATCTTCCAACGCAAAAGCAGTAATGGTGTCAGGACCTCCTAGGTGTACCAATAGAAAAGGAGCCCAGAAGGCCACAAGATGGCCATTTTTCACCGCGGTATGATCATCATCTTGGCTATTGGAAATGAGTCCAACAGCAAAGGCTGCTGCCCAATCCGCGAGCAGATAAGACGACCAAACAAGGAACATGATAACCAAGTTTGAGCTTCTCTTCCTGAAGGGTGCAAAAAGAATGAGAAATATTTGCAAGGATAGGCTTAGAAGGATGAAACCCCGGAGGTTCCATTCATCCCATATCCTTCTAACACTTTTAGGAATTGGATTATTGTCCATGAATACTCTTACTTGGACCTAATTCAAGAAGTAACTCAACAAATCTCTGACATAGGAAGATCTGAATTCAACAATACGATGAAAATCTAGAAGTAAGAACTGGTAAGAGCAGACACAATGAGCACGTACGAGGAGAATCAATAAAAAAAGACTTACCTAATGATCCTGCCATGAAAGTCTTCTAAGTTCTCTGCTAAAAATATGTACATCCTAGACTAAAAATTATGGAAGTGGGGAGTTACTTTCAGCAAGTACTAACTTTAAAGTTGACTTAATCGTTGATTTCACTAACAAGTGTATGTCTCTGTTAAGGTTTACCTTGACTTAGTTCTTTGAGTTCACACCCCTATTAGCGGATGCATAAAACTCCAAATGTAGCTACTGCTCTAGTGGTCCCCTTCAGAAATTATCTGAAAGCAAGTCTTGACTATTCAAATTTGAATAAGAGTGGTATCTAAACATATGTAGTAGGGCCCACAATCTATGATCAATAATGAAGTATGAAATGTATTAACTATGTCAAGTGAGAACTTTTACCTAATAAAAGAGTTATGAACAAATAACTTCTTTTATTGTCTTTTTGCCCCCATAGACATTAAAGGAACATACACCAAGTGATTTACCTTAATCTGCCTTTTTCATTGTCTATTGATTATCACAACTTTTTTTATTGTCTTTTTGCGCCCATAGACATTGACTAAGCTTTTGAGTTTGCACCCTCTAGCACAAAAAAAAAAAAAATACCGTTTATGTGTAGGATTACATAAAAAAAATGATAGGTCACACAAATTTAATACATACTCTAGAGTAGAAGTTTAAGTAAAATTACCCAAATGCCCTACCGAAATCAAGTCTTCTTAGATAACTCTAATTTAATGAAGGCATGGAACTGATAAAGTATGCATGTCAGAAATTTTTCCTGAACAATAATCACGGATGCATAAATAATATGCAAGTGGTAGATCACTGTCTGGCTTTTTATTTATTTATTTTTTATATTTTAAAGAAAGACCTGCCTGGCTCTTCTGATGAGGATGGAAAGCAAAATTAAATATTCCATGTGCGTAAATCGACATCTACAGTTTTCACGTTTTACAGAGTAATTATTTTATTTACGATTGTTAAGCAATCAAACATAGCAACATTTCATTGCAGCCAGTCTTCCTTCTTTGAGCAAAGACTTAAATTATCTATACAACCCCTGAAGAATTAGGAGTTCTCTTTCTATACTCTCCAGTGGAATCGAGAAAGATCGACATGGATCTTATAATTGAAAAGCACTTATTGGAGAAACTCAATGAGAGGATTGCTGCTGGGACACAACACAATGAATTCGGGGAGCTGTCCACGATTATTGAAGGAAAGCTTCAATCATGCACCGATAAGGATCGGCTGGTCCGAGGGAAGCTTTATGAACTTCATGACTTATTAACAGAAAGCCAGACATCATCCATTAAGAACCACCTTCCATATTTTGGAATCAGCAAGACCTTGGGCAGGATTAAGAAAGAAATTTTGAGTGTTGGTGGGCAGAGGCGCATTGAGAGTTCATCCGAGAAGGAAGAATTTTCTCGATGGAGCACGCAGCTACCTCCTCCCAGATTTTATGGCTTCAAGAACCAGCTGATGTTGCTAAGAAGTTCTCTTGTTCGAGATGAATGTGAAGTTGGCTTCCAGGCAGTGGGAGTAGTTGGCAAGGCCGGTAGCGGCAAGACAACTTTATGCCAGAAAATTTTCAATGAGGAAGCCGTGAAGAGTCGTTTCTGTCCTTGGATCTGGGTTTGTATGTCCAAAGAACCATATGAGGAAGGCGACACGAGGACGGCTATTGTTAGAAGGATGCTGGTAAATCTAGGCATCGAGGATGCGAAAATTGAGGGCACTCCTTCGGCGGAGGAGGAATTAAGTGAGCTTCTCGTTTTACTTCACAGGCAACTGTGGGGTAAGAAATATCTGATCGTATTTGATGATATTCGCGACACTCATGAATGGTATACCAAATTGGATTCATCACCACCTGATGTCAACAACTGGGGATCGAAACTTGCTTATGGCTTGCCAAAAGGCTATGGAGGCACGGTCATTGTCACTAGCAGGAATGTGGAAATAGCACAGAACATGGTTGGCCAGCGAAATCTGTGCCAGATGATGCCAGACATGGAAAGCTGCTGGGAGATATTCAAGGAATCGGCTGGAATAATAGAAGAAAATCTTGCTAAAGGAGAGCCGGAAGAATTGAGAGAAGAAGTAGAGAAAAAGAGTGCTGGCCTTCCTATGGCAGCTAAAATAATGGGACAGATATACAAAGAGCAAGTAGCCAAAGTAAATCAAAGCGCCAACCAACATGGTCATCAACGAGTCCTACATCCTAGTATTTCAGCATAACTTATGTTTTCAGGTTGTTAATGTAAACTTGCTTTTGCTAGCTACTCTATCCTGTAATTTAAGAATTTGGTCTCTGCTCCTTTAATAGAGAAAAGGTTCAATACTGTCCAAGACAAGAATCGAAGTCTGCTACTTCTTCAATTTCTTTTCCTTTCGGCCTGTTTTTAATATCTTCGTTTAATTTGCTCGCACAATGAACATTTCTTTGTTCATGACAGTGAACAGCATGATTCAGCAACCATCTTCCGAAAGAATGAGTTTTAATTTTGTATGGTTATGATAACTCAAACCTGTTTACTCCTTAAATATGCATATTTCTTATCAAAGGTAAATTTCACCGTAAATCACTGACGGTTTAAGATTCAACTTGTCTACCACTCTAATGAAATTTAAGCCAAAATCCAAACTATGATCCAGCATGTCATTAATGGTGCGCACTCTCTATCTTATATTTTCCAAGACGCTTTTTCAATGTCTATAGTAGATAGGTCAACAAATGAGCAACTTAACCTTTGTGCCACTGCTGACCCTCATTGCACCTGTTTTTGCTCATGGAGAATCCGTGACTGATAACTCCTCAAACATCTTTGGCTCCATAAACGACATAGAGAAAGGTGCATCATAAAGTAAACCATAATGCTCTGCATTTGATCAGAGACAGCACAGAAAAAATGGGACTGATATGAATTTTATCTAATCTGTTACTTCAATAGATTAATCCGGATATATGTACTCTCAGAAAATTATTGTTGAATTTAATAAATAACTGAGCACCAATCACTATATAAATTACTTGTTCTCATTTTACAAACAAATGAATGGTAAAATTACCTAAGTTTCACAGTACATGGGTAGACCATCAGGCTAACAACACAACTATGGACCAAAATGGTTGAATTTTTTTCTCCATGCTGGCAGGGCTAATGGAAAATAGTGTTCCACTCAAGATCAAATTTCTATTTGGGAGTAAAGTAGATGTATAAGGATGCAACCACCTAAGGCAAGAGAGGAGATGGAAGTGGGCCTTAGAAATAAAATGGACTGTCCATTAGATCATAGTGAAACAATAAACAGCTGCATTTCTGTTACAACAGAAGAAAGCACATTGTAATGCAAATTACATAGAATAAAAACAAAGGATGCCTTAGTAGGATTTAAAATAGAACAGCGAATAGCACTTGAGTTACAAAATAAGGATATTGGATCGGATTTGAAATTTCAGAAAGAGTTTGACACTATCCTCGAAAGCAAAACTTGGAGTCTTGTTCTCTCTCAACTCCACTAAAATGTTGTTGGTAGTACATGGAAGTTTCACATTAAGAAGCACAATGAGGGAAAACTCGGATTGTTTTGGAAGCTCAATTTGTTGTCTAGGCTTGTAAAAAGGCATTGACTAACTCAAACATTCGAACTCACCACCATCCGCTTTGTTCTTTCTCGAGATGTCTTTTCTTGCTCGGTCATTTAGTTAGATCTCAATAGAATGCTTTCTTTCATGGGCATCTCATTGAGAAGGTATTTCTGAAAGTTGAACCATCATATACGGTGTCTTCAATTTTCTATAATATAATCGCATTGTTGTCAAAATACAATGTAACAGGATCAACACTGAAACTACTCCTAACCTAGAGATAAAATTTCTGATCCAAACGGCTTTTTTAGCTACTTGAGAGGTTGCAATGCGTGACTCCACTATAGAATTTGCAATTGTCTTACTTAGAACTTCTCCAACAATCAGCTCAGTAATTTATGCAAAGCACATAACCATGTCTGGATATTAAATCATCCTAATTGACTCGGAAATCAGCGTCAATATTTCCTCTAATAACCAAGTCCTCATCTCCTTCATAGATCAATAATATGTCCTTCATTCTTCTCAAATACTTGAGAACAGTCTTTAAGTGTAGCCTGATGAAACTTACCAAGGTCGGCCTGATATCTACTTGTCATAACTAAAACATAGGGGATGTCTTGCTACGTACAAATAATGGAATACTTTATGAACTCAAGCCCTGAAGCATAAGTTATTCTATTATTTTATCCTTCTTCATTCGTGTTTAGGACTCATCTCCTTTATAAATCAATAACATTTCCTTCATTCTTCTCAAATACTTGAGAACAGTCTTTTAAGTGTAGCCTGATGAACCCTACCAAGGTCGGCCTGATATCTACTTGTCATAACTAAAACACAGGGGATGTCCGGCTGCGTACAAATAATGAAATACTTTGCGGACTCAAGTCTCGAAGCATATGTTATTCTGTTATTTTATTCTTCTTCGTTCGTTTTTAGGACCCATTGGCTTGGAGAGATGCACACCATGCGACTTTGGCAAAAATGTACTGAGTATCCTAGATTACAAATAGTGGGAGCGTTAAGGCATTACTTTAAACATAGACTACTTCTGATGTTGACTTAACCATTGGTTTCATCGAGGAGACGGGGGAAAGAAAATTTTTTATTCATGGGACAAAAAGAAGTTAGGTTTGCGAGAAGTTTTAAGAATTCAATATACAGACAACATGTGATTTCACCTTAAACTAACTTGTTTATGTCCCTGTTAAGGCTTCCTTCGACTTTTTGAGCTCTTCGAGTTCCCACCCTTATTAGCGGTTAGCATAAACCTGACTATTGCTTAAACGGCCGACTTTCTAAAAATCATCTGAAAGCAAGAGTCGACTTGTTAAAACTTGAAAAAAAGAGTGTTATCTAAACATGTGTAGGTGGAACCAATAATCTATCACCAACAATGAAGTATCGAATGTATTAGGCATATTAAGTGAGAGCTTTTATCTTAGTTATTGTTAGAATTATGCTTCAAGTAAATGAAAGATGAAGCAACCATGACAGAGTACTCTGACCAATTGCTCAGCATAGCCAATCGAGTTAGATTGCTAGGCTCTTCTTTAGATGATTCAAGGATTGTTGAAAAAATCCTTGTGACAGTGCTTGAAAGGTTTGAAGCTACAATAACAAACTTAGAAAACACCTAAGATTTATCTAAAATCACCTTGCCTAAGCTTTTGAGTGCATTGCAAGCATAAGAACAAAGATGTGCAATGAGGCAAGAAGGGGTTGTTAAAGGAGCTTTGCCGGTCAAGCACCAACATGATAGGAAGAAGAAAAATAAGAAAGTTCAAGTAGTAGTAGTTTTTGATAGTTCAAATCAAGTGGCAAAATAAAAAATGGAAACAAGAAGGTTTGGAGTAAGAGGAACAACTATCCTCTATGTCATCATGACAAAAGAGGACATCCTCCCTTTAAATGTTGGAGAAGACTTGATGCAAGATGTAGCATGTGCAACCAAACAAGACATGAGGCTATCATATGCAAAAATAAAGCTTAACCAAGAGGAAAAGACGTGCAGATCGCTAATCAAGAGGAGGAGGACCAATTGTTTATAGCAACATGTCTTGCAAGTTATGAGTCAAGTGAAAACTAGCTGATTGACAACGATTGTATGAATCATATGACCAACGAAAAGGAGCTATTCAGGGACTTGAGACCGACCAACATCACCAAAGTCAGAATTGGCAATGGTAATTATATCTACATCAAAGGAAAAGGCATGGTTGCAATATCAAGTAGTAAAGGTACAAAACTAATTCTTGACGTCCTCTTCATTCTTAAAATTCAACAAAATTTGTCAAGTGTTGGTCAGCTTATAGAAAGAGGCTTTAAAGTCACTTTCGAAGATAAGTATTATCTAATTAAGGATGTAGCTAATCAAGATATCTTCAAGATCATAATGAAGGGAAAAAGCTTTGCTCTGAATTCGTTGAAGGAGGAGCAAACAACTTTCTCGATTAATGAAGATGCCATGGAAGTTTGGCACAAGAGGCTTAGGCATTATCATCACCAAGGATTGCTGCAAATAAGATCCAAGGAGATGGTAAAGGGTTTACTAGATATTGAAGACAAAAGCACAAGCTATGAGGCATGCAAGTTTGGTAAATTAGATAGAAAGCCCTTCATAAAAGCAATCGGCAAAGCATTGAGGAAGTTGCAATTGATTCACATGGATGTGTGTGGACCTCAAAGAACTCCTTCTCTAAAGGGTAGTCTTTATTACATTGCATTCGTTGATGACTTTACTAGAATGTGTTGGATCTTTTTTTTTTGAAGTTTAAATCAGAAGTTGCTCTAGCTTTTTGGAAGTTTAAGGAAAAAGTGGAAAACGAAAGTGATTGCAAAATTCAAAGTGTGAGATCAGATAATGGGAAGGAATATACCTCAAGTGAATTTAATCAATTTTATGAAGATGCTAGCATTGAGCATTAGCTCACAACTCCTTACACACCGTAACAAAATGGAGTTAGTGAAAGAAGGAACAGGTACATTATGGAAATGTCTTGATGCATGTTGCACGAAAAACATTTGCTAAAGAAATTTTAGGCTAAAGTAGCAAGCACAGCCGTGTTTCTTCAGAAAAAACTTCTAATAAAGGCGGTAAGAGACCAAACACCTTTTAAAGCCTGGTATGGTTACAAACCATCCTTAAATTCCTAAAAATATTGGGCTGCTTATGCTTTACCCATGTTCCACAAATCAAGTGCGACAAACTAGATAAAAGAGCTTCACCGGGGATTTTATTAGTTATAGCACAGTGAGTAAAGCCTATAAAGTCTTCTAACCACAAACTAGAAAAGTCATCGTAATTCGCGATGTTCATTTCATGGAAGACAAAGAATGGAACTAGGAGGCTGTAGAACTTGGAAAACATACAGCAACAGAATTGAGGATGAATTTACTTAGTTCAAACGCAGATGAGGAAGATGATTGGAAAAGGGAAATTGTGGATGATTGATGGGAATCAAACCTCTTAACCTAGCATTACAAAGCCTTCTTGAACAAAGGGAACCAAGACATTCACATAATGTCTTTATTTATTTTATGTAATTGTTTTGCATTTTTTTTATCAAGTACATTTTGTCAGTATTATAGAATGGCAAACCAATACACTAATGCTTGGTGTGTGAGCTATTCTTGGACCTACAAAAAGCAAGAGAAACTGGCCATACATTGCTTGCATTTCACTTGGAGAACCTGATGGCAAATTGCTCTAAGAGGACCAATTTAAGCATCATTTTGTATTATTGAATTTTTCTTATTTAGAATAGGTATAAATACTTGTTATTTAGGGTTGTAGACAACACTTTTCAGATTATAACTTGTTGCTTTTCACATGGAGAGGGCTGCCTTCTTTCACAAAAACACACTCTTATCAATTTCCATTAGAGATTGTGGGAGTGGGACTTCAATTATTGCGAGTAATATCAATAATTGCAAGTTATTCATAATTCTACTAGTGCATCATATTTGGTATGAATTTAGAATCCTTTCTATTTTGTTCTAGTTGTATGAATTAGGGTTCATGAACAATTAAGGGTCACATCTATTTGATTCACAATTGTTCAATTGAATCTTTAATTAACATTGTTTAATTGCAATTAGATCTTTAGCACATCATAATTTGGTATCAGAGCTACGGTTTGTGGAAGGGAATTCGTGAATTAAAAATTGGGAATTAAGGTTTATGCAATGCAATTGTTCAATTGTTGATTTTCATGTACATTGTTGCCATGTTTTATCTTGATCAATGGTAGATTGAAGTGGGAAAGTGACATCTAGGGTGTGCCATGAGTTCTAACCATGGAAGATGGAGAGAAATTACTACAATTAATTCCATAATTGTGTAGCAATTGCACACTGAACTGCTTTGATTGCATTATTGAATAGAGTTATTGTGGAATTAAAGCCATGGAGAGTGTATGTTACCGTGATTATATGTGTTGAACCGTTAGTGTGTGTGTGTTGCCGTAGAGTGTGTGTTGTATCTTGAGGTTGTGAGCACCATGATTGTGTGTGTTGAACCGTAGGTGTGTGTGTTGTCGTGGAGTCTGTGTTGTGGTTTAAGGTTGTGTGTACCGTAAGTGTGTATTGTGTCGTAGGTGTAAGTGTGACCATGAAGGTTGTGTTAAAGTGTTGTTGTGTGTTGTTGTAAAGAGTATTTGGTTGAAGGAATTATTGTTGTGAAGGTGTGATTGTATAAAAAAAAAAGTGGGAATTTTCCAAGAAGTAATTCAAAAACCATGTCAAACAATAGTGTGAATGGTGGGATTGGAAATGAGGCTAACAATCAAGTTGGAAGAGGTCAGGGTCGTCTTGCTGTAGGTAGAAGAACACTAGAGGAACAATTGCAGGATCTCATCACTATTGTTGCCACATTAACAACACGGGTAGATCAAATGACAATGCCACAACCACTAGTGGCAAATCCACAAGCACCCCCACCTCGGATAGCCTATCATAATGCTCACAGGGAAGGAGTTGTTAGAGGTAATAGGGGTAGGAGGATGGAAGGAGATTATCATGCTTTTAGGGAGGAAAGGGATGATAATTTTGAGAATGAGCCTTACCCAAACCGTGAGTTCAGACCACCTCGAGGCTTAAAATATGTAAAATTGCAAATGCCTTCATTTGCTGGAAGGGGTTCTGTAGAAGACTACTTGGATTAGGAGGATAAGGTAGAGGAGCTATTTGAATGTTATGAGATTAATGATCACACTCGTGTTTGTCTTACAGCTATAGAGTTTACTAGTCATGTTGCCTTAGGGTGAAAGAATCTAGTAGCTAGTAGACGAAGAGATGGTGAGGCCAAGATACATACCTAGCAGAAAATGAAACAAATTATGAGGAGGAGGTTTATACCAGAGCACTATAGGCAAGAGTTGTTTATGCATCTACAAACATTAAGGCAAGGAGGCAAAATAATTGACAAGTATGTATAGGAGTTTGAGACACTAATGATCAAATGTGGGTTAGTTGAAACTCCTAAATAAACCATAGCACGATTTGTGTTGGAGTTAAAGTATGAAATTGCTTGCATTGTGGAGCTCCAAAGGTATGACACCCTAGATGAAGCCATCCGGCTAGCTTTCAAAGTGGAAAGATAGAGGCGATCCAACCCGTTTAGAGCAGCAAGCAATAGGTATAGAACTTCTACAAAACCTCATGGGTCAGATAGTCAACAGATGGAACAAAAGGGAATTGATAAGATTGTAGACACCAATGCAGCTATTATTGATAGGGAGAGGGAAATCTCTAGAAAGGGAAAAGAGGTTATTGGGGTTGATATTCGACAAACAATGCTAGGGTCAACAAGTGAGAAGATTCGTCAAGTAAAATGCTTCAAATGCATGGGCTTTAGATATATGGTAGCTTAGTATCCCAGCAAAAGGGTGATGACTGCTATGGAGGTGGAAAATACGGAGGGAAAGGAAGAAATACTTAAGCCTAATGATTTGTCAATAGTACTACAAGAGTATTATGATGATCCTGATGTTAAGGCACGAGAAGACAAGGGAAATGATAAATATCTATCTATTAATGTGTTACGTAGGGTAATGATTATATCTCTAAATGTTGGGGACAGACAAAGGGAAAACCTATTCCATACTCCCTGTTGGGTTCTAGGTAAATAGATTGCAACTAGTTACTAGTCTACATCCTCGTCCCTATAAACTGCATTGGTTACGTGTACAAGACAGTCTGTATGTCACTCAGAGAGCTAAGGTTCTAATCAGCATAGGGGAAAAATACCATGATGAAATTGTTTGTGATGTTCTTCGTATGTGCGCATTTCATATATTACTGGGTAGACCTTGGTTGTTTAATAGGAGAGTGCTGCATGATGGGTTTAGAAACACCTATGTGTTTCAGAAGGATGGTGAACAGGTTATCTTGACTCCTATGTCACCAACTGAGGTACATGAGTTCCAAGAACAAATCAACAAAACTACTAGGCAATCAAGACTTCAGGGCGACAAACACATGCAAACTAAGGTTTTCAATCCATGAAAAGACCCATTATATTTGAAAGCAAATCTTCCACAAGCCCGAGGAGATGATGGGAATCAAACCTCTTGACCTAGCATTACAAAGCCTTCTTGAACAAAGGGAACCATGACATTCACATAATGTCTTTATTTATTTTATGTAATTGTTTTGCATTTTTTTTATCATGTACATTTTGTCGATATTACAGGATGGCAAACTAATACACTAATGCTTGGTATGTGAGCTATTCTTGGACCTACAAAAAGCATGAGAAACCAACTATACATTGCTTACATTTCACTTGGAGAACCGGTTAGCAAATTGCTGCAAGAGGACCGGTTTAAGCATCATTTTGTATTGTTGAATTTTCCTTATATAGAATGGGCATAAATACTTGTTATTTAGGGTTTTAGACAACACTTTTCAGATTATAACATGTTTCTTTTCACATGGAGAGGGCTGCCTCCTTTCACAAAAACACACTCTTATCAATTTCCATTAAAGATTGTGGTGAGTGGGACTTCAATTGTTGTGAGTAATATCAATAATTGCAAGTTGTTCCTAATTCTACTTGTGCGTCATATCTAGTATGAATTTGGAATCTTTTCTATTTTGTTCTAGTTGTATGAATTAGGGTTCATGAACAATTAAGGGTCACATCTATTTGATTCACAATTGTTCAATTAAATTTTTAATTAACATTGTTTAATTGCAATTGGATCTTTAGTACATCAATGATACACCAGTAAGAGGAAGCAAGCCACTCTTGGACATCTACAAAAGATGCAATATTGTTGTATGTGAACCAGTTGATTATGAGGAAGCTAAAAGAAGTTAGAAGTGGATAAGAGCTATGGAAGAAGAGTTGTCTATGATAGAAAAGGACAAGACATGGACACTTATGGAAAGGCCTAACGATTGAAAAGTGATTGGTGTCAAATTAGTGTATAGAACTAAGCTAAATGTTGATGGTTCCATCAATAAGCACAAGACAAGACTCGTAGTAAAAGGGTATGCACAAGTGCTTGGTGTTGACCACTCAGACACCTTTGCATCGGTTGCTTGATTGGATACCATAAGACTTTTACTTGTTGTTGCTGCTCAAATGAATTGGAAAGTATATCAGCTAGATGTGAAATTAGCATTCCTAAATGGTGTCCTACAAGAAGAAATCTATGTTGAGCAGATGGATTGTTTTGAGAAGAAAGGAGAAGAGGACAAGGTATTTCTTCTTGAGAAGGCCCTTTATGGATTGAAGCAAGCTCCAAGAGCTTAGTACAACAAGATAGATGAATACTTGTTGAGTTTAGGATTTACAAAAAGCTTATTAGAGGCCACTCTCTACATCAAACATCAAAGCAATGATGTTTTGATAGTTTCTCTCTACATCGACGATCTTTTGTTAACTGGAAATGATCCATAGCTAGTTGGAAAGTTCAAACATGCGTTAACAAAAGAGTTTGAGATGACAAATCTTGGATTGATGACATTCTTCCTTAGGATGGAAATAAAGCAAGTCGAGCATGAAGTCTTTATTTTCCAAAGGAAATATGCCATAGAGATTTAAAATAAGTTTCAACTTGAAGGATGCAAAGCATTAAGTACTCCCATCAATCAAAAGGAAAAACTATGTAAGAATGATGGTGCTGGTAGAGTTAATGAAGGTCACCTTAGAAGCTTAGTTGGATGCTTGATTTATCTTACGGCCACACGACTTGACATTTTGAATGTCGTAAGCATTTTGTCTAGATTTATGCATTGCATAAGTGAATTGCACCTCAAAGCTGCTAAGAGAGTAGTTCGATATGTCAAAGGTACAAATGAGTTTAGAGTCAAGTTTACTAGAAGCAAAGAATTCAAGCTTATTGGATTCTTAGACAGTGATTGGGGTGGTTCAGTTGATGATATGAAAAGCACTTCTGGCTACTACTTCACCTTTGGATTCAGCATCTTCTCATGGAGCTTGAAGAAACAAGAAATCATGGCACAATCCACTACTGACGCAGAATTCATTACTATAACCACTGTAGTCAATCAAGCATTGTGGCTAAGGAAAATTTTGATGGATGTCAATCTAGAATAAGATGAAAGTACTAAGATCTTTGTGGACAACCAAGCTGCTATAGCAATCTCTCACAATTTCGTGTTCCATGGAAAAACCAATATTTCAATATCAAGTTATTTTTCTTGAGAGAAGTGCAAAAGGAAGACAATGTTCAACTAGTTTATTACAAGTCCGAGGATCAGCTGGTGGGTTTATTCACAAAGCCACTTCTAGCCAATAGAATGGAGTTTCTAAGAAAGAAAATTGGTGTTTGCAACTCCTAAAGCAAGGAGGAGTGTTAGAATTATGCTTTAGGAGTACAAATAGTCCAGTTGTTATCATATCCTAGCTGTGCTATTTTTTTCCTTACTATAGTTGTTGTTGTTGTGCTGTCTTAGTTTTTATGAATCAGTTAAATAAGTGATCTTATTGTTGTTAATCATGGCTTATTTGTAAGACCATGTAGTTAGTGGATTAGTTTTCCATTGTTTTCTATATTTGTAATGCAACTTTTGAAATATAGTTGTTTCATTCTTCAATCCATCAACTCTACTACAAAATTATTTCTTGCATCAACTGCAACCGCCCTTCCTTCACCAAAGGAAACTCACTTTAGTAAAGAGAAATTATAATAGTTATAAACAAATAATGCCAATGGGCCCAATTTTCATCCCTCAAATCATGAAGGAGAAAGAGAAAAAATATTGTGCAAGTTATAGGTGACTTTTTGGTTTTATTCGGGATAAAAAAACAATGACCAGCCTTTTCATACTGCTAAAAAATTCTATGAAAATTAAATATAATAAATGTAATCTTACTAAAGGGAAAGGGGAAATAGTAGTTTTGGTGGATAGGATGAACAGTAGATAGGTTACTAAGTTATTAAAACAAAACTTTTTCCAACATGTCGTGCATAGAATATGCATGCTATAATAATTTTGACAAACTTTTGAATCATATAAAATAGAAAAATGCATAGAAATTTAAAAGAAATTAACAAAAATAGGAAAAATATTATTTCTAACCACCTCGAAGATAGGAAGCCAAAATTCAACTTGCAAGAGGGCAAATCATAACCTACTATGGGAAAAACTAAAAAAGAAAGAACAATGGCTAAAAATGCCATTGGATCAAAATTGGGTCATTCATTTATTCTTTTTATTTATTTTTTATTTTGATGGGAATGAGTGGTCCTACATTCCACTTACTTGCAAGCTAAATTTTAATTACTTCAAGGGTAAGGGGTAGCCAGTGATGACCGTATCAGGAGGGTTTATGCAATCCCCAACTAACCTTTGTTGGCTACCCTTTACCCTTAGGATGGCTAGAAATATTTTTCTTTTTTTTTTTTTCCTTTTTTTCTATTTTTATCAAATTTTCTTTTTTTTTCTAATTTTTTATAATTTTTAACTTATTCATTAACATCAAATATTCGTAATTTTATCATAAAAGTTGGTAAATTTCCTTTAAAAATTGTACCTTTGATTACAAGTTTGTAAAACTTATTATATATATTAAAATTTCTAGTAATACGATAAAAAAAAAACTACCTAAATTTTTTTTGGAAATATCTTAAAATTTCATACAATACTGCAACAAATCTTGTAAGTTTATAACTTTTCATACTTTTGTAAATTGTCATTAAAACTCGTAATTTCACTCAATAAATGTTTTAAGTTCATTAATTGGTTGCAATTCTTAAAACTCTTACATAGTGTTTGGTTGTGCATGTTGTATAGTATTGGACAGGATAAAAAAATTTGTCTGTCCTTTGGTTTGCAAAGTTACAAAAGTACTAGACTAAATCACATGTGAAGTACTGGATAAGAGAAAAAAAAAATTGTACCCTAAAACATACAAGACAAAACTAATGAGGATAGCACAAAAAAATTGAATTTTAGAAATGGAAAAAATACCCTTGTACTATATGATACTAGAACCCTAGAGTGAAAACCAATTCACTTATGCCGCCACTCCCCTCTACTAGCTTTCTCTTGAATTGGTGTCCATCCGATCCACTACAACAGCTGCCATCATCACCGAGTTACTGTCATCTCTGTTAGGTGCGTTACTGTTGATTTCTCTCTTTTCTTGTTGTGGTTGTTGTTTCGTCTTTGGTCCAGCCGGCGTGTCTTCACGCCATGACGTTGCCGTCATGGTCATTTCTCCCTTTAGTGTCGTCCCTTTTTCTCGTCGTGTCTGTCACTGTGGTTGTCGGTGTGTCGCTGTGGTTGCTGGCATATGGCCATGTCTGCTATTTTGGGTAGTTGTAATTTTTGTTTCGTTTTGCGTCTTTGATGTGTTATATTGAGGATATTTATTTAATTTAGTTAATATTGGAATTTTCATTATGAATGAAAATATTGTCCTTTAATATATACAAATTGATTAAAAAATGAAAGTTATTAAATATAATCGCTAAATTTTTACTATCATTATTACATATTATTAATATAATATTTATAAATTGTCAAATTATTAAATATAACACAAATTATTGTAATTTTTAAATGAATTATTAATTTTTTCAATCAATGGATTTACATTTATTAACCCATATATATTTCATTTAATTACATGAACAAATATCCAAAAATAATGTAATTAAAAACCTTCTTATTATATAAAGGGTATAACTGTCAATATTATAATGTTTAGTTCAGTACTTTGCAATTCTAAACAATGAACAATACAAAAATCATTGTCCAGTACTCAAGTATCCAAACATGGTGCAAAAATCATTTTTGTCCTATTCTCCTTATTTTGTATTGTCTAGTACTTCGAACCAAACACTACCTTAAAAGATCATAACTTCGCTCAATAAATCGTGAAATATATTTTTAAGCTCATTAATTGGCTGTAATTCTTCAAAAACCCTTAAAGGACCATAAATTATCTTAAGTGTGAAGACATTCTAATCTAGATAGTAAATGCGCGAAAGGAATTAAAGTATGTGAAGTTCACGGTTTACAACACAGTAGATCCACAAGAAGAGAGGTCTTATACTTAAGAAAAGAAGTCTAGTACTTATATTTTTGTAACAGAATAAAGTAAATCTTTCATTGAATTAATTTTGATCTTAACTACAAAAACTATTTACATTAATTTGCAACCAACAAACTATTTAACTACATAACTAATTAACTAACAGATAATTATAATGAAAATGGGTGTGCTATTTTGTGTGTGCTGCTTTAGAGGGTGTGCTATGTTATGTATGCTACTCTAGGGTGTGGCCCAACTTAGAACAAGTAAAGTGAAATTGCAGAGTAGTAGGAAGCTTAGTGAGGATATTAGCTACTTCCTATGCAAATGGAATGTAGACAGGAGACACAAAGCTTTGAGAAACATGATGTTGAATGAAGTGAGCATCAACATCAATATGTTTGGTTCTGTTGTACAAACAAGGATTGAGTCTAGTGAAGGCCCAACTTAGAACAAGCAGAGTGAAATTGTGGAGCAGTAGGAAGCTTGGTGAGGATATCGGCTACTTGCTGTGTAGATGAAATGTGGACGGGAGAGACAAAGCCTTGAGAAACATGATGTCAAATGAAGTGAGCATTAACATCAATATGTTTGGTTCTATTGTACAAACAAGGATTATGAGTAATCGGATTAGTATATTTGTCATCACAAAATAAACGAATAGGAGAAGAAATCGATATACGAAGATCTCATAGAATGTAAGAAGTCCATAACAATTCCTTGATAGTGGAAACCATGCTATGATATTTGACTTTGGTGGAAGAAGTACTAACAGTGCATTGCTTCTTTGATTTCCATAGAATAAGAGCATCACTAAGCATAATACATAAACCTAAGATAGATCGATGATCAAAAGTGGAAGAGGCCTAATTAGCACCAGAAAAACTATGAAGTGTCAAAGGATTATTAGTTGGGTAAAATAAGCCGAGCCTAGAAGATCCTTTGAGATATTTGAGAACATGATAAGTAGCTTGCAAATGGGCCTGCTAAGGACAAGAGAAAAATTGGCTTAACTTGTTCATGGCATAATAGATATCCAAATGAGTTAAAGTTAAATATAACAACCAATCAACAATGCATCAATAAAGATGAGGGTCATCAAGAACTACTCCAATATCCTTGTGAAGCTAAAGACTAGATGGCAAAGGTAAGAAAATTGGTTTACATCTAGATAAATCAGCCTTTAGAAGAATGTTAAGAATAAACTTTCATTGGTTAAGAAGTATGCTCACTGTAGTTTTACATATTTCAATGCCAAGAAAGAATCAAGCCAACCCCAAATCCTTGATAGTAAACTAAGAATCAAGAGCACTTTTCAAGGAAGAAATAAACCGATCACAATTACCCATGATTAACATATCATCCACATATAAAAGTACTACCATAGAGGTATCCTGATAAGTAAACAAAGAGTGATCATAAGAAAACTAGGTAAAACCTTTCTGAATTAAACATTGAGAAATCTTAATATTCCATTATCAAGAGGCTTGTTTGACTCCATAAAGTGAGCACTTAAGTTTTCACAGTTGATGAGGACCTACTTTAGAATAACCAGGTGGGGGTAACATATAAATTTATTCATCTAATGAACCTTGCACAAAAGCATTATTGATATCAATCTGATGTATAGGCTAATTAGATGCAGTAGCCACAACAATAAGAACTTGCATAGTGCCAAGCTGAGCAATAGAGGGAAATATATCATGATAATCGATTCCTTCAATTTGAGTAAAAGTTTTAGCTACTACTATAGCCTTATACCTTTCTACACTACCATCTTGTTTGTATTTAACTTTGAAGACCCATTTAAACCTAATTGCTTTCTTTCCTATTAGTAAGTCAGTAAGCACCTAAGTATCATTCATCTCTAAAGCTTCAATTTCCTTGTTCATTGCATCTATCCATTCTTTAGTTTTAAAAGCTTGAGAATAAGATAAAGGTTTATGAACCGTTAAGACTTGTGCTAAAGATGCACTGTAATCATAAGGAAAATCATGAAAGGTAGATGAGTTAAACGAAGGATATGTGAAATTTGCATAATTATGATCAACCAAGCTTGAAGGCAATGAATGTACATAGTCTATTAGCCAAGGAAGACTTTTATGTTCCCTAGTGGATCGTCTTATATCATAATGTTCGGTCGAAGAAGAAGGAACAAAATTATCATCAAGACACAAAATGGTGACTGATTGTGGACAATTGCTAAAACTGAAATCTGAGTTGCTAAGAACAAAAAAATAATTATAAAAAAAGTAGCAAATAGAACTAAAACTAAAGGGGAATCTAAAGGAACATTTTCTAATATAGTCCGAAAGGGAAATATAGTTTCATGAAAAACGACATCTTTACTACACAAGATCTATCATGAATGCAAGTCATATATCTTATCGCCTTTTTGCCCAAAAGCATAATCAAGAAAAACACAGTTGATTCCTCTTGAATCAAATTTGTCTTTATTAGGTGTATTATTGACTGTATAACAAACACAACCCATGATTCTTAAGTGATCATAAGATGGTTTGTGTTTGAATAAAACCTCAAAAGGAGAATTCTAGTGTAATTTTTCCATAGGCATCAAGTTAACAAGAGAGGTAGCAGTAAAAACACACACTCCCCAAAAGCATTTTTGTAAACTAGCATAGAGTCTTAAAGCTCTAGTGGTCTCAATGAGATGATGATGGTTTCATTTAACTCACCCGTTTTGTTGAGGTGTGTCGAACCTAAATTTTTCATTTTTCCTAATTTGATTTACATTAAACTTTATACTCATTTAAAGTAAATCCTTGACTAAGATTACGAAAATTTTAATTTATTTTATCTAATTTAAAGAAAAAGGAGCCACCACCTGATTAAGATCGGGAAAAAAGGTTAAATTAAAACTAATTGAGTGAATCATAACTAATATAGCAACTAATCCGTGTAAAGCTTTTAATAAAAACTAGAGATTTTGGAATTTGATGGGCTATTCTATTAAAACATTACAGTTGTTACTTTAACCTTTCAAGTTTAAATTTATTTTACAAAATACGAAAAAAAATTATTAAATTAAATGAACCTAATTATTATTTACAGTTGAGATCATCTCAAAAGTGCTTATGTACTTGCTATTTAGGATCTAACTAACTGTAGTTCGCATTACATTAATTTTTAAAATATTTAAAAATTTTTATGAAAAAATTTATAAAAGCTAAAAAAAAAGAACTAAAATTTCTTTACAAGAAAATATATTTTATTTTAAAATAATTATTTTTTTAAATCATAAAAGCTACAAAGCTAAAATTTCTAAAAAATAATAATAATAAATTTACTTATTTATTTTTTATTGTTTTTATATTTTGTTCATTTTTATTTATATATATATATATTGTAAAATCATAAATGCTAAGGTATCTTAAAAAGAAAATTTTCTACAAAAATAATTTTTTTACTGTTATAAAAAAAGGCAGGGATTACAAACCTACATAAAATTTGGGTTTAAATCGAGTCAGTAGGTCGATGGGTCTGAGTCTAGATATGACTTGCACAGAGAAGGGACAATGGAAGGGTACAATGTGTTCGGGTTGCTCCGATCATTGTTAGCTTAATGGGCGGTGTCGGGTCAAGGCTAAGAGTGACTATTAATCCACTAACGTTGTTGGTCCAAGTTTAGGAGCAGTGGAGAGTGGTGGTCGAAGTGGTGGTCGATTATAGGTCTTTGCTTGAAAGTTTTTTATGATCAAACTACAATGTAAGATTGGCACTTTCTAAAAGTTTAGGACCTCACTGACCTATTGGGAGTGGTTTCTAGCTTTGAAGATGGCTGAAGTACGAGAAATCTTAGAGAGAGAAAGAATGCTTGGCCATGGGTGTGAGGAGAGAGAAAGCTTGAAATAGGGCTTAAAGAAGAGGAATTAAATTATTACTAATGTCAGGAAGCTTTGTTCAAGCTCTTATTTATACTATAGCAACTTGAAATGAAGATGGAAGGTGCCTAATATCCGCGATTTACAAATCTAAGCACCCAATCGAAACATGGAATATTTTGCAAACTTTGCCTAATTTGAGATGATTGGTGATTAAGACTGAGTTTCTGGTATTTATTCTTGCTTAATCCACCATAAAGAGGCTTCAAAAATTAAATTTTGAGGGTAAATTTAGGCAGAGCTTGATTCACACATGATGTTATTTTCCTATTTTTCATTTTGAATTTGGATAAGTAATTACATGTATTTGGATTGATTTTTGGCTTACATGGTAAGCCATGTGATCTTTGTGATTTCATAATTAATTTGGTAAAATCATGAAGAAAAAGGGGTAAGAAATGGCTCACAAGTGGTGGATTGAGAAAGGAAATTGACATTACGAAGGAAGAAGATAATGAATAGTACCATGGTCAACTAATAGGATGTTAACACGTGGCATTATTCTATAAAAAATAAAGAATGAGGCACGCTACCTATAAGGATCGAACTCAAGTTGTCTATATGTTGCACATGTGCTTTCCAATAGGCCATTGGCCTATGCCTCAATTTTGTAATGCAAATAAATTGCATTTATTCCTATTTTGACCCACTTTTATGTTCTAAAAAAAATTTGCATGCATTTGCGCAATGGGGGAATTGAACCCTAGTCTCTTACGTAGTGCATGTGTATGTTTTCCAATCAAGCTGTGAGTCCATGCCTCAGTCTTGTAATGCAAATAAATTGCATTTATTTTAATTTTTTCTATTATTATTATTATTTTTTATTTTATTTTTTAAATAAAAGTAAAAATTAAATTAGATTAGAAAAAGAAAGAGAGAAAAAATGGGATGTCTACAAGATGTATAAGTCATAGTTCTTTAGTGCATGATGCCAAGACCATGGAAAAGATCTTGACAAGCATAAGAAAGAAATTCTAAACCATTATTGGTTTTGATAAATTTTGGCATAGCTCCAAACTGTGTATGAATCATTTTGAAAAATTTATCCAAACAACTAGTTGCTTGAGATTTATTGTTAATAAGATAGGTCTAAGTACAATAAGAAAAATCATCAAGAATGGTAAGGAAATATCTAGCTCATGTCACACCCTACAAGGTACCCTAATCTTGACAATTTGCTATGGTGACCTAGCTCCTAATAAGTAACTATGAAATGTCTTAATCACAACATTAACTGACCTGTCAAAATACAATTAACATAGTGAAATGCCTCTAGCATTTCACTATTTCATTCAGATTATTCCATCTTTATCGAAATAAAATTCAAATGTATTCCAAAAGTAGGCCCCATCTAGGTCTCATAACAACATAGACCGAAAATTTTACTAATTTAGATTAAAATATATACAGTCTACTATCCACTAATGTTCTAACACATATCTACAGAAGAAAACCATTATAACTCTCAAACTTTGCTTCTTATTCCAAAGTTTCATGACTAGATTTATTTACCGTAGTATTGTGTCTACCCGGTAAGTTCACATAGTTGCAACTTGCATTATACAATCTATAGTAGGGTGAACTATATAATCTAGTGAGATAATAATGCAATACTCTCAATACTGTACACATACAAACAAATCAATCAAATTTTCAACCATATGCTATGCATGAGCTATCATATTCAATGCAACATCACATGCGATCTTTTGGTAACCAGCGTGAAATCTAAGGTTTAATGCTCTCCTTGACCTTGGATTAGGGATTCTCATAATCATTAGTGCCTAGGTATCCCATACCATTTATTTTTCATCTTATCTCTTTATTAGTAATTATCTTTTAATTTAAATACCATAAGCTCTAGGAGTCAATTAGCACACTGAGCACACACCCTCAAGGACATGCAAAACTATCTCACTTAGTTCCGTCAAAGCTATGACAATCTCCTGAATCACTTAGTTCATCAATCACAAAACAATAATCCTTACATGATTACTTCTTGTATATCCTATAGCAATGATAATCTTTAATACAATGCAATGTCTGATATAATATATATCTAATTTTATTTAAGTTAGAATAATCAGTTTATTATTTCGAGATGAACATGCAAGATGTAATCACACCAATGACAAAAAACAAAAAAAAAAAATCAAACATTTACGGCCACGAAATAGTACTCACATAATCATAGTTCATGAAGAACAAACCAAAGGAGTTACGGATTTTATCCAAAATCGATAAGCCACGCATTACCTCGTATTATTGTGTATACATATATATATATTACCTCGTATTATTATTATATATATATATATATATATTATTACTTCATCCCTTTATATATATATATAATAATTTAATCTAGTCCACTGTTTATCTTCCTCCATCGCGTCTTCCTCGCCGAATTCCATTTTGCCGTTGAAGCTTCGGCGCTCGCCAGATTTCGATTTTTCGTTTGTCGAACTTTGTCCTACGCATGCGGTCACATCCACAATCCATTCACGCACACTTTCCACGCTATTGTAGCAACTCTACTCCCTCGTGTACACCGGTATTTCGCAATACACACACGAACTCATGGCTGTCACATACACTCCATGCACTTCTCTTCTACATAGCGGACCACCACCACGGACCAGCCACACATTCATGGACCCTCTCACGCCATGCCAATTGCTTCTTCTCCCTGCACAACGATACATTCCAAAACCACGACCACACATAACCAACTTACACCTACAACTCCATGCATGTCCACGGGCCACCACACTTCCACGGGCACCATTCTCTCCCACGCACACAACACAATCTACACACACATACACGCCATACTCTCCCAACGATCACATACACACGTGAACAAAGCACGGCTATGCACCATGCTCCATGCAACCACCTGCACACGCACTTCCAGCAAGCAACATTCACACACGCACACATCCACGCTAACCCCTGCACCAATTCTAGCAAGCCAAAACACACACACACAAGCCCAATATTCACAGATCATCCCAAAACAGAGCACGCCGAAATTTTTGTACACACACAAAACTCGGCCACAATATTTTCACACGAGATTTACAATAACAAATATATATACATGATAAACATCACCAACCAGCAAATCCAACAACTCAACAACACACATCTGCAGCAGCACAAGATTCGGATCACCAACAGCAGCAGCAACAACCAAGATTAACTTCAGCAACTGCAGATCAGATCACCCACAGCAACAACAAACAGATCAGATCAACCACAGCAGCAACAACCAAGATTAACTTCAGCGACAAACAGATCACGACCAACAACAGCTAAGGAATTCGGATGAACTCAGATCAAAACAATAGATTGTAACACAACAAAATCAATATGTATATATATGTACAACAACAGAAAAATAAGAATGAAATAATAGAATTATCTTTCTATCTTAACATGGTATCAGAGCCTCTCCACAGCACCTAAGATCAAACCAAAACCCTCTACAATCAACTTACGACCATGACCTCAGAAGACACCTCAACCGTCATCCAAAACAGCATGGAACCAACCCAACCCCTCATCATGATCACCATCCAAAACTCTATCAAACTTAATAACTCCAACTATCTCTCATGGAAAACCCAAATTGAAGCCATACTCATAGGATATGATCTATCCAAGTTCATCGATGGCTCTCACCCACCACCACCGGCCACTATCACAATAGATGACATCATCACACCAAACCCAGCATATGTCACCTGGAAACGCCAAGACAAGCTGCTTTTCGGAGCACTTGTGGGCACTCTCTCCTCCAACATTGTCCCCCTCATCACTCAAGTTGACACCTCTCTCCAAGCATGGAAAATTCTTGCCAACACCTATGCCAAATCCACCCGTGGACACATCAAACAGCTGAAAGACAATCTGAAACACATCAACAAAGGCTCCAACTCGATCACAGACTATATGCAATCAATTAAAATCCGTGCAGATGAACTTGCAACCCTTGGGAAACCTTTAGATCATGAAGACCTCATCGATAAAGTCCTTGATGGCCTAGAGGAGTCTTATCAATCGGTCATTGATGCAATCAACAGCCGCGACACCCCTATCTCCTTTGAAGAACTACATGAAAAACTCCTCAACAAAGAACTCGCCCTTCACGCCACCTCCCTCCCAACCTCCACTCTCCCTGCCTCAGCTCACACCTCCCAAGCACGCCCCACCCGCTGGTCTCCTCGCCAACGCCTACCTCGATCGTTTCCCACAGCTCCTCCCTCCCAATCTCCACCTTCCGTTACTACTCGCTCGCTTCCTACCGCCACACCTCGCCCCCCACGCCCTTTTCTTGGCCGTTGCCAATGGTGTCGACAACACGGGCATGTAGTTGCTCATTGTCCGCTATTTCGCCAACAACACCCCCATGCTAGACCTCCCACCCCCTTCACCCTGTCCACACAGTCCTATCCATCATTGCAACCTCAGTTGCAGCAGCCATCATCACCGCAGACGCAGGCCAACACCACAGCATCCTCATCTGTCCCTCCTTCCTGGCTGTTGGACAGTAGCGCCACTCACCATGTCACTACTGATCTCAACAACCTCACTATCCACAGTCCCTATGACGGCACGGATGAAATCATCATTGGTGACGGCTCCGGACTTCCCATCACTCATACCGGTTCCATTTCTCTACCCTCTTCATCTCACTCCTTTACATTAAACAATGTTCTATGTGTTCCATCCATGCATCGCAATCTCATTTCTATCTCTCAATTTTGCAAATCCAATCACGCCTCCATTGAATTCTTACCTTCCTCGTTCCATGTGAAGGATCTCCGCACAGGCACCATTCTCCTCCAAGGTCGCACTAAGGATGGGATCTATATTTGGCCCCCCACATCTCCACCGCTACTGGCCTTCTCCAGCACTGCTACCTCTCTTCACACTTGGCATCACCGTCTTGGACATCCCTCTCTGCCCATCCTCAAGCATCTCCTTCACACTCGGAATTTAGCTGCACCTAGATTAGAGCAATCTTCATTTACTTGTACTTCTTGTCATTGTAATAAAAGTCACAAGTTGCCTTTCAATGCATCAACATTAACCTCGTCTTCTCCTCTCGAAGTTCTCTTTACAGATGTATGGACATCCCCCATTACGTCCGTCAACAACTTCAAATATTATGTAATCTTCGTTGATCATTTCACCAAATACGTCTGGCTTTTTCCTCTTAAGCGCAAATCCGACGTTCTCCCTGTCTTCATACGGTTCAAGACTTTAGTTGAAAATCGCTTCACTCGTACCATTAAGACTCTCTACTCGGACAATGGGGGTGAATACCAAGCACTTGCTCCTTACTTAGCCACTAACGGCATTACTCATCTCACCACTCCTCCCCATACACCTGAACAAAATGGATACTCCGAACGCCGTCATCGTCACATTGTCGAAACTAGCCTTACACTCCTCTCCCACGCCTCCATGCCTCTCACCTACTGGCCTTATGCCTTCCTCACAGCTGTCTACCTCATCAATCGCCTCCCCACTCTAACACTCCACCACCTCTCCCCGGCCTTCCAACTCTTTGCCACCACACCCAACTATACAAAGCTCCGTAGCTTCGGTTGCCTATGCTATCCTTGGCTACGTCCCTACACCAAACACAAGCTTGAACCTCGCTCCCTGCCGTGCGTGTTTGTGGGATATTCCTCCACCCAAAATGCATACCTCTGTCTTCATACTCCGACTAGTCGACTCTATGTCTCACGTCATGTTCGTTTTGTTGAATCAGTCTTTCCCTTTCAAAAATCTCCCTCTCTCAACACCACTCCCTTGACGCCTACAGACTGGTGCTCACTTCATCTTCCTATTCTTTCCCCAACACCTCCTCCCTCTCCATCCCCACCCACTATTGCACTTTCTCCTCCCAAAGGCAACACGCCCACTGTCAACTCCCCCACACCTGCTCCTACTCGCACCATTATCACCCGTTCCAAAAACAACATTCACAAACCAATCCACAAACTCAATCTCCTTGCCACAGCTCCACCTCCTTCCTCATTCACAGAACCTCACACCATCACTCAGGCGCTCAAAGACTCCAATTGGCGGGCGGCTATGTCTGATGAGTTTAATGCCCTCATCCGCAATGGCACATGGGAACTCACAGCACCCCAACCTCATCACAATATCATTGGTTGTAAGTGGATTTTTCGAACCAAGTTTCTTCCTAACGGTTCGCTTGACAGGTACAAAGCTCGCCTCGTTGCCAAAGGATTCCACCAACGCCCTGGGGTGGACTACACTGAAACCTTCAGTCCAGTAATCAAGCCTGTCACCGTCCGACTCATCCTCAGCTTAGCAGTAACCCATGCCTGGCCACTTCATCAACTTGATGTCAATAATGCCTTTCTCCAAGGAACTCTCAACGATGAAGTCTATATGGCCCAACCTCCTGGCTTCATTGATCCTGATCGTCCTCACCATGTGTGCAAACTCCGTAAAGCAATCTACGGTCTTAAACAAGCTCCCCGTACTTGGTACCATGAACTCCGTCAACACTTACTTCACTCTGGCTTTCGCAACTCTCTGGCAGATTCCTCTCTATTCATCCTTCGATCATCCACCACATCTCTCTTTCTCCTTGTTTATGTTGACGACATCATCATTACTGGAACTCCCACCTCTGCTGTCCACAACTGCATCAAATCTCTAGCTGCTCGATTCTCCATCAAAGACATGGGATTCCTCCATTACTTCCTTGGTGTTGAAGTTCTACCGACCACCACTGGCTTGTTTCTCAATCAACGGAAATATATTGAAGATCTCCTTTTTCGAACAAACATGACTACTGCTAAACCAGTCACTACACCACTAGCGGTTTCTCCTTCATTAATCCTCCGTGATGGCTCGCCTCTAACAGATCCGAAGGAATTTCGGCATGTGGTCGAAAGCCTACAATATCTCTCCCTCACTCACCCAGACATTGCCTATACCGTCAACAAACTATCCCAGTTCATGCACTAACCGACTACTACACACTGGCAAGCAGCAAAACGTCTCCTCAGGTATCTTCGGGGCACCACAACTCATGGCATTTCTCTTCGCAAATCGCCTGCTCAGCATCTTCATGCCTTCTCCGACGCTGACTGGGCTGGTGACAAAGATGACTATACATCAACCAGTGCTTACATTGTCTACCTCGGCAGCAACCCCATATCATGGAGCTCCAAGAAACAGC
The DNA here is from genome assembly GCA_037954665.1 of Laguncularia racemosa. Taxonomy (NCBI): domain Eukaryota; kingdom Viridiplantae; phylum Streptophyta; class Magnoliopsida; order Myrtales; family Combretaceae; genus Laguncularia; species Laguncularia racemosa. The sequence continues at coordinate 5,101,161 of JBBMOL010000011.1, forward strand.
GCACTGTCGCCCGCTCGTCCACTGAAGTAGAATACAGAGCAGTTGCCTCTACAGCAGCTGAACTAAGGTGGCTCTCCTCGTTACTTCAAGAACTACGTTTTTCTCATCACCTCCCTCCGGTAATCTACTGTGACAATGTTGGGGCGATGAATCTTTGCTCCAATCCTATCTTCCACACCCGAATGAAACATGTTGCTCTTGATTATCATTTCATCCGTGAACAAGTTCAACAGGGTCTTCTTCGTATCTCACATATTTCGTCATCTGATCAACTAGCTGATGCACTCACAAAACCACTACCTCGTTCTCAATTTCAACGCCTCATCAACAAGATTGGACTTACTGTACCATCGTCCATCTTGCGGGGGCATGATAAACATCACCAACCAGCAAATCCAACAACTCAACAACACACATCTGCAGCAGCACAAGATTCGGATCACCAACAGCAGCAGCAACAACCAAGATTAACTTCAGCAACTGCAGATCAGATCACCCACAGCAACAACAAACAGATCAGATCAACCACAGCAGCAACAACCAAGATTAACTTCAGCAACAAACAGATCACGACCAACAACAGCTAAGGAATTCGGATGAACTCAGATCAAAACAATAGATTGTAACACAACAAAATCAATATGTATATATATGTACAACAACAGAAAAATAAGAATGAAATAATAGAATTATCTTTCTATCTTAACAATACATATATATATATATATATACATAGATAACGACATATTACATCACAAACAAATAGTATATCATAGAGTTCCTGCTTACTTGAATCTCATTTTCTTTAGTGCATGTAATAATCCTTCAGTACTCGCATGGGATCTAAATCTCCTAAAATACAAGGAAATAACACTATTATTTACTATTTATACTAATATAATTATATCTATTATATTCCTAGCAATTTCAACTATTTTCTAAATTAAAATTTTATTTTCTACACATGTTAAAATTGTATTTAAATTCTAAAAGTAAAAAAATTCTCCCATACAAGTCTAGTATAGTTTTGTAAAGCTCATCCCAAGAGTTTTGTAGGTGGCTCTAATTTAGACATCGTACATGTGTTTTACAAATTTTTTTTTTCTTCTTGTTTCTCTTTTCCTTTTTGTTTCTTTTTTCTTTTCTCTTTTTTGTTCTCTCTCTCTCTTGCTTTTTGACTCTAGGAAATGTGGGGTAGGTTATTTACTTCCCTATATATATAAGTAATTTTTTTTTATTCGGCTTCGTTCGTCGCACATGATAATTTACGTAAGGTTAGTAGCATTAGCGTTTTGTCATGAAATTTTATAACTAAGCTAAATGAATTATTCTCAATGTAAATATTTACTCAGAATTTTCATTTAACTATCTTAAACCTATTATTTTAATTTATTTTATCATTTATTCCAAAATTTTATGTGGTTTGTTTTCTAAATGATCATTTCTTTTAATTTAAATTTATACAAGTTATAAATAAGACTTTTAAAATAATTTATCGACTAATTTAGTATTAAATTTTTGGTAATTTCTTCATGTTTTATAGCACCAGAAATAGAGGAAACTAAATACGGACCCCAAACATCAACATGTAATAGATGGAAAAGATGCAAGGAATGATGATCAGTCCATTGGAAAGATAATCTGTGCATTTTTTCTTTGTAACATATATCACATACAAGACTGTTTGTATCTAAACTTGTAAAATCTATCAAATGTTAGAGATTAGAGAAGAACAAGTGACCTAACCTATTATGTAACAAATAAACAAGACTAGTTTGATTACCAACATGACTGAGATTAGACACAACATTCTGAGACTGATCAGCTAAGTGAACTAAACTTGTCATGATAAGCCATTACAAGCTTGGGCTGATGCAATGGTGTGTTTATTGTGTTGGTCCTAAAAAGCAAGGACACGAGGATCAATTACTACAGTCAATTGGTTATCCATAAGGAGCTTACACATGGATAAAAGGCTATGTTTAAAATCTAGAACATATAATACATTTCTAAGTATTAGAGATGAAAATAAATGAACAGAACTAACAATTTGGAAATTTTTAAGAGTTCCATCTGGTAAACTAATAGAAACCAGTTTGGTCAATGAATATTTTTTATCAACAAAGAGTGATTTGGTGTGACATGATTAGTGGTACCTATATCTAGGGGTGGAAATGTGGACCAAACAGGTCGACCCGCCTCGACTCGCATCAACCTACGACTTGAAGCGGGCTAGCCCTCGTTAGCTTACACCTTATGCAAGCTAAAAAGCTAGCTCGACCTAGCTCACAAGCTAATGTAGGTTAGGCAGGCCGGCTCACCAACTCGAAAAAAATGCAAAAAAAAAAATATTATATATTACAATATATAAATCACACAATAATTAGACAAAATCAATTACTAAGTAGAAATTTAATAAAAAATCTTAAATCTCATATGATAGAGAACAAAACAACTTAAAATGATAATCAAGCAAATATAGCAATTATCATAAAGTCTTTTTCACTAATTATGTAAGAAAACAAAGTCAATAATAAAGGGGGAAAAACAAACTTTGATTTGTTGTGATTGTTGTCAAAGAAAACAAACTCAAGAAAACAACTTTGTTGTGATTATCATCTGTGTAGTGTATGTAGTGTGTAAGTGTGAAAACAAAGTCAAGAAAACAAAGTCACCAATTACCATCTGTGTAGTGTGTGAATGTTGTGATTGTTGTTTGTCTATATTGTGTAGTTATCTTATCTTGTCATCCTCACAAGCTCGCATGGTTAGGGAATTTTTCTTTTTTTAATTTGGTGAGCCACATAAGCCAACCCACCCTGCATTAGGTTGGTCCGTGGGCCATGCAAGGTAGGCAAAAAAGCCTGCAATTTATGCGAGCAAAAATTTTTTTACCCAATTTGTAAAAAATTATAGGTTAGGCTAGTTATCCTACCGAGCCTATCCTACATTCCCAACCGTCCTTATATCAACAATCCAAGAACAAAAATTATTATTTTCAACATTAAAACAAATGAATGAATATGACTTTCCTGCAAAATCAGTAGCCAAATGCTCATTTAGCTCCTTTTCCTTCATTAGCCTCATGACCTCTTAACAAACACTATGGATTATCTGTCAACTTCTTCGGACGAACACATTGCAATATCATCTTTTAAGCTATCTAGTGGAGTAGGAAAGGAAATATTTTTAGAAGAGACATGATGAGCAACCACCTTATTTTGATTAGGCTTCCTTCCCTTAAACTAGTTCAAATAACTAATCAATTAAAATGTTTACAGATTGGTTTTCCAAATGTCTTACTTTTTCGCTTATCAAAACTACCTTAATGAAAATTTGTTCTCTTGAGATTAAAAGCAGCAACCTCTAAATTAGTAATCCCACTCATTATCAACTGTTTTTGTTTCTCAACCAATTGAAATAGATAATATGCTTTGTTCACTGTAGGAAGCGAAGTCATGGAGAGGATCTGATTTCTTACGACTTCATATCCCTCATTCAAAGCCATCAGAAATTGAATCAACTTGCTCTATAACTCAAACTCAACAACCCACTCCTTCGATTGACACTTACAGTACTCTAAATGTCTACACTCACATATTAAATTACTATGCAAGACCTGTAGTTCATCCCAACATCTCTTGAGCTTGCTATAATAAACTCCTATGGATTGATTCATTTGCTTGATATTACTGAGTTCAAACTGCAATTGAAATACTAATGGCACATTACCCTGTCTATATTGATCCGTCACATCTGTCCACAATTCATAAGCTAATTAAGTATACAAATAATTATGTGAAAGATCACTTATCATCGACAATGAACCATATAATCACATCTAATCCACTTATTCAAGTCCAATGAATTCCGATTAGGTCTAGTAATACTTTCATCTATAAAACCTATCTTTAGTTTTGCTCCCAATCCTAGTTTAACAAACCTACTCCATGCTAGATAATTCATTCCATTAAACATAATATCTTTGATGATCATAGATGGACTATCGAAAGTAGATAGGAAGAGAGGATCAACATTAATAGGATCGATATGAGAATTATGAATTTGTTCCATATGATTATTCATCTTCAAGAAATGAACAAGAATTGACAAAAATGAACAATCCTTAGATCTTACCACTGCTCTAATACCACAAGAAGAGAGGTCTTGTACTCAAGAAAAGAAGTCTAGTACTTATATTTTTGTAACTGAACAAAGTAAATCTTTCATTGAATTAATTTTGATCTCAGCTACAAAGACTATTTATATTAATCTGTAAGTAACAAACTATCTAACTACATAACTAATTAACTAACAAATAACTATAATGAAAAAGGGTGGGCAAAGGGTTTGCTATTCTATGTATGCTACTCTAGAAGGTGTGCTACTTGGGGATGCTACTTTGTGCGCTACTCTATATTGTTCACATTAAGCATATATCAAACTATTTAAAATGTTCATAAATATACTCTAGATTTTTATGATTAATTATGATAAAAACTCTTAAATCTTTATAATTTCTCATCAATTTGTAATATACCTTAAACTTTCTATAACTCCTCTTGCATTTCATAAATCTATTTAAAAGGTTTAGAAAGATGAATATTCATACAAATCTAGTAAGATTTGTGGAAAAAAAATTCATAACATCGAAAGGATATATATGTATATATAGTAGTTCCGTGCATAGTACATTAAAAGCCTTCAAGAACATTAAAGAAACACACATCTTGTTATTTAAAAAAACCTATGGATCTAATGGTGCATATGTATGATCCAGAATGGGGGGAAGAATTTCCCCTTTAGCAGTTAGCATAAACTCCAAATGTAGATAATATTTCTCAAATGGCCTACCTAAGGCAAGTCTTCTTACGCAATACTAATATAATAAAGGCACGGAATTAATAAAGAGCGCACGATAGAAATTTGAGTCTATAAAAGAATTATACTTTCGATCATCTATAATAGGAGATAACCTTCCATTGGCAGCCAAAATAATGGGACACATATACAAAGAACAAGTAGTTAAAGTAAATCACAGTACCAACCAAAGAAATCATCAATCAGCCCTCCATAAATGACTTAAAAGAAGGGTGAGTATAATAGCAAACCATTTCCTTTTCACACTTCAATACATTCATCCTGAAATACGTGTTTTCAAAAGATTATTGGTATAATTAGCTCAGTTTTAATTACATGGTTAAACTGTTAGGCTATCATCATATCATCATCATCATTATAATTATGAAACAGAAATAAATAAAATAATTTTCAAAATATCAAACTTTAGACAAGTTATACAAATTAAATATAAAATAGATATAGATAAGATAGAAATAAATAAAGAAAAATTGAAAAAAATAACGTAGATAGACTTTAAAAATGTTTTATATGTACACAAAAAGACTATGGTATCACTTTTTTAAGATTTTGCATGGTGTAATATATGGTGAAATTAAAAAAAAAAAAATCTTTATAGAATTTACCGCAGAATCCATGTATGTGATACATATAATGTTAAACAAATATATTAATAGTTGTAATAAATTACCTTTCCTTATGATACAAAACCGCCCTCTCCTGGAGTCAAAGTGAGAGTTGGGATTAACACCGCCTCTCGTAATATAACGTTTAGCACAAAAGATCATAAATGTCATCCATAGAAACTATCTTTAATCTGTATATTTCTAGATAACTTGATTAGAAATAATCTCCAAGCAAAATAAACTGTGGACGCGATACTATTTTTAACTCAACAAAACTTAGAATTGGCATTTTGCTGTGTATGTTTGCTTCGTTCTGAGTTTCTTTTCCCATCGTAGAAAAAGTCAATTTTATTATCTTATAAAGTGCTTTTTTTCTTCCTCTGTATATTTTAAAGGAAAAAGTAATTCTAGGAAAATTCATTTGTAATATATATAACGGCATCACAATTTAATAGCCCTTAATATTATATAAAACTACCTTAATTTAAACATTTGACCATAACGCTTTAGTCTCAATTAAATCATAAAAGGGACATCATTCCGCTGTATCTTTTCATTAAATGAAAGGGCAAAGGGTCTTATAGACTTCAAATTTTTTCCTTCATCAACGGCAAAATTTCGAATTATTATGAAATTGACTCTAATTATTAACATAATTTCAGTGTCCACTAAACTCTCATGACAATCATCTTAGTTTCCTTGCAATCTCTTAGGTCACTATACATGAAGTTAGTATATCTTTAGACAACGATAAAACATTTTGAACTATAAATTATATGACACAATTTAGTGCCTATCCAACATGATAAAGCATTGCGAACTATAAATTATTATGAAACAACTACTGCATAATTATATCCCATCATTTAGTAATATCATAATTCAACTATTGCACCCATGTTATCAATGTTTAATTACTTAACTTAGTCTATAAGTTGATTTGGAGTCCATTAATTTTTGTCATATCCAATAGCTTAAGAGTCAATCTTTATCCCAACTAGACAATGCTCATGAGTCAATCTTATCCCCACTAAACAATCTTGATAGTGATTACCTAATCAAAGAGAGCAATAAATTCTATGTTAACTCATCATAATTCACTTTACACCTCGCCATGCCTAACAAGCATATTGTTTAGAATCCCTATTAAGATTATGCTAAATGACATCAAATAAAACCCCATATTCTACATATAAAATACATGAAAGTCTCAAATTTAGAGATCATTTATGCTTGTTTATGTAGAAGAGGAACCATGATATTGAACATGTAGTATCTTTTGCTAGCTAGTTATGCCTAATAAAACTACATGACTTTTAGGCACCTACTTATAGAACTTAAATATCTTTTTTTGGTTAAGTGAAAATGAACTTAATCATACAACATTTGGTATATCTCTTCTAAATATTTTTACAACCATTTTCACAATATGAAGTCATGAATATCTTTAGTGACACACCTTCATTATTATGCTAAATTTTCTCTAATTGATCACAAGACTTTATTGTAAAACATAGACAAGTACAAAAGTATACATATGTATTAAATACTTTCCTTTTGTTAATAATATTTTGAGTTCTAGGCAAATTGTGCACATATTACAACATGCACACCTACACTTTTACCAAGCACTACAAGCTCTAATTCTAAACTCCTTGCATGGGTCTTACATGAACCAGTAGATCATCTCTTAACCCTCTCTCTATGATCATCCATTTACTTTCTAGAATGGAATAAACAGATAATAGAAAAGTTATGTCTTGGAAAGGACTCCGAGGCTAAATAATTCTATTCTAGTTTTTATTTCATGTAATTTTTATTATAAGGAATACTGATACGAGAACCCTTGAGAACATGCCTGAGAACCCTTTTTTACGTATTACGGATCCTCACAGCAGTGACACAAAAAGCCTCATGCTCGATTGGACTTAATCCCTAAGACGAACTAGAAATGGGTTTCTCTTAGTTGCCGATCAAGAAATCAGGACAAGGACTTACCCTAATTCAAAACACTCCACAAGAAAGGCAATCAATTCTCTCTTGAATGTTCTAAAATATGTATTTAAGCAAGAACACAAGGAATACCAAGTTATCTTTTGGATTTCACAATATTCTCTAAAAACTACTTTCAATGGTGGCTAAGAGGGTATTTATATGACCATCCCAAAAACCTAATCAACAAAAGAAATTACAAACATTTATTAAAAGAAAGTTGGCAGTGTTTATTTTTACATCGGCAATTTTCAAATTCAACGCCGACGGCCTTCAATTTCAACGTCAATAGCCTTCATTCCTTCAATGCCAACAGCCTTCATTTTCAACACCGATGGCCTTCATTGCACCAAGCTGGTAGCTTATGTTGGCAGTCCTTCAATCTTTAATCTCCAACTTAATTTGTAACAAGTTGTATCGTACATGAGTTTTCATGGTTCCCAAGCTTTGATATCCTTGAAGTTCTTCACTAAGCCTTGTAGATAAACGCTCAAAGCATGTTGTATCTTCTTAGCTCAGGATCTTGTAATAGGTCCTTGAAGCATGCTAATCGAACTCAACATCTCTCGGTTCGCATCCTTGCCTTCTTAATCTTTCTAACTTGACATCCCTTAAGCTTGGTTCTCCGTAACATTACCCCTCTCCTTAAAAGGATTCATCCTCAAATCAAAATCATCACTTGCATCAAAGAACCTAGATCAATAACATTGAAGGTAGTACTAACGTTATAATTACCTGGAAAACCCACTTTGTATGCATTGTCATTGATCTTCTCGAGGATCTAAAATGGACTATCTCCTCTTGGGTTTAATTTAGACTTCCTTTGAAGGGGAAATCTCTCCTTGCGGAAATGCACCCACACCCATTCTCCTGGTTGAAACAACATCAGTCATCTTCCCTTGTTCACACAAGCCGCAACCTTAACATTCTGGCTTTCAATTAGCTCCTTTACCTGCTTATGTAAGTTCCTCACAAAATCTACTTTAGAAGAGGCATCAACACTCACAAAATTTTTAGGTGGCATTGGTAATAAATCAATAGGAGTAATTGGATTAAAACCATACACAATTTCAAATGGAGAACAATGAGTAGTGATATGTATAGCCCTATTATAAGCAAAATCCACCAATGGTAAACAATCCCCCACCCCCCCCCCCCCCCCCCCCCAATCTTAATGTTTTTCTTAATAACTATCCTCAATAAAGTGATCAATGTTCTATTAACCACCTTAGTCTATCCATCAGTTTGTGGGTGGCAAGTGGTTGAAAACAATAGTTTTGTTCCCAACTTTCCCTACAATACTCTCCAAAAAAGACTCAAAAATTTAACATCTCTATCACTAACAATGCTTTTAGGTATACCATGCAAACGCATGACCTCTTTGAAAAACAAGTTAGTAATTAACTTGGCATCATCAGTTTTATGACAAGGAATAAAATGAATCATTTTACTAAACCTATCAACCACAACACATATACTATCACTACCCTTCATCAGGAACAAGTAATGGTGTATATAATCCATGCTATTTCACTCTAAACTTCGCCACTCTACATGTAATGCAATGTGCACACACTTTATGGACATCATGTCTCATTTTAGGCCAATAAAAATGATCACACAACATATCATAAGTCTTATTTACCCCAAAATGCCCTATTAATCCTCCTCCATGTGCCTCCTTAACTAACAATTCCCTCACAGAACCTTTAGGAATGCACAATCTATTCCTTTTAAACAGAAATCCATTAGACACATAGAAGTCATTTAACCCAGTCCCATTAGTACAAGTAGTATAAATTTCACGAAAATCAATATTAGTTGGGTATAATTCTTTAATAAACTCAAAACCTAGTAAAGTTAAGTAAAGCATACCTTCTTGACAACGCATCAGCTACCACATTTTCTTTACCTTGTTTATACTTGATGACATATAGGAACGTCTCGATGAATTCCACCCACTTAACATGCCTTCTATTCAGCTTATCTTGACTTTTCAAATGTTTTAGGCTCTCATGATCAATGTGCACCACAAATTCCTTGGGCCACAAGTAATGCTACCAAGTCTGCAAAGCTCGCACCAAGGCATATAGTTCCTTATCATATGTTGGATACTTCAAAGCTGCTCCACTTAACTTCTCACCAAAATACATTAGTGGCCTTTAATCCTACACTAAAACAACTCCAATTCCTATGCCACTAGCATCATATTCAATTTCAAATGTTTTAGCAAAGTCAAGTAAAGTAAGTAATGGTGCATTACACAATTTATCCTTAAGTTCATTGAAAGCACGTTCTTATGCATCACCCCAAACAAATCCAACATTTTTTTTAACTAATTCATTTAAAGGTGCAAGGATGGTGCCAAAACCCCTAATGAATCTCCTATAGAATCCAATAAGGTCATGAAAACTCCTCACCCCACTCACATTCTTAGGTTTAGGCCACTCTCTAATAGCCTTAACCTTCTCCTCATCAACCTTAACTCCCTAACTAAATACTACAAAACTCAGGAAATTAACATTATCCAAGCAAAAACTAAACTTCTTAAGGTTAACATATAACTTTTACCATTCTCACATGCATAATATGATCATCCAAACATTTTGAGTAAATTAAAATATCATCAAGATATACCACAACAAATTTACCCAAATACTCTCTTAGCACATGATTCATTAAACGAATAAAAGTGCTAGGTGCATTTGTAAGATCAAATGACATGACAAGCCACTCATACAAGTCATATTTAGTTTTAAATACAACTTTCCATTTATCTCCAACTTTCATGTGGATTTGATAGTATCCAGATCTCAGATCAATTTTTGTAAACTTGCAAGAACCATATAATTCATCTAACATATCATCTAACCTAAGTATAGGATGACAATACTTTACTGTGATTCTATTAATGACTCTACAATCTACACACATTCTCCAAGTTCCATCCTTCTTTGGCACAAATATCACAACTACAAAGTAAGGACTAAGACTTTCCCTCAAATACCCCTTAACTAGCAATTCATCTACCTGTTTCTGGATCTCCCTTGCCTCACTTGGGTTCATTCGATATGCTAGTCTATTTGGTACAATAACTCCAGGAATGAAGTCTATTTGGTGTTCTATGCCTCTGAGGGGTGGTAGTCCACTAGTCATCTCCTCTGGAAACAAGTCTTCAAATTCCTGTAACAAATAAGATAAAACAGTAGGTGTAGTTGGGTTAAGATTGTTAGTTGCCAAACAAGCCCCCTTGTATAAAAGTACAAATATAGACCTATTGAAATTCAAAGCTTACCTAACCTCACTTGACCTAGCCATTAAACTCACATTTTTCATTATTTTCCCTCCTTTTTCTTTTCCTTCTTTTCTCTCATTTTCCTCACTCATTTTCTTTTTATTATTTTGAAGTTCAATCTCAGCAACACTCTCTTTACTCTCCTTTTCTTTTCTCTCAACCTCAATTCGTAGCCTTTCCATTCTACATTGCTCCTCATACACTTCCTTTGAGGAAAGTAGTGTCAAGGTTGTTTTTCGCCCATCTTTAGTAAATGAACACCTATTGAGGTACCATCATGCTTTGTTTTTTCTATCAAATTTCCATGGTCTGCTAAGTAATATGTCTCTAGCATGCATGGGCATGACATCACAAAGCACTTCATCACTGTACTTGCCAATGGTAAATGAAACAAGAACTTGTTTATTTACTTTAACCTCACCACAATCATTAAGCCACTGAAGCTTATATGGTCTAGGATGTGGTTTAGTAGACAAACCCAACCTATTAACCAAAAGTGTACTGACCACATTAGTGCAACTTCCACCATCAACTATCACACTACACATCTTTCCTTTAACATGGCATCTAGTATGAAACAGGTTTTCACATTGCTCCTCATGGCAATCTTCCTTCAATTAGGTATTAAGAGCACACCTAGTTACTAGCACATCTCCTCTAACTAGTTCCTCTATGCTCCCTTCACTACAACTCTCTAGTTCTAGCATGTCATCATCATCACTCTCATTATTGTCCTCCTTATCAATAACTACTTCACCATTCCTCATTACCATAGTTCGCCTATTAAGACAATCTTTGCTAATATGCCCTACCCCCTAACACTTCTAACATTTAATGTCTCTATTCCTCCCTTTTTGCTCCTCGGTTTTAGATTTCTCACTTGATACTACTCCAGTCTTCCCCTTTGTAACATTAGATATAGGTTTACTCCCACTCTTAACATCACACTTTCCATAACCCTTCCAAATAGAATTATTATTGTTGGAGTAAGATTTAGAAACATACCTGGTTGATCCTCTGCCTTAAAGTTGCTTTTCTATTTTGATAGCAAGGTGCACCAAGCCTTCTAACTCTGTATATTGATATAATTCCACCTTATTAGTTATCTCCTTATTCAATCCATTCAAAATCATGCCATAGTGGCCTCTATATCCTCTTGCATAGTAACCCTAGTCATAATCATCTCCATCTCCTTGTAGTAGTCTTCCACACTCCGACTACCCTACCTAAGAACTTGAAGCCTCTACATCAATTCTCGATGATAATGTCTAGGAACAAATCGTTTCCTCATGACAGACTTGAGATCATACCAGTTATCAATATGATGCTCTAAATTCCTCCTCCTACTTGTCACCAATTCATCTCACTATGCTATGGCATGATCCTGGAATTATGTAACTACCAATTTCACTTTCTTCTCTTCACTACATTGGTGGCAATCAAATATAAGCCCGACTCTCTTTTCCCACTGTAAATGAGTTTTTGGATTAGATTTTCCCTGAAATTGAGGAATTTTTAGCTTAATACCACCTAAACTCCTATTTGCATAATCATCATTATCCCTGTTTTTACCAATGTAAAGATTCTCCTTGGCCCTTCCTCTTCCTCTACTTACACCACGACCTCCTCTTCCACCTCTCGTGACACCAAAAATAGCACTAATATCATCATCTTTATCTACATAACCATCATCTAATTCCCTTTTATCGACAACTAGAATTGCACAGTTCCTACCCACTCTACTTCCTTCATTGCGATTCGATTCAAACAGAGTTTCACTAAAGGATCCCAAAGCATACATAACAAACAAGAAGAGCTGATGACTTTTTTTTTTTTGGTGCTAATTTACTTCTCTTCTTCTTCTTCTTCTTCTTCTTTTGTAACTCTTTAAACATAAATTAGTATTGAAGAATATAACTATGAATTGAAGTAATGATACAATCTAAAAAAAGTTAATTCTTTTTTTTTTTTCCGATGAACACACAATATCAAATCAAAACACAAAAACAACTAAATTAAGGAAGATATAACCTGATCTAGAGCCAAAGCTCCGATAGAAAATGATATGGGAACCCTTGAGAACATGCCTAAGAACCCCTTTTTTGTATTATGGACCCTCACGGTAGTAACATAAAAACCCTTATGTTTGATTGGACTAAATCCCTAAGATGGACTAGAAATAGGCTTCTCTTAGTTGTCGATCAAGAAATCTGGACAAGGACTTACCCTAATTCAAAACACTCCACAAGAAAGGCAATCAATTCTCTCTTGAATGTTCTAAAACATGTATTCAAGGAAGAACACAAGGAAAACCAAATTGTCTTTTGGATTTCACATTATTCTCTAAAAACTACTTTCAATGGCAACTAAATTAAAAGGCGAGATCCTTAAAATTGTGCTCGTAAAAGTTAGTGATTCTATATTCCTTAATTATTGTTGAACTTGGTATACTTAGTTCGAATTTCAGGATGAAATCTAAGTGGGCTAATCTTACTTGCTATTTAATTATTGATTCTTGAGTTGTGAAATAGATAGAAGGCCTTAGTTTAAAGTTAAATTGTTGTATCTTTAAGCTTATCGGTTAATATATTTACTTTTCAAAAAATTTTAGAGCTCTTCTAACTTTTGTAAAAGGTGCATATGAAATCTATCACTTAGTGATTTCTCTTAAGTAATCTTTTTGAAAAATTGAGCAATAATGAGAAAAGCTTAGTTAGAATGGGTGGGCTTTGGTCCTTCAAAAGAGCAAAGTCTGACTTCGCTGCTGACTAGTCACTCAATTAAAGAAGTAATAAGCCATTACTTCAATGACTTGGGTTCTCCAAGTTAAGAGTATCTTTATGAATCTCTAAGGTTAGGATAATGGAGGTTCGATGGGGTCCCTTTAAAACCCAGTCACCTAAGGTTATCTGGCTTGGGATTGACCAACCGATGATATTATAATAACAATATGGGATACAAAAAGGGAAAAGTTTAGTGAATCTTGTAACTTGAATAATTAAGTCACAGGGACGCCTTCAATTGAGGGGGTAACGTTTATTAACTTGGGTGACGAGCCTGAGATTATCGGCTGAACATTCGTTACGTAGGTTACAAGATCTTAAATAACTGAACTTAATATATCTAAAAAAAAACTTAGAGGAAAACTTGGAAATTTTGTTAAGAGGTTTAACAAAAAGAGGAAGAAAATCTAGGGGAATGATGGATGCCATGTACTTTCACTTGAGGTTGCTGTGCTTAGAAGAGATAGTTGAATAATTTATATATTCTTTAGTAAGTTGTGAGATATGACTAAGCCACTTTTGCTTTGTTTGACTTTCTTCGTAACTTTAGAAGCATTTCTTAAATGGTAAGGGTAATAGCTTAACTTGGATTAATCTGTAAACATCAATTTTTTGTATGCCAGGTAAATGTATAATCATGGTAGGTTTAAGTGGTAGGCACTAATGAATTACTAAGATCGAAGTAAATAGAGGATGCTACTTGTGATTTAAAGTCTAACCATGAGTACAATTGATGAGAGGAAATGTATTTTGTCCTTATTTTGTTTACTTGAGGACAAGAAAATGGTTAAGTGTGGGGAGATTTGATAAGTGTCAGAAGATCCTTAATTCCAGTTCTTATTAGTTATAATTTTATATAGATTTCATGTAATTTGTAAAGAAAAAGGTATTTATATGATTAAATTTTAATTTCAGGCATCAATGGAGATAAAAGAAAGGTTTAAAGATGATATGAGCAAAGACGAGGTGAAATTTGGCAAAAAATGAAGAAAATTGATTTTCAGTTCAGCACAACCCATGAAAACACTAATGCTGGATGAAAAAAATGACTAGTAGCTATTTTTTTTTTCAACCCTACCTTAAGTACAACTATGCTAAAGGTCGTTCTAAACTAGGTAGTGAAAAATAACGTGTTTCGAAGTCAACATGGCCTTAAACACGGCTGTGCTGATGCCCATGCTAAACCCTATTTTCACAATAACTATAAATAGACCCTTTGTTTTATTTTAAAAAGACTTTTTTTTCTTCTGGTTTCGTTCTAGAAACCCTAGGGGAGCTTTATTACGAACTTCAAGAGGAGAATTGTCTAAGCATCAATAGAGATCACAAAACAAACAAGGGATTATTCTTTTTAGCATGAATCAACTCTATTTCTCTAAATTCTCTGTTTTTATTAAAAACTCCATAGATGAGTAATTCTTTATATCTTTCATCTTGTGAAATCCTAACCCATGTGCTAAACCATTGATTAATTAATGAATTATTTATATCTTTGCATCTATTCATGTGTTTCAATTGTTCTTGTGATTGATTTACATTTAAAGAGGTTTCGTCTAATAAATTAGATCTTCATGAATAGAGAGATTACATGTTTTACCTAGAGGTAGGAAAACATTGATTTTCTGCAATTTATTGGAATTTGTGAACTTAATGAGATCTTGCATAATGGTAGTGAGGGAGAGGTCTACATTATCTTATGCGTGATTATGAATTGATTAACTCGAGGGAGTAATCGATTTTACTTGAGAATTCCTACAATGCAAAGTGTAATTTGATTTATTAATCGATATCTTATTTAGAGAATTTAAGGGTTATGGTGGAATAAGACGAGGGGTATATTTTGTTATTGAATATATTTTTTTTAAGACAATATCATTCAATTCTAGGGTTACTAGGATTTGTTAATTGATAATTTAATTCGTAATTTCCACATCATAAATTAGACTAGAAAGTAAAGAAAGGTAATATCAGTACTTGTTTTCTAAATCCTAGAGGACGACACCTGTTAAATCTATACTATAGTCTATAGTTACACTACATAGCTCAATAATAGATTTTATTAGTTATAAATTTAAAACTTAAAATGATCGGTTAGATTCGAGCGCATCAACCTCCCAAAAACCTAATCGGCAAAAGAAATTACAAACATTTATTAAAAGAAAGCTAACAGCATTTATTTTTACACCAACGGTTTTTAAATTCAACGTCGATGGCCTTCATTGCACCAAGCTGGTGGCTTATGCTAGCAGTCCTTCAATCTTTAATCTCTAATTTAATTTGTAACAAGTTGTATCGTACATGAGTTGCCATGGTTCCCAAGCTTTGATATCCTTGAAGTTCTTCACTAATCATCTTCACTAAGCCTTGTAGATGAACGCTCAAAGCTTATTGTATCTTCTTAGCTCGGGATCTTGTAATAGGTCCTTAAGGCATGCTAATCAGACTTGAAATCTCTTGGCCCGCATCCTTACCTTCTTGATCTTCCTAACTTGACATCCCTTGAGTTTGGTCCTCCATAACAAATACTTATTTTAGTGTTTACTCAACTTCATTAATTACAGTATTAAATTGGGAATACAAATAAAATTACAAGTTTACCTCTATTTGGTCATTAATTATATAATTAAAAAGGTATACTGATCATAATGTTTAAAATTTTTATTTCCTATGTAGAGGAAATAAAAAATTCTAAATTTTCTTTGGTAATATTTATTCTCAATAGAATGGGAATAGAAAAGCCCTAGAAATTAAAATTTCCTTTTCGTTTTTCCAAATAAATAGGTTAAAAGATAATTGGAAGGGAATAGTTATTTTATTGCCTCTTTATTACCTCCAAGTAAATGAACTATTAGGATATGAACTTTCAAAGCACATGCTTAGACTTCCAATGAGATCATGGTACCTTAATTCAAGATATATCCTATAGTTGCATTGTTGTCACAATACATTGTAAGTGGATCAACCATTCTCAAAACTACTCCTAACTTAGAGATAAAATTTCTTATCTAAATGGCTTCAATAGCTACTTCAAAAGTTGTCTTATTATGAGGACTAGCTAATGAAATAGCTATTTCATATTGTCTTATTTAGTTAATCAAGGTTTTATTTAGATATTTATTTTATGTTCTTTTTTATGATTTTAGAATTTTCCTTTTGTGTTATTTATTAAGTTCAATTAGTGGTCATTGCCTATATAAATATGCTTCTTATGTAACAAACAATTCGATTCAATTTATCCTTTCTATTATTTTATTGACACTTGTGTTATTTGGACTAATTTGTTTTCTATTCAAAACTTTCTATTCTTTTTGTTATTCAAATGGAGTTCTTATCCTTCTACTGTGGATCATGGCAAACCTTGTTAATTGAATCAATGAGCCACACTACAATTTTTTTAATGCTAGTTATATATCATATCGATTAACGATCTAATCTTAAATCAATTCATCTTCAATATTTGTATGCAATGTTGAATATTGATTTCATCCATATCATTTCTTTCTAATTTCATAAATTCATCAAAAGCCATAAAAATATTCTCTTCATATTCATAAGCCCCTATTTTTTTTTTAACCATTAAAATCATAAAACCCCTAAATAAATTTTATTGATTTATTTGGTTGATCAAGATCAAAATCCAGAGTGCAATCTATCTACACCACGTAAACTTTGTGACATGGACAAAAATCCTCTTTTAAAATTTTACATAGTGAATCTATAGTGAAAATCTTTCGGAATGTTGCATATTAAATCTATACAATACCTTATCCATATATGTAATATATACTCTGCTTTAATCCTGACATCGTTCTAGACTTATTTTGCCTCATCATAATTCCCGCCATGAAAGTCTTTCAAGTTTTTGATAGAGAAAACACTTTCCTAATGATCCCGCCGGGAAAGTCTTCCAAGTTTTCTACTGAAAATACGTACAAGGTATCTTAGATTAAAGATTATAGGAGTGGACAGGCATTACCTACAAAATCCTTTAGTTTTAAGGTTAATTTAATCATTGATTTTATCAAAGAAATAGGGAAAGAATTAGAGTTACACAAATAAATTAAATAGGCTAACTTGCTCCGGCCGTAGAGTTGATATGGGTAAGCTTGCTTTATAAGTTGGCTAAATTTTTGGCCCAACCACAAATTTTTTTTTGGTTGGATTTTAACATTTTTGAGCACTTTGAGTTCACATCCTTATTCGCTATTAGCACGAACTCCAAATTTAGCTACTGCTCAAATGGCCCACTTTCAGGACATCGTCTGCAAGCAAGTCTCGACTTATTCAAACTAGAATTAAGAATGCAATACAAACATGAGCAAGAATACCCAATAATTTATTATCAACAATAAATTAGTATGGGATGTATCAAGCATACCAAGTGAGAGTTTCTACCTCATATGAGAGTTATGAACTAATAATGCAAATGGGGGTAATTATCATCTCTCAGACCATGAAAGAGAAGAAAAAGGATAATGCAAGTTGTGGGTGACTTTCTGGTACAATATGGGATAAATTAGCTATGACCAGCCCGATCATACTACAAAAAATAATGAGGAAAATTGAATATAATAAACATAATTCTACTAAGGAGACTTGAGAAAGACAAGTTTTTGGTGGGACAAAAAGAAGTCAGGTCTCTGAGGGTATTAAAGAAACACACACCATATGATTTATTTGCCTCAATTTACCTCGTTCATTGTCGATATCGATTATCATAATGTTTTCTGTTATATTTTAGGCATCCTGTTGGTTGTCTTTTTGCCCCATAGTTGAAAACTGACAAAGCTTCTGAGTTCACACCCTCCACCAAGTAAAACTCACTTGAAAAGATTGCAGGTCACACTGATCTAAGGGCTCAAAAGACATGTAGATTGGATATTATCAGCCGTTAGATCGAGTGTATAAACCTAGACATCTAATGGCTCATATGCTTGATCCAGAAGGGTGGAAGAATTCCTCCTTTAGCATTTAACAAAAACTCAGATGGCCTAACCAGAACAAGTCTTCTTACACAATCCTAATATAACAAAGGTATGGAATTAATAAAGTGCGCATGCTAGAAATTAGACCTTGTAGAAGAATTATTACTTTATAATCGTTTGAAGTAGGAGATAACCTTCCATCGCCGCCAATATGATGGGACAGATTTACAAAGAACAAGTAGTTAAACTAAATTACATTGGCAACCAAAGTACTAATCAATCAGTCCTCCATAAATGACTTAAAAGAAAGGTGCATATAGTTGCAAACCATAATGTTCTGCAATGGATTCAATCTACTTGTTCACACATTACTTTTTCACACTTACAATACATACATCCTGAAATATGTACTCCCAAAAGATTACTTGTGAATCGAATCAACACCTAAGCGTGGATCACAGAATAAATTGTCTGTTCTCTCTTCATAAACAAATGATTGGTATAGTATGCTAAGTTTCACTGTACGTGGGTGGATCATCAGGCTATCAAAATGACCAAGGACCAAAATGATTGAATTTTTGCTTCCTTTCTGGCAGGGAAAATGTAAGGAAAATAGTAATTGATTCCAGAACAAATTTCTATTTCCGAGTAAAGAGATGATGTAAAAAGATATGACTACTTTAGGCAAGAGTAGAGATGAAGTGGACTAAGTAATAAAACGGAACGTCAAACAGATCACAAGAAAGCAACAGGACAACTGAGTTTTCATTACAATGGAAGAAATCGCATTGGAAAGCAAATTACATAGCATAAAAAGAAAGTAACGTCTTAGGATGATTTCAAACAGAAGAGGGAATGACACTTAAGTTACAAAAGAAGGAAATTGGAATAGAATGGAAATTACAACAAGAAATGTTAACTAAATAAATTATAAGAAAGCCCACTCCCTCGCCAATGGATGAAATCAGGCTATTGACCACAAGAATCAGATCAAAGTAAGACCAGAACCCCTTATTACTGCGAAGAATTCATTTGTGACCAATTCGCCTTATTAGTCCGTATTGTGTTGCGAAGGAATCACCTTATCAGTGTCTCAGTTGCGTTCCTCAAGTGTCTCAAAGGACTTCCTTGTGAGGAAAGACCATGACAAACCTAAATCCATCTTCAAATCCGTATCCTTTTTCAGCCACACTCCACTCTTATCACAGGGGAAGAAAGCAAGGTTTGGACATTTGACCTTCTCCAAGTAAACCAGGTTTGGAAATCGATCCCGCAGTTCTCTCCAGTCCATTTTAAGTTCGTGCAAGAACCTCAGGCGCAATATCTTAATCCCCCATCTGACAGGCTGTCGATCAATTATGCCAAGTTCACGGAGATTTCCCCCGCTGATGTACAGCTTCTTAAGGCGCTTTGCAGCGATAAAATTCAGCCAATAAGGTGACGCATTCCCGGGAAAACACCGAAGTTCTAACTTCTGTAGATTTATTAAATATATAGCAGACTTCATAACCAGAATTCCCTTTAACAATCTGAAGGCCTTTTTCCACCTTGCTCTTGCAGCTGCTTTTCGTTGTGCCGCTTCTGATAAATCGTTACCTTGATTTGCTGTAACTGCCTTGCCCTTTTTCTTGTCATGGCCTTTTACTCCCCACTCACGTTGGCCTGACTTTGAAGAAGACTTATCCACATTTGAGCCCTTCCGTTTTTCTTGTGATGACTTGCATCCCCATGTTATAGTCAGCTTCACAAGAGCATTAAGACATTTGAGATAACTCAGCTCTTGCTCTGTGGGAAAATTATCCCTGCTTGACTTGATACTTAGTTTCCGCAAATTTTTCATCCCCACCAAATCTGGAAGAGTAGAAGAATGGCTACTATCTGCTGAATCTCCGACCAAAAACCCCTTTAGAACCCGAAGTTCCAAGAGGGAGGAGAT
Source organism: Laguncularia racemosa (assembly GCA_037954665.1). Taxonomy (NCBI): domain Eukaryota; kingdom Viridiplantae; phylum Streptophyta; class Magnoliopsida; order Myrtales; family Combretaceae; genus Laguncularia; species Laguncularia racemosa. Next base: position 5,121,578 of record JBBMOL010000011.1, read on the forward strand.
TCCTTTAGGTATGTGATCAAGCAAATGACACTCGGAGAGGTCCAAATGGGTGAGCTTCTTGAGAAAGCTCAAATCTGGAAGCGACTCCAAATTATTGCAAGCACTAAAATCCAATACGCTTAAGTCGGTGAGATTGCTCAGAGCATTGGACCCCGGGAGATTGCTAATTCTTGAGATTCCTCGGAAACTAAGAAAGATCAGGTGTTTCATATTCTTCAGCCCCTTCAAGAACTCAATATTCTCAATCTCGATATGGTGCGTGCGACCACTGTATTTTGCAGCCTCTTGCCACCTTCCCAAATAAAGTACATTGACGTTTTTCATCTTAGAAAACTTATCCTGCTCAAAATCTGGATAGGGATCGTTCACATTGAACAGCGTTCTTATTTTCTCCAGGTGTGAATCATCATATTTTTTATCTTTCTGTAATTCGTCTCGGGAATACCCCTTTTCGGTTTTCACCAAAAAGGTTTTGTAAGACGAGGACATATCTTCAGTTGGAACTGCAATGTCATCAAATTTTGAGAACCCTGCTGCCTCAGCAAGATTGACGACAACGAGACGGACCAAAGGATCCATCTTGAAGCCAATCAATCTGCGCTTCTTGATGACAGGTTCAACGAATTCCTTCTCAACCAGCTTCTTCAATATTCGATTAACTTGCCCTTCATTATCAGAGGTCTGCAGTATCATCTCTCCCATCCACCAATAGAACAGAACTTTCTTAGTAATTATAGCATTCGCAGGGAAAACCGACAAGGACAACAGGCACAACTTTTCCTGACCATCAAGCTCCTCGAAAGCTCCCCGGAAATCCATCATGACCTCAATAAAAGTAGAGGTCTTCAAGACCCCTTCTTTCAAAAAGGTCTTCCGTTTTCCACTCACGATGTAGGTTGCCTCAAACCAGCTCCCAGACTCCGATTCATCATCATTTTTATTTGTGTCGTTCTCTTTAAGAATGGTTCGCATCAATTCCTTGAGATGCGATGAGGTTTTGCCGATTACTTCGAACCCTTCATTAATATCCTCTAAAGACAATTCGTTGTCTCCACCACTAACACCATCGTTGACATTACTGTTATCATTAGCATTAACATTATTTTCACTATTAACATGGAAACTCTCATTTGCACTCGGAGCTAACTCCAAGAACTTCAATTGAAGTTCAGGGTCCTTGAAATCGAACTTCACCATGGTATTCATTTTGAGCTTCATTCTTGTAGCCTGATCAAGGTAATTGAGCTCTCTCTTCAGCTTCTTCGCTTGATCACGGAGATCTTCCTTCTTCTTCTCATCCTCATCATCGGCAGCGTTTCCAGAGGTGCTTTGTCTGTCAACTGATCCAGCATCGCACATATTCAGACAGCACCCTCCGTTCTTGTCCCTATTAGCAGTACTTCTCTGTTGGTTAGTTGTTTTAGTTTGGCCAGGGGAACTGTTTTGGGGAAGAGGGTTTGGCCTTTGAATGGAATTTTCAGCTTTAGCAACGAAGGCTTGGAGATCTTTGATGGAATTGATGACTGTTTGTGTTGTGAGTGCTTTCTTAGCACTTCTGAAGGATGTCGTTGCTGGATAAGTAGAATTAGATGGTTGAGAAGTAGAATTGGCTGGTAACGACGCGGAAGAAGCAAGGTGCTGTGCATCCATTCGATGAAGCTAAGGAGGTGGATTTGAAACTGAATGGATCAATCTGAACAGGCTATGAATATATATGGATGATGACTTGGTTTGGGGCTGGAAGGTTCCTTGTAATTGTAGATGGCATGCCAAGATTATCGACTTGTTCCTTGTGAGATGGACGAACAGAACGGGTTTGAGGTTAACAATAAGAGAGAGAAAAACTAAAGTCTGTAAAGAGTGCAGACCCCATCCCATTTCGGCTTGATACATAACATAGAGCATCAACGAGTTCACTGGTTTAATTAAGAACTTTAAAAAAAGAAATATTTTTATTTTTAAAAATCTTTTGTGTGAAAGCAAAAGTAAAATATATATATATATATATAAAAGATTATTCTAACCGTTAATAAATAATTAGGGATATCTGTCAAAATTTTCATCATAATATTATTCTAATTATAAAATTATTTATTTTTCTAATTCAATTTGTTTTTAATTATTATTATTATTATTGAGAGACGAGCAGTTGAGCTGGACATGACAAGAAAAAAATATTGTCTTTTCATTATTCCTTCTTTAATTTAATACCCATAAAATAGTTTGCCCAGATGGTGATTTTTCAAAAGCTATTGTCTTTTTGTTACTGTTTACAGTGTGAGATATGAAGTGATAATGTTTGCAGTCGGCAAAATGGGGGAAAGGAAAAAAATAATGCTGTTTTTTTTTTTTCAAAAAAAATCCTTAAAAACATGATAGCTGGAAAATAACATGAAATTGTATAAATGAAAATAAAATTGTATATTTGAAAAGAATAAATTTTAATTGCTAAAAATTGGTCTAAGTCATTTTAAGTTTAAAAAGTTAAAATTGCCAATCTTAATAGCATATACTCGATGTCCAGCGGTTGTGCCCTTGGTATATGGGAATAAAGCACTTGGTTCGACTCTTGATAGGTATCGCACTTTTTTCGAACGCATGGGACCCACTAAAAATACTTTTAAAGACTTAAAGACTTTAAGTTACCATTTGGTTATTGGTACTGAACAGTATAAAATAAAAAAGATAAAAAATATTTTTGTATCGTTTCGTTACTAGTACTGGACAGTACTAAACAAAGATTTTTGTATTGTCCAACGTTTAGATTGTAAAGTACTGAACTGAATATAAAAAATTTGATAATTTTGTCCTTTTTAATTACTAGATAAGGCTTTTTATACTGTTTAGTGTTTGAAATTGTAAAGTACTGGACTAAACATAGTAAAATTGATAATTTTATCCTTTTTAATTATATCATACTTATTTATATATATTTGATATTATTATAAGAAAAAATGATTTGAAGGTTTAATATATTATATTAAATATTTTAGGAAAAAAATTATGTTATATTTAATAAAATAATGCGTTACTTATCATTTTGAATAAGTCATTGAAGACATGAAACACTTTTATACTGAAACATCTACATATCCATCAACCACTTTGAATAAGTCACTAAAGGACCTGAAAATTCCAAAATCCATCCACAAATTAGATCGATTAGATTGAAACATCAACCACTTTTATATTTCATAAGGATAAGACATAAATGGTATAAATAAGATAATAATCATGCGAAGTAATAGTCAAAGTAGTTTCTATGATTATGACCTACCAACTACATCTGATAGAAAATCTAGCAACTCTGTTACAAGAGATACATGATGATACAACTTCTACAAAATATGAAAGCAACTTTAACCATACAAGGTACTAAACCAAGGTAGAGAGGTTCGATAATACAAAGTCAATTAAAGAAGTCTCGATTACACAAATACTGCAAACATGTTTTACATCAATCGATAATTTGCCTAACAAATGCTAGGTGTTGTTCTCCTTTGAGCCTTAAAAAAAAACTTCTCATACTATGGATTTGTTTCCATTTGCATAAGAACATCCAACTCTTCATTTTCCGACAATCATAACATTTTCAACTCTGCAACAACATCATCCCCAAGAGGATTAGCAATTTTTCCTGCAAGTAAAGCAAAATCACTCCTAACATCACTTATGCTCTTTTGAAACATAGATATAAATTCTGTAGCATATTTTTCCATAGGACGCTTGCGAGTCGATCACACAGATGGATCACGTGTGGCATAGCTAGAGGCTTCAGTAGATTGTGTCACTTGTTCTGACTCCATATCTTCATCAAAAGTATCCTCACCCTCATTTTGTAAGTCCTGTGTCACATCAGCTGGTGTCTCAGCCCTTTTGTCATTTGCTCTATCCTTTCCAAATATCCCTTAAAGTGTTTCAAACTGTTTAAATTCCTTGTTAGCATGATTACCAACCTTCGAATGTTTCTACAAAACAATAAAAATAGTTATTATAACAACAAAGAATTAACCTTAAAAAAATGAGTATATTTCAAAATAAAGATAATGTTGATTTTACCTCCATGTATTCGGCAGGGACCGCATCACTATCAAGTATAACACATTTTTTGACATCATCCCACCCAAAACCACTAGTATTCATCATGTCAACAACTTCTGCCATCTTCATTGATCACCTCTTTATTTTGTTAACAATTTGTCTGACATTGAGATTGAATTCTGGAATGTGACTTTTCATCCTTTTTAAAGCTTCTTCATGAGCCACATTCTTAAAAGTGCTATTTTCTCCTTTGTATCCCTCAATGACTAACTCCTCCAGCACTATCAATAACGTTTCTTCCTCAACTCGGCTCTAAGAACGTTTAGTTTTTTTATCTCTACTATCCATGACTGTAAACTAATCCATAGTGTAAGGCAAAAAGCAAACAAATAAAATGTAAGTCATGCATATAAATAGTGGATAAAATATTTCAATTTACATTACAACATAAAATTGAAAATTCAACAACTAAATGATTTCAATAATATATAATTAACGAAAAATCACTAGTGACACTGATCTAAGATACATAATCAAAGAAAGTACAACAATTAGCGACATTCTAGTTCCTATGACATGCTCTCCATTCATCGTACATCTCTTGTGTTAAGGTATTCCTCATCTCAATCCATGCCTCAGTAGGTTCTATCATTTCAATTGCATCAATTCCATTTTCTCCAATTGGAACTTCATCACCTTCAATTATAGCGTGCTCCAATGGGTCCAGTGGCATGTACATTCGAATGAAGTTGTGTAATAGACAACAAGCTAGAATCATTCGACATTGTATTTTGATGGGATAAAATGATGGACTCCTTAGAATACCCCATCGTTTTTTCAAAATTCCAAAACATCTCTCTATAACATTTTTTACCCTTGCATGTCTATAGTTAAATAATTCCTCACGATTTTGAGGCCTACGTTAACTTGTAGCCCACTCTTGAATGTAATAATGCCTCACTCTAAAAGGGGAAAGGAATCCTGGTGTATTGAAATATCCACCATCCACTAGATAATATGAACCTACAACGAAATGTAACCACATAAATTTACATGAAAAGTTTCAATTGAATAGATAAAATGAAAACAATTTTCTTTTTTAAAGTGCTTACCAGGTGCAACTCTCAATCCATTAGATTGAATGACTGCATCATGTAATACTCTAGAATTTGATGCAGACCCTTCCCAACCAGCCAATATGTAGATAAATTTCATGTCACGATCACATACACCCATGACATTCATTACAAGATGCTCTTTCCTTGTTCGATACCTAGGTCTATCTGCAACTGGTGTCGTAACTGCAATGTAGGTACCATCTAATGCTCCAAGGCAACCCTAATATGTTCCCAAATAAACAAAAAAATAATTGTATTGTATTATAAGTAATCATGACCATCGTCGATTAACTGAAGGTACCTAAAAGATTTTTTGTATTACCTTAAACCATTTCCACCATTCGTCAATGCAATCTTCTAGTACTGGATTAGGTTTTGCAAGTAAGATATCTTGAAACCTTAACACAGCAGCTAACACTTGATGGAAATTTCTACAAATAGTCTCACCTGATCTACGAAATCTGACTTGAATACTCTTGTTTTTTGTATGATGTGCAAGGATGTTAAGAAAAATCACAACTTGTTCTTCAACCGTTGCTCTTCCATTACAATGTATTCCCCCCCGTACCTTAATGAGTTCACAAAGATGTGCAAAACTATTCCTACACATCCTTAATTCCCATAAACAATTTGTATCACTTCCATTAATGAGTGAATCAATCACCTCTCGATGCGTTTCATAAATATATCTCTCTCTACTCTCCTATTTAAAACAAAGTTCATATAATAGAAACTAACAGCCGCCATTGCAAGCATATTGATATAGACTCTCCATCCAAGAAGACAGAAATCCATGATGATCCATGATCTATATGCTACATAATCTAAATTCAATAAGGGTAGCAAAAACATATAGCATCATAAAGTATCATAAAGAAGAGAATCCGGGCATATATTTCTACCAATCATCTCAAAGAATTTCTTTTCAGCTTCTTCTATTCTCCTAGCCTTACTTAAACCACCAATTATAGTAGAATATGTAATTAAATTAGGCAAACATTTCTTGCCACTACTAGTACCATCAACTAAGGACACAAATGCGTTTCCTAGATTCCCAAGAGCAGCATTTCCATGATTCCACATCCCATTGACAATTTTTGTTACCTTGTCTAACTCTCCTCTAATACATAAACCATTAATCACGATATTGCATGTAACGGTATCAAACAAATATCCTAACTCATTCATCCTTTGCAATAACTTTTCTGCTTCTGACATTCGACCTTCTTTCTAGAGACTCCACAGCAATATGTTACAAGTGTAAGCATTGGGGAAGTAGCCATTACACATCATCTCATGCAGTATATTACTAGCTTTTGACCCCTCCCTCTGCAGCAATAGCCCTAAATTAAGATGCTATAAGTTATTGTATCTAGATAAACACCATTGCTTTTCATCAAACTAATCACTGCTCTCGCATTGAATAACATGCCATTTTTGCATAGGCCATCAATTAAAATGTTGTATGTATATATGCTAGGTCCTACACCATTTTCAGTCATTTCTTTAATGACTTGTTGTGCCTCTAAGAGCTCCCCTTTCCTAATCAGGGCCAACAACCACATATTGTAGCTCTCCAATTTCATCATCCCATCCTTCCTCTTCATAGTATCAAGGAGGGTTTTGGCCTCTTCCCACATACCTTTTTTGCAAAATCCCTCAAGCATCAAATTGTAAGTTATGGAACTAGGCTGAGGCAGCCCCAAATCTTGGTCAATGAGCATATCTTTAAAAATCCTAGAATCTTTAAGAACTTCACCAGCACTACAAAGAGCCAATATCCTAGAACTAAATGTAACCACATCCGAAGACAGTCCATCAGCTTCATACTTTCCACCAACTTTTCAACCTCATCAGTCCTACTTTCCTTACAAAAGCTCAAAATCAGAATGTTGTATACAACCATATTAGGAAGGAATCCTGATCCCCTCATCTCATTTAAAAACTCCAAGCCCTTCATACTAAACCCACGTTTGCAACAGGCATGAACCAAAATCCCAACACTATACTCATTTGGACCACACCCTTTCTCATGCATTTTATCAAACATGCATCAGGCATCATCTAAACGACCCTCCTTGCACAACCCACTAAGCAACAGATTAAAAGTATACGTTTAAGGTTTCAACCCAGCATAGATCATATCTTTATACAACCACATAACATAATCAACCTTCCTTTCTTTTATACACTTCTCCATAAGCAAATTGTACATAAAAACCGAAGGAAATTTATCTAGAACAGGGGAACGGAGAGTTTTAAACTGCAAAACGACATTCTCAACAATACCCATTTGGGCCAACACCCTAATGAGATAAAAGAGAGAAGAAAGGGAAGATTTAAGGAGGAGGTGCTCATGGAGGTGGTCGATTTCCAAGAACATTCGGGCACGAATGAGGATGCGAGAAATGATGGGTACGGAGGAGATGATGAAGCAAGGTGATGATGATGATCATATGAACCCTAAACAATCACGATGCGTTCGTAAAGAAAGCAAGAAATTGAGAAAATGGAACCATACGAACCTGATGGTGACTTCTAGCTTGACAACAGCGATGGTCGAACTTGCGGCTGATTACACGACAAGCGTCAATGAAGGAGCGGTACCGATGAGCTCTTGTACTTCCTCATTTTAAAGCAGGTGCAGCGCTGAGGGAAAAATTTTTCAAAAAAAAAAGGAAAGGAAAGTAGAAAGGGGCAGCTGATTAACACGAGAAGGATGAAGGCTAAATTGGGAATTTCAGAAAAATAAGGTTTTTGTCTAATACTAGATTTTTTTTACCGAATTACACACGGTACAAATATATCTGATTTTGTCCAATACTTTCTTCATGGATGGCAACTAAACGGAGGACAAAAAATTTTGTCCTGTCCAATACCAGATTCTAATGCCAACTAAACGTATGGTAAGCATTAGAGCTGAAGTATCATGCTACACAACATCAGTTGTCTCAATCGATCTCCTCACTCTGCAGTAGCATTCAATTTTTCCTATCAATGGTAATTTACGAAAGGATAAATTACAAAAAGTTATCAGTGTTTTAAATTACATATAAAAAGATTATTTATATTTTATTTTTTTATAAAAAAAGGAATTTTTATTTTTTAATTTTACATCAATAATACATAATAGTAGATGTTAATATTTTATTGATTAATAAAGAAAGTAATATTTTTAAATTATATAATTTAATAAAAATATACCAACATTGCAAATAATAAAAAAGAAAGGGAAAAACTGAAAAATCAAAAAGAGAAAATAATTAAGCTATTAATAAAATATCAACACATGTCATTATTATAAATAACTCAAAACACAAATTATCTTTTTATAATTCACTCTTTAAAAAATTATATACTCAAAACAGCCTACCAAATTATGATAGCTTATTCTATAATCGTGTTATATTTGAAGATAAATAAATAATTGAATTAATCATTCTTTTGCTGTTGCTTTTTTTTTTCTTTTTAAGTTTTTGCAAGTTTACAAACCAACTCAACTCGGTACAAGTTGGCTTGTTTTGATAGACACCAAACTAGTTCAAAACCAACCTAAACCCAATCTTAAGCCATCAATTCATAAGTCAAGGTAGGGATGAACGAGCACTAGCTTGGAGTAAGAAGGGTTAGGTCGATTCACATGAACGAGCCCTTTGTGGTTTTTTTTTTTTTTTCCTTTCTTTCTTTTTCTTATCTATCTCTAATTTTTTTGTAGTTTTTTTTTTATTCACGTGAAAAATTAATCCACTATTTTTTTGTGATAATAAATAATGTTTGCTTCATTAATTGTCGATAAACCTAATACACGAGGGGATGCTTGCCCCAAATTTTATTGATCAATTAAAAATATTATAGAAAAAGAGGGAGACATTTGACCTTACCTCTTGTATACGGTTCTTAGATTATGTTAGTAAATAACAATAATAAATAAGGAGTACTACTCCCCCTCTATAAATTATATCTAACATATTACAAAAAAATAAATAAAATAGTACTACTACTTTTATAAATTAATTTTGCTTACACTATAATTACATAATGAAAATAGATATTATTCAACCTGTTGCATCTTGTGTAAGATCAGGAGTTGAGCTAGTGGAGCTTCTTCCTAACAAGACAAAGTCATTGAAGTATTCATATTTTTCAATAGACATCACATATGACTTGTGTTCTACTTCTTACCTTCAACCAATCCTCCATGCAAGTTAGCACCTCAACGTTAATGGGTGACAGTCTTGATCACTGTCGTGTTAGTATAAAGCTCATTGTGCTGAAAGCTTATTCAACAGTTACTATTGATGTAGGAGCAGCAAGAACTTAGCGAGCCATTTAAAAGAGAATCGGATAAGTCTTCCTATGCCTCCTTCACCAGTATAAGATTGATAGAGCCATTTTATACTCAATCTTTATAGTATGAATTGTGTTATTTTATTATTGATTTTATAGAAATCATAAGGAAATGGTACTTAATTTTATTATGGTGATAAATCATGTTTAATGAAGTCAAGAGTGCCAATTCAAGTGATTTAGAAAAGTCATCTACAATTTGGATCAAAGTCAAGGATTTACACCGCCGGCGTACAAGGGAAGTACACGGGCGTGTATTTCCAAAGCACGACCGTGTGTCTGGCTTGAAGAACCAACAAAAGCTTACACGGTTAAAGCATATGGCCGTGTCTCTGGCTTGAAGAACCAACAGAAGCTTACACGGTTTAAATACACGGCTGTGTATAACCATGGGTTGAGACGGCCGTGTATCTGGCTTGAAGAACCAATAGAAGCTTACACGGTTTAAATACACGACCGTGTATAACCTTGGGTTGAGACCATGTATATGGATAAGTTTGGCCGTTTCAAGAGATCTTTCGGTTTTCTTATATATATCTCTTCGTTTTCCAAAAGGAGGGAGTTGAGGAGTGAAGAAACCGAATAGGAAAAGCAGGAGACACCTGAAACAAAGACTTTTCATATTTTTTCACTCTTTGATTTTGTTTGGTGATGAACATGTGTGGCTAAACAGATTTTCTAGCCAAAGGATCATCAAAAGTTTAGTTCTTCAAGAATTGTGAGATCTAATTGATTTGTTTTTATTCTATTCTTTGTTTTTAGGTATTTATATATCTTCTGAATGTTTTGTTATTATTATCTTGTTTGATTGGTATGAATTGGAGCTCTTCTATTCAATTAGCAAGTTAATATATTATCAATTAGAATATCAAATTTGTAATTGTTTGATAGTTCTAATTTCTATGACACAATAACATGTTTGATTATAGAATAGATAGTCAAATTCATGTTATGGAGATATATAATCTTGTTTAAATGGGTTATCTTATAATCTACTGGCATGAATTGGTAGTCTCTCTTGTTTTTAATGCTATTGATAGATTAAATCCTAAGAGCTTGTTTAGGGTTATTTAATCAATAAGAGAAGTAATCAAAGAACTTGTTTTGATTATCAAGAAAGTAAGGAGAGATGGGTTATTAGATCTTGTTAATAACCATAACCAGTTTATCTTAGATAAAGAATAGAAAGATATTTGCACCAATGATCAGTTCTATGAATTAAACTATAATGATACCTTTGGTTAGGCTTTCATCATTATAAAATTTTATTATTCGATTTCAGTTTTATTTGAATTTACAAACAAAACCCCCATTCTTCTTTTTCTCTCTATTTTCTTTTAATAGAAATATATTTAACCAATTGTCGAGTCTAATTTTTGAATTTCCCATTCCTAATCCGATCTAAACTAGACCCTATGCTCATCTAATATAGATCATTGACTTGAGTTAGGAACTTCATTTAATTTTGGAGTCGCCACCCAACTGTTGTTGGGAAAGATTGAATTAAGACTAATGGAGCAGATTAGTCTTAATTTAGACCATTAGTCGTCGTGATTTCCTCTTCTAGTTTTTGTGAAAAGAGGAAAAGGAAAAACCAGAGTTTCTAAGTTCGGAGGCTAACCTATTAAAACCCTAAGGTTACCACCTAATCTCCTAAAATTTACTCCATTTAGAAATGTCTTTTATTATTTTTGTTCCCTTTATTGTGTTTTTGAGTGAATTGTTCTGGGAAAATGATTTTTTATTCATTTTATGGTTTCCCCAAATGGGTGCCTACGTACCTGCTATTCAAGATCAAACAAGCCGTAGTTCGCCTTTCCTGAAAAGATTTAGTGTGTTTGTGAATTTTAATTTTGAAATCTCTTTTGATTTATGTTTTTACCATTTTGGGATTTTTCTAAAAAATCTAAGCCTATGCTTTAATTTGATTCTTTTGAAAATTATATTTTAAGGAAAAACATCAATTTTGGGTTTATTTGAGAAAATGATTTTTTCTAAGTGATAAAACTCATTTTTTTTCTACTTTTCGACTTATTTCTGCTATTATAAATTCTTATTGATTTTTATTAATTTTTTTATAATTTTTTATTAATTTCTTTGATTTTTATTAGTTTTTATTAATTTTTCACAATTTTTTATAATTTTTATTTTTATTGAAAATTTTTCTCTTAGACTTTTATCTATCCTATCTTAAAATCTAAAGTTTTATTATCATTTTTCTAATATTTTTTTAATTTTCTTTATAAATTTTCCACATTTTATTATTGATTATTATAATTATATTTTTATTTTTATATCATTAAATCCTAAAAATCTAATTTCTAACATTCTTCTACTTATTGAAATATAAACAACACATAAGTAAATAAATAACAAATAAGTAAATAACAAATAATTAATTCAAAATAAACCAAATAAACTAAATAAATAAAAATATTAAAGAAAACCGGAAAATCCGACTTACCTAGATCCGGGTCGGTGCGCAGGCCGGGTCGGTCGGGTCGAAGCGGGCGGGGTCCGGTCGATCGGATGCGACGGTGGGGAGTGCTCGTTAACGGCGTTCCAGCGGCCTTCTTCAGCGGTTGAGGTGTCGATTCCTAGGTTATCGAGGGTGAAGAATCCAATGGTGGCGGTGGTTTACTTCAGAAAGGCCTCCTGGTGGTTGCCTAACTCTTGCTCGATGGTCGCGGCTTCGAAACAACTCCGGCAAACTTCGATTCTCTCTTTTCTCTCGCTTTTGATCTGTGTTCTCGCTTCCTCCCTTCCTCCTCTATTTATAGCCGCTCACAAACTCCTCTGGATAAGCTCAAATCCGCCGATTTGGATAAACCCATTTTTTTTCCGTTTCGGATTTGGCCTTATCTCGGCGATTTGATGTTAATCCCTTGTTTTCTGTGATTTATCTGATGGATTTAGCTTAAAATCGACAATAATCCAAAAGATTTGAGGAAAAATGAACGATTCCGCCTTCGTCGAACCTACTCCGGCTTCCTCTCGTGTCTGTTCGGGCGAAGGAGACGATCACATGCGAGACGCGTGACTTTCCCTAGCCAATCATACGCTGCCACGTGGCAGCTTAAGGTAAAAGCGAAAAAAATTACACAGAGTGCTCGCGGGGGAATTCGAACTCGGGACCTCAGACCTTCCATGCATACACCTGACCGTAGTTCGGACCAGTTGAGCTAGCCCATTTTCGCGATTTTATTTATTTCACAAATTGCATATATGCAATGCGATTTTTTTATTTTTTTGTATTTTTTGAAATTTCAAAAATTTATAAAAATTATTTAATTCCTATTATTTCCATTTCTAAAATTATTTTTCAAAATTGATGTGTTTTCCTATTTATTTTTATTTTTTTGAATATGTTTCATATTTTTGCCAAATTAGGAAAAATATGGAAAAATTGGAAATTGATTATTATTGATTCTTAGGGCAAAAATGGGGTGTTTACAGCTGCCCCTCTTTGCAGTAAAGTTTGAAAAACTTAACTACAACGACAAGAAAGACGCCATTTTTGGCCTCTTGATTAAATAGATAACGTCTTGGTCTGGCTGGTTATCTGGAATTTGTTTTCTAGTAGGAAAATGCTCCATGAGCTAATAATCGATGGATTCGAAAAGTGCTCATTTGAGCTAACTGATCGATGGATTCGAAAAGTGCTCATTTGAGCTAACTGATCGATGGATTTGAAAAGTGCTCCTTTGAGCTAACTAATCGATGGATTCGAAAAGTGCTCCTCTGAGTTAACTAATCGATAGATTCGAAAAGTGTTCCTTTGAGCTAACTAATCGATGGATTCAAAAAGTGCTCCTTTGAGCTAACTGATCGATGGATTCGAAAAGTGCTCCTCTGAGTTAACTGATCGATGGATTCGAAAAGTGCTCCTTTGAGCTAACTAATCGATGGATTTGAAAAGTGCTCCTTTGAGCTAACTAATCGATGGGTTCGAAAAGTGCTCCTTTAAGCTAACTAATCGATGGATTCGAAAAGTGCTCCTTTAAGCTAACTGATCGATGGATTCAAAAAGTGCTCCTATAAGCTGACTAATCGCTAGTTTCTAGGAAAGTGCCCCTTCTTAGGCCGACTGACCTATAGCAGGATGTGTCTTCTTAGACTCACGACCCTGAGGGAGAAATGTCTCAAAAGGTGCCCCTACAGGTTGACCTTGAGACAAGATATTTAGGAGAGTGCCCCATTGTGGGCTGACTAACCTATAGCATAGAGAAATGTTTTAAAAAAGGTGCCCTTGTGGGCTGACCTTAAAAGAAGATATCTAGGAAAGTGCCCCTCTATGGGCTAACTAACCTATGACATAATGTTTCAAAAAGGTACCTTTATGGGCTGACCCTAAGAGAGGATGTTTAGGGAAGTGCCCCAATGTGGGCTGACTAACCCATAGCAGAAAGAAATGTCTTGAAAGGTGCCTTTATAGGCTTACCTTAGGAGGAGATCTAGGAAAGTGCCCCTATATGGGCTAACTAACCTTTTAAAGGGGAGGTTTAGACAAGTGCCCTATATTGAGCTGACTAATCTTATGTTTCTGACTGTGCTTCTGAGCTAAATGATTGGATGCTTTTCATGATATGATGATAGTTATTCATTTTAATATGCTTGCCAATTCATCGTGGATAGCAACCAAACAACCGAACCTTTGTGCTGGTTTACTTCTGCTTCACTCACTCTTGCTTTGACACGGGGTTGAAAATCTTGATGTGCTTCCTTTTTTGTGCGCATGGCTCTTTTGACGGTAGTGTTATCCTACTAATGCACTAAGTTCTAATGTTCGAAAGTAGATAGAATTATATTACAGAATCTATTGAGATTCATTATTATCTTAGTGTTTATCATTCATTGGTGAAGTGATGGGTAATGTGTTTAGGAATATTTGTTGTGATGAGAATTGGTTGGGATTATTGACCATTCAGGGATATTAACTTTGCTTATAAAAAATAAAAACTATACTCAATGAAATTTGTATCGAATATTGGCTTTCATAAACATTGGCAAAATTTCAATTCCCTTGCCTAAGGATAGTACATCTTTAAAGCATATGTGTTAATGGGGTCTCTTAATTCCGGACCATCCATTTGAGTCAGTATCAAAGCACCTCCTGACAAAACCTTTTTCACCACATAGAAGCCTTCATAGTTTGGGGTGAATTTCCCTCTAGAGTCTTAGGCATTCGGGAGAACCTTCCTTAGCACCAGATCCCCTTCTTTGAAGTATCGGGGCCTCATTTTCTTGTTAAATGCTCGGGCCATCCTTTGTTGGTAACACTAGCCATGACATAGTGCAGTGACTCTTCTTTCATCAATCAGATTCAGCTGATCAAACCTCTTCTTTACCCAGTTTGATTCAGTTAACTGAGTCTCTGACAGATTCCTGAATGATGGTATTTCGACTTCGACTGGTAGCACCGCTTCTGTACCATATACCAATGAATATGGGGTAGCTCCAGTAGATGTTCTTATTGAAGTCCTATAAGCCATGAGAGCAAACGACAACATCTCGTGCCAATCTTTGTAAGTAGTTGTCATTTTTTCGATGATCTTTTTGATATTCTTGTTAGCTGCTTCTACTGCCCCGTTCATTTGAGGTCGGTAGGGAGTTGAATTTCTATGGTTTATGTGGAATTGCTGACATAAACCTATCATCGACTTGTTATTAAGATTGGTACCGTTGTCGGTGATGATGGACTCAAGAACTCCATATCGAGCTATTATGTCCCTTTTCAAGAAGCAGACTATTACCCCTTTGGTAACATTGGTATATGATGAAGCTTCTACCCATTTGGTGAAGTAATCAATTGCTACCAATATAAACCTATGGCCATTGGATGCTGTCGGAGTGATTGGGCCAATTATGTTGATTCCCCATATGGAGAAAGGCCATGGTGCTGACAACAAGTGTAACTCATTGGGCGGAGCATTTATCCGATTTTCGTACACTTGACACAAATGACAGTGCTTGACATATTTTATGCAATCTGATTCCATGGTTAACTAATAGTATCCTAACTTCATGATTTTTCGGGCTAACATGTAGCCATTCATATGAAGTCTACATACTCCTTCATATACCTCTTTCATCAGTTCACAGGCTTCATTTTTGTCCACACATCTTAACAAGGTGGTATCAGATGATCTTTTGTAAAGTATAGACCCACTTAATAAAAAATGGCTTGGTAACCTTCTGAGTGCTCTTTGGTCATTCTTGCTAGCCATTTCAAGGTATTTACTTTCTTGGAGAAAGGCCTTGATGTCGTGATACCAAGGCTTATCATCTTATGCTTTTTCAATTGTTAAACAGTAGGCGGGCTGATTTTCGATGTCTATCTTCATCGGTTGGACTTCGGCTCCCCCCTGTTATCTGGATCATAGATGCTAGTGTGGCTAGTGCATCTGCAAACTGATTTTGAGTTCTCAGGATATATGTGAAAGTGATTGCCTTAAATTCCTCGATCAGCTCTGTCAAATGTTAATGATATGGTACCAGTTTGGGGTCTTTAGTCTTGTATTCCCCTCTTGTCTGTAGTATGATGAGTGATGAATCCTCGTATACTTCTAATTCACGAATTTCCATTTGGCAGGCCATTTTGAGGCCGAGAATGCACACCTCGTATTCCATGATATTATTGGTATACGGAAATGTGAGTCTTGTCGCTGCAGGGAATTGTGTGCCGTCCGGGGATATCAATACTGCCCCGATCCCGCAACCCAATACGTTGGCAGCTTCGTCGGAAAACATTTTCCACTTAGCATTCTGCTCTATCCCATGATCTTCTATTGGTATATCTTCTACCATTAATATATTTTCATCTGAGAATTAGGCTTGTATTTCTTAGGAATCTGTCTCGACATGGAGTTCTGCCAATTGGTCGGCTAAGGCTTGCCCTTTCATTGAGTTTCGATTCATGTACGTGATGTCAAACTCTGATAAGAGCATCTGCCATTTAGAGATTCTCCCTATCAAAGCTGGTTTCTTTGCCAAGTATTTCAAGGGATCATGTCTTGTCAGCAGTTCAATATGGTAGTAAAGGGTGTATTGCCTTAGTCAATGCATGACCTAAATCAGAGCACAACAAGTCTTCTCCACCTCTGAGTACCTCTGTTCCCCGTCTGTGAATTTCTTGCTCAAATAATATATGGAACGCTCTCTTCCCTCTTCATCTTTTTGCCCCAACACACAACCCATGGATTCAGGGAGTATAGTGAGGTATAAGAATAAGGGCTTTCCTTGCTTCGGGATTATCAAGACCGGAGGTTTTATAAGATAGTCTTTGATTGTCCTGAATGCTTCTTCGCATTCATCGTCCCATTCTATTGTGGCATTCTTTTTTAACAGACGGAATAATGGTCGGCACTTATCGGTGAGCTGTGAGATAAAATGAACGATGTAATTTAATCTTCCCAGCAAGCTTCTTACTTCTTTAATGGAGCGTGGGGAAGGTAGCTCTAATATAGATTTTACTTTTTCAGGGTCGATTTTAATGCTTTCCCGACTTATGACAAACCCTAACAATTTCCCCGTTGTGACTCTGAAAGTGCATTTCTCTGGGTTTAACTTGAGCTAGAATTTTCTCAGTCGTTTAAACAATTTCCTCATGATATCTATATGGCTTTCTCTTTCTTTAAATTTGGCTATCATGTCATCGACGCATACTTCGACCTATCGATGCATCATGTCATGAAGTATCGCGACCATGGCTCTCTGATACGTTGCCCGAGCGTTTTTCAAACCGAAAGGCATGACTTTGTAACAGAAAGTTCCCCATGTTGTGATGAAAGTCGTTTTGGTTTTGTCTTCTTCAGCCATTTTTATTTGATTATATCCTGAGAAACTGTCCATGAATGAGAAAAGATGGTTTCCCGTAGTGTTGTCCACTAGAACATCAATGTGAGGTAGGGGGAAGTTATCCTTTAGCGTAGCTTGGTTTAAGTCCCGGAAGTCTACGCATACGCATACTTTTCCATTCTTTTTCATAACGGGGACTATATTTGCTACCCATTCTGGGTAATCGGACACTTCAATGAACCCTACTTCTAGCAGTTTCTTGACTTCTTCCTTAATTTGTAGTAAGATGTCAGGCCTAAATCTTCTCAGTTTTTGTTTTTTATGTTTGACATCTTCCCTTGTGGGAAGCCTATGAACCACTATTGATTGGTCTAGCCCTGGCATATCACCATATGACCAGGCAAACACATCTGCATATTCTGTTAATAGCTCGGTTATCTCACATTTTTGCTTGGCACTTAAACTGGTCCCCATTTTGAGGTTTTTAGGTTTTTCCATGCTTCCTAGATTTACTGTCTCCACCGGCTCGTCAATTGAAATTCCGCTTTGTTCATGTTTTTGCCAATTTTCTTGTATTATTTCGTTGTCAAGGATATCGCCTTGAACAACTGACCCAACAGCGTTGGAAACGATATCAGCGTTTTTATTTTCTACCTGCGCGAAATATCCCTGATGTTCGAAGGTAGGAGATTTGGGTAAAGTAAAATGAAAGAATATATAAGCAAAACAAACTGTAATTGAATTAATAAAGAGTCTCAATAAAATTTGTTCAATAATCGTTCTCTATCCTTGAGCTAACCTAGAGCTATTAGTAGGATAACAGAACCAATTATTCAGAGTTGGATGCTGATTGGACGTGCGGGGGGTTGGGCTCCCATTGCTAACATCACCTTTGCTTATTCAAGGCTCTTGAATGACATTTGCTTTTCGGAAAGATTGTTGGAGGGGTGGAATACACATCGGGGTGTTGCTTGGCTTTTCCTTCATTCTGGCTTTGACACCTTTTGCTTGTGCTTCTTCTCTGGCTGTAGGAATGTACCCTAGTCCAAACGTCCCTTACTGCCCCTCCTTAAACTGATGGCCCTCCTTACTGGTCACTATGTTCACCTCATTAAATATTTGGAGGCCAAGGTCTTCTGAACCTTCCTCCCCAATATATGGTATAGCAGTTTCTTTGTATATAGCGTAATCTTACTCATCCAGTACGGTGACTATCTGGCCACTCGCAATAAATTTAACCCTTTGGTGGAGACTAGAGGGGATGGCTCTAGCAACATGTATCCAGGGCCTTCCCAAGAGTTGGTTGAAAGATCTTGGGATGTCAAGGACCTGGAAAGATATGTTGAATACTTGTGGACCAATCTCTACTGGTAGGTTTATCTCCCCTACTATATCTCTTTTTGACCCATCAAAAGCTCTGACCACCGTTGAGCTAGGTTTTATATTGCTTGGATTGACCCCCAATAAGTCGAGGGTAGCCAATAGGCAAACATTGAGGGATGATCCGTTGTTGATGAGCACTCGGGAGACATTTGTGTCGTTGCACCTGACCACTATGAACAGTGGTTTTGTATGTTGGTCTCCCTCCTCTCCTAGCTCTTCCGGAGAGAAAGATATCTGGTCCATTGTGAAAATAGAATCTACCACATGACTTATTTTGTCTGTAATGATGCCTTCTAGGACCTAAATCTGTTTGAGCACTTTGAAGAGTGCTTCCCTATGGGGCTCAGACGCTGTAAGAAGGCCCATGAGTGATATCTGTGCTGGAACTTTATTTAGTTGTTCCATTATCTTGTATTCACTCGCCTTGACCATCTTTGTAAACGCGGTGAGCCCCTCTTCCTCTTCCTCTCTTTTCTCCACGTTGGGCCCTTCGGTCGAGGCTTTATTCTTCAGGTCGTATATTCTCCTAAAGCGGGTGATTCCTCCCACCATAGGAGGTTGCTCTTGTTCGAGGGTACGATAGTTGAAAAGTGCAGCCTCATACCTCTCTGTCGGTATCGGGATATTAAATACATATCTTTTCTTCAGGATTTGTATCTCGGTTGACTGTCCCTCATAGCATTTTATAACCTTGGGCTTCTGATGAGAATTAATCATGTTTATAGTCTTCTCCTCTTCCTTCGGCGAGTTGTCCTCCTTCTCAAACTCTGGCCCCCATCCGCTAGGCGGCCCATATACCGTCGGGGTATAAGAGTAGTTCTCCAAGTACTCGAATCTCTCATGTGATTCCCCCAAAGTGCTGATTGTTAGGTCTCCGGCTAACCATCTTCTTTTGATATGTGACTTTGGGGTTTTCTCTGGAGCTTGACGGGACTGCTTTTTCTATTAGTCAACCGTCTTTTGCTTAGGGGCTTCCTTAGGAGCCGATTCCTCAGATGTGATCATGTTGATGATGGGCTTATGACTGGGCAGCAGGTTGGTGTTGACATTGGGTGTTGGGGTATTGACAAAATCCAGCTGTACAATTCCTGCGTCGATTAAGTCCTGGATTTTGTGCCAGAGCCTCCAACATCTATCTGTAGAGTGGCCCTCTTGGCCCATATGGTAATCACATTTAAGGTTTGGGCCAAAGTTTTTGGGCTTATACCGGTCGTTGGGGATTTTGAAGCTGATCAAGTTGTCCACCCGCAGCCGAGCAAAGACTTGGCTGAGCGAGACGGGAATCGGAGTGAACTGCCTTGGGACCCTGGTGGCCTGGGTATGACTTGTCGTCGAATGCTGGGCTGGGGTACTCGTGGTCTGAAATGTCACACGAGTTCCAGCCTTTTCTGCCTTACCGGAATGGACTGTGCTAACAATAGACTCTTTGGCCCTATTACCTCCTAGAGTCCTTTGTGTTGGTGTAACCCTAGGAGAATCCATTATTTAGAGTCTGCCGATGGTGATGGCACTTTCGATCCGACACCCTGCAGCTACCACCTCTTCAAAGCTGGATGAGGTCTGGCCTACCAGATGTGAAAAGTAGGTCTTGTTTAAGGTGTTGACAAATATGGATGTCAACTCCTTCTTAGAAATTGGGGTTGCTACTCTGGCGGCCTGGGCTCTCCAACGCTGGGCATACTCCTTAAACGACTCAGTATGTCTTTTTCGGAGACTCCCCAGATTAATCACGGAGGGGGCGACCTCAATATTGAACTTGTACTGGTCATAGAATGCCCGAGCTAGCCTTTCCCAGGTGTTGACATGATTGAAGTCCAGGTGGGTGTACTAGACCAATGCAGGGCCCGTGAGACTATCTTGAAAAGTGTGGATCATGAGTTGGCCGTACTGAGCATACTTGCTCATCTTTCGGGCATATAGCCTTGTATGCATTTTGGGGCACCCAGTCCCATCATACTTTTCAAACTCCGGGGTCTTAAACTTCTCAGGGTATACCTCTTCCCCGTATACTGGCAGACTGGTGATTCCGGCTTGCTCGAAACCATTAGGACCCTCAATTGTTTTCATTTTGTCGTGGAGCTGCTGGAAGAGTCTCTTCTCCATCTCTTTCTATCTCTCTTCCATCTCTCTCTTCAGGTCATCAGAGGTTGGCCCCTAGTTGATCCTCGGCTCATATTCAAAGGCTGGGTTGAGGTGGGAGTTGATTTCTTCATACTTTAGAGGTTGTCCCTCCACTGCCTTCCCTTTCCTGGCCCCTAAATGTTCTTCCTGGGTTAGCTGGGTAGTGCGAAGGAAGCCGATGCTTTTAGTTGGGAGGTGGACCAAGGCAACCAATTGTTGGACCGTTTGTACTAGGGATACGATCCTGGAGTCCGAGGCAGCTTCAGCGTTTGTGTTATTGCGGTTGTCGCTACTATTTGCCATTTTTGCTCTTGAACGTGTGAAAATTGGGCTTCTGAGAGGATTCGGTTGTTTAGGAGCTATTTTGATACCTGGTACGCATTTTTTCTTTTTTAGTATAATGTATGCAAATGCTATGCATGTGTCACACGGGTGCTAAAAATAAAAAGGGTCGACAATTGATTGATGATGTAATATTGAAACTTTACTTTTATTAATATTTGAAAATTTTGGAGTTTGATACTAAAAGATTACAATGATAATCTATTTCCTAGCTCTTTTAGTCTTCTGTTGTAGAGACTCAGGCTTCCTATTGATGACAGCTTCTAGCTCTTCGACTCTGGCTTTAGTCTTCTCCAATTGTGCTTCCAAGGCTTTGTTCCTTTGGTCGGATTCCTTGAATCGTCCTTTCCAAATGTCTTTCTTATAATCTGCAGCTTCAAAGTAAACCTCCATCCGGGCCTTAACTTGCTCTAAGTAGGTTTCTAGCTCCGAATTTATCTTGTCTGGCCTTGGTTGAGTGACATCTGGGACTCGGTATGCTCTTTCCCCTATTTGATACAGCTGGCAGATCACAAACTCTCTGGCGGCTCGGTGCTTTCCTATTTCTCCATCCAGCTCACCGAGGTCCACATTTGGGCTTTCAACTCTGGCTTCCTACAGTGCTTTGGCCTCTGCCAGCTTGGCGAACTTTTCAACCACCAGTAGGTTCGGATCTTGTACTCGAAGGTGACTGCTTCTAGTGAGGGCCGGTAAACTACATCTTGTATAGTACCGAACTGGCGAACCACTAAATTGGGGTGATATCCAATGCATCCACTGATTCCGATCAGAGGTACGACTTGAAAGTTATTGCAAGTCAGAATAATTTTGACGCAGCAACTCCATCTGGCTGTCCACAGAATATCATCGGCACTGAAGCTTCTAAGCACTTCTACCTAACTGTGGCTGGTAAGGTCGTCAGGTAGCTTTATCTTTTCTATGCATGAATCTACAAGATCCACCTGCTGAGCCAAGGCTTTCTAGACCATGTTCAGTCCGAAACACTTAAGGTGGCTCACGAACCATATCAGCATAAGGTTGACACTTGAGCGGAGGATCCCATGGCCTTTCTTCTTGAGGAAGTTTAAGTTCTGGATTTGTTCAGCCAATAGAGCAGGGATGTAGGATCTTCCTTCCAGGAATTGGGTCACCAACTCTGCAACCTAGTAGTGGACATAGAAAGTTCCGGTGGGGAATAGTATGGTGGCAAAAGCTGTCAAGATGAAAGCGTTCACCCTTCTCTGTCTGTAAGTCTTGGGGTCCCCACACAGTATGTCTTTTCTATCCCCATTGTCTTCTCAAGTAATGAACTAGACTTCCAAATCGTCCATCCGTATACAGTATCCATTACAATCTGCTAAGGCTTTGTTGACTACTGTTTTGCGGATAACTAATAATCTGTTAAAAGTACCGGCTGGCTCGGGCTCGAGATCTGGCACATAGATTTGATCGGTTAGCGCTAGAGCTTGTAACAGCTGGGTGTACTCTTCCAGGGTAGGGGTGATTTCATATGGCCCGATGAAGAAGGTTGCGGGCTCGATTTCCCATAAATGGAGCATGGCCCGTACCAAAGGCAAATTCACCTCCATCTTTGTTAGTGAAAGGATGGGCCCTACTTTCTACTGGATGAAGGCTTGCTCCTCTGGATTGTACAAGGTGAACCAGTGGTCCAGCACCAACTTTGGGTCCAAAGGTTTGTACACCCTAATCTCTTTGCGAAGGAGGTGATCAACTGCGGTATTAGCCATCTATTACAACAAGAAATTTCCTAATTACAGCCAGAACTATGAAAATATTACAGGGAAATAGATCTGAACTCCATGAACAAAACAATAAATATTACATTATCGTCAATTGTCAACCCATGACTTTATGTATGCAAATAGGTTGGTTCTAACTGGTCCCTAAGCTCTATGGCCTCCCGCATTCTCGGAGAAATGGATCTCAGGCCATATCGAAGCATTGGGTGGGGTAGCCTAATCGATCTCGAACGGTGATCAACTCACTTCGCCCGAAACCTACACAATGGCTCCCCGTCTTAGGGTCCTAGGACGGTCCGGGTTCGACCGCATCTATTTACACAAATGTATGCATTTAGACCCAACAGTAAAAAAAAAAAAAAAATGAATTATAAACTTAACTAATCCCAGAAAAGTTAGCAACAGAATAATAACTGAAAGACATTTCTTAAAAAGGGACAATTTGAGGAGATTCAAGTAGCTAGCCTACTGGAATGAGTCCCTAGTGGAGTCGCCATCCTATCGAGTCTAATTTTTGAATTTCCCATTCCTAATCCGATCTAAACTAGACCCTATGCTCATCTAATATAGATCCTCGACTTGAGTTAGGAACTTCGTTTAATTTTGGAGTCGCCACCCAACTGTTGTTGGGAAAGATTGAATTAAGACTAATGGAGCAGATTAGTC
This sequence comes from Laguncularia racemosa, assembly GCA_037954665.1. Taxonomy (NCBI): domain Eukaryota; kingdom Viridiplantae; phylum Streptophyta; class Magnoliopsida; order Myrtales; family Combretaceae; genus Laguncularia; species Laguncularia racemosa. The sequence continues at coordinate 5,145,132 of JBBMOL010000011.1, forward strand.
TTAATTTAGACCACTAGTCGTCATGATTTCCTCTTCTCGTTTTTGTGAAAAGAGGAAAAGGGAAAACCAGAGTTTCTAAGTTCGAAGGCTAACCTATTAAAACCCTAAGGTTACCACCTAATCTCCTAAAATTTACTCCATTTAGAAATGTCTTTTATTATTTTTGTTGTCTTTTATTGTGTTTTTGAGTGAATTATTCTGGAAAAATGATTTTTTATTCATTTTGTGGTTACCCCAAATGGGTGCCTACGTACCTGCTATTTAGGATCAAACAAGTCGTAGTTCGCCTTTCCTGAAAAGATTTAGTGTGTTTGTGAATTTTAATTTTGAAATCTTTTTTTATTTATGTTTTTACCATTTTGGGATTTTTCTAAAAAATCTAAGCCTAAGCTTTAATTTGATTCTTTTGAAAATGATATTTTAAGGAAAAACATCAATTTTGGGTTTATTTGAGAAAATGATTTTTTCTAAGTGATAAAACTCTTTTTTTCTACTTTTCGACTTATTTCTGCTATTATAAATTTTTATTGATTTTTATTAATTTCTTTGATTTTTATTAGTTTTTATTAATTTTTCACAATTTTTATAATTTTTATTTTTATTGAAAATTTTTCTCTTAGACTTTTATCTATCCTATCTCAAAATCTAAAGTTTTATTATCATTTTTCTAATATTTTTATATTTTTCTTTATAAATTTTCCACATTTTATTATTGATTATTATAATTATATTTTTATTTTTATATCATTAAATCCTAAAAATCTAATTTCTAACATTCTTCTACTTATTGAAATATAAACAACACATAAGTAAATAAATAACAAATAAGTAAATAACAAATAATTAATTCGAAATAAATCAAATAAACTAAATAAATAAAAATATTAAAGAAAACCGGAAAATCCGACTTACCTAGATCTGGGTCGGTGCGCGGGTCGGGTCGAAGCGGGTGGGGTCGGGTCAATTGGATGCGACGGCGAGGAATGCTCGTTGACGGCGTTCTGGCGGCCTTCTTCAGCGATTGAGGTGTCGATTCCTAGGTTATCGAGGGTGAAGAATCCAATGGTGGCGGTGGTTTGCTTCAAAAAGGCCTCCTGGTGGTTGCCCAACTCTTGCTCAGCGATCGCGGCTTCGAAACAACTCCGGCAAACTTCGATTCTCTCTTTTCTCTCGCTTTTGATCCGTGTTCTCGCTTCCTCCCTTCCTCCTCTATTTATAGCCGCTCACAAACTCCTCCAGATAAGCTCAAATCCGCCGATTTGGATAAACCCATTTTTTTCCGTTTCGGATTCGATCTTATCTCGGCGATTTGATGTTAATCCCTTGTTTTTCTGTGATTTATCTGATGGATTTAGCTTAAAATCGACAGTAATCCAAAAGATTTGAGGAAAAATGAATGATTCCACCTTCGTTGGACCTGCTCCGGCTTCCTCTCGCATCTGTTTGGGTGAAAGAGACGATCATGCGCGAGACGCGTGACTTTCCCTAGCCAATCATACACTACCATGTGGCAACTTAAGGCAAAAGCGAAAAAAATTGCATAGAGTGCTCGCAGGGGGATTCGAACTCGGGACCTCAGATCTTCTGTGCGTACACCTGACCGTAGTTCGGACCAGCTGAGCTAGCCCATTTTCGCGATTTTATTTATTTCGCAAATTGCATATATGCAATGTGATGTTTTTATTTTTTTGTATTTTTGAAATTTCAAAAATTTGTAAAAATTATTTAATCCCTATTATTGCCATTTCTGAAATTATTTTTCAAAATTGATGTGTTTTCCTATTTATTTTTATTTTTTTGAATATTTTTCATATTTTTGCCAAATTAGGAAAAATTGAGAAAAATTGGAAATTGATTATTATTGATTCTTAGGGCAAAAATGGGGTGTTTACACCAATCCCTGTGGATACGACCCTACTCACTACTGTATACAAATTATATAATTGTTTAGGAGTAGGTTTTAATTTTGTTGAATTCGACACTCATCAAAGATGTTAAAGTCTGTGATACTATTGTTGCCAAATTCAAAGTTTATGTTGAAATAGTAGTCAAGTTTCATGCACCCACTCTAACGAGCATGGTGCCATTTCAACCTTTGTACCATCATTTGTTGCATGGAGAGGGTATGACCATGCATGGCTCATATAAATCAAGGGACAGTGAGGGAGTAGTAGGAATTTGACCACCATATGCAATAAAAAAGTTGGAAAATAAGTCTTCAGTTACTTGAATCATTCATCATAATTCTTGTGTAGTAATAATGGCATAGGTGTCATGTGTCTTAGAAAATATATTAACAATTTGATAATATAGATTGAGATATTCTAAAAGCATATCTTTCTTATAGCTCATATCTATAACAAAAGTAATAAGATAAATGGCAAGAGTTTTTCTATAATATAGCAACCATTCTGCAACCATTTTATTGACACCTAAAGAAATGGGTCATTTTAGGGCTTTAAACAATACTGATAGTATGTTTATGGTATTCATTAGGAAAAAGTAAATACTAACCTAGCACACTTGAGAAAATGTTAGAATATACTCATGGAAAACTCTAAACATATTTATCATTCTGGTGCATACATCTCAATCACTAGGGTGCAATGGAATGTCTAGGATGTTTATTATAACAAAAGAACACAATGCATATTTATAGGGGACTATACTTTGCAACAGTCGATAAGTGGAATTCCACCTATGCTTAATGTCTTTTCTAAATTTTTTAGGTCATATTATGTTATTAATACAAAATTTCTTTCATGCCTTATTTACAGATAAATGGTTAATTAAAAAGCCAACTACTTTTCATATATGGGACATCTTAAAATTTAAACAATTTAAACCATCTCTAATGCAAAGATTTAAAATATGGCAAGCACATTATATGTGAAAAAAAAAAAAGACTGATGAGGACATCGTAGCTAACACGGGTTGATATCAGGCGTGTCTATTACAAGTACGGTCGTGTATGATGTCAGGGAGCTTCCAGAAACTTACAAGGCCTCATACACGGCCAGGAAGCACGATCGTGTGTTATGTTATGATCTCTCCCAAAAACATGTACGGTCTTCATGCACGGCCAGGGCGCACGACCGTGTATTATGTCAGGAGTATCCTCAAAAGCCTACACAGCCTTCATACACGACCGTGTATAAGACAGATGACGGACGTGTATACTAATATTTATTTCCACGTGTACATATATATTTCCTTTTTTACTTGTTTTCCTGAGGAGTATATATAGTTACTAGGTCATTTTTAGGGTTAGCTTTTATCCATTATTCGATAAACACTTTTAGAGAAGAGTTTATCTACTTTCTCGATTGTACGCAATTGAGAGTTATCAAGGAATAAACTCATATTATTCTTTGTTTATTCGTGAGGTCCAATCCTAGAATTGGTCTCGTGTGTTTACGCTTTCCTCACTACGTCAGTTAGTATCAGAGCAAGGCAAATTCCTGCGGAGATGTCAGCTAATGATGGTGTTGATGGCGGTCGCGTTCTCGACCTAGATCGGGATGCAGAAGTCCAAGGAGTCAATCAATGGGCTCTAAGGACAGTGGTCAAAGCCACGGAACAGAGACTTGGGCGCGTAGAGCAGCGTTTGGAAGACTTAGTTGCGTGTTTCGACGCCATGGTGATGGGCCACAACGGAAACAGAGGTGTTGTTGGGAATCGACCAGGGGTAGCAATCGCTTGTGGCAGTCCTATTAATGAACCTGCTGCCATGAATCAGTGGAACCGAAGGCTAGATGAAAGTTCCTCTGAGGAAGAGGGTGAATTTCTACAGAGGAGGGGACAACCACCGAGAAGGGGCGGTGTTAGTGGTGGTAGGTACCACGGGGTCGATGACCGAATTGACTAGGAATACGATGGCGGATATCGAAGAAACCACCAGGGCTACGATCATACAGATGGCGGTGACTTCCATCTCAAGGTAGCCATCCTTTAATGGTAATCTCAATATAGAAGATTTCCTAGACTGGCTTGCAGAAGTCGATAGATTTTTCGACTATATGGAGGTACCTGAGGATAGGAGAGTACGGTTGGTTGCCTGTAAGCTGAAAGGAGGGGCTTCTGCATGGTGGGATCACTTGCAGAATCGGAGGCAAATAGAGGGGAAGCAACCTATAAGGACATGGTACCGCATGAAGAATCTGTTGCAGAGGGATTTTCTACCACCCGACTATGAGCAGATCCTTTTCCAGCAGTACCAACGATGTCGTCAGGGGCAGAGGACGGTACATGAATACACCGCCGAGTTTATGAGGCTGGCGGAGAGGAATGATCTGAGGGAAACTGAGGGTCAGCAAGTGGCGTAATTTGTGGACGGATTGAAGCCCCAGATTAGAGACAAAATAGGGGTGACTGTGTTCAGAACCGTCAATGAGGCAAAGAATTTAGCCCTTAGAGCTGAGATGATGATTCAAGAACAAAGTACACGGCTAGGTGGGGGCAAGAGAAATTGTGCGTATGATAATCTCGGCAGTAGCAGCAGGGTGGTTGGTGAAAGGGCTAGAGGAATGGTCGAGAAACCAGTTGGAAGTATGGAGAAGAAAGAAGACAAGGCTGAGGGAAAGAAGCCTCTTGAGAGCAAAGAGACCCCAAGACAAAATAATCCGTATGCTAAACCGATTTTGGAGAAGTGCTATAGGTGTAATCAACCAGGACACCGATCTAACGAATGATCGAATCGATGAACTATAAACATTGTCGAAAGGGAGGAAGAAGAGGAAGTGTGCTGTGAACCAGATGGTGAGGATGAATACTATGATGAGGCTGATGATGTAGTGGAACCGAACTACGTGATCAGAAGGATGATGCTAACACTGAAACAGGAGGGTAGGTCACAACGACACCAACTGTTCCGCACTAAGTGCACAATTGGTGGGAGAGTGTTTGACTTGATTATTGACAGTGAGAGCTGTGAGAACATAATCGGAAGAGAGGTTGTGAAACGACTCCAGCTACAGATAGAGAAGCATCTGAACCCTTACACCATAGGGTGGATTAAGGCAGCGAAGCGAATTGAGGTGAAGGAGAGGTGTCGGGTTCCATTCTCGATAGGCAAATATCGAGATGAAGTCTATTGTGACATTATCGATATGGATGCCTGCCACTTGCTATTCGGATGACCTTGGCAGTTTGACGTGGATGCCCAACATGCCGGGAAAGAAAACAAGTATAGATTGGAGAAAGGGGGCGTGAAATATAAGTTGTTGCCATTGACGGATAAGCGACCTAAGACACAAAGGGCGGAAGGAAAATCTTTTCTGACGATCACTCAGTCAGAAAAGGAAATAACCGAGGACATCAAAGAATCTCGATAGATGCATGCTCTTGTGGTGAAGAATGCAGGAGAGGACATGGATAGTGTAGAGGCTCCGGAGGAAATAAAGGGGGTATTATAAGAGTTTAAAGAGGTAGTGCCAGAAGGGTTGCCTCTATTGCGAGACATCCAACACCACATCGACTTGGTGCTTGGGGCTAGCCTTCCTAATCTCCCTCACTATCGGATGAGCCCCAAAGAGATGGAGGTCCTATAGGAGAAGGTCTAGGAATTACTGGATAAAGGATTCATCAGGGATAGCATGAGCCCATGCGCCGTTCCAGCACTATTGACGCCCAAGAAGGATGGGAGTTGGAGGATGTGTGTGGACAGTCGTGCGATCAACATGATCATAATTGGGTATAAATTCCCAATTCCTCGCATTGAAGACATGTTGGACAAGCTAAGTTAAGCAATAATCTTCTCAAAAGCGGATCTTAGAAGAGGGTATCATCATATTCGGGTCAGACCTGAGGATGAATGGAAGACCGCTTTCAAGACAAAGGAAGGGTTGCACGAATGGTTAGTTATGTCATTCGACCTCAGCAACGCACCTAGTACCTTCATGCGCGAGATGAATCAGGTACTTAAACCATTCATAGGTAGGTTTGTAGTAGTATACTTTGATGATATCCCGATATATAGCAAGACTAAGGATGAGCATTTAATGCATTTGAAGAGCGTATTAACTATGCTGAAAGAGAATAAGCTCTACGCCAATCTCAAGAAGTGCATATTCCTGTCAAAGAAACTGCTGTTCTTGGGTTTTTTAGTAAGCAGTGAGGGTATAACGGTGGATGAGGACAAGGTAAGGGCTATTAGAGATTGGCCCACTCCCGAAACAATCACCGAGTTAAGGAGCTTTCTAAGGTTGGCAGGATTTTATAGACATTTCATATGGCATTTTAGTACGGTTGATGCCCCATTGACTAAGTGCCTGAAGAAAGGGAAGTTTCTGCTAAACACCTGGCGGAACAATACCAAACGGTGGCATCTTACGTGAAAGAGAGAATCGAGAGGGTTAATGAGCAGTATAAGAAAGTCGCAGACAAGCATCGGAGGAAGAAACTGTTTGAGGTGGGAGATCAAGTGATGGTGTTCTTAAGGAAGGAACGCTTTCCCATGGGCACTTATAGCAAATGGCAACCAAAGAAGTATGGCCCTTATAAGATTATCGCCAAGATCAATGATAATGCCTATGCGGTCGGGCTCCCTATAAGCATGAAAATCTCAAAAACCTTCAATGTAGCTGACTTATCCCCATTCTACGTGGATGACAAACCCCTATATCCAGATGAGAACTCGAGGTCGAGTTCTTCATTGGTGGGAGAGAATGATGAGGACATCGTAGCTAACACGGGTTGATATCGGGCATGTCTATTACAAGTACGGTCGTGTATGATATCAGGGAGCTTCCAGAAACGTATACGGCCTCATACACGGCCAAGAAGCACGGTCGTGTGTTATGTTAGGATCTCTCCCAAAAACATGCACGGTCTTCATGCACGGCCAGGGGGCACAACCGTATGTTATGTCAGGAGTATCCCCAGAAGCCTATACGGCCGTGTATAAGACAAATGACGAACGTGTATACTTATATTTATTTCCACGTGTACATATATATTTCCTTTTTTACTTGTTTTCCTGAGGAGTATATATAGTTGCTAGGTCATTTTTAGGGTTAGCTTTTATCCATTATTCGATAAACACTTTTAGAGAAGAGTTTATCTGCTTTCTCGATTGTACACAATTGAGAGTTATCAAGAAATAAACTCATATTATTCTTTGTTTATTCATGAGGTCCGATCCTAGAATTGGTTTCGTGTGTTTACGCTTTTCTCGTTGCGTCAAAGACTTACCTGGCATTGGTTAACATAACACTTCAAATTCATCAATGGATATGGTGTTTGTGTCCACATTATCAAAACCGGTTGAAAATATATTTTTCATTAATGAGTATTCACCTACATAATACTTATTATATGGAAAATATTTTGTGTCATATAGCGTTCGTTAAAAATTCTAAAAGTTATTAGTCTCTTCTATATTTGTCTTGCATTATTTATCCAATGACATGTAATTCCCATATAAGAATTATCCTACCATGGATTGGTCTATATATTCATACAAATAGAAACTTGTGTATCAAGAGAATTAAAATAGCTGCTAATTCACACTTACTTGTGTAGTATAGTTTTATAGTGGTTTATTGCATCATTTTTTGCTCGTACCTTTGTAAGCTTGGATTCAAAGCTTCTCATTCATATTCTAAGCGGTGAATGGAAGATGAATAACTCCATAATAAGTGACATTTAGTTAAGTATTCTGCTAGGACAATTTTTTGCCTCTCAACAAAATACCGAAATAGGCTTGATGACTGCAAACTACTGAACTAAGATATTTGTTGTTGTGATTTATCTATGCCCAACTTCATTAGCTACTTCGATCGCATGTGTAATGTGCCTAAAACCAAGTTTAAGAACACAAAAACCAAGATTGAAAGACAATTAGACAATGTCAATCAATTAGTTCAACAATTGCGCTAATCCTCAATGTTTATGAATCAATTCTTCAAATGTTGATGTGTTCAATCTTAAATATTCAAATGTGATTAGCTCTGATACCAAAAGATGATGTACCTCAAAGGGAGTTTAAGCACATGCAAATGAACCAATTAAACAACTCTTAAATGACAAGATCAAACTGGTTCAAATTGGAGCAAAATGGCATGAACCCTAAACTTCCAAGGTGATCTAATTAATAAGAACAATGTTGATTAAAAACCACAAGGATGATATTGATCAAATGAATCATGAATTCAACTCAATTTCCAATAAAATCCCAATCAAAACATCAATAGATAAACCGTAAAAAAATCCTCCTTAACTCTAAGGATTTCCACGCAAACAATATAAAGTAAATTGAAAGGCAATATCAAGAGATAAAATCAATCAATTGGAAAACAATACAAGAAAGGATTTTGGATCACAAGTAACGCCAAAATCAGATCAAGAACCAACCTAATTAACCCTAGATATGACTCACTAGTGATGAAAAGGAAAAACACAACAAAGGGGAATTGATATTACTCACAATTCTCTTTTGTTGAAACTCGCCATAATTCTAATTTTTCTTATTGAAATTGATAAAAGCTAATGGATTTAGGATGAACCCTAACCCTCACATGAAAATGTGTTTGCTGCAAATTTCAAAAGCTTCTCCTCAAAACCCTACTTAATTAAGTATTTACACTTGCTCCCTTTAAGGTTAGAATGTCCACAAAATTACAACTATGCCACTTTAGGGTGGCCAATCCTAAAACACAAATTATAACTAAATAAAAATGTCTCAAAAACTTACAACATAAATGGTTCCAAGAAATAAATTACAAGTACAAAATAATCTTCAACAAGTTATCTTTTCAATGGGATTTTTCGGTCTAGCTCATTGCCGGTTTAGGCTAGTTCATGAATAACCCATAAGCTGAGTCTTAGTGAGTTTGTCCATCACCCTGTAAAGCATAAAAAGTGTACCTATTGGAATATACAATACATGAGTAATAGAAAAAAGGTTAGTATATAAAAAATTCCGGGGTCGAGTTGTTTAAAAAGGACCTTCATCGCCAAGATTTAAAATCTTTTGGTTCTTGCCCTAATAATAGGTCTTGTAGAATTTTGATTCTTATCAATGTGCCTATTCAAAGTCCTATAGCCTTCCCCCTTCTTTCATGTGTAACTTGACTAACAATAGTTGCAATACACATGGGTACTCTCATCTTCTCCTATAATTTTACAAAAATGTTTAGTAAAAAGGTTAGATCTAAGTGATATGGATAGCTTACTTATGAAGCCAGCTTTGCCACAAAAGAAACTCACCATTTTTTCTATTAATATAAAAAAAAAAAACTAATATGGAAAACCTATATACTCGATGGAAGACAATTATATATAGGTAGAAAAAATAATTTAAATAACAAAAGCACTCGCAAGCTAAATAAATTGAAAAATCTGAGAGCATAGAAAAAAGTTGAGTAAAAAGTTAAGCAAATAAGAGCATAGAAACGAAGTGAATGTATAAGAGAATGATTAGATTTCCTTTTTTTTTTATTTTTTCTGTAGAGAACTTAATGAATGTATAGGAAAAATATATACAATTTTCTCGCAAATGCTGAAATATTTCTAAATGTTCAAAATTTTCTCCTTCCTCACAACATTCAAATTTAAATTTTCTCATGCGTAATGTTATCAAAGGATGCAAGCTTACTACTTACAAATTTTTGGATGCTCCCTATTTCATTTTCTAAAAACTGCCGAAGTTAAATTTCAAAAGTTTGAAACATGGCAAGCACATTGTATGTAAAAAAAAGACCCACTTAACATTGGTTGACATAATGCTTCAAGTTCATCAATGGATACTGTGTTTGCGGCCACATTATCAAAAATGATTGAAAATATACTTTTTTGTCAATGAGTATTCACCTAAAATAATACTTATTATACGAAAAATATTTTACACCTTATAGCATTCGTTAAAAATTCTAAGAGTTATTAGTCTCTTTTGTATTTGTCATGCATTATCTATCCAATGACATGTAATTCCCATATAAGAATCATTTTGCCATAGATCGGTCCATATATTTATACAAATAGATACTTGCATATCAAGAGAATTAAATATAGTTGCTAATTCACACTTATTAGAGTGGTATAGTTTCATAGTGGTTTAATGCATCATTTTCAACTCATAGCTTTGTGAGCTTGGATTCAAAGCTACTTGTTCATATTTCAAGAGGTGAATGGATGATGCATAACTCCATGATAAGTGACATTAGGCTAAGTATTCTACTAGGGCAATTTTTTGCCTCGAAACAAAATACCAACATAGGCTAGATGACTGCGAACTACCAAACTAAGATATTTATTGTTGTGATTTATTTGTGCCGAACTTCGTTAGCTACCTTGATCGCATGTGCCTATTCAAAGTCCTATAACCCTCTCCCTTCTTTCATGTGTAACTTGACTAACAATAGTCACAATACGTATGAGTACTCTCATCTTCCCCTATAATTTTACGAAAATATTTAGTAAAAATGTTAGATCTAAGTGGTAAGGGTAGCTTACCTATGAAGCTGACCTTGCTATAGAAGAAAGTTACCATTTTTTCAATTAATATAAAAAGAAAATGTTGATATGGAAAAACTATAATTTGATAATCTGATTTTTGAAAATATATATATATATATATATTCGATGGAAGACAATTAAATATAGTTAGTAAAAATAATTTAGATAACAGAAGCACTCATAAGCTAAATAAATTGAAGAATCTAAAAGAATAGAAAGGAGATAAGTGAAGAGTTAAGCATATGAGAGCATAGAAAGGAAGTGAATGTATAAGAGAATGACTAGATTTGTTTTTTTTCATGGACAACTGAATGAATGTATAGGAAAAATATATACAACCTGCTTGCAAATGTTGAAATATTTTTTAAGTGTTTAAAATTTTCTCCTTCCTCACAACGTTCAAATTTAAATTTTCTCATGCATAACATTATCAAAAGTTGCAAGCCTACTACCTACAAATATTTAGATGCTCCCTATTTTGTTTTTTGAAGACTACTGAAGTTAAATTTTAAAGATTTGAAATATGGTAAGCACATTGTACATAGAAAAAAAATACTCACTTAGTATTGGTTTACATAACGCTTTCAGTTCATCAATGGATGTGGCGTTTGCAGCCACATTATCAAAGACTGTACCTAGCTTTGAGGTGGATAACCTATGAATTTTCTTTCATACAATTTTTTTTAATTATTTATGTATTTTTTATTATTTTTAATAGTAAAAATTTGTTAAATTAACTACCGGCAACATTAATTGATTTTTAATGGAATCTTCAACAAATTTAATAAAATGATGTATTTTGTTGATTTCTCAAAGTTGGAGTCCTGAAAACAAATAGTTAAGAACTTAATCAGTCAAATGTTATGCTAATTTTGTACCTTTTCCACTCACAAAAACTATATAACACTTCTTTTTTTTTGAGTAAAAATAGGCCCTGAATCCCATCCGAAGGATTTTTACTCTTTGCTTCCTGTTTAGAAAGATTAATAGGAACGAACTGCTCGGCTTTCAAGCTTCTATACCTACCAACTCGTCTCCACGGTTTCATTGATTGATTCAATCGATAACTAAGATGGAGCCTATTCGCTAGAGCAATGATGCAAGCAACTGACAACTAGTTACAAAGGGCCACTCTTCCTTCTTATATTGGAACAAAAATTGAGACTTTAAAACTTACTGAAAATATTCAAAGTTATTAAACAAAAATGACTTTTTGCATTCTTATAAGTCACAACGACTAGAAAATATTTCAAATCTCTCCACTAAGATAACAATAACAAATCAATCAATAGTTCTATGTATATGCATAAAAATATTCATTTTGCAATATCTCGTATCAGTCTTTCAAGAAGAATTTTGTGATCATGCATATACAAAATTTGATAATCAAATTAGTTGCATGTTTTCAAAACTTTAGATTTGACAAGTAAATATACATGTGTTTGATGTAAAATTCAACACCATATAATGATGATCAAAAGCAATTGCCCACAACCGTAAAGCTACAATCAGATGACCAAACACCAACATAATTTAGTGAAAAATATCTATATTTCAGTAATCCCTTCCAGGGGCATCGAGTGAAGTTAAATATGAGTCTTCACATTTTGATGACCATTGATTTGGTGATCGGTGGTTGAAGGATAAAAAGTATTGATTTAATGGCTGAAAATCAATGGTAAGTAGTTGAACGGCTCGATATATAGTCAGTAATTCAAAAATTATTTATACGATATCTGAAAGATTTCGATAATTCAATAATGATGCCCTCGGCCAAAAAATAAATAAATGACGCCACGTAAAGTACACAATATTACATCGAAAATGCTATGCTTCATCCGAACTTCACGAAAACACGCCACACACTTTTTTCTTTTTTTTTTCAAATAAATATAAACACTCAGCATCTCAACCCTACATATGAATAGCACCAACTTCTACTCCAAGCATACTCAATTTTCATAACCGTCCAATCCGGTGGAAACCACTTACCAGGGTTATGAGTTATGACCGATATGACCATTTGAATTATTCTTTTCTTTCTCTACCCCCAAAAAAAAAATTCTTTATTTATTTAAAGATTTGTACATCATTTTTTAATACAAAACACTTCTTTTTTATATAAAAGTATTAGAGCTCTACAATAAGCATCTAAATTAAAGAAATTAGATATTATAAAACTTATATTGATTATTCTTAACTTTTTGATGACATAGTTTGCTGCCTTGTTGAATTCTCTATATATAAAAAGTATTAAAAGTTTCAATCTTTGCACTACCTTTATTATATTTTGAATAGTATAAAATATGTATAATGAAAAATTTTCACCATCTTCAAGCTATTTTATTGCTACCTGACCAATTGATAGGAATGCATCTATGTTAAGATTCATGAATTCTGCTTATGGTTTAGACTAGGCACATGCGATTGGTTTTTTGCATTTGCTATTACAATAAAAAATCGGGAAGGTCTGAAATGCAATTGTACTTTCTAACACTACTCTTCCAATCACCCAATTTAGATTCCTTGCTTCTTTGTGTTTTTATTCTAGTTTAAACTTCCAGTAGAACTATAGAAAATAAGTAACAATCGTGATTACCCTTTCATCACTTCCTTTGAATTTTGTGCTCCACCATAACATAAAATCACCAAATGATCTAAAATTGATTAGTGGAGGGAGATTGTATAACCGTGAGAGATGTAGCCAATATTCTCTAGAAACCCTGCATTCAAAGATGCAATGATTAATCAAGTCACTTGTCGCTTGACAGTTCCAACATTGAGAGACTAATTGTATGCCCCTCTCCTTTAGAGCATTATCTATGGGAATTCCTTTTCCTTGTAGCTTCTAGAGAAATATGGATATTTTGGGAGGGATTCTACTATTCCAAGAGTGAGTGAATTGAGTGATTGAAGACCTTTTGTGAACGCTTGATGAATTTTCATTTTTGCTTGTTGGAAAACTTTCCATCCTTTGATAGCTTCCACTTGATGGAATTTGATGAAGAAAGATCACAAGGTATTTTGGAAATCTTTGATGCATGATCTATCACCAATCATTGTTGCATTAACTCCATATTTCAAGTACCATTTGATCTGTAATCACTAATCTTTTCCTTGCAATAAACCTATGATGGATGATGAAGATTGGATGTTTCATACCAATCACCTAGCTAGAAGTTACTGTTTCTTTTCCAAATTCCAAAGAATATATGATTTTCTACTAGTAATCTAGCTCTAATAATTTTCTTCTAAACTAGGGAGTTTGAGTTCTTTTCCTTTACTAAACACAAGTGTGAGTCCTATATATACTTGGAATGGAAATAATTGGCAAACAAGGAATTACCTGATCTCAACCACTACCAAAGCTTCATGTTCTTTATTTTAACTATATCTTCAAGTTTTCTTATACCTAAACCTCCCTCTTCAATGGATGTGCACACCTTCTTCCATTTGATCCAATGAATTCCTTTCTAGTTTTTAGACGTCTTCTAGAAAAATCTTGCAAAACATCTTTCTAAATCCTTAATTATTAAATTATGAGGTTTTTGTGCTTGCATCATGTATAGGGGAATGAAGTTAAGGATACTTTTGATTAAAATCAACCTACTACCTTTTAAAAGCCAATGATTATCCCAATTTTCAATTATGTTCTTTATTTTCTAGACTAAATTGAAGAAATTGTGCTTTCATTTTCTCCCAACGACCAAAGGACATCCCAAGTACTATAATGGGAACTTGCCTCTCGGGAAGCCTAGTGTTGTCCAACCACTAAGGGAGAGTTATCTTCCCTTATAGCTAAGAAGGCACTTTTATTTCTATTTATTCTTTAGCCTAACATATTCTCGTACCACCTTAAAAATGATTGTAACTTCTTGATTGATTTTGAGCAGCCATTAATGAAGAGGATGCAATCATCGGCAAAGGCTAAATGTGATATGCACTTAGGTTACCTACCTCAAAATTATCTCTGAGTTCTTGCTAATTAAATCATTAAGACATCTCAATAACACTTTTGAACAAATAACAAATAGTAAAGGTGAAAGTGGATCTCCTTGGCGTAAACCCCTTGAAGATTTGAAGAAACCTGTAATATTGCCATTAACTTTTAGAAAGAACCAACAGTTGAAAAATAGCCTAGATATCATGTGATGAAAGGATGAGCAAAAACCAATACTGTTCAACACATTCATTAGGAATGACCAATTTACTTTGTCATAAGCCTTTTCCATGTCCAATTTGATTACTAGATTGACACCTCTTACTTTCCTTTTTAAGGAATGTAAAAGATCCTAAGTAATCAAAATATTTTCCATGATGTTGCGACCCTTTATGAATCCCATTTGATTCTCTACTAAACATTTTAGGAGAAAAGTATTTAGTCAATCAACTAGTATCTTTGATATTATCTTGGCAAAAACATTATAGATATCAATGGGTCTGAAATCACTCCACTCATTTAGATTATCTTTTTTTAGGATAAAAACAATTGTAGTTGAAGTGAAATATCTTAGAAGGGGTTGCCCTTGAAAGAAGCAACTTATCGCTTCCATAATATCTTCTTTGATGATATCCTAAGTAAATTTAAAAAAGGAGCTACCAAAGCCATTAGGACCCACAGTCGCATTATCATCCAACTGCTAGATGATTTGCCAAATTTCCTCTTGTTTTAGACAAGATATTAATCAGTTGTTCCAATCCTCAATCATCCACTTCTTTAACCATCCTAGCTTTTGGTACTCTATGATGTCCTCCTATTAGAAAATTCTTCGGAAGTAATCAACTGCTAATCTATTAATTTCTTCTAGATCTTCTATCCATTAACCAGTCATGTCTTTGATTTTGATTTTTTTTTATTTGAACTACCTTTACCGAATGATTGCATGGAAAACATGGGAATTCTGATCTCCTTCCTTAAGCCATTTTGCTCTTGCTTTCTATTTGAGAAAACTGTCCTCACAAGCTAAAGAGAATGATAGATGCGCTTGTGCTTCATGGATCGCAATCCTGTTTTCTTCATTTTCTTCTACTTCCAACTTTTTTTTCTAGCTTATTTACTTTCTTTTCCCATTTTTTCATTCAGTCAAAAACATTCCCCACAACTCTTTTATTCCAATCTCTTAATTCTTTTTTGAGTCGGATTAATGTTGTTTGAAGCTTTATCAAACCACTACATGCCACTGGACAATCTTAACTCTTTTTTATTACATTTGTTAGTCCCCTTTGTTTGGTCTAAATAATAAGGAATCTAAATGAACTCAACAGTTTTCTTTGAAGCTCTTTGGTTCTGATTAAAAGAGGACAATGATCTAAACAAGTCTTGCTTAAGTGAATCATATCAGATGATTCATCTCCCAGCCATGATGAATTGAAGAACACTCTGTCAAGATGTTGCTAAATGGCCCCTCTATTCCACAAGAAGGCCGAACCCATGAAATTTGCTTCCTCTAGATAATAGTCTGGTATCACTTGGTTGAAGTCATTCATCGCTTTGATAGAAGCTGCATTTCACCCTTTCCTTTCCTTCACCAATCTAATGTTGTTGAAGTTAGCACTCACCATCCAAGGTGGTTACCCTGCTTCGAAAGAGTCCTCAAATCTACCCAAAGATTAAGTTTGCCAACTATAGTTGAACTAGCATATACTACAATGAAGTAACTAATCTTGTTGGCTATAAGATTCCAACATTGAATCGAAAGTACTTGTTCACTATCCCATGTTGTTTGGACTTGACTAAGATCTCTCCAAAAAATCAAAATCTTTGAATTTTTGTTTGTCATTCTTCCTTGGAAATTCAACTTTTTGACTAACAATTGTAAATTCTCCAATCTTAACATCAGCTCGAGGATTTCAATACCCTTTAAGCTATGAAGTTTGCTCGATGTTTTTACTCAATGAATTGATCTTTGGTTACCAATCCCTCTAATATTTCAACACATGAAGTTCATGATAAAACTGTATTAATTGTGGAGACACCTTTACCTAAGTTCCTCGCAATTTGGCTTACTTATACCCTTTTGCTTGCCCTTTTATTTTTATTTACTGTTGTTCAATCCTCATGCTTTTCCACATCTATTTCTACCATCCAATCCTCCTTAGAAACATCTTGCTCAAGTTGTTTTAAGTCACTTTTGGTTCTAATATTTTCATCAATGCAGTTCAATGTTGGAGGATTTCTAAATGGATGTCTTCCAGATTTTCTGCTTCATCAATTTTGATTACTTCCTCCTTATTATATTCTTCTTATCGGCCATTAGGAATTAGTTTAACCCTCTTAAGAATCTTCAAAACGATATCTTGTTTAGCCACTGATGTCTCAGGTTTACTCTCTTTACACATGTTCTGCCCCTTCTCTTCAACATTGCTTTATCCCGAGAATGATTCCTCTTTTGATACAACTCAATTCTCTCTAATCTCTATTTTCAGTTTCACTTTGTACTCCATTTTCCCCTATCCTTTAATTGTATTAGAGCTATGGTTGTTGTTCAATTTGCAATCTTCTTTTGAATGTTTAATCTTACAACATGACAAATAATATTTAGGAACATCTTCATAGATCACTTGTTGGTAATATCTCGTTTTTTCACTGCCAAGCCAAATTTTGTTTCTAAGTGGCTTCAAGATATCTATTTCTATTAGAATTCTCATTATTGAAGGACGAAATAAGGATTTAGTTGCCTCATTAATGCGCAGAGGGTTACCAAAGGCAGAACCAATGGTGAACAAGACAACTTGATTGAAATAGTAAACCTTCAAATAAGGTAAAGCGATCCACACTAAGGCTATTGGGCATTCTACTTTAGGGTCGAATTCCTTCGTCCATTTGAATAATCACATGGAATAAAGTCCTAATTGCCTAACTGGTCTTTTCCAAACCCTAGTATAATCTTCGTCTAATTCAAATCTAATTAAGATATGTCTTTCATCAATCAAACCAACATGATATGTACCTTTCAAACCTAAAGAAACAAAGAAGTTTCTAATTTCGAATATTGGGGGTCTTCCTTTGAAGAATTTCCCCACCCGAGGTAGGTTAAGTGTCAATGCTAGGTCATTCTCCTCTTTCTCTATGAATAAAATCGTTGGTTCTCATTTGTATGTTGTCAGGCTTTTGTATACTTGAGTCAATGCGCTTTCTTTTTGCTTTAGAGTTGATGCGAACGAAGGTTTCATCTTGGTCAAAGAAGACACT
The DNA here is from genome assembly GCA_037954665.1 of Laguncularia racemosa. NCBI lineage: Eukaryota > Viridiplantae > Streptophyta > Magnoliopsida > Myrtales > Combretaceae > Laguncularia > Laguncularia racemosa. Next base: position 5,162,779 of record JBBMOL010000011.1, read on the forward strand.
ACCAAATTCAAGGATGGACATTAAGAACCTAGGGTTTCCATTGTCGAATTGTGTTTATGTTACCATTTGAATTATTCTTGTCAAACAAAAGCATCAAATAGCTAGCAATTGAATAAGAATAAATCAAATCCCTTCTCTCTTTTTTTTTATCTTTTTCCGATCTACCCAATAGGAAATATTTCATACCTCTATCCTAAGGGTGAGTGGGTAAACATGTTACACCATACCCTATTTAATCTAATAGATTTCACATGGTATTTGATAGAGCCATTTTATACTCAATCTTTATAGTATAAATTGTGTTAAATTATTATTGATTTTATAGAAATCATAAGGAAATGGTACTTTAATTCTATCATCGTGATAAATCAGGTTAAATGGAGTCAAGGATGCCAATTCAAGTAAATTAGAGAAGCCATCTACAACTTGGTTCAAAGACAAGGATTTACACTGCCGGAGGGAAGTACATGGGCGTGTAATTGAAGTACACGGCCGTGTACTTGGTTTTGAATCAACAGGAAGATACACGGTTGAAGTACACGGCCGTGTAGCTAACTAGGAACTAGCACGGTTTGAGGCACGGCCAAGGTGAAAACCGTGCCCCTCACTGGACAAGAAGGAGGAAAGGTGGACTTTGAACAGAGAGAGACACGGCTTAGGGCACGGCCGTGGTGGAAGCCGTGGGCGCAACCGTGCTTGGAGCCGTGGTGGAAGCTAGACGTGCCAAGGAGAAGAAAGTGTGGAACATCAACCAGATGAAGGCACGGCTTGAAATCTAGCCGTGGGTCTAACCGTGGTACACACTAGACACGGATGAAGACTTGTAGATTATGCACAGATGAAGGCACGGCTTGAAATCTGGCCGTGTGTGTAACCGTGGTACACACTGGGCGCGGATGAAGACTTGAAGAATATGCACAGAGGATGGTACGGCTTGACCCACAGCCGTGTGGTGGGGCGTGCTAGGCAGACGAATCTTCACTTCTCGAAATCTACTTGGAAAAGGAAAGATATTTTCGTATCTTGCTAGCAAAAGATCACATGCTATCCCCCTAACAATATAAATAGAACCAACCCTAGAGGGTTAGGACAACTTTTGAACTTTTGGATCTTTGGAATCTGGAATCACCTTGGAGACAAGAAGGAAATGAGGAGGCAGAGCAGGCAACCAGGTTCATTATGTTTTTATTTTTATTTTTCGTTTTGTTGATGAACATGAGTAGCTAAGCTACCTTTCTAGCCAAAGGGTCATAGATGTTTAATTCTCCGCGAATTGTGAAGTCTAATTGACTTGTATTTATTCTATTCTTTGCTTTCGGGTATTCATATATCTTCTGATCGTTTTGTCATTATTATCTTTGTTGATTGGTATGAATAGAGCTCTTCTACTCAATTAGCAAGTTAATATATTGTCAACTAGCACGTCAAATCCGTAATTGTTTGATTGTTCTAATCTTAGTGACGCAATAACATGTTTGGTTATAAAAGAGATGATCAAATTCATGTTATGGAGGTGTGTGATCATGTTTAAATAGGTTATCTTATAATCTACTAGCATGAATTGGTGGTCTCTCTAGATCTTAATGCTATTGATAGATTAAATCCTAAGCGCTTGTCTAGGGTTGTTTAATCAATAAAAGAAATAATTCAAAGCGCTTGTCTGAGGTTATCGAGGAAGTAAGGAGAGATAGGTTGTTAGAACTTGTTAATAACCATAACCAGTTTATCTAGGAACAAGGATAGAGAACATTTGCATCGATGATCAATTCCTTGAATTAAACTATCTTGATTCCTTTGGCTAGGCTTTTATTAATATCCGATTTTCTTACCTTGTTTTACTTTATTTTGATTCATAAACAAAACCCCCCCATTTTTCTTTTCCCTTTTATTCTCCTTGGATAGAAATAAATTTAACCAATCTCTGTAGATTCGACCCTACTCACCACTATATGCAAATCATATAATTGTCTAGGAGTAGGTTTTATTTTTGTTGGATTCGACACCCATCAGTATTAAATATCATGGAATAGGGTCCATATACGATTTTTGAGAATTTTCTCTCACAAGATAGGGACAAGTACCATATCTCCATATCTTATACTCCTCGTGCTCATCTTGAAAGCTATACACCAAAATATATTGGGTACAACTAAGCTACCTTGTATCTACTTTATAAAATTTACTATATAATAATGATTGTAAAATGATATTGTATTTCTACCTTCTAAGTTCTACTAAAAAGGGAAAAAAAATAATAATCATATAGGTTATAATTCAAACCCATCATCTATAAGAAACTCTAATAAATTTCTTACTTCATTTATTCCTACTTTGTTTTATCTAATTTCTATAATTTTATTTTCCTCATTTGTTGTCCCATTTTTTTTTCATTGATAATATAATATATCGAAACTTAGGACGTCACAACCCGTCACATATTCTTACAAGGTAAGAAGACGTTAAGGCTCTTACACCATCTAATTCTACATACACTTGAATTAATTGTTAGCCACAAAATCATGAACCCTTAATCACCACTAGTAATGGCTTTACTAGGTCTCATTCTACATCCACACATGTAACACTTAATACAGGTGTATGAATTCTCTGCAACCGTAATAATGGAGGTGGAATTTACACCCTTCACAATTAAAGCTCAAATCGCCGGACAAAGTCGATTTGCAAACAACACATTTCTTGTCAGTTTTCTTGCCATATTTCCTTACGGCCAGGGGATGTTGATAGTGTTGAAGAGTCTTGAATCTTTCGAAGCTTTTGGAGTTTTGGTACTCATTAGCCAGTGATCGTAAAACCTATAGTAGCAAGATGTAATCTGCTATACAATAGAGTCGGTTTTAAAGCCTTTCTTTTTATGCAAGCGTTACCAACTCTGTTGACCATTGAGAGGTTTTTCTTCTTTTACTTCTTCGGTTTCTTTCAATTAGGTAAAATTGACAAATGGTACCCCTTTTTTTTCCAAAAAGAAAAAGAAACGTTACTATTATTACTTGTAACATAAATTCAATGAATTATTTGATGTATCTAAAATGTAATAATATATTTGAATATATATGTATATATATATACAGTTCACATGATTTTTTTACTACACTCAATTTTATTTTATTTTTTTTGTTTTGACACGCAAAATTATCATTGCTGTTGCGAAATCTGGCGCTGAACAGTGGTAGAATTGGCACTCCGAACAGTGGCAAGCGAAGCCTTAGAAAGCTTTGCGCAAGCATGGCACACAAATTCTTCTACTCCGTACGCGTGAGGGTTAAGAAAAAGTGAGTCTCAAGGATAGGGTTATAAGCTTAAATATTATTATTTAAAAAAAATTATGTAAATATTGTACTAGTAATAATTATTTCTAAAATAGGTTTTGAAGACGCGAACATTGTTTGCGACTTTAAAACTAAAAAAAAAAATTAACTAAAAACACAAACTAGGTCTACACATTCAATACAAATTATATTGAAGGCATGGACCTTATTCAAAAATTACTTGAAGGCGGGAATGAGGTCCGTGCCTTTAGTTTATTTTTTTTTTCTTTTACATTTCGGCGTACTAAAAGTGTAGATATCATATGCACCCACAAGCATTTTGCTCAAAGGTATAAACGTTGTCTACACTTTTAGGTTTTTTTTTTTCACTTTAGCAATCAAAACATAGTAATTGGATACTTATAAAAATAGAAAATGGCAATGTTGTTTGGTCACAACTATAGTATACTTAAATCAATCCTTTTTTATATATTATGTGCTCTGTAATTCTAAACAAGTTAAAAGTTATCACATTTCAAAATTGAAAAAAAAAACTTAACCAAATGCAATTTACTTTTCCAACTTTAAATTCTATTAACTTTTTACTCATTTAGAGTTACAGAGCTCATAATATATCAAAAAATACTTATTTAAGTGTACTATAACTAAAACTAAACCGTATTGCCGTTTGCTATTTTTATAAGTGTCAAACTGCCATATTTTGATCTACCGAAGTGTTAAAAAATAAAAAATAAAGGCACAAATAACATCTGTACCTTCAAGCAATATGCTTGAAGGTGCAGATAGCGCCAATGCTTTCAGTATACTGAAATGTAAAATATATATATATACACTAAAGGTGCAAACCTTGTTCGCACCTTCAAGAAAATTGCTTGAAAGCGCAAACGAGGTCCGCGCCTTCGATAAAATTTATACTAAAGATGTAGACCCGATTTGCACCTTTAGTTTAAAATTTTTTTTAACCCTAAAGTCGCAAATAGTATCTGTATCTTTAAAACCTATTTTAGAAATAATTATTATGGATATAATATTTATGTAATTTTTTTTTAAATTACAATATTTAAGTATGTAACCCGTAAAGATGGTAACGGTGTTGGATCTCTCTCTCTAGTTGAGCACAGTTCTCACGAAGGTAAAATGCGCATTCCTCACAACCGTAACTTGGAGCGCCAGAACCAGGCCTAATATCTGAGACACATGCTCTGCAATATTTTTTATTAAGAACTTCCGTAGTACTCTGGTTAAGGATTAAAGGATGCTTATTATGGCTGAAATGTCGAATCTCCATTTCCCCTCTTCTGTTTCGTTTTGATGATAAAAAAAGATATGGAGAATGGATTCTAGTCTCGTATCTCTGATTTTTGCAATAATGGAACTCCTCCGTGCATCTTCCATACCCTCGGTCCCCCACCAACCAGAACACATCAATCAGAGTAGAAATGGCTATTTTGAATAAAAAACTAATAATTTCCTCACTAATATTTTAATAAACAATTCAAAACAAAATGTATAATTGCAATTGTACTCCTGCACTCAAAGAAATATGACTCATGATACATGCTTTTTTTAACTTCCTATAAAATAATTGTGAAAAAAAAAAAATTGTGTTTCCTCTTCGTAGCCTATACCATCCTCGTTGAAACCATCGCCAAATTAGTTTCCTTGAACAATGGTATTAAAGCCTTAGCTTTGTTTAAGGAAAGTAAAAATTATGACGAAGTAATGGTTCAGAAAATTAAAAAAAAAAAAAATTAAGGAAGTAAAAAATATGTTTGAGGAATTGTGAAGTATACCCATACCGAATTAAGGGGTGAAACTATATTTTATTTATTCATTGTTAAATTAAATAAAAAATTGGTTTGTTTATAATTTTTAGTTTTAACAATTCTAATGCAATAATATGATTGCTGTGCTTTCAATGACATGGGGCATGAGGATTCCCTTTTATAAAATACAATATATTCAAGCTAAGACAATTCTACAATCATCCAAAAGTGATGATGCTGTATTGTTACTTTTCTAGTGTTAACATATCTTATTTGTTGTAATTTATGGTGATTTGTTAGTAAAAAAAATTGTTAAATAGTTTTCATAAAATTGTATGAACCTTACCTTTATTGTAATTCAAAAAAATTTACTATAATTAGAAAAGTGATTATATTATATAATCACTTTTAAATAATTATATCATAGAATTATTTTACTAATTATCAAAAAAAGAGAAAAAAATTCACATGGAAGGAACTTTCTCCTATTATATATATGGAATCATATAACGTTAATGGATTATATGGTCCAACTCCTCGGAATTAAAGTGGCATAAAAAAAGATCTAATATCATAATGAGACTACTTACTCTAGACTCATTAGGTTGTGCGATCAATCAAATGGGTTTTGCACATTTCGGTTAACCTCCATTTGTCTTATTGATGTAGAGTAAAACAACTGCACAAGACAACACAAGAAGACACACACTCGTGTTAGTGGGCGTGCAGGTCAACATGGAAACAAACATGCTTGTGCTGGTGGCAATGTTAATGGGGCATGCTACACGAGCATAAACATGCCTGTGCTGGTGGGTGTGTCGACAAAGAAAATTGCATAAAATGGTACACTAGCATCTACACGCCCATGCTAAGGTCATGTTGTGGCCATGTAGGCTTAAGATTTAAGGTTTTCTTTTGATATGATATATATTTGTCTTTTCTTGTACGATAGAATTTTAGATCACTTAATCAAATTCTAAATACTTTAAGGGCAATTTTGTTACTTTTGTTTGATTGCTAAGATTAATTGTTGATTGATATTGTTTTCATGTTACTCACTATGTTAGTTTGGTATCAAAGCAAGATTTTCTTGCAACGATATCAGGAGACGGTAGTTTAGGAGGCGATCATATTCTAAACATTGCTTGGGATGTGGAAGCCCTATGAACTGAAGTGCAAGCTCAAAGGGCAGCGTTAGATAACATGGATTAGGAATTCTAACGTTTAGAATAGTGTTTTGATTACCTAATTGAGCATTTCGATGCGATGAGATTCAATGCCAATAGAGACAGAAATAGTGGTGAGATGCAACCAAAGGCAAAGCATACGCACTACGATCCTATTGTCATAATTGTAGCTACAAATCGTGGGTTACAAATGTACAAAGATGACTCGAAGGAGTAAGATAATGTGTTATTTGAAAAAGAATAGCCATGTAGAAGAGGTGGTGGTGGTGATAGATACAAGAGAAACAATTGTGTGTTCGACTATAAAGATAGTGAAGAATTCAAGTTAAAAGTTGATATTCCCAGTTTTAACAAGAATTTAAACATTGAAGACTTCATTGATTGGATCACAAAAATTAACAGGTTCTTCAAATATATAGAGATTCCTAAAGGAAAGAGGGTGAAGTTGGTTTATGTCAATTGAAGGGGGGTACGTCAACCTGGTGGGAGAGGCTCCGAAGCAAGAGGTATCATAAGGGAAAACAACCTAGTAAAGAATGAAGTAATTGTTGCAGCATGATTTCCTACCTTCCAATTATGAGCAAACCCTCTTTTAGTAATATCAGCGGTGTCGCCAAAAGCAAAGGACCATACATGAATATACCATGGAATTCGTGCAATTGGCAGAGAGGAATGACTTGAGAGAGTGTGAGGGTTAGCAAGTGGCTAGATACCTAGATGGATTAAAACTACAAATTCGAGATAAAATCAGAGTCCTTGTACTTCAAAGTTAAAACGAGGCTAAGAACATGGCTGTTAAGGTGGAATTGATGTTACAGGAGAAGAGTAGTCAATTTGATTATGATAGTAGGAGATTTGGGGTTGAAAGTTTGAATAACTTCGTGGTTGAGAAGAGTCAAACTACCTTAGAGACATAAGGAAGAGTTAATGAAAAGAAAGAAGAAAAAGTAACAAGCAAGAAACCAGCTGAGACAAATGACACACAAAGACAGAACAACCTTTATGTGAAGCCCATATTAAGGAAGTATTACCGTTGTAATCAACTGGGTCATCGATCTAATGAGTGCCCTTAACAGAAGAGGGATTAACATAATAGAAAGAGATGAAGAGGATGGAATTCATTGTGAACTTAATGGGCGTGATGAGTACTATGAGGATGAAGATGCATATGATGAGTAAGCCTATGTAATCAAGAAGTTAATGTTAATGCCAAAACGAGAGGAAAAATCTCAAAGGCATCAGTTGTTCCACACTAGATGTATAATTGGCAAATAAATCTTCGAGTTGATAGTAGGTAGTGGTAGTCATGACAATATCATAGGTAAGGAAGTTGTGCAAATATTGCCATTACTACTAGAGAAGCACCCCAATCCATATACCATTGGGTGGGTTAAGGCAGCAAAGAAGATTGAGGCTAAAGAGAGTTTCAAAGTACTATTCTTCATTGGTAAATATCGAGATGAGGTGTATTGTGATGTGGTAGATATGGATGCCTATCAATTGTTGTTTGGTAAGCCTCGATAGTACGATATCAACACCTAACATATGGGTAAGGAGAATGTGTACAAATTGGCAAAAGATGGAGTGGAGTTTACTCTCTTGCCTTTGAAGTTAATGAATAGTTCTAAACCTTCTAAGGTAAAGGGACGTTCTTTCCTCACAATTACATGGTCAAAAAAGGAGATAGAGGACACTATAAGGAAGTCCCAAACTATACATGCGCCGATTATGAAACATGTGCCAAGTACAAACAACGGTAGATAAACATCGTAGGAAGAAATTGTTCTTAATAGGTAATCAGGTAATGGTATTCCTATGAAGAGAGAGGTTTCAAGTTGGAAAGTATAGCGAGCTATAGCCTAAGAAGTATGGCCCATACCAAATTGTGCAAAAGATTAATGACAACGCATATATGGTTAGATTGCCTAATAGTATGGGCATTTCAAAGACGTTCAATGCGGCTAATATATTCCTTTTTTACCAAGACAATGTACCTTTGTATCTAGAAGAGAACTCAGGGTCGAGTTCTTCTCGAGTGGGAGAGAATGATACAAAGTAGAACAACCATGCAAGACAACACAAGAAGAAACACACCTATGTTGGTGGGCATATAGGTCAGCATAGGAACAAACATACCCGTGTTGGTGGAGTATGCTACACAAGCATATACATGCTCGTGTTGGTGGGCACGTCAATGAATAAAATTGCACAAAATGGTATAAGGGCATCTAAACGCCCGTACTGAGGTTGTGTTGTGGTCGTGTAGGCTTAAGATTTAGGGTTTTCTTTTGATACGATATATATTTATCTTTTCTTGTACAATAGAATTTTAGATCACTTAATCAAATTCATAATACTTTTAGAAAAATTTTGTTACTTTTGTTTGATTGCTAAGATTAATCGTTGATTGATTTTTTTTTCACACTACTCACTACATCACTTATTCATCTTCATCTTCATTTTATAGTCGGTTTTTATATTATAGCTTTTGCATATGACATTTTTAGCTATATTTACAAGTCAAGATCATACCGGCTGTTATAGCTTAGATATATCTCTACTCGCAAAATAGAATAGGCAGCAAATCATTATAATATTATTTTTTTAATCTTAATTATTAATTATATATAATAACATTATGAGTGGATAGATTTTAGAAATTATAGAAAAAGTAAATTTGGAAAATTCAAATTTGATATAATCAATTATAATATGATACAACAAGTAAAACATCTTTAATATTTTCTTTGTAATCATTTAGCAATATTTTATCCCTAAAAAGATTATAATAAAATCCTAGAATTGACCTTTTTTTTTATGTCGAGTGCATACCATACGATTGATAGTATATCAACATCTATCGATCTTTTTTATTCGCCCTTTTTTTCTATCTTTTTTCTTTATGATATCATTTTGATACTATTTTTTTAAATTGCTCGCTTATTAAAATATAATATCAAAAATGTGAATATATACATATATGTAAACCCTTCTTATAAAATTAAATATTTAAAAATTTTCTATAATATTATACTTTTTATCCTTTATTTAGTTTCATAAAATATATGCATACATATAATATATACACAATTGAAGTTTTCTCATATTTCTTAAACCATTTTCCCTTCAAAACAGGTAAACTTTCTATATTCAATTCTCATTCTTCTATCACCATTATCACTACAATCACCATACGACATTACATATGGACTTATATTGGATGTCGATTCTCATTGGCTAATTAAGGGATTAACCAACAAAAGAAACCGCTAATGAATTTTATGAATTACTAATCACACTCAAATGGCTATTCAGTGATCACATTCGTCGCATAATACTAGAGCCGAGAATGCGGGCCAAATGGGCTGGCCCGCAGGTCATCACGGACCAGCCTGCAGTGGCCCTCAAGAGTTGCGGATTATAAAAATCAGCCCGGAATTTTTTTTTTTAATTTAGTATTTTTTATTAAAGTGTATTATGTAGAACATGCTAGATGAAATTTTTTATTTTTTTTTTAGATAAACTTTTTTTTTCTTTGCAAATATAATTTATATTACATATGTTAAAAAGAAGTGTTGAAAATTGTTTAAATTAGTGTTCCCACTCACACAAGAATTTTTTTTTATGGGTCAACGGGCCAACCCGAGCCCACAGGAACTTACCCGCCTAGCATTTTTTTATAGGCGGGGCGGGTCAACCCGTGGACCTGCCCCGCAATACTGTAGCTTGCTATGAAAGTAAGCCGATGGACAATCATGCAAATTTTTTTCTCTTTCTGTTATTTTAAAATTGATAATATTAAAAATAAATATAGTTTAAGTTAATAATAAATGGGATTAACTTATGTATATTTATATTATTAATAAATATAATAATATTTTACATTTCCTAATTATGTAATAGTTAAAGAAATGTGTAAATCAGTATAAATAAAATTTAAAACCATAGAACCAAATGACTTATTAAAAATATAATTTGCTCAAGTATGTATGACAAGTGTGTCAACAAAATCCAATGCCAAGTTCATTATACATACATAAGTCTATAAGGAAATTTAACAGTGTTGTATAACAATGGATAAATATTTGCAGCCCGTTCACTTTATTGAATGAAATAAGGAGGAATTGAATTGTAATGCAATAGTAATTAAATAAATATGTAATAGCTATTACATGTCTATTAATTTATTTAATTGATGTAAAAATAAATAAATAATAAATTATTAACCATACCCTTGAAATTTCTCTTATTTTTTCACTTTCCAAAGCTGTTATATACTAAACACATTTTACGATAGTAAGATATTTGTGGCAAAAATGAAAAATAAGTTATTGAATAGCAATTTATGAGTTAAAAATATAAATTGCTATTATATTTTTGGTAATTGCTATTTGGTGACTAGTAAACACCATAATAATAGTTTTATATGGAATAAAAGGAGAATGAAATAATTATTCCCTTTAAGGGAACATGCAGTTAAAGTTTTGGATTTCCTATTTCAAACTACACCTACATATCATATTTAAACATATAGATAAAAAATCAACACATAATTATAAAAGTTAGTTTCACTATTATAAATGTCTGTATATAATTAATTATGATATATTTCAGACAAATAATTTGGCACAACAAATATCTATCCTCTAACAACAATATCAGAAAAAAAAAATGAATAGGAAAGATGGTTAGTAAAAAAACCTATCTTGGCAATTTGAACGTATGATTTAATGGTGGCTTTCAAGTGGTCCTGTAATCTCCACTTAGATTTACATTATAGTTCTAGAGCTAGGAATGATAACGATCATCATAATTGTCCATCAATATCATCCACAGCAACAGTAACAATGCCAAAGCATATGCAACAGCAACAGCAATATATCAAGACATCAATGGATCAGCAACTCATCAAAATAACCATGATTCAGCAATAATAGATCATAACAACTTCATCCTTTCCTAATTTTGTGTAAATCTAATAAATACAATCAACAAACACTCATGTAACAACATGTATTTATGCGCATCAATAATTCAATGAAAGATGAGACGGCTTTAACAATTTCATCTGCTACTTTCAACATCTTTATGGTATCAGAGCTTTGATCCAATCAAACCTAAACCCAACAACCAAACAAGCTGCTCTTCGATCACCATGACATCTGAGGACACATTAACAATTATCCAAAACACCCTAAAACCCACCCAACCACTCATCATGATCACCATTCATAACTCAATCAAGCTCAACACAACCAACTACCTCTCCTGGAAAACTCAAATTGAAGCCATCCTCATAGGTTACGATCTTCACATATTCATTGATGGTTCACATCCACCTCCACCAACCACCATTATAGTGGATGACACCACCTCTCCCAACCCAACTTATCACACTTGGCTCCGGCAAGATAAACTATTGTTTGGAGCACTCATTGGCACCCTCTCCCCAAACATTATTCCTCTCATCACGCAATCAGCCACTTCCCATCAAGCATAGCAAACCCTTGCTAACACTTATGCTAAGCCCACTCAAGGTCACATTAAAAAACTCAAAGACAACTTGAAAAACATCACTAAGGGCTCCCATTCTATCACTGAATACATGCAATCAATCAAGCTTCATGCTGATGAACTTGCAGCTCTTAGAAAACCCCTTGACCCCGAAGACTTGATTGAGAAAATCCCAGATGGCCTCGATGACAACTACCAATCAGTCATCAATGCTTTCAACAGCCGTGATTCCACCATCTCCTTTGATTAGCTCTATGAGAAACTCATCAACAAGGAACTCTCCCTCCAACATACCTCCCTACCCACCTCTATCTTACCAACAACTGTGCACCTCTCCCAAGCATGCTCAAACCGCTGGCCTCACCTCTCCCGTGCTTTTCGACTAGCCCTTACCTCTCCTCAGGGTGCCCCTGCTACCACATTTTCCACCAAGCCACCTTTTACCACAGACCCTCGCCCACCTCGACCCTTCCTTAGCAAATGTCAGTGGTGTTGTAAAAAGGGGCACGTTGTCTCCCAATGTCCTCTCTTTCGTCAACACTATCCTCAAGCGCGACCACCTTCACAGACTCCCCTTTCCACTCCATCTTCCCACCTTCCACCTTAGTAAACATAAGCTCATGCTACCCTCACCACTTCTACAAACAACTCCTGGTTGTTGGATAGTGGTGCTTCCCATCATGTCACCATAGACCTCAACAACCTCACCATTCATAACCCTTATGATGGTACTGATAAAATCCTTATTGGTGATAACTCGGGTCTCTCCATCACACACACCAGTTCCACCTCTCTTCCTACTCCATCTCACTCCTTTAATCTTTCTAATGTTCTATGTGTTCCCTCTATGCAACATAACCTTATCTCTATCTCTCAATTTTGCATCACCAACAAGACATCCATTGAATTTTTACCATCTTTATTTCATGTGCAGGATCTCAGCACAGGGGTAATTCTCCTCCAAGGTCAAGCTAAGGATGGTATCTGATCACTCGTGAAATGTATATGTGAAACCGCTAGCAAGTATACTAGGTCGCAATCAAGTAATGTATGATGAGTAGAGTATCGTTCCCTCGAGGACTAAAAAGATTACCAAACCTATAATAACTTATACTGATATTTAGGTAATTCAAATAGGAATCTTTTATATATTTAACTAAAGAGATTAAATTAAGTTCTATGCTAATGAGAATTATAAGATTCTTATAAATACTTCCAATTGAACAGTAGGAATTTAGAATTCACCCTAGTCATGCTAATCAAACTACCGTTAAGTTATTGAAATCAACTTATATGTGGTTATTCACGTGAGTTCAACATTTTAAACCTTAAATCAATTAGTCTGCTTTCGTATCTCTAATTAACAGAGGATTCTAATATACTCTCATACATTTTTCAATGCTATGATCGCCTTATGCCCTAATACAATTATCCCTAATCTCTCAGTGAATAATTAATTAGAACATAGCTTTAATCTCTATATGAACCCTAATTAAACCAATTAACGCCGCTTTCGCATTGACTCATTAGTCTAATTAAGAATTCCTCACAAATCCTATCTCCACTTTCGTATTGATTGGATTTCTAACAATCTAATCTTATCACAATTAAATTGAAATTATAGGAATTCACAACATGAATACTCCACATATATGTCAATCTCATAACCAAACTACACTGATCATTTTAGCAAACTAGGGCTTCATCCACTATTCCCACAAATGAAATTAGCCAGCCATACAATAGATAACAACAAGACAAAATTCAACGAAAAATGTTAAAGAATCCATTAAAGACATAAAAACCAATTCACAGAAATGCAAAATATGATTAGGATAAAAAGTCACCAATATGTAGCAAATCTGGAAATAAGATCCTAAAACAACTCTTCAGAGATTTCTGACTTGATCTCAATTGATGGAAGTACAATTGAATTCAATCTTCAATTCCCTTGTAAAAAGCTAAAGTTTCTCAAAACAAAGTTCTCAAATCTGCCCAATTGTTCAAACTCTCCTCTCCTCCCCTCGGTCGTTCTTTTTCTTTTTTTTCTCACCCCTCCTTTTATGCTCCGCAGAAACGTACAAATTGCACAAGAATATGAAAAGTTGGCAGTCCACCACATGAGGCACGGTCGTGTGTAATGTGATTGTTACTGCCACCACATAAACCACGGCCGTGAGATAACTCCATAAGCTTCTCGGCATTTTCTTCTTTCCTTCTTCTTTTAGGCACGGCCGTGTCTCATCCCTTGCTTGTGATTTCTTCATGTTTTGCATCATGTACATCTTCAAGTCCATTAATCCCTAAGATATTAACATAAATACAATTTAAGTATCTTTTTATTGGAAATTTCTAATAATTGACAATAATATAATACCAATCGCAAGCTACAACATGATAAAATATGCCTTTATCAGTATCTACATTTGGCCTTCTACCACACCACCACTCCTTGCCTTTTCAAGTGTCGTTACGTCTCTCCATACCTAGCATCACCGCCTTGGTCATCCCTCATTGCTTGTTCTCAAGCACCTCCTCTCATCCAATGACTTAGTTATTTCCAATTCATCTAACTCACAACTCCATTGTAACTCTTGTCATTACAATAAAAGTCACAAGTTACCATTTACTTCCTCCACGCTTTCCACTTCTTTTTCGCTTGAAATTGTATTTACCAATGTATGGACCTCCTTAATTACATCTATCAATAATTTTAAGTATTATGTAATCTTCGTAGATCATTTTACCAAATACATATGGCTATTCCCTCTAAAACGAAAATCAAATGTTCTCACTGTCTTCATGCGCTACAAGACCCTTGTGGAACATCACTTTAATTACACCATCAAAATAATTTACTCTGATAATGGCGGTGAATATCAGGCTTTATCCAACTACTTAGCCATTTATGGCATCTCTCATCTCACCACTCCACCGCACACACCGGAGAATAATGGCTACTCCAAACTTCGCCACCGTCACATTGTTGAGACTGGTCTTGCCCTACTCTCTCATGCTTCCATGCCCCTCACCTACTGGAACTATGCCTTCCCCACTGCCACTTATCTCATCAATCGACTTCCTATACCTACACTCAACAACATGTCTCCATTTGTAAGACTCTTTAGTACAACCCCTCACTATGACAAACTTAAGAGCTTTGGCTGCCTATGCTATCCTTATCTGAGACCATACACAACTCACAAACTTGAAGCTCGATCTTCCCCTTATGTGTTGGTTAGCTACTCCTCTACTTAAAGTTCCTACCTCTATCTCCACATTCCAACCAAAAGAATCTATGTCTCTCGCCATGTTTGCTTTGTAGAGTTGGTCTTCCCCTTCAATACGACTCATCCCAATCACTCCCAAGTCTCCCCTACCTCCCCCTCCGACTGGTGTTCCTTCACACTCCCTCTTCTTTAGCAATCCAATGAGTCTTTACCAAGCTCTTCCCTGACGCCCTCTTCCTCCACTAGATCTCCTTCGCCCCTTAATGATCTTCAACTCACCTCACACTCCTCACTACCTCCACAACCCCCTTCACCATGTGTCAACATGACTCGTTCCAAACACAATATTCACAAACCCATCCAAAAGCTCAATCTTTTAGTAGCCATCCCACGTCCTAATCATGAACATCGTACCATTACCCAAGCCTTGAAAGATCCCAAGTGGCGCACTGCCATGTTTGAAGAGTTCAATGCTCTAATTTGTAATGGCACTTGGGAACTCACGGCTCCGCATCCAACTCAAAACATAATTGGTTACAAGTGGATTTTTCACACTAAATTTTTACCTAATGGTTCCATTGATAGGTACAAAGCATGCTTAGTTGCCAAGGATTTTCATCAACGACCTAGAGTAGATTACACTAAAACCTTTAACCCTATCATCAAACCTATCACAGTTCGCCTTATCCTCAGTATTACTATCAGTCGTAGATGGTCTCTCCAGCAACTCGATGTCAACAATGCGTTTCTTCAAGGACATCTTATAGACGATGTCTACATATCTCAACCTCCTGGCTTCATCGATCCCGATCATCCTCATCATTTATGCAAACTTCGAAAAGCCATCTATAGACTTAAACAGGCTCTGCGTGCTTGGTATCATGAACTTTGACAATACCTACTCACATACGGCTTCAATAACTCCGTGGCTGACTCCTCCCTGTTCATCTTCAACTCTCATGGCACCTTACTTTATTTTCTTGCCTATGTTGATGACATCATTGATACAGGTAATGACACACCATCAATTAGCTACTCCTAAACAATTATATGATTTGTGTATAGTAGTGAGTAGGGTCGTATCCACAGGGATTGGTTAAATATATTTCTATTAAAAAGAGAATAGAGAGGAAAAGAAAAATGGGGGGTTTTGTTTGTGAATCAAAATAATATTGAAATCAGATAATAAAATTGAATAATGATAAAAGCCTAGCCAAAGGAATCAAGATAGTTTAATTCTAGGAATTGATCATCGATGCAAATGTTTTCTATTCTTTATTCAAGATAAACTGGTTATGGTTATTAACAAGATCTAATAACCTATCTTTCCTTACTTCCTTAATAATCAAAACATGCTCTTTGATTATTTCTCTTATTGATTAGACAACCCTAAACAAGCTCTTAAGATTCAATCTATCAATAGCATTAAAAACAAGAGAGATTACCAATTCATGCCAATAGATTATAAGATAACCTATTTAAACAAGATCATATATCTCCATAACATGAATTTGACTATCTATTTTATAATCAAACATGTTATTGTGTCACCGAGACTAGAACTATCAAACAATTACGGATTTGATGTACTAGTTGACAATATATTAACTTGCTAATTGAGTAGAAGAGCTCTAATTCATACCAATCAACAAAGATAACATTGACAAAACTTCCAGAAGATATATAAATATCCAAAAACAAATAATAGAGTAAAGGTAAATCAATTAGATCTCACAATTCGTGAAGAATTAAACTTCAATGATCCTTTGGCTAGAAAATCTGCTTAGCTACACATGTTCATCCTCAAAAAAAAAATTAAAAGTGAAAACATGATAAGTCTCTGTTTTCGGTTTCCTACTCTGCCTCCTTCCTTCCTTCTTGTCTCCAAGATCTCCAAGATCAAAAAACTCTCTAGGGTTGGTTCTATTTATATTGTTAAGGGAATGGCAGAAGATCTTTAGCTAGCAAGATACAAAAATATCTTTCCTTTTTCAAGTAAATCTCGAGAAGTGAATAATCGTCCGCCTGGCATGCCCACCAACACGGCCAGATTTCAAGTCATGCCTTCCTCTGTGGATAATCTACAATTCCTCATTCTTGTTCAGTGTATGGCACGGCTTCCACTACGGCTAGATCACAAGCCATGCCTCCCTCTGTTGATTCTTCAAGACAGATACACGGTCGTATACTTCAACCGTGTATATTTCTGTTGATTCTTCAAGACAGATACACGGTCGTGTACTTCAACCGTGTATATTTCTGTTGATTTTAAACCAAGTACACGGCTTCCACCACGGCCAGATCACAAATCGTGCCTCCTTCTGTTGATTCTTCAAGATAGATACACGGTCGTGTACTTCAACCGTGTATATTTCTGTTGATTCTTCAAGACAGATACACGGTCGTGTACTTCAACCGTGTATATTTCTGTTGATTCTAAACCAAGTACACGGCCGTATACTTCAACTACACGCCCATGTACTTTCCTCCGGCGGTGTAAATCCTTGTCTTTGATCCAAATTGTAGATAACTTCTCTAAATTACTTGAATTAGCACTCTTGACTCCATTAAACCTGATTTATCACCATAATAAAATTAAGTACAATTTCCTTATGATTTCTATAAAATCAATAATAAATTAACACAATTCATACTATAAAGATTGAGTATAAAATGGCTCTATCAACTGCCCAACAACAACACACTAGGAAGCTATCAAACGACTCCTCATATATCTTTGTGGCACTTCAGATCATGGAATTACTCTATGCAATTCCTCATTCCCTGACCTACATGCATTCTTGGATGCTAATTGGGCTAGTAACAAAGATAACTACACCTCCACCAATGCCTACATCATTTATCTTGGTTGCAATCCTATTTCGTAGAGCTCCAAGAAACAACAAACAGTAGCCCACTCTTCCACTGAAGCAGAGTACCAAGCAATTGCCATCACAGCAACTGAACTCCGTTGGATTTGCTCTCCTCACAGAACTATGCATTCAAGTTCCTCGCCAACCGGTCATCTATTGTGATAATGTTGGCGCCATGAATTTGTGTTCCAATCCAATGTTTCACACTCGTATGAAACATGTTGCACTCGACTATCACTTTGTTCATGAACAAGTTCAAAATGGCTCCCTTCAAGTATCGCATATCTCCTCTTCAAATCAACTAGCTGATGCACTCACAAAATCCCTCCCTCGCTCTCAATTTCAGAACCTGAAGAACAAGATTGGACTAACTCCACCGCCGTCCATCTTGTGGGGGCATGACAACGATCATCATTATTCTCTATCAGTATCATCCACAACAACAGTAACAACGCCAAAGCATATGCAACAGCAATAGCAATATATCAGGACATCAATGGATGGTAACCACGAATCAACAACAATAGATCACAACAACTTTATCCTTTCCTAATTTTGTGTAAATCTGATAGATACAATCAACAAACACTCATGTAACAACATGTATTTATGCGCATCAATAATTCAATGAAAGATGAGACAGCTTTAACAATTTCATCCGCTACTTTCAACATCTTTAGGGAATGAGTAACAAGATTAACAGATGAGTAATAGTTCGGACTGTCGAAAGTTTTCTTTTTTCTTTTTTTCTTTGGAGGGAGGGTGCTGATGTGGATACAAATCATACGGCTGTGGCTGTTGGGAGAGTAGCCACCCGACTAAGTTATATAGATGGAGGAGAGGAGGTCAAGGGTACGATCCAAGGAAGGGTGTTTCAACGAATGGCCACTTCATAAAGAGCTGGCAGGTGTCCATGAATATGGCCGTCGACGTGCTAGGTCTATGCATTTATTTGGCATTAAAGCTCCTCATATGTCAGTATTTTTTTATTTTCTCCTAAAATGTAATATTTCACCCATCCTTAACTAAAAAAGTTGTCCTCAAGGTTT
The DNA here is from genome assembly GCA_037954665.1 of Laguncularia racemosa. Lineage (NCBI taxonomy): Eukaryota > Viridiplantae > Streptophyta > Magnoliopsida > Myrtales > Combretaceae > Laguncularia > Laguncularia racemosa. Next base: position 5,181,685 of record JBBMOL010000011.1, read on the forward strand.
TAACTAAATCATTTTTAGACCCATAAGGCCATAACTGAGTGACGCTTCATTATTCATAAAAGCTTCAAAACATATATATAACAAATTTCCTCCTAAACAATCGTAAACTTCCTAGTTTATATTTACAAAGCTGGTCAACACTTGAAACTTAAAATGATAAGGAAAATCTAGATTCCCAAATGCATTAACTAAATTAAGAGTGTTTATTAATTCCAGATCATCCTTCAACTAACGTTCTCTAGTTTGCATCTCCAAGATAAGTTCAACGTTTACACGGTAAATATGGAGCCAGATAGCATTATATCGCTTTCACCGAAGAACCTCCTCGTTATTTCTGGGATAATAATACATTGAGCTGCGTGCCGAGGACAGACTTCCATGTGCACATGTATATTCATATAAAACCAAATTAGATTTGATTATTCTATGATCAAAATCTAATCAACGTGAAACCAAGCCATCGATCAGCTGAAAATTGTTGAAGTTATATATTCTATTAACATAAATAAGTCTCGTAATGAAAAGTTACATGGACTTTAAAAAGAAAAGTTCACACTCCGAATTACGGTCAAAAGAATTTAAATTTAAGAGAGAATTAAAAATAACTATGGATATTCATGGAGCCATGAAGACACTCACTATCTTAATATTTATCATGATTATGTATACATACATATATATATATATATATATATATTTATAAACTGTTCTGTTTTCTATCAAACACTCATTATGTGAATTTTCTAAATTCAATATTTGCTACATAGTCAAACACAAGCTAAGGCAATGCATGGTTAAGAAAAAAAAATTGCAAATGATAATGTATCGTCAAACTATTACTACATAAGACATTAATTTTTACATGTGAAGAATATAAGCAAACAAAATTCAACAATACTATAAAAAAATAATAATATAGTATAATTATTTGTATCATATTTAATTTATATAATACAAAACATAAATTTTTATATTAATATCGAGTTATCTTATGTCAATGTGACTACCGATAGAAAAGGCATTAGCATGGGCACAATACAATAGCAAAAAAAAAAAGAAAAAAAATGATAATGACATAATATTATTTTTTTATTTTAAGAATATATTTATTTTATTTAATAAAATAAATTTTTATATTATAAAATATATTATATAAATTTTGAATTTTTTTTAATATTTTAAAAATAAAAATTTTATTCAATCTAATACCATGAAATAATGATAATTAATCACCAATCGTGTAATGACACAAGACGTAAGACCGTGACATATCATGGCAGCCCAATCAATGGACGGGACCTAATTGCCGTTTGCGGGGACGCTACGTATTCCATATCCGTATTCCAGAGTCAGAGTGTCCCCTTCTACGTCTATGTTAGGCAACTTAGGTATCCTTTTAAATATTGGTTTTTCTTTTTTTTTAATTTATGAAATATTATATCTATGAAAATTATTATAAAAATAAATTTAAAAAACGCGAATCTAAAATATGACTTCAATGTTGTGAAATTTTACAAAATTGAATACACGAACCAAGACTATACCTTTGATACAATTTATACTAAATGTGTAAGTAATTTGCATGAAAGTATGGACAAAGTTTATGCCTTTAATGAATTTTTTTTTTAAATACTGAAAAAAAAATATACTAAAGGTGAGAATGTCGTCGACCCTTCAATGCAAATTTTTTCGTCAAAACTTTATCTTTTTTTTTATAATCAATTAGATAGCCAGCAACCTATGAAAATATTGCAATTTAACCCTTATAAAAATACTAAACAGTAATGCGGTTTAGTTCTAATTGTGAGATTTATAATTCTACACGAGCAAAAAGTTATGACCATTCAAAATTAAAAAAAAAAATCACATCAAAAATCATTTATTTTAACAAGTTGATGCAATTTTTTTAACTATAAAATATCATAACTTTTCACTCGTATAAAATTACGGAGTCTATAATATATTAAAAAGGATTGGTTTTAGTGTATTCTAGCTAGAACAAACCACGTTACTATTTGATATTTTTATGAAGGTTGAATTATAATGTTTCCATGAGCTATTAGCTACTGGATTGATAAAAATTAAATTAAATTAAATTAAATTAAAAAAAAAAAGAGACAAAGTTTTGATGAAATGAACACTATTTTTTTCTTCTTCTTCTTCTTTTTTGTATATTATAAGATAAAGTATAAAAGGGTGCAAAAACATTTTTTAATAAATTTTTATAATTTTTAAAATTATTAAAATTATTTTTTTGTTATTCTTTATGTAAACTTTTTAATTTTTTAAATAAAAAATTATAATTTTCTTTATGTAATTTTTCATAAAAAAAGCAATAATTTAAAAAAAAATGCACTAAAGGAGTGCAAATGCTATCCACACATTCAATACAATTTTTTTTCAATAATTGTTTTTTAAAATTGCACTAAAGACACAAACATTATCAACATCTTCAAAGAATTTGCGTCATCTGCGCCTTCAATACAATTGTGCTGAAAGCCCAGATCGTGTCCACACCTTCAATACAATTGTGCTAAAGGCGCGAATAGGGTCTATGTCTTTACAACCTATTTTTTGAATAATTTTTTCAAGTACGATATTTTTCAAAAAAAAAAAAAACAATATTTAAGTGGGTTCCCTAAGCAACTTAAAATAAAAGCAAAGTATACCAAAATCTCCAAACACATATTTGCACGGTTCATAATTAAATCTCCAATGTAATTAAAACCATGTATTATTATATTTGCTTAGATCAGTGTTTATTATTTTTTATTTTAATAAATTGAAGAATTTTGATAACAATACCCTGACTTGTGATCCACCTCAAATTTAGATCTCGCTTTCTACAAATTTGCTCTAAAATAAAGAAGAGACGTCAATCTCAAGCACATTGTATCTAAATTAGTATTCTTTTGTAGATTCTTCTATTCATATGCATCAATAACAATTCTTCAACTGTACCAAGTTATCGAAAAGTATAAAATAAATAAATATAAAAAAAATAAAATCTAGTACCATATTACACTAAACTAGATAAATGAAATCAAACTGTGATAGAACCTGATTCCATAAACTAAATTCATTTTCACAAAGAAAATGTCAAACTATCTACAAACTATTTGTAGATGGCTAAAATTGCTATATTAAAATATTAGATTAAGTCCATTATTAATTTGGTTAAGTGAAGTGACAAGATTTAAAAGTCCAATCCATAATTGAAATAATTTCAAAAGATTTGATTTGTTGGACTCAAAATAAGGTTTAATGGATTGGTATACACACTTTTAACTTCTCTCAAGTAAGCTCACACACTTAATTAGAATACCTGATGGCTTTAGGAATCACAACAAGCTCATTAAGGATAATTCTAAAGTAAGGAAGCTTAATCTCATCCATCGATCATCAGAGATGATCTAAGGAATATCATTAAGCTCGAGAGTCTATAAATACTCAGTCATATTTTCACGTTAATACTTGGAAACTGCAAAGATCAAAGAAGTAACTTAAGACCATGAAATCTCTATTATCAAAGATCACATTAAGATCAAATAGAGAACGAACCAAGCTCTATTGAAGAACAAAAACATTGATGCTTCAAAGTTTGTTCATCTATCGCTAATATGTTTAAAATACTAAAATTGTCTACTCCTCTTTTTATCTATTGTCATCTTTTCAAGCTCTATCTCTACATTACACATCTACACGTAGAAATCTTTTATGTTTGTACCAAAATTTAATTAAGTCTTCTAATAAAAGAGCCATTTAAATCTTTTTTATTCATATCAAAATTCAATTAATTATTATATGTTTAAAGTAAATCATTTAAAGTTATTTATGTTTGTGTTTTTTCACTAAATAAGCCCCTTGTTAGTAATTTCCCCCATTTATAACCTTAATATAAAGGACTTACTAGGTGTAATGAAATAAACATAAAAGAATTAACTGAGTAATGTGAAATACATATAAGCCAATTAAATTTTGGTATAAACAAAGAGAACTCAAATTACTCGTTTAACATATAGAGACTAGGCATGTACTTCGAAGATTTGATATCAAAAAGTGTCATGTAACTTGTACGTGTATACACTTGATATTTTGCTACTGTGGAAAATATTCTAGGTTGGTGGAGCATTGCCATCATCACAATCTAGGCCCATGTGAAAATTCATTGCGTATTGCTTTTACATTTATTAAGCTCGCTGCAAACTAAGAGTTTTAGATGAGGTTAGATCGAGACATTAGGTGAGAAAGAAAATCACCAAAAGATCCATTTTTCACCTATTTGCATTTGTTTGTAATTAACGGACACCACATCTGCATTATAAGAACTTAAAATAAGATAAACAACTAAGTAACTATGCACGGAAAAGTGATGCATATCTATACTTACCCACGCTAAAACAGCTCTATCACTATTTTTTCTTCTTTCTAATGTTTAAATTTGCTTCATTAATATACTTTCTATATCATGTGAGACATCCAAAAATCCCCCGTCTTTTAATATTATAGTTTACAAGGTTTCTTAGTCCGTATACTAGTTTAGAACTCATTCATATGATGTTTTACTTTATGAATTGGCTAGTGAAACCCTAGTATGAGGGTTCTTTTTCCTATTTTCTCTTTTGCATGTGAATTGTTCTCCTGTAATCAAGTTAAATCTTGTTTTAACCAACAAAAAAATCAAGTTAAATCTAGTACTCATCTTACTTTATCTCTCTTAAATTTCGCATTTTATATGATTCGATTGGATGTCCCCACATCATATCTTAGTAGGTTTAATGTTAAATTATACATAGCATAAACGCGTAAACTTTACAACTGATATATACTAATAACAAAGTCATAGAGAGAGATAAAAAAGAATAAACTTTAACATTAAAAATATATTGTTAAGAAATACTAGTTAGGGGATCTTTTTTTTTTTTAAGGAAGCATGTAATTCAACCACTGAGAGTCAACTTAATTTTTTTTTTCTTTTTTATTTTTCTATATCTTATATGATTTAGTTTTATTTCAGATTTATGTCCATTTAAATCTAATGTTTGGGAAACAATATGATTCAAACTTGGTGTTTGAATAATTTATCTTATTTCTATCTTTGATGGTGATTGAGAAGTGTAATTAAATTGGGAGATAAAAACTCTTAAGATACATGTTCTAGGAAAAAGACACAAATAAATTGAAAATGAATCAATTATTTCTTCATATAAGCGAAAAGAAAAGGAATAATAAAATCTCGATGATTTATTAGATATCTCATGTTATGAGAGGAATGAATGTTGGCATTGGATAAATTGCAAATACTCTACCTAAACTATAAATGAAGCACCAATATATTCCATATGCTCCTAAAATGTGAATTTTGTTTCTCCCATGAATTTTTTAAAAATGTGCATATGAATAACTAGCTAGAGCCTTGAATTATGGTACTTTCAACATCATGTAAGGATGGCTTTCATATTTTTAAAAATTATAAAAAATAAAATTATACTTTAGAAGTTTAGCAAGTTTATTCAAACTTGAAAATAGCTAAGAATTGTACGTGCAATCATGCCCACTATATGTGTACCCATTCACTGTATTTGCATGCAGATATATGTGTGTGTGTGACACACGCGGGTACATGGTTCAAAACATGCTAAATGATGGGGGAATAGCGACAAATAAATTAAGCCAAAGAATTAAAATTGAGAGCACTTGTTAACCAAAATTATTTCCCAACATTTTTAGGGTTAAGCATTACACTATCATGGCAATTATCAAATATCATCACGATAACAATCTAATGAGGTCATGAAATCAGTGCGTCATGTTGGGAAGTAATACTAGGAACGGACGATTGATGTTAATATTTATGTAATAAAAACATTACACAAAATAATGAAACCGGTCTTCTTATAAAAGAAGTCACCTTCCTCGCGAACTGCAAGAAAGGAAAAACAACTCCTGAAACCAACTCTTTAAAAAAAAAAAAAATGCTGTATCACCTTACTTTAAGTAGGAGATGAAGATACCATGACTAGGACTTGGGAGTTCTAAAACTGGCACAAGAAAAAGCCTGAACTCTACTGTGACCAGGTCTGGGCCCTGAAGCATGAGCACAATAGGAAACTTGGCGTGCCTGTGCCTATGCATGTATGGACCAGGGCCTAAATGCACTGGCAAGCATGGAGCTAAGCAGCACGCGAACTACCGACCCCAAAGCTTTCCAAGAGTCGGTTGACAGTTGGCCATTATCAAAGTCGACTCCATGATCGAAACAATCGACTTTTAAACCCAAATTTTTTAGTTATTGGGCTTCTCTTAATTATTTTTATTAGTTGCGGAGACTGTCGAAATAATCATGTGGAGTAGATGTATGGCCCAAGAGCGAAATATAAAGGCCTACATGTAGATGGGCTCTGAGGCATGAAGCACAGAGACAGAGGCATGAAAACGCATAGGCAGTCGAGGTGAGCTACTGTTTAGGAATGCGAGGACTCAGAAACACCCATTTACCACCCTCAGCCACGATTGAGAACAAAGCTTTTTCGGTTCAGCGAATGGGAACAAGTTACAAGGGAATGCTTGAAGCATTACAATGCAAATCCTTAAAAAAAAAATCTAAATTAAGAGCAAACTTACTGCTACTATAAAGTGATCACATGTCAAAAGGAAAAACAGCTTGGTCGTTCCTCTTTTCTCTGTATCCACTCACAAAGTGCATTCATTCATGTTTTCGCGGCAGGCCTCACCAGACCCAACCCTGATCCACTGCCCAGGTGCTTGAAATCTGTTGCTTCCAAATGATCCCCATGCCCGGTAAAGCCCGTACCTCCCTTTTCCAGATTCACCACATCTCTTTGTTTGCATGGTTTGCTGCAAACCAGGCAAACCTTATCAATGACAATAAACTTCTCAGTACACTTCTTGCAGAAAACATGGCCACAAGAGCTAATGGCAGCAAGAGACAGCGTATTTGTCAACGTAACCCTACAGCTAGGACATATATATGTCCTATCAAGAGAACTGGATTTCTTCGTCTCACTATTGTCTTCTGTAAAGTGAATAGGGAAGAGAGACTTCAGCTTTAGCTTTTCCTTGCCTTCTGGACAGACTGTGCTTGTGGATGGAGCCTCAGCCTTAGCTGGAGCTTCAGGTGTTGCAGAAGGCAGCCAAAATGCTTTCATTGTTCGAAGTGCTTCTTCTTCATAAGAAGTAACTTTCACGCTATTTGCCCCGTGGAAGCCATTCTTGTCTCGGCTTTGATTTCTATCATTGTATTGAGGAACTGCACCATGATTTTGCTGATCAAATGCATCAAGTTCTCTAGCTTTCTGAAGCATTAACCTCTCTTCTTCCTCTTCCTTCTCTTGCTTCTGTTGGGCAAGATGGGCAGCTAACTTCCTGGAAAAAGAAAAGAGAACATTTTGAATGACAATGGCACCATAACCAAAAAAATTAGGCATGAAGAAAAACACTCAATACCATGCCACACCCAGCAAAGTTGAAAGAATATATCCATGCCATGTAAAAACCACCGTCTCTTTTTCTTTCTTTTTTTTTTTTTTAATATTTTGGTAGAACAGCCATCTCATTTACTTATTCAATCAGGGAGACATCATCTTAAGTAAATCACTATCACCTAAGGGCAATAACTTCATCTATGAAGTTGAGAAACTCCATCCAATGGCTCCAATCACCTATACTAGAGTGGCATGCATGGCCAAGTGTCCTCACTACATCAGCGAACTCCCATGCACCAAAAACTAAAGTTTATACCATTTGTTTAAAGTACTGAAAGCTTATACCCTATGATAGAATCAACTTGATTGATTTTTAACGCTAGGTAATCATGGCCATAAAATATTGTATGAAATATAGCAAAGAAATGGCAGAAATTTAGGTTCAGCCCAATAGCAGCACAAGTGACTGGACAGCAACTGAAGAAAAACAGGAGACATGCAAGCATCAGCAAGATGACACATAACCCTCCTAGTTTCATCGGATTAATAAAACAAGAATTAATTCTTCTTTTCTTCACGTATGTCCCATCAGACTTTTTCTCTCTATCCACCTACATTGTAATTGCTAATGAAGAAGCAAGAGATTTCATTTGATTCTATCATCATTTAACCCAGCCAACCAGACATCAATTTTTCTCATCTAAACTGATGTTATGTGTAATCACACTGAGGACCAGTGGTCAATAACTGTTAAACAGTCAACACATTTTTTTATCCTAACAAAACCCATATAATCCTAAACCTGTAGTGGTTCACCAAACATTATCATTTATGGTGAACATACTATAAGGGAAAAAATGAGTATAGCACCATGATATGACCCCAAGTTTATGAATCCTGTGGTTAATGTGTATAGGAGGAGGAGCAAGGAGGAGTAGGCGACAGGTGTGTGTGTGCGTTGTGGATATTTTTTGTGCATTTTGGGGTGTGTGTGTGGCATATGTGTGTGTGCGTGTGTTTGCGTGGATATTTTGTGGATGTTAGGGAGTGTTGGGAGGTGTATGTTATGTGTGGTGACTAATTCTATATGTGTTCGTGTTGATTGGTGTTGTTATGAGTGCAGGATTGCAAGTTGGTCAGTGTCTGTTAGAAAGTGAGAGTGTATTACAGTGTGAGCAGGGTGTATGGTAGTGGGGTTACTCGTCCAATGGGTGGGCGTGATCTGTTTTGTCCTTGTAGCTTGGTTCGGACGTGTATATAAGGCAGGAAGAGCGCCAGGAGGAGTTAGTTAGAAAATTAGGATTTCTGTTATTTCATTTCAGAGAAGTTCCTCTGGCTGAGCTCCATGCTCAAGTAATTCTACTTCTTCTTTGCCTTCTTCATGCTTGATCTTCTTTACAAATCTGTAGAAACTCTAATAGAAACCTAGATTACTACCTAAGTTGAATATTATATCTTGTGTTCTATCAATCGTTGTCGTCTGTGGGAAACAGCATAACTCGAATGGAAGCATGCATGGAAGTTTTGGAGAAAAACGTCCAGAAGATTCACAGCAAAGTGGCAGAGATACAACATCAATTGGCATCAATAGACTACGAATAGAAGACAATGATTGGAGAAGTTACGTCTATGTAGGGAAAGACAGGCAAGATGCAAAAATTGTTAGAAGATCTTTGGACTATAGGCCAGAATTGGACTATAGGACTAGGGAAAACGACCAAAATCCACAGGAAACCCAGACTTAGTTGATCAAACTCATTTCACTAATGATCATAGGCCTAAGACAATTCGTTCAGACGAGTTGGATGAGGAATGCAAGTTGAATGCATCAAGAGTAGAGATTCCTCTATTCGGTGGAATCGATCCATCAAATTGGATTTTGATGATGGAACAGTATTTCAATGTTCAATGAACTTGAGAAGATTGTAAGGTGTCCTTAGCAACAGTGTGTATGCAAGGACGTTGTGTCCATTGGTTACAGATGCTTAAGAGACTAGTGCCAAATTTGGACTAGTTGAAGCTTAAGGAGGAGGTCATGAAGCATTATGGTGGATAGTTTGCTTCCAATCCTTTTTAAGAGCTTGTCACAGCTTCAGCAAGTGGGAACAGTTCATCAATATATTGAGGATTTTGAATCATTAACTTCTCAAGCTCCAATTATGCTCAAGCTGCAACAGTTAGGATATTTTTCGGTTGGTTTGAGGGATGAAATATAGACTCACGTTGATACATTCTCACCAATGATGTTAGAGCAGGCAATGGACTTGGCATTAAAGATTGAGGAGTTTGATAGTGGAATATTTGTATCTTTGGCAACTTTGACAAGAGGGCGAATGGAAGTACAATAGAATTACATAAACCTAACCTTCCTTTGCTTAATCAAGTTGCTTATTCTAATCAAATTCATCCTACTTTGAATACTAACCAACATGGTCTTCAGTTGTCAATAGTGGGACCACAACTGAAGGATACATACCACTTCCTATTAGAGAGGTTAGTAATATACAATCTAAGGCAGAGTTGTTTGGTGGTGTTACTTCTCAAGCTTCTAATAGCTCGGCCGTTGGTAAAGATGGTAGACGACAGTCTCATGGTGTTACGTTCACTGAGTGTAAGAAGTTGAGTAATATAATTTCTGATATGGGGCCGATTCAAATGGCCCTTTTTACACCGAAACGCAAGAAGAAACCAAAACAATAACACTCTCTCTCTTCTCTCCGGCAACCGACGGCTGGTTCCGTCGAGCTACCTCTCTCTCCTCTAACTAACTGGATAATTCTCTCTGTCTCTTTCCCTCTTCCACTTCTAACCAACAATATATATGATCCCATCTGGTCCCCCCCTACTGGCTCTCTTTCCTCCACGTCTCATTTGCCACGGTTCCTGCTTCTCTCTCCATCACGTGCCTTTTCCTCCAGCTCAGCTCCCCTTTCCACCTCAGCCCCTTTTCCACTCCTTGATCCGGTTTGGGCCCTGTTATTCTCCCCTGTTGCACTTCCCATTTCTTTCCCCTTTTTCCTTTGATATACCACAATTTCTCGGCCCATATCAATTGCCTCCCTGGCCAAACTATCCTTGTCCTCAAGGATGAAATCAGGGAAAAGGGATGTGAATTCTGAGCTATCCATCCATGAAGTTTGCTCTGGCTCTCCATCTTGCCATTGTATCAAAACTTGAGGAATGGCTATCGATCCATCTTTCCAGAATCGTTTCCCCAAGACAGCTACGGGCAGATGTTGTGGTGTAATGTCCTCTACATCTGGTGGAAGTTCTATTGTTGAGGAAAAAGTTCCCACCGCCTTCTTTAGGAGAGATACATGGAATACCGGGTGTATACAGCTCCTCGCTGGAAGCTCTAATTTATAAGCCACTTGGCCGATGCGTTCCATAATTCTAAATGGTCCATAAAACTTTGGAGTCAGTTTCGAGGAGGAATTTTTGAGCCGTGGATTGAAGACCACACGGCGCTTCAAAAACACCCAATCACCTTTCCGATATTCCACCTGCCGCCTATGCTTATTGGAGTTCCTACAATAAATAGACTGGGCGTGAGCTAAATTGTTCCTCAGCTGTTGTAGAAGTGTGTCTCGGTCTCTCATTGCTTGCCGCAGCTCTGGATTCTTTATTTCCTTATCAACAAATGTTGACAGCCCCGGAGGACGCCTGCCATACACCACTTCAAAAGGAGACATTTTCGAAGCGGTATGATATGCGGTGTTGTAGTGGTATTCTGCCCAAGGGAGCCATGATTTCCATTGCGTTGGCTGTTGACTTACGAAGCAACGAAGATAGCTTTCCACACAGCGGTTCAATACTTCTGTTTGCCCATCTGTCTTCGGGTGGTATGCAATACTAAAGTGTAGGAGTGTTCCTTGCAACCTAAAAAGCTCTGTCCAGAAATGACTTAGGAAAGTTGGATCTCGATCACTCACAATAGTTTTTGGATAGCCATGCAGTCGTACAATCTCTCTCACGAAAAGTTCCGCTATTCCCTTGGCTGTGTAGGGATGTTTGACCGGAATGAAATGTCCATATTTGGACAACCTATCAACCACCACCAATATAACATCGGACCCTTTGGACTTTGGCAACCCACCTACAAAGTCCATGGAAATATCCTCCCAAATGGCTTGAGGAACGGGCAGAGGACATAGCAAACCAGCGGGTGCCAATGCTTGATATTTTTTACGTTGGCATACTGCACACGCTGCTACAAAGCTCATCACATCTTTTTTTATTCCAGTCCAATATACGTTTGCAGCCACCCTTCTATAAGTCTTGAGGAATCCCGCATGCCCCCCAATAGGGGAAGAGTGAAACTCATGGAGGAATATCATAGGCCACTTAGATGTTGCTGGTACAACTAATCTCCCATGATAGAAAAGTGTGTCTTGCTCCAAATGAAATCCTTTGCCAGCTGACTCCCCTTTCCATAGCAACTGGGTCTTCGCTGCTAGTTCTGGATCATCTTCCACATCCCTTTTAATATGTGATAAATTTGTCCAAACAGGTCCAGATATTTGCCGCAAGCGAACCTCTTCAACCTTCCTCAAGAGAGCATCGGCCACCTTATTTTCTTCTCCCTTGCGATATTGCACCTCAAAATCATACCCCAGCAACTTAGGAAGCCAATTCTGCTGATCCGGTGTCATGATCTGTTGCTGCAACAGGTGCTTGAGACTCTTCTGGTCGGTGCGGACTACAAATCTTCTGCCCAACAAGTAAGGTCTCCAATGTTGTATTGCGAGCACTAGGGCCATCAGCTCTTTTTCAAAGACGGATTTGGCCAAAGTCCTATCAGCCAATGCCTTGCTAAAGTAAGCAATGGGCCTGTTGTTTTGTTGTAGTACTGCTCCTAGGCCTCTTCCCGATGCATCACACTCTACAACAAAGGTGCTTGAAAAATCCGGCATAGCTAACACCGGTGCTGTAACCAACGCGGCTTTTAATTCCTGGAATGCCAAACTAGACTGTTCGGACCAATGGAAGCTATCTTTTCGGAGTAAATCCGTTAGGGGTCTTGCTATCTTGCCATAGTTCTTAATAAATTTGCGATAATACCCTGATAGGCCGAGGAACCCACGAAGCCCTTTAAGGGTGGTTGGTTGTGGCCATTCCTCAATGGCACTTATCTTGGTAGGATCCATTGCTACCCCTTCCGTAGATATGACATGACCTAAATACTCTACCTTATCTTGTCCAAATATACATTTTTTGTTATTAGCAAAGAACTGCTGTTGCCGTAGAACACAGAAGACTTGCTCTAAGTGCTTCAAATGAGAAACCCAACTCCCACTATATACCAAGATGTCATCAAAAAATACCAAGACGAACTGCCTTAAGTATGGTCTAAAGATTTCATTCATCACTGCTTGGAACGTGGCCGAGGCGTTGGTTAATCCAAAGGGCATCACCAAGAACTCATAGTGTCCTTGATGGGTGCGGAAGGCTGTCTTGTGGATGTCCTCGTCAGCCATGTGTATCTGATGGTAACCAGATCGAAGATCAATCCGAGAAAACACTCTTGCTCCGTATAACTCATCCAACAATTCATCAATCACTGGTATGGGACACTTGTCGGCCACCGTTACCTCATTAAGGGCCCTATAATCCACGCAAAATCTCCAAGACCCGTCCTTCTTCTTCACTAGGATCACCGGGCTAGAAAACGAACTAGTACTTGGGCGAATAATCTCGGCCTCAATCATATCTCGCACCAGTTTTTCTATTTCATTCTTCTGTATGAATGCATATCTATAAGGTCTTACCGATATGGGTCCCTTCCCTTCTACTAATGGAATGTGATGGTTAATGTGGCGAATGGGGGGTAGACCCTGTGGGGATTCAAAGATATCCTTGTATTGGGACAACAACCCCTCCACACTCGATTCTGTAGTGACTTCCCCCTTCTGTGGTGGTGCGGCAATAACCCACAACGCCTTACACACTTTCATGTCGCCCAACTTTTGTAACGATTTGTAAGAAATGAGAAAACGACATAGTGTAGGATCTCCACATAGCAAATATTCTTTCATGCCTTGAGTAACCTTGATTGTCATCCTGGCCCAGTTGACCTTTACTTCCCCTAATGTTCTAAGCCAAGCTACGCCCAGGATCAAGTCGACCCCTTTCAATTCCATCACATAACAGTCTACAAGAGTGCCGTACTGTCCCACTTGGAGTTGCAAGTTAGAGCAAAATCCTTGCGATTCCACCGACCGCCCATCCCCCAAGGTCACCTTGAAATGTCGGTCATCCGATAGGAGCAATCTTTGTCGTAAAACCCATTCCATCGACACAAAGTTGTGGCTAGCACCACTGTCTACCAGAATTACAATAGGGGACGAATTCAACATACCCTGCATATTCATTGTATGGAGTTCGTTAAATCCCTGCATAGCCAATAATGACAATGACAAGGATGTCTGGACACCAGCTTGCTCCTCCTTATCCCATATCTCCTCACCAGGACTCTCTTCTTCCAACACCAACAGTTGGAACGTCTTATTTGGACAACGATGCCCAGGGTTGAAGGGTTGATCGCATTTAAAACACAACCCTTTTGCCTTTTTGTCCAAAAACTCAGCATGGGACAATTGACGTTGGCCCGGAACCCTTCTGTTTCCCTCCTTAACTCCTCTGTGCCCACTGCCCGACAGCCCTCCCCCAACCATGGAAGGGTCTTGTCTCCTGGGAAAGATAGCGCCCTCTCTCGGAGCCATCCGGACTTCCTCACTCACAGACCCCTTGGCACCCCGCATTGTTACAGGGGGGACCATGACTCCTGCGCTGCTGCTATTCCCTCGCTGGAGATAGTTGGCCCGAGTTGCTACTGGTCGAAAGTCTGCCCGACCCCCATTTCCCTGCTCCATCGTTAGAAATATGCCACAGTCAAACTCCCTTTCGATCTTAATCGCCAAATCCATAGCTCGTTCCAAGGTTATGGGGGCAAACGTGTCCACCCGTGTTTGTATGGGGTCTCGTAGCCCCCCTAGAAAGTATCCCAACAGCTGCATTTCAGGCATTGCCGATGCATGGGATATGAGGGATTCAAAATCCTCAATGTATTGTTGAACCGTGCCTCCTTGTCTTAATTGGGATAAACTTTTAAAAAGGTTAGATGCCAACCATCCTCCATATCTCTTCATAATCTCCTCCTTCAGACGGAACCAGGTTAGGTCCGCTTCCCTTCTTTGCAACATCCGAAACCAATGGTTGCACCGTCCTCTCATGCACATGGCAGCTAACACCACTTTCCTCTCCTCCCTGGTCTGTTGTGCGGAGAAATACTGCTCAGCCATCAGAATCCAGTTGGAAGGGTCCTCTCCATCGAACTCCGGCAGTATGAGGCGTGAAGCGTTGGAGCGAAATTCCTCATCCACCTCCATTCTTAATTCTCTTCCAGCTGTTGCTCCCAAAGGATTGTCTATAGTTTGTGGATCCGCCACTTGCTTGCCTCGGTCCTTTGTCACGATGGAGCTACTTGCCGATGGCCCCCCTGCCTCTTTCTGGTGCCAAAGATCTTCCATCAGTTTATGGATTCGATCCATCTTGCTATGTATGGCGGTAATTTCCCCTCCCATATGTTTTTGTTCTTCCCCTATTGCTTCCAATTGTTGCTGCACATTCGTGACCTCCAGGTGCATTCCTTCGACATTCCTCTCCAACAACTCTACTCGGTTATCCATCCGTGTCATTCCTTAATTGGTAAACACTCTCGTGGCTGGCGTCCTTCAGTTTCCCGGCAACGGAACCAATAATTGTTACGTCCACAGATAGTGTAAGAAGTTGAGTAACATAATTTCTGATATGGGGCCGATTCAAATGGCCCTTTTTACACCGGAACGCAAGAAGAAACCAAAACAATAACACTCTCTCTCTTCTCTCCGGCAACCGACGGCTGGTTCCATCGAGCTACCTCTCTCTCCTCTAACTAATTGGATAATTCTCTGTCTCTTTCCCTCTTCCACTTCTAACCAACTATATATATGATCCCATCTGGTCCCCCCCTACTGGCTCTCTTTCCTCCACGTCTCATTTGCCACGGTTCCTGCTTCTCTCTCCATCACGTGCCTTTTCCTCCAGCTCAACTCCCCTTTCCACCTCAACCCCTTTTCCACTCCTTGATCCGGTTTGGGCCCTGTTATTCTCCCCTGTTGCACTTCCCATTTCTTTCCCCTTTTTCCTTTGATATACCACAATTTCTCGGCCCATATCACATGGTCAACGACAGTTGTCTCATGTAGAATTCCTTGAGAAGAAAGCTAAGGGTTTATGTATTAAGTGTGATTAGCCTTTTAATTCGAACCACCATTGTCCTAATAAATTTTTGAGGTTGCTAGAGATGGAGGAAGATCAAGACACAGACGTATAAGAATGGGAGGTGATTGGCTCAGGCGAGAACGAGTCTGCCAAGAAACCTTGTTGCGACACTGCAATGTCACTATCTTTAATGGCGATGCAAGGTTCAATGAACCTTCTACCATGAAAATGCAAGGTAAGACAGCATCTGCTTCTGTAGTATTCTTGGTCGATAGTGAAGCTAGTCATAATTTCATCTCTACAGCACTAATGGCTCAGCTTTCTTTACCTGTGGAGGATACATGGTTCTTTAAAGTAACCTTAGGTGATGGGCATAAAATTGAATCTAAGGGGCTGTGCATTAATATGAGGTTCAGCGTTGGAAAATATTCTACAGTGGTGGATTTTTATGTGTTGTAATTACATAGAGTGGATGTTATTTTAGGTATGGTTTGGCTGAGTAAATTGGGGGAAGTGTATGTGGATTGGCCAGAAAATGACAATAAAAGTGCCTTGTAATGTTGTTGAGCTGGTGTTGCAGGGTGATCCAACTTTATGCCAATTCCCAATTATTTATAAGTCATTATAAAAATTGGATGAAATTGAGGAGTGTAATTTTTTGTGGTTGATGGATAAAGACCATAGTTGCACGTCAATCAGTGGATCAACGGTTAGAAGCTTTATTGGCAGATTATTCTGATGTTTTTGAGGAACCTCAAGGACTTTCGCCTTCCAAATCAATGGATCATCAAATTCCTTTGAAGGAGGGACATGGACCCATCAATGTCCATCCTTATTGTTATGCTTACGTCCAGGAGAATGAAATTTAAAAATTAGTAGAATACATGTTAAAGGCTGCTATCATTCATCCGAGTACTAGTCCATTCTCTAGTTTGGTGATCTCGGTTAAGAAGAAGGATGGATCTTGGTGGTTTTGTGAGGATTACAAAGCATTAAATGAGGTAACCATACCCGATAAGTTTTCTATTCCTATTATAAATGAATTGCTTGATGAGTTGTATGGTGCACGGATTTTTTCCAAGATTAATCTTCAAGCCAAGTATCATTAAATCCATATGGCTTCCAAAGATGTATACAAAACTGCATTTAGGACTCATCAAGGGCATTACGAATTTTTAGTAGTGCCGTTTGGTCTAACAAATGCTCCTGCTACATTCCAAGCCATGATGAATAATGTCTTCCGTCCTTTTTTGAGGCAATTTGTGTTGGTTTTCTTCAATGACATTTTGGTATATAGTCCAGACTTTATCTGGATAATTGAAATTTCATTGATTGATCCAAAAAGGTATACAACCGTCAACAAGACAAATAGAGTTGCATCAATAATACATTAAGTAAAGGTACAAGAAATATGATGAGCTTTCCAACATTACAAAAAAGTAGCATAAGCTCTAATCTAATTAGCTATAGAGCCCAAGTTGGGAAAACTACCCCCCTAGTCTAGCTTTGTTACACACTTTCCATATGCAATAAACCACAACGGCTAGACCTACCCTCCATTTTTGGAAAATAGGGGAAGAGGAAATAGTCATTGCTATCAACAAAGTTGAAGCACCCTACCAATCTCTATATGAAGCCGAACATTATAGGCGATCACAAACCAAGCCCCAAATCTAGGAAGTATAGCTACAATTGAAGAATAAATGAGTGATCCTCCGATCTTTGTTGACATAGGAAGCAAGTTGTGGAAGTTGCAATTCCCTAGGATATTAACTTATTAAGGGTGGATAATTTGCCTAACTAGGCTAGCCATAATATGAAAGAGTACCTCGACAAGGAGGATTTATTCCAAATGACTTTATGCCAAGGAGTTATAGCACCTTGCAGATTTAGGAAGGCATATCCACTCTTAATTATGTATTCACCCAAGCTGGAATGGATCCAACAAAGGTGGTCTGGACGAGGTGTTTGGTTTGAGGGTAGGTAGAACGTGAAAGTTTGACCAAAATGGGCTATTCAATAAACACCATGTATTATCTTCCATCATGAAGCATAGCTTTGTTGTAGGAGGTAGTCCAGACTCGGACTCCCATCTTCATCACTTACAAAGAGTTGCTACGACAACATAGCCTGTCCACTAATAAAAATGTGTCATTTTGGACAGCAGACATTAGAGTATTCGGGTCATGCTGTTTCTGCTAGGACAGTGGAGATGCATCCTTCTAAGATAAAATTGGTTTTAGATTGGCCAACACCCACCACTTTAAAAAGGACTTGGGGTTTTCTTGAATTATTGGGATATTACAGAAAAAAAATTTATGGATTATGGGAAAATTGCCAAGCCATTGACCTATTTGTTAAAAAAAAAATGGATTTGGCTGGTCTTCTAGAGCGGAGGAAGCTTTCAAATGGTTGAAGACTGCTCTGGTATCTACTCCTGTTCTAGCGATGCCCGATTTTTCTCAACCTTTCAGTGTGGAGTGTGATGCTTCAGGACAGGGTTTAGGTGCTGTTCTTCAACAGCAGAATCACCCTATTGCTTTCTTTAGCAAAGCTTTATCGGACAAGACCCTTGCCAAGTCAACTTAAGAAAAGGAACTTATGACACTTGTGTTAGCCATCCAACATTGGAGACCATATCTCTTGGGACAGAAATTTGTGGTTAAAACTGATCAACAAAGCTTGAAATACTTGCTTCATCAACAAATTACAACTCCAGATCAGCAGAATTAGCTCTCCAAATTACGTGGGTATGACTTTGAAGTTCAGTAAAAAAGTGGCCAGGAGAATAGGGCAGCTGATGCACTTTGTAGAATGTTTGATGAATTAGAATGTGCAGCCATGTCTGGTCCCATTTCAACTGATCTAGCAGAGATCAAGGAAGCCATCGAGCAAGATCCAGTTTTGGCTTCTAAGCTGAGTCCATTCCGAGAAGGAAAATCTAGGGGATCTGGTGTCCTTTGGTTAATGACTTACTATATTATCATGGGCGTTTGGTGGTTCCAGCTCATTCTAAGTGAACACTACCGTTCCTGCATGAGTTCCATGCATCTCTGGTTGGAGGACATGTAGTATTTGTCCGGACGCATCGACAGATTGCCACCAATGTCTACTGGATTGGGTTGAAAAAGGATGTAGCATCATTGTGGCATTGTGTGCAATTTGCCAACACCAGAATTATCAGACGCTTGCTCCTGCTGGGCTTCTTTCTCCTTTGCCTATTTTAGATGTGATTTGGGAAAATATATCGATAGATTTTATTAGTAGACTTCCTAGGTCGAAAAGGTTTGATGTGGCTTCAGTAGTGGTGGATCAGTTCTCTAAATATGGGAATTTTCCTCCCAATAAACATCCTTATACCGCTAAGAGTATCACAGAATTATTCATCAAGGAGGTTGTTCGATTACATGGCATGCCTAAGACCATTGTTAGTACTGCCTATCATTTGGAAACAAATGGCCCAACAGAGGTTCTGAATAGGTGCTTGGAGTGTTATCTTTGGTGTTTTATATGTGATCAGCCTAAGCAATGGGTATTTTGGCTTCCGTTGGCAGAATTTCATTATAATACTTCATATCATACTTCTTCCAAGATGACACCTTTCGAGATAGTATATGGTAGACTACCACCAATTATGAGCTCCTTCATTAACTGAGAAGTTCAACATCCTGTTCTTCGAGATGCTTTATGGTCTCGTAACGCGATTCTTCTTCAACTTAAACAGAATCTAGCCCATGCTCAATCTGTAAATTGTAGAAACGCTAATCAACATCACCACCATGTTGAGTTTTCAGTTGGAGATTGGGTTTTTCTTAAGCTATGTCCTACATTACAGTATTGGCTATCCATTAAATTTATCCAAACTTTCTCCTCGGTCTTTTTGTCCATTCTAGATTGTGGAGCGAATCGGCAAGGTGGCTTATAAGCTACATCCTCCTCATTGTCAAGTTAATCCAGTGTTTCATGTCTCACTTCTTAAAAAGGCAGTTGGCACCTTTCCGGAATCCTCTGAGTTACCTCCAGAAGTGTTCAAGGATGCGAAGGTTTTGGAGTGATTGCCGGTGGCCATTTTGGGCAGGCGTTTTTGGCTTGATGGTACCTTGGAAGTCCCTCAATTGTTGGTGCAATGGCAAGGTTATTCTTCCCATGAAGCCACTCGTGTGGACACATCTTCCTTCCAGTTGCAGTGTCCTGACTTTGTCTTTGAGGACAAGGATGATGTTCCAGGAGAGGCAATTGATATGACCCGCATGCATGTGCTCCTGTGGTTAATGTGTATAGAAGGAGGAGGAGTAGGGGATAGGTGTGTGTGTGTGCGTTGTGGATATTCTATGTGCATGTTGGGGTGTGTGTGTGTGTGTGTGTGTGTTAGTGTGGATATTCTGTAGATGTTAGGGTGTTGAGAGGTGCATGTTATGTGTGGTGACTGTTTTGTACGTGTTTGTGTTGATTGGTGTTGTTATGAGTGCGGGATTGCAAGTTGGTCATAGTCTGTTAGTAAGTAGGAGTGTATTACGGTGTGAGCAGGATGTATGGCAGTGGGGTTACTCGTCCAATGGGTGGGCGTGGTCTATTTTTCCCTTGTAGCTTGGTTTGGAGATGTATATAAGCCAGGAAGAGTGCTGGGAGTAGTTAGATAGAAAATTGGGATTTCTGTTCTTCCATTTCAGAGAAGCTCCTCCAACTGAGCTCCATGCTTAGATAATTCTACTTCTTTGCCTTCTTCATGCTTAATCTTCTTTACAAATCCATAGAAACTCTAATAGAAACCCTAGATCACTACATAAGTTGAATATTATATCTCATGTTCTATCACACCGAAAGACAACAAAATGTGCAAATAAATTTACATAAGTAGCTATCAACACATAAGCCGCAAAACATAATGGCAGCCGTACAGCAATAAAAAAAAGAGGGGAGAAAACAAAGATTAGCAGCTTGCGAAAACCAATCAACATCTTCATGCCTAAAAATTCAACTTCATGTTATTTAGTCCCTGCCTTCAGGACTCAGATTCAATGACAAGAATCCCAATAGTCAACCCTTCTCCAGTTAAAATGACAAGTATCCATCTCAACATATATCTAAAATTAAGTTGTCTAAGCGTATTTACTGCTCACCCAAAGCAAAACTTTTCAGAACCCCCTATGTTGTCTGTCCATGTCTTCATTAATTATAAGCTACCATGTATGATAATTATTTGATGTGCACACCACTGTTTTCCTTAGATTCACACATGCAATTCCTGGAGAGTGAGGACATGGCCGGAGATACCAAATGAGAACAGGAAAATTATCCCTCATCCATCAATTCACCCACTGAAGCAATAATCTGGCGCTATGCCACTAACCATCTTCGGATCTATCATGACCTCTTAGATCAGCATGTTCATCATTTGGGCAACCGCTCCAACCTCCACACCATAAAAAAGAAGCAGTAACCAAATACTCCATAATTCCAATTCCTGCTATGGTAAAGCTCCCAGTTTCTCTCCATTTTTTTCTTAAAAAAAAAAAAAAAAAAAAGCCTAATCTCAACCGTCTCTAAATCCCATTTCACATTCAAATTCCTTCCTGCTAAATCTCATCAGTCCATCGACTAACACATACAATAAAACTATCAAAGCAATAGAAGAAATTGTTTGAATAAAACGTAATCATTTGGTACCTTTGTATGTCTTTCTTCTGAGACAAGAGGCACTCGAGGATGCATTCCTTACAAAAGACGTGACCTTTTTGGCAACACATGGGTTCGATGAAGGGTTTCAGGCAAAGACAACAAGCGTCAAATGGTTTAATTGAGTCTTTACCGAGTCGCTCCTTCTGAGTTCCATAGCCGAGTTTTCGTTTCTCGTCGTAGGTGAAGAATGCTAGGTCATTGTTGTTCTTTGAGTGCCTCTGCGGCATCGTTTATTGGGTTTAATGCTTATGCAAAGAAAGATAGAGAGTGATATCGGAGCACAGAGAGAGAGAGAGAGAGAGAGAGAGAGAGAGAGAGAGAGAGGGAGGGAGGGAGGAAGGGAGGGAGAAAACCTAATTGCGAGTTGAATTGGGAAAGATGCGGATGGACACGACGACCACTGAGTTTACCGTAGAAGATACTATACTTCGTTTATTAAAAAGGATTTAGACCGGAAGGGTCAGGTACACTTGTTGCATGGTATTGTGAGGAGTTGCTTTGGGCTAGCGATGGGATGTAAATAGGTTGGCATTTTGAAAATTCAAACTTATAATTTCATTCATTTAGGATATGTTTGGATTATTACTTTTTATTTATATCTTATTCGTATTTATTGTTTGAAGTTTAATATTTAAAAAAAAATTATTTGTATCTTATTTATTTATGTTTTGTAATTTATGATAATTAAAAAATAAGAACTTAGAAGTGAAAAATCACATACTTTCAAAAGAAAAAGTTTTAAAAATATATATATATATATTATACACTTGAAAAAAAAATATTATAATTGATATTTTTATAAAAATAAATAAAATTTAAAATGAATAAGTTCAATTTTATAGGATTATACAGGTATTTAATTTTATAAAATGATATATATATATATTTATGTTTTCATCTTTTTTGTATCAAACACTCTATTTTAATAGATAAAAAAAGATACTAGAAAGATACAAAAAAAAAAATGAAACAACAACCTTAATAAGTGTATTTTGTATTCGAAGCTTGTATTTAAAAAAATAAAAATAAATATATCATAATTATCAAATCTCTAATTGAAAAATATATTTCTAGAATTGCCTTTAATTTATTAAATACTTACAATATATACTAAATGAAAATTTACAAAGTGCTTTCAAAGATAGCTTTTTATTTCAAAATAAATATATGAATAGATACGATAAAATATAATATTTCAATGTCATGTTTAGTAAGCCCAATGAATTGGAATATAATGGAATTAGGAATAGAATGATCAATCCATTCTTATGTTTTAAAACGTTAGCAAAATTGATAAATTCAATCCATTCTTATATTTGGTTATATCATATTTGGAATAGAATGAGATATGCATATAGTAGTATTTAACATAAATATCCTCAACTTTTGGATATATGTGCATATCAATTATATATATATATATACACTTAAATTATAAATATATATGTTGTTATATAAAAATATTTACATATAACAATAAAGATATGATTTATTTATATATGTTATATGTATTTGTTTTTTATATGCATAATAATATACACAAAAATCATGTACAAATGTTACATATAGCAAATATAACAGATATATGTATATTATATTTGTACACACACATACATATATATATATATATATATATATATATAATATTATATAAATATGTCCTTTATGAGCATAGAAACGATACCTAGAATATTGTAATCTGCATATGATTTTCAGCTTCAGTACTCATAGATAACAAATGCTAACAACTTCCTAAGTTATATATACATTATACAAAGATGGTAAATATCCGTAAGTTATGTGATCTCGATATTATATAAAGAAATCAAACAACTTCCTCTTTTTCCACCGCGCTCATATCATTAAAGAAGCTTTTTTTTTATTGGACATTAATTCCGGTTAAGTTTAAAGATATTTAAATTGTTATACATTTATAAAGCTAGAATGGAATTGTTCTTAGAAATCATAATTTCAACCCTTTAAAGTCGGAATTTTTAATTCTTAAGAATTGTGATTCCGATTTCTTAAAATCTATCTAAACATGAGAAAAGAAATAAAACCTAAAATTATAATTTTATTCTAAATTCATTCCTATTTGTCAAATGTGCCGCAAGAGTAATCATTATTTTAAACTTTGAGTACTATTTAACTTTCATTAAAAAATGAAAAGTACTTTTAGACCAAGTGAAGCCCTTTTCTTTCTTTCTCCCTCACCTTCTTTCCCATGTGATCTCTCTCCCACTCACCTCACCTTCTCCGACATTTCTCTCTCGCTCTATTTCTCCCTTTCTTTCCTCTATAAAACTCCAAGTCATACCTTCCTTTCTTTTCTTCCAACTCACTATATCATCCACCATTGAAGTAAACTTGAATCCATTGGTACTATACCCACCATTATTTTGATGCTATCACCACCATTAAACCACCTCCATAAGCTTAAAAACCACGTTGAGGTTAACCTACCAAACAACCCTTAACCACTTTGAAAAAATTCACGATGAGTAAAATTTAGCTTGCTCCTTCCACTTTTGACCATCACAACTTTCATCAAAACCACCATTTTGAGAAACATTACTTCCATGACAACCACAACACAAATCTATCTCCATGCTTAATCCTAGCTCTGAACATATCACATCAATAGAGCTATATTTTTATCATAAACTTTAGAATTCCTTGCATTTAATCCAATCAAACTTGATTATAGCTTACAAAATCATATAACCACAATTGTTAAATAAAATGAATGATTTAAACTATAAGGTAAGCTAAAAGTCATAAGAGAAGATAGAAGTTTAGAGTGAGACATAGAAATCAAAGTATTTTAAGACAGAGTTTTAATATACCGATGATTTCTATATATGAATATTGATCTTAGTGAGCTCTCACTAGATTATTACAATTAGCAATGATGAGACTAAGGTGATAGGTTTCAATGTTGTTACTTCAATTGTTCTGTCATATGCTTGTTATGCAATATCAAGTAAACTAGTTATTTAACAAATGATAATGCATGATATGTTCATAAGAATGTAATATGAAATTTTATCAATGATATGGATATTTAAATACATGAGTTTCTTAAGTGTGTTTCGAATTATTTGTTGGAAATGAAGTAGTTATGTAAAATTTTCAATACTATGTTTTGTTGAAAATTTTATGAGCATTTAGATTCCTCGTCTAAGTTATTCAAACAACCCTTGTGATCTGACCAATTAATTTAAATTTTTTTCAAGGCATTCACACACCTCAATCATGATCTCCAGACAATATAACTCGAGAGTTGCCAAACCCACATAGCATCTAAATGACTCATAGAGCCATCTAAATGGGGAGGCTATGACTCATGAAAATTTCAAGGAATAAAAATAATTCTTTTACTAATTCTATTCCTTGTCCTAAATGTGTGATTAGTTTACACTGCTTAGTGTACACAAATGAGTTAATTAAATTATTTGTGAATTACCATGTGAATGTAAATCACACTTTACTTTGAAATCTATAATCACCATCCATGTATATTGCTTGGATATTTATTACCCCATGTTTATAATATTCTTTTAAATTGTTTGATCACTCGGGATTGGACTAATTACCTATTTAAGTTATAACTAAAACTTAGATAAGCATTACATGATACTTGCATGCCAAAAGGGCATCACTGATACACAACAGCATAGAAAAAGGTTGATGTGAGTCTTGCTCTACAAATTGTGAACTATGTAGTGTGAGGAAAATCCCATGTTTGAAGAAACTAGAGTCCTTAGGGTTTATTATGTAGGTCTAAGGATCCAAACTCTACATTAAGGAATCACTAGCTATAATTTTAGCCAATTCAAAAATTAATGGTTGACATTGAATCCCCAATCTTAGATAAGAAGAGTTATTTTCTTTATTTTACATTGGTTACCGAAAGATTACGCATAATATTATATTCATATGGTCAACCATGCTAATATATATTTGACAACATGCATGATATTACGTGTACATAGCATTAAAAGACATTCCCATCTCACTAAGCCTTGAGGATTATGCTCATGTCTCCACAAGTTTGTTCACATTATAAAATCACATCACTATAGTATGGCTAGAAGAGTTCTTTCATCGAATCTTTCTATTTTGACTTTCCTAAATCTAGTTAGAGTCTTGTGAGAGGAGCTATAATGATCAATCCCACTTTAGATTTTCTTTTGATCGTTGTTGTTGTTGTTGTTGTTGTTGTTGTGGTCATTTATTTTAGGGCTTAGCTATTGACATTGGCTAAATAAAGAGAGGTAAAAACCGTATTTTTAGTTATTTTTTTATAACCAAGGTTAGACATAGGAAATGGCCAAACCGATCTTGACTTGGCTTGTGAACTGATAGTTCATGGGATGAAATTCTTTGAATCAAGCTCGGATCGGGGTATCCCGATTCTAGGCTGGTTCATGTGAATTGGCAATTCAAGAGTTGTCCCATTTTTTTTTTCTCTCTAAAAATAACTTGATTCATATTGGAACTTGATGGTTCCATGGGTTCCAATCTCAAACTGGATTAGACCTACTTAACCAAAGGTTCCTTATCGGTTAAAACTGGCTTGATCGGGCCAATTCGAGCGGGATTACTACATGACTCATTCCCAAAGCTAACAAAGATCTTGAAATGGAATATATATATCCTAAAATAATATTAAGAATAGAAAAACCTAGATCCTTTTAGTAGATTTCTTTTCCTTGAAATTACAATTAGATTAGTGTTAGCTCTTACTGTTCAAATCTTCTTATCACTCCCCGTAAGTATATATATCTTTAGAATAAGCAAAGTAACCGATTTCTAATTCGATCGGGCATACATTTCTTTTTAATAAATTCAGTTCACATAAAGCGAAAGCACTTGAAATTCAAATTATTTTGTCTTCTTCTTTACTTAATGTCAAAGCTTATTGCACAATTTATTAGTGTACATGGGTCGATATATGAACCTGTGGATAATCATTGAGAGTGACGGTCTACTAGTTGAAAGAAGAATGAGGATACAAAATAGTACTGATAGGAACTTTGAGATATCTTGTATAAAAGTTAAAAAGTTAAAACATTGAAAAATTAATATGTCTTATATGAGATTGACACGATTAGGGTGCGAGAAAAAAAACATTTTTGGATATTTTTAACGTTTATGATAAATATGGTTATTGCAATTATCAAACTATAGCCAATGTCAAGAGCATGTGATTCAAATTTCTAAATGGCATATTCTGAAGGATGATAAAAAGCTAGTTAGGTGATTCGGATAATGGTTAAGGAAAATGATATTTAAAAAAAGCAAAACACTTAAATTGTTTTTTTTTTCTTTTTCAATTAACATTCTTTGTAATTCTTAATCGCCACCATTTGGCATGACCGTCCACCTGACGATACTGTTTTCATACTGCCACACCCACTCGCCACAAAAAAATTTGATAACTGCAAAACTTTTAATAATTATAATAAATGATTATAAGAATACTTTAATGTATATATTAGATAACAAACATTGGAGGAAAAATGAAAAAAAAAAATGGGAAACATTTCACGTGAAATATTAGATTAATTTAACATATGTGTAGCGTGTCTTTATAAGAATAATGTCGAGCAAAAGTAGATGAGATGAAGGAATAAATGTACCCATATCATAGACCAACACAAAATCCACTAAATAAAAAACACACACAGAGCTAAAAAATAAACATCAATGTCAATAAAAAAAGAAAAGAAAAAGAAGAAAAAAAACCTACAATTCCTCATAATCATAAATAGCATCCTCTAACAATTTTCCAGATTCCTTCATCAAACCAGGACTTAACCTAAACATCAAAACACAAAACTCCTTCTCATTCAAAACACCATCCCCATCCAAATCCCCTTCTCTCAACATACATAGTATGTCCTCATCGCTCAAACCCTCAAGCCCCAACATTGCTGAATTTCTCTTCAAGCTTTGGAATGTGATGACCCCTCTTTCTCCATCCATCAATAGACGAAACCCTTTGCTGAGCTCCTTCATGAGCCCCTCCGCCCCGAGTTTGTCCACCATCGCGGGGAAAAAATCTTCGAAAACAACTTTATTTGATCTCGACGCCATTTCGAATGTTGTTGGTCGCTACTACTGTCTTGCTACTACGTTCTAATTTTATATCAAATGCGCGAAATGCGATAAGATTACCTCGTTCAAATCGAAATCTACAATGTAGATGCAAAATGAAGGGAGCACTATGCTGTGATCAAGCATGATACATGTATATATATTGGCTAGGAATAAGGTAAGGACTAAATATATTAATGCTGTACGTTGATGACAACAAAGGTACAGGTAAGGAGAGAAAGTAGGTGTGAAGGTAGGTTGTTGTTCGATGTAGCCGGCCTCTTGCTCATAAAATTCGTGGGTGATTCCTTCCCTTTCAGATTGTATGAGAAATCTTCAACTTTCGTGGAAGTTGCATGCGAAAGTGGTGATGTAGTACTTGGACGTGCCTGGTCTGGAGGCAGTTTCCTTAAGAAATAATAAATCATGGGTTGCCTTGGACGGCAATTTAGGAAAAAGACAAGGTCAAATACGTTGAAAAGGATTTATTATCATGGAACTTGGACAAAGATAATATCGATTCGAGAAGTAAACTATTCAGAAAGTCGGAAATAACTTGAACCCATTCCACGAATTAAGGAACAGAGAGGACGAAATTTGAAATTTCAAGCGATACAGTCTTATTTATATTCCATTTAACCATACGCTGCCATTTATACATTAAAAAGGTAAATCTATAAAGAGATATTTATATTAAATTTTTTTATATATAGTAATATATAATTTCATGAGATATAAATAGTAACACAAATCGATAGGAAAATTTTTTTATCCCATTAGAATATTTTTGTAATGTTAAAAGCTAACATGGGGTTTTGCTCCCCTGCGTTGAAAAATTAGTTTGCTTGCATCTTGTTCGGGGGTATTGACACGCAATAGGAAATTCCCTTGAGCCAATTATATATAGTGTGTTAAGGAATTGAATTCTCTCTCTTTATTTTATGTTGGACTTCACAATAATATTTGTTAAAAAGGTCCATAGCAGTATATTATAAAGTAGATTGCTAGTGAACCCATTCTATTTAAACCCATTAAGGATTGTGGTCTCCGAAGAAATTGTCCATGCTAACTAAGGTCGATAGGTCAAACTTAATTATAAACTAATGTGAACTTTCGTTTCTTACAAAGACACATAACAAAATAAATGTGTTTATCTTTATGTAATTTGTGCAATATTTCGACAAACACTTACAGACTTACGGAAAAAAAGAAAAAAAGAAAAAGAAACAGATTAGACAACAAGCGTAATGTTAAACATATTCAAATAGGCCATTTATAATACTTTGACTATAGCGAAGAGTATATTATATATTATTATTTGTGTTTCACACATACGATATCTTTAAACATAATTTGGAATGTTCTTCACAATTTTACTTGCCGAATATCTTAAGTAACTTCCTTTTCTTTCTTTTTTTTCTTTCTTTCCTTTTTTTTTTTCCTTTTTTTTTTTCAGTAGAACTTCCTTGTCTTTTACCATGTGATCTTATGTTGTAGGGGTATGATTGTTTGATGAAAAAGTATTCAACTTTTCAATTATATTGGTTCATGTATAAGTTTCGTTTGGTTTGTTCCATGTAAATCGTAATAGGATCGCGAAATTAATCCCTTGTTATTTTTGCTGAATTAGACGAAACGTGGGGTATAGCAAAAAAGTATATGATCCGGTAGCTCTAACTTTATCAAGAACTATGAGAAGTATTAAAGAAAATTTTGACTCTAAGGTAACATTTAGCTTGCAAAATAGGTAGTATGAAGAGAATTGAATAGTATATTATAAGGAGAATAGTATAGTATATATATATATTTTTTTTATTTAGATGATTTTTACCGACATCTTGCACAGCGTTCTTATTCTTAGCATGGAAAAAGATGCTTATACTTTTTCACACCAAAGTTTTCCACTTGCATATAAAAGATGATCGACGAAATGGGAATGGCATTTCGTTTGTCCATGGTATCGTGAGCTTGCAAAATCGTCTATCCTTCGTCTTAAAGCTACTTGACTTGCTAGGCTATTTAGCTAGCTTTTCATTTTACTTGGTACCTTCCACACCTATATCTCGCTTTACCCTTCCGCGACGCGAGCGGGTTGGCTTTGAAAAGTCTTTCATTTTATGGATAAGACTAAAATACGCGTATCGTTTCTGTTTTTGACCCACTGGAAATGAAACATTATACGAGGAAAGGAAGAAGATGGTTTTCGCTGCATGTTTGACTTTTTGCTATGGACCATCGGAAATATAGAAGTTTAATTTCAGTAGGTTAAATAACGGAACATTTGTATATTTATAGTTATAATGATATAAAATTGCCTTTGTAATTTCTGTTCAGCTAATGATTATATGTACTTTTGTGCATATATAATAATTTTATTGTTTTCATATAATAATTGTTCATAAATTTATTATAATTATGTCATTTCTTTTCATGCTCCAATAGCATACAAATATGTGTGAAATATCTATACTTTATAATATTTCTAAGAAATTAAATCAAACACATAAAACATAAGAGAATACCTTAAAATTTGTAATTTAACTAAAATATTATTTCATATAATTTCTCATAGAGCACCTTAAACTTTATAATCTTACTATATCTTGCACAATTACCTACTTTCCCATTCAAACAAGTAAATGGGCTTCACTTATCATAAAATGCTTAAATTCATAAAGTTCTTAGTTCTTCATAAAACTATTGTGTTTTATGTAGTTTGACTCAAAACTTTTCAATTTATATGGATGTAGGACATGGAAGCAGAAGTAATTGAAGAACTAAAAGCAATGTGTAAGGATTCGAAAATTAAACAAAAAAAATTAAATTAATTAAGAACTATAATAAAGAATATTAAGAAAATTCATCACAGTATAACAAAACAAAAAACCAGGTGAACGAAACCTGTAGATTCTTGTCTGATGATGATTTGCAACCCCTGTTATGATAGCAACTGAAATAAGAATTAAAGAAATATTATTGAATCATTATCCCATGTGACAAATCAATCTCCATCTCCGCTACTATTCACCGTCAATATTGCTTGGCCAAGGAAAAAAAGAAAACTTCCTAATGGTTGTTGCAATAACAAAACTTGGATATTTGAAAATTGATAATTGCAATAGCAACAAAAGTAGATCGATGATGAGATGAATGGATAAAATATAAAGAAAGATAGTTGATGGCCTTACACCATCAATAAATTTTATGATAGCCTCACACCATTGATGAATAAAATGGAATCACTCCAATCTTGAAAGAAATAATTTAATTCAATAATGTTCAATCAATTTTATTCAAAACCCTAATAAAATAGAGTATTTATATAAAGAAAATGGCAAATATACACTATACGTTCTAAAGACAATTTAATGGCTAATAAGTATCTATTAAAAGAAATTAAAATATTTTCATAAAACAAAAAAATAATAATATCACTAAATCTAATAATCTAAATAGAATAACTAAATATAAAAATATTCATGTCATATAAGCCAATAATGCTGACATGAACTTCTACGCATGTATCTGTAATCTCCATCATCTCTCCTCAGCTTGGGAAGATTCACCTTCGATGAATCAAAATTGATGTATTGCTTATAAAGATCTCAATTAATTCTTTGAAGCTCTGACTTGGTAATCTACATAACATTTACAAGTGGACGATCTACCCATTTGACGTGAAAATATCTACCATCACTAATAATTTGATCATCAACAATATCTTTTATCTCTTCTTTCTTTCCTTTCAATGGTGGAACATGTAGAACTTGTGGAATAGGAAGGGTGGGAAATGTAGACATTAGCTCAATTGACGAATTTGTAATCTTAACTGGCTCACGGTAAGTAAGAGATCCTCAACATTGAAAATATTACTAATTCTTGTATCTGGTGGTAGCTCCAAAACATAAGCATTTGCACTAATCTTCTTCAAAACCTTGAAAGGTCCCATGCCTTTAGCATGTAATTTCTTGTAAAAACCTTGTGGAAACCTCTCTAGCCGTATTCGAGCAATCACCAAATCTCCCTCTTTAAATTCTTGATACCTGTGATGAATATCTATAATAGACTTATATAATTCATTAGTTAAGTTAATTTTCTTTCTAATTTTCACATGTAGGTCATGAATATAGGTGCAAATGATTCAACAGGTTCAAAAGATCTAGATATTAATGGGAGTGGGATAAGATCAATGGGGCATCTAGATTGATAGCCTAGTACAACTTCAAAGGGATTCAATCCAGCGGATCTATTTATTGAACTATTATAAGAAAATTCTACTATAGGAAGGATGTGATCCTAACTAGACACATGGTCACCAACTAGACACCTCAGCAAATCACTTAAGCTCCTATTAACTGCTTTAGTTTAACCATCAATCTAGGGGTAAAAGGTAGAAGAAAACTGTAACTTGGTACTTAACATTTTCCATAATGTCTTACAAAAGTAACTAATAAATTTGACATCCTTATTTGACACTGTGGTGGTTTTAGGTAACCCATGCAACCTAATAACCTCACTAAAGAATAATTTGGTTATATAAGAGGCATTTTAGTTTTGCTGCATGATATAAAATGTGTCATCTTAGAAAAATGGTCTATTATCACAAAGATTGAATCATGTTTCCTAGGAATCATAGGTAAACCTAATATAAAGTTAATGCTAATGTCCTGCCAAGGTGAATGTGAAACAAGCAAAGGTGAATAAGACTTGTATTTTGTTTCCTGTGCTTGGAAAGTTGACAAGTACAACACTGCCTCACAACCTTAACCACATTCCTCTTAATGCTAGGCCAATAAAATCTATCCTCAACCATAGCTATGGTTTATCTCTCTTAAAGTGACCAACGACATCTTCGATATGTAATTTCTAGATAAAAAAATCCCTCAAAGAAGTTTTTGGAACGCATAATCTATCACCTCTAAACAAGTAATCGTACTTAAGGATATAATTAAGACAAAGTCCTAACTGACCATTAGATAACAATGTATGGATCTCCCTTAAATCAAGACAAGTCGCATATTGCTCTCTTATCTTTTTAAAGCCAACAACCTCAACAGTTAAAGTACTCACTAGTTGGTGCATATGACTTAGAGCATTGGTAGGTTTATTCTCAACTCCAACTTTACGTTTCAAGACAAATGAGTACTCTTGCAAAAACTGAATCCACTTGGTATGTTTGGCTCCAAGTTTCTTTTGTGAATTGAGATACTTAAGAGTTTGGTGATCACTATACAACACAAATTCATTAGGCAGCAAATAATGTCTCCAATGTTTTAAAGCTTGCACCGCTACATAAAATTCTTTATCATAGGTTGAGTGCCTTTGTTTTGCTTCATTTAGTTTCTCACTAAAGAAAGCTACAAGTTGTCCCTCTTGACTAAGTACTCCACTTATTCCTATGCCAGATGCATCACAAGCAATCTCAAAAGAAATCAGGTAACCTAAGCATAGGTACTTCAGTCATCCTCTTCTTAATTTCCATGAATGCTTTAGATGCACTTTTAGTCTAACTAAATCCCCCTTTCTTAATACAGTTTGTGATTAGGGCCATAATAGTAGTAAAGTCTCTAATGAATCTCTTATAAAAAGTGGCAATATAATGGAAACTCCTAACATCATGAAGGCTCTTTGGTTTGGGTCACTCAACTATTGCCTTAATTTTCTCAAAGTCAGCTCTCAATCCTTCTGTTGACACAACAAAACCGAGGAAAATTACTTGAGTTCTTAAAAAGGCATACTTTTTCAAGTTGACATAAAGTTCCTCATACCTAAGTGTCTCAAATAATTTTCTTAGGTGCAACAGATGCTCTTCTTGGGTGTGATTATAAAATAGGATATCATCAAAATACACCACAAGAAACTTTCCTATGAACAATCTTAACACTTGTGTCATCACTCATGAAAGTTGATGGCATATTAGTTAAACCAAATGGCATAACTAACCACTCATATAGATCCTCTTTTGTCTTAAAGGCTGTTTTCCACTCTTCCCCTAGTCTAATTCTAATTTAATGGCATCCACTTCTAAGGTCAATATAAGAAAACCACTTAGACCTTGAAAGTAAATCTAACATGTCATCTAACCTAGGGATTGGGAGCCTATAATTAATGGTGATCTTGTTGATGGCCTTTAAGTCTACGCACATCCGCTAACTTCCATCTTCTTAGGGGTAAGGAGAGTAGGCATAGCACATAGACTAAGACTTTCCTTAATAAAACCTTTTTGCAACAAAACATCTACTTGCCTTTTTAACTCTGCATGCTCTCTAAGATTTATCCTATAATGGGGTAGGTTAGGCAAGACTAATCCAGGAACTAATTCTATAGCTTGCTGTATGTTGTGCATGGGTGGTAACCTATTTGGAAGCTCATTTGGTATAAGGTCTTTAAACTCCTCAAGTAAAGGTTTCACCTCTACAGGTTTATCTAACTCTAACTCAAGATTACACTTCTCAATTTCCTTAATCACTTAAAGCGTATAAAGTGCTTCTTTAGACTCAAGCTCAAATTCTCTTACACTCAAAACAAGGAGGGGTTTCTTGGAATTATGGCATTGACTGACCTTTTATTGGTATCGACCTTAAGTTCTTTTGGTAAAGAAGGACTAAGCTTAATTTTCTTACCATCTTGCATAAATACATATGTGTTAACCCTACCATAATGAACTACTCCTAAGTCATATAGCCAAGGTCTCCCTAAAAGGACATGAGTAATATTCATAAGCACGACATCACATCAAACCTTCTGTATACGTAGCAAACTATACGGGAACTAAACATCTCTAAGTGATAAGTAAGGTGGTCTTATCTACCCAATCTACCTTATAAGGATTAAGGTGTAATTCTACTTTAAGACCTAACTTAGACATAACAACCTATGAAATTACATTCATACTGCTACTCCTATCAATGATTACTTCACAGTTGTGACCATTACATTTTGTGTAGATATCAAATATGCTAGTTTGCCTCCAATCATTTTCCTTTCTAAGTCAAGTAATGAGACACCTAACAACATTTAAATTGCCCCCATCAAAAGTAAAGCCTATGTCATCTTCATCACTAGCGCCCTCTTTTGGAATATGATCTAACTCCTCACAATCCTCATTTTCTAATGGTTCTCCCTCTCCTACATAAAGGTTCCTAACTGGGCATTGATAGGCAAAGTAACTAGAACTATGACACTTATAACACTTATGACTCGAGTTAACCATTAAACTCTCTACAGCTATGTTTTTACTTTTAATGTTTTTATCCTAAGTCATAGTAAAATTGCTAGACCTAAGTGCTATAGGGGTATTCCTAGTGGGCTTGTTAGATCTCTCACTAAGATTTACTTTTAGAAACTCACTCTCCAACTTGAGAACTAAACTTCCTTTATGGTTTCAACCAATTTTCAATCTCTAAGGCTTGTTGGAGGGTCTATTATAAGGTCTCATCATAACAAGGTTGAAGCTCTCTCTTAATGTCAAAGTGTAATCCATTTCTAAACCTAGAAAGTGTCAACTAGGGTAACTTTGGCTCATTACACCTAATCAAGAGCTCATCAAACCTAGCCATATATTCCTCAACTGTCATGGCTCCCTACCTAAAGTTAATATATTGTTAGTAGAGCTTATCTTGATAAGATAAAGGGATGTGTTTTTCCTTTAATTTGATTTTCATCTCTACCCAATGCTTTATAGGTGGTTGTCCTAATTGCAAAAGTTGTCGTTCTACATTGGTCCAGTATAGTTTAGTTTGATCAATTAATAGCATCTTAGCAAAACACATTCTATGGTTCTTAAGCATCCTATAAAAGTCAAAGTATTGTTCCATGGCAGTTATCTAATTTATTAAGATAGTTGGGTTAAGAATCCTATTAAATGTAGGTGGATCTACCTTAATATGCCTAGCGAAGTCGTTGACACGATTGTCACGGTGTAGATTTTCAAAGCTAAGTTCTAAATAGTTATCTTTCTGGAAATTCTTATGTGGCATCCTATGATGCATTGGCTCGACTCTACGAATGTTTTGAGATTTAGAATTCCTCTGATGGTGTTGTCTAGGGGTTAGTTCATCCTCTAAGTCAAAATTCCTATTTGAGGCTTGACTTACAATTTCTTCATCCTCATCCTGACTACCACGTAACCTAGTAGCTTCTAAAACATCTATGCGACCTAAAAGGGATTCTAATTGGTGATGCTTGATCCTACAGTAATTTTAAGTGCATCCATCTTAGACATTAATTATTTAATAGTTTAGTAATATTATTTTCCATATGTGAGTCCTCTATAAAAGTTATACCACTACAAGTCTTTCTAGTATTAGACAATTTTTTTTTGTATGAAAAAGATTTTTTTTTGAAAAAAAGATGCTAATCTAGGCTTTAATACCAAAATTGGCGTAGGACACGGAAGCAGAAGTAATTAAAGAAATAAAAACAATGTATAAGGATATGGAAATTTAACAAGAAAATTAAATTAAGTAAGAACTATAATAAAGAATGCCAAGAAAATTCATCACAATATATAAAACAATAAACCAAGTGAATAAAACTTGTACATTCTTGTCTGATGATGATTCACAACCCCTGTTATGATAGCAAGTGAAATAAGAATTAAAGAAAGATTATTGAATCACTCTCTTAGGTGACAAATCAATCTCCATCTTCACTGCTATTCACCGTCAATATTGCTCGACCAAGGAAAAAAGAAAAAGAAAACTTCTGGATGATTGTTGCGATAACAAAATTGAGATATTTGAAAATTGATAATTGCAATAGCGACAAGGGTGGATTGATGACCACATGAATGGATAAAACATAAGGAAAGATAGTTGATGGCCTCACACCACCAATGAATTTTATAATGGCATTACATTACCAATAAATAAGATGGAATCACTCCAATCTTGAAAGAAATAAATCAATTTAATAATGTTCAATTAATCTTGTTCAAAACCTTAATAAAAGAGACTATTTATATGAAGAAAAGAACAAATATAAACCCTACGATCTAAAAACTATATAACGGTTAATAAGTAGCTACAAAAGAAACTAAAATATTTTCATAAAACAAAAGATAATAATATAACTAAATCTAATCACCTAAATATAAAAATATTTATAATATACAGGTAGGTAACACTAACATAAGCTTTTACTTATGTATCCGTAATCCCCATCACATATAGATTCAATTTTATTTATTTATTTTTAAAAAGTTCATAACTGTCCTTTAAGTTTCACTAAACTACTTAAATTAGTTAATCTTCTTTCTTATTCGCAAACTACCTTAGAAAAATGTAATCTAGCTTATATTTTTATATACATCATGTATGGTTGATGTGTGTTTATGTTGATAGATCCAACTACCTTTAACATTCGGCTATCTAGAAATTTCATTTGTATTGAGGGTGTAATTGTATGAATATCATGAAGAAGGGTGTAAACTACGGTGCTATTTGATTATAATAAATAATTAAGTACCTAGGCAGAAAATGTTTTCTTCTTTAAATAAATACAAAGAAAGCTAGGTAAGATAACCATGAAAACCCCAAGAAAGGTGTGCTTGATTTCTATGGGCTATATTGTTGGGATCCTCTACTTTTCCTTCCAAACGGTGGAGGGTAGTTTCCGATCCTGCTGTAAGATTTGTGGAATCAAAGTTATACCTATTCTAACATTTAAAAATGGATCTTTCGTTACAATTTCTATGATTTCAAACACTTCTTGTGCGGTCAATAATACATTATGACATAAGTCATCTATATATTATTATATGTTAACGAAAGAAAGGAGACTGAGAACTCCTATTTTTAAGGAGGGGCGACATCAAATCAGATTACCAATGGCCCCTTCTAATATTTGCAGTAGAAAATAAATTAGTAGAGATATTTAATAAAATTTATTAAGGCAAAATATATAATGATTTTTAAGCAATTTATCTTTTTAAAGCAGTAATTTATTTTCGAAACAGATAGCAAATATACAAATTTAAAATGTGATTTTAGTTAAGATAGAATTTTATTCAACTAAATATGCATTTTAGTATAAATTATATTAAATATGTGGATTATATTTACTTCTTTAGTTGGGTCAATTTTGATTCACTTGAAGATATGGATTAGATATGGGTTTTTACCATTTATTTTATAAATTATTTTATTTTATGATTAATTTTTAAAATTTATATTATTCTCTTTTGGACCGAATGGGAATGAAACATTATACGAGGAAAGGAAGAAGATGGTTATTGCTTTATGTTTGACTTTTGTGCAAATCGATGGATTGGAACGTGTCCTTTTTGCTATGAATGTAGAATTTTAATTTTCAAGTGGGT
Source organism: Laguncularia racemosa (assembly GCA_037954665.1). Taxonomy (NCBI): domain Eukaryota; kingdom Viridiplantae; phylum Streptophyta; class Magnoliopsida; order Myrtales; family Combretaceae; genus Laguncularia; species Laguncularia racemosa. The sequence goes on from JBBMOL010000011.1 coordinate 5,219,494, forward strand.
TGGATGAGAATTTCACTTAGGTAAAATAATGGAACCATTTGCATCATTATAGTAATAATGATATAAAATTGCTTTTGCAATTTCTATTCAGCTAATGATCATATATACTTTCGTGCATATTTAATAGTTTTATTATTTTCATATAATAATTGTTCATAAATTTACTATAACTAAATGATTTCTCTTCATGTTCTGATAGTGTATACAAATGTGTATGAAATATCTATACTTTATGCTATTCCTAGGAAATTAAATTAAACACGTAAACTATCAGAAAATGCCTTAAATATCTGTAATTTAACTAAAATATTATTTCGAACACCCAAACTTTGTTATCTGAGTATATCTTGCACAATTACCTACTTTTCCATAAAAATACTCTTGAACAAGTAAATAGGCTTTACTTATCATAAAATGTCTAAATTCATAAAGCTTCTAGTTCTTCGTAAAACTACTGTATTTTATGTGATTTAACTCCGATGTTTCCGATTCACATACATATATATATGTTTTTATCTTATCTACACTTTGCAATATACTAGAAGTTCATAGTTATTTTGTAAAGTTCCTTTCAAATGTCGCATGCCAAAATTGAATCCATTTCAATTGAATCCTTGCTGAAGAAAAGTATTTTGACATCCTAATGACTCAAATTCAGATAAAACTACTATAAGTTGGTAATTTGAATATTTGATGCTGCCTGGTAAATTTGATTGTTATTTACTTGTTTAGTGTTTGTAGGCATCAGAACTGTGGACGCACGACAAAATGGTAGCTTCATTGATCGCGTTATGTCTGATCAAGTCATGTGCCCAGCAATTTCGCGGTGCAATCATGTTGGACTGTTTTGTCCAACAATTTGTAGAAGATAAAGTTGAGTATTTCTAACGTAATCTATATTTGAGGATAGTTTTGATTTTGGTAAAAGGAAGTCTCCAGTTACTTAGATGGTAATATAATAGATAAAAATAAATAAATATTTAATATAGGTAATCGGTAAGAATAAATAAAAATTTAATACAATGATTTAATGTCAATTAAAAACTCTTCATATTTTAAAGCATATTTTGTAAATAATTTATAAAGGATTGATATTTTTTTTTATATAGAAACACATCTAAGTAAATATATCATTTTAGAAAAGTAGGATAAAAATCTAAAAAAGAAACTCCAAAGATAAAAGTTAGTTTTAGTATTACATTACTAAGGATTGGGAAGTTATTATTAATAAATTTTATAAATCTCAATCACACATGTTTTTTTTTTTTCTTTTTTGTGTACTTATTTCTTAATTTTAATTTTATATTACTAAAGAATGAGGATTTTCTCTTAATAAATTTTATAAATATCTAACTATATATACTTTTTTGTATATTTATTTCTTATGTTATTAACTGTAATATATTAAATATTGTGAATAAAATTTAATTTTTCCTATTTTACATGGAAGTAGTTTAAATTTTAATGTTAGTTTAATTTTTCATTTTATTTTATTTTTCAAATGGTTAAACTCAGCAGGTTTGACAATCAAATTGTCGTGGACCTATTAAACTGTTGGGTCCCTTTACGGTTTCGAAACTGACTGTACGGTGCCGGTTTTGAACCTATTCTTGCTCGGTATGATTCTCGAGTTGGATATGATAAATACTTACCAAATTGTTGCATCACTTCTCAAGGCACCCGACATAATTTATTATCACTAATGTACCCATCTAAGGCTTAAATTTTTGCAACACCATCTATTGGCTTGACTCAAGTTAATTCATTTTCTTTTGAGAAATTTCAGTAAATTATCTACCTCATTGATTAAAGGTCCATGTATTAACTCAATTTTAAAGCTTCCGATTCATTTTTCAATTTCAGGCTATTAAGATAAATCTATTCATATTGAGATGAATCAATAGGATCACATATCAAGTACATAGTTGTTAAAAATCGCAATTCTACTAATATGATTTTAGGAGTTTACGTTTTTACGAGGTTTTTTCAAATTGAATTATATATAAAATCATTTTGATGTAAACTCTTGATAAAATCATGAATTTAGGTATATAATTATACAAGTTTACGATTTTACTAATTCTATGTGATTTCATATGATTATAGATAATTTTATACGATTCTACTTTATTTGAGTCAATATACTATCAAAATTAAGAAAAAGAACTAAGTTTTTATAATTTAAAGTAAACTCATTAAATTATAAGTGAAATGATGCTATTTTGTTTCTTTAACTGAAATTGATTTCATTACTAACTTTACTATTGCAAATCTTTCATTGATGATGAATGAGTAATTGAGGAATAAGTTATTTAATTTATTGAATGATGATTAGTTGGATGTCATTTCAAGTGAAAGAGATAAGGGAGAAATGAAAGTAAAATTATGGAAGAAATTAATATACTTATAAATTTAAAGAATATCGGCCAAGAAGAGTTGAAATTAAATGTTTTAGAAATTAATGATATTGATATTATTGAAAACTATATACAAATGAATACTTAAAAAAACTCAAAATAAGAAAATATTGATATTATTGGTGATAGTGTCAATAACAATAATGATAATAGCAATAATGATAAAATTAATTATAATTGGGTAAGCTTATGACAATTTTGATAATTTTGAGCAGTTGATGATTAATATTTTGTTTTTAATTTAACTTTTTTATCTTGATAATTTACATTATAATGTAATTTATATCAATAGTAGTATATATTTTTCAATTTTATACATTAATATATCGATTTATAATTTAAACTATTTGTACTATAACTTATATTGTGATCAAAATTTAGGTTGATTTTTTTAAAATTTATAATATATATTTTAAGTTTTTCACGATTTTTGCAAACATAATTATAATGTTTTACTACTAGTTTATATAAGTTATAGAAGTTTAAGTTTTTATAATCGGATTATATATTTTGATTTTATAAATTTTTTAATTATTTTAGGTAAAATCTTAAGTTTTACATCTTTGATCAACCGGAGGAAACAAATTTTGAACAAGACTAATTGCAATTGACATAATCCTACCAAAGCCAAATTCAATCGTTTAAAATGACTTTTAGGGCATTTTCTCAATATTTCTTTCATTTCTTTATTTCTTTTTCTTGAAGCCATGGCCATGGGTATGTATTGAATGTGATCAAATATCATGTCTGCTTCATTGTGTCGAAATGATGACGCAGATTCCAGCTTGAATCTTAAAAGTGAGAGAAACTTTATAAGAGTTGTAATATACATGTGGCTATTCAAGTTGCAGAGCTTAGGAGCAGCATCATTGACATTTACAATTTTGAGAATACCTGCGACAGGATTGTAATCGTGTATAGTTGTTTTGAATACTTCGTTGATTCCATTAATAAAGCTATTCCTATTCTATATATTTATTTATGAACTGAGCTTTTCGTTTTATTAAGTTTATGATCTGCAACTGTGTTGTATTATCAGTTTAAAGTAATGAAAACCATTGCTCTATTTGGTCGGAACAAAAGAAAAAAAAAAAGAAAAAGGTTTGAAAATACTCAAAAGGGGTGAAATAAGGATATATATATATATATAATTATATCTTTATTTTTTTATTGGAAGTTCATCTAATTTTAGCTAAATACTTATATTTAAATAAATATGAAATAGACAACAAATTGATAAAAACAAAATGAATCAAACAAGTCCTAATTCATCAATAAACAGTGGGTTTGTTAAAAATAAAATACTCGATAAATAAAAATATAAAAAAATTACATACATATATATTTATATCTATGTATCTATATTTTATAAAATTAAATATTTAGCAAATCTTCATAAAATTAGACTTTCTATTGTTTACTTTATTTATTTTCATAAAAATATCAAATTTCTTTTTTCAATGCATAATATATATCTTTAAATCCTTTTTTTTAGTAGATACCTAAATTTTAACTTTTCAATTTATATATTTTGATAATTAACTTCATCATAATTATAACATCAAAAAATCTAATACACAAATAAACTAATTTTTTAAATATTATATTTTAAATAAATACTAATACAAAAAGGTAAAAAAAATGCAATCCAAACAGAATTTAGTGCAGCATTTGATTATTTATTATATATATATATATATATATAAATAATATTTCTTTCATGGAACGAATGTGACAATTCTATTTTCCTCGTATATTGGCTAGAGCGGAAAGTCAACGGTCATTTATAAACAGGTTGCTCAGCCAGCTGTACTACGGCCTACGTGTTTGTTATAGGTAGATTTGAGTAAAGGTGATTCTGACAAGTGGCCCAGCAACGAGTCGCCATGGCCTACAAGAATTGAGTTTATCCCGGTTCGCAGTTTGTGACCCTAGGACCCACTAGGTCCGTGGTTCAGGGGCTAGTCATGCACCTACATCCTAGAATCCGCAGGTCCTAATTGGTTCACCAATTAAAAAGTGAAAAAAGAAATTGGCCAAAAAAAATTTGAAAAGGGAAAGTAAAAAATTGAAAAGATAAAACATAAAATCAAGCTATAATAAAATTTCAAATTGTTTCGAATTAGGAATGATTCTTCATGCCTTGTTGGTAGTCTATAATGACTAATTTCTGTCTTTTAATATCCTTTCTAGTTTTTTTTTGTCTATATAGCTAATATTGCAATGTAGACTGAGTGTAGTTTTTATAAATAAAGATGTGATTTCTTTACAGCTAGATATATATATAAAAAAGATTAGAATTATGTTCTTCTGCTCAAAGTTTTTAAGTTTAAAGAATAAGATTATTCTTTAAAAAAATAAATAATTTATACGCATTTGAGGATCTAAGATTTGTGAAACTACGTGGGATGAACAATTTAAATATATCGCCATTGGGCAGGACGATGACAGTTAACGTTTTCTCTTTTGGGCCCTGTGACTTGTTGGTTCTTGCTGGGCCGAGTCCAATCAATGTCCTTTGCTAGATCGAGTTATACATATCATATATTGCTTGAGTTCCTTTTATATCTCCGTACCAGTGAAATATATATATATATATATATATATACGATAAATGTTTACAAATAAAATAGATATATAAATAAAATAAAAAATCCCTCTATCCCTTCTAGATGATCTTTTGATTTATTATTCCTTAACAACTCACTACTCAACCAAATAGTCCATAAGATAGGATATATATATATATATATATATATATATATATATATTGGTAAATATAATATTCTATTTATATCTTATATTGTAAAGTATGAGTATTTAAATTTTAGAATTAGAACCTATCATATAATACCTTAAAAACACTTTAGAACCTATATCTTAAAAATCTTATGAGGGACTTTATACACCATAAAACTTGTAAATTTTGTCATTTTTCATATAAAATTTAAGTTTATGTGATATTTAAAAAACAATTTATTATGATAGTATAAGTTTTTTATATACAAAACCTATAACAAATTTTGTAAAATTAAAAGAAATAATTTTTTATCTTTATTATTTCAAGTTTATGTAATTTTATTATTTAGCAAATGGAAAATAATTAGAAAAAAGAATAAAAAATACAAAGTTGGAGAGAAAAAAATAGGGAAGAACAAGGAAAAGAATGGAAAACATAAATTGAGAGAAGTGATATTGAATTTAACAGTTTAGGGTTATTAACTTATGAATTAGATTTAGGAACTTGTATACTATATATTTTGGGTTATTAACTTAAGTATAGTTTTCAAAATGTATATTAGAGAAAAAGATTTTGTATTCATATTTTATCTTAAAAAAGAAAATTCTAAAAAATCTTTATTAGGAATATATTTTATGATTCTCAATATCCACTTAAAACCTATCCAATAAAAAAAAAAATATAAGTAGATATCTTGTTGTCACTCGCTACAATTATATATGTATTTGTTTGATATGTTTCTCAAAACTATTTGCATCTATCATCATGGGAGAAGTTCGTGATGTGCGCTAATACAAATAATGATTTTTTTTTTGGGTAAGATCTCTTATGAAATAAGTGTAAAATAAATAAAATAATTCAGAATTAGATATGACATACCCATCAAGTTTTGGATCGATGAAATAAAGACGGTGATGCAATAAAGCTGTGGGGTTTGGCTCTACCATGCCGACGGGAGTCTCATTTGCCTAAATCAAATGTAAACATCGAAACTGTCTTGATTGGAAACATATTGTAACCACAAAAAAAAAAAAGAAAAAGAAAAAGAAAAAAGAAAAAAAATCAATAATAATAACAACAATAAATAAAAATAAAATTCATATGAAGATGAAATATGTAGGGAAAAATATATCAAAAGTACTTATGTTTCAGGATCTATATTTTTTTTTTAATTTTAATTTTTGAAGAACTGAGTTGTTAGGATGTATATTTTCATTTTTATACATTTTAGGAGATGACTTTTAACTTCACTTATAATAAAGCTCTATTTTGATTTATTTTTGAAGATTTAGATCCTAAAATGAAGAAAAACGAAGACATAAATTAAAAAAAAAAAGAAAAAGAAAAAGAAAACTTAAATCTTATCGTAAGTGTCTCAAACTCACGTATTCCAATCATGGTATAAACCTTACTACGATGAACATCCAAACAATCAAAGAAACAAATTTGCAAAAATTAAACCATGCGACAGTTAACTACATGTATCCATCATCACAATTTCCTCCAAATCATGGAATTGAAATTTAAATCTTTTCCTAAGTTTTTGAGCCATTGATCCCAATAGCCAATGAGGTTGCCTAAAATATACAATTGCTTTCACACCGATATAATATACTTAAAAATACACAAGATTGTTGTGATACCAATAATGTGCATGAATCTGCTTATAATATGGATAATGATGTTCTTATGATATTTAAATTGAATAAGTATAATAAGAAAGGATATATGATCGATTCAAAATTAGATATAATGCATCATTTCTAACTTGAACTACTCATAACATAAGACTAGATATTACACACTAATTTCATATTGATTAGTGGCTAATTAAGATGTGATATATCATACGATTTCTAAAATATAATTAATATTCGCTGCAACTATAAAAATTGGAGAGGTAAAGAAGAAATCGGTAATATGCCAAAAGGCAGTGAAAAACAATTCATATGAAATAAAAAAATAGAATCTCCAGAAACCTCAAGGAAATATCTGAACAATCCTAGACAGCTAATCCGGATAGCCCGAGCATAAATTGGTCAACATGTCCATCATAGCTCTGGAAAATCGCCATGAATTATGTGATTCAATCTTTTCAACAATGATAGTGTTTGAATTATAGTACAAATAGTAGAAAACAGTATAAAAAAAAAGAGTTGTATAACTTTTTTACATCACATTTAATATATATTATATTAAATAATTTTTTTTATTATTTAGATATATAAAGTACTATATTAAATATAGTATATAAAGTATTAGATAAATATTTTTATATTTTTATCTAGTGAATTTGATTTTTATATTATATTTTAAATGATACAAAATATAATTATTTTGTTTAATACTTTAAAATCATTTTTATTTAGTAACAAAAAAAAAATGCAAACCAAACTGAAGATAAAATATTTTATTTAATATAATATTATAAAATTTTGACAATCAAATTTTTTAATCAAAACATACAACACGTCTTGAGTCCAAAATTTTGATCATGTCTTGCCGTTGCATCCCGGCACTAACTTTGGATGAAATGTGTAAAGGAGGGCCATTTTCAAGTCACATACAAATACGTTTATACTTCCACATAAGATAGGGATAGTTGCGCTGAAATTTTCCCTGGTCCTATGAATTGCTTCAACGGATCATCATCATCGACTAGTAGTCTTCAGAAGTCTTTTTAGTGTTTGCCAGCGACTCTCATTGTGGAATTTCTACTTTAACTATTGATCAATCTGACCATTTATAAAAAATAAAATAAAAAATCAACTTGGCTGAGTGATTTTCTGGAAAATAAAATTTTCACTTTGCTTGTCTTGTTCATTACTGTAGGGGTCAAAAATTATTTTTAAATATATGAACAAACTGGTATAGCCCATTAAATTCGATTTTATGTTTATTGATGCAACCAATCCATAAAAACTATAGAATACATAGAAAAACTCTAAATATTAATAGTTAATTCTAACATGATAAATCTCTTATTCTCTGATTATGTTAATTTATATCTTATTTATTGTCATATAAAATATGGATATATATATTTATATAAGATGCAAGCGTTATCCGAAATGATTAGACACAAAGCATTTGTAGGTGGATGGCTTTTTAAGTCTGCTATCAAATCCCAAGGCTCAACCCTAGATAGGCGACAGAAACTACCAATTTGGAGTATAGAAAGGGTAGAAGGAATTTTTGGTGGAGTGGTGAGCACATAGATTAGAAAGAACACCAATGGCGAAAGCACTTTGTTGGACCAACACTGACATTGAGAAACGATAGCTAAGGGAGTGAATGGGATTATATACCTTAGTAGTCGTAGCAATAAATGATGGATACTAGGCACATATATATGGACACTATCAAGAAAAATAATGCTAACAGATACAAATAGTCTTTTCTTTTTTTTTTTTTTTTTTTTTTTTAAATCTACTTTGAAGGCATAATAAAATTTTAAAAAGATGGTCACTTATGGATCATTGTATTATCTTCTTTTATAGTTTAACATTTGATTCACATATTTTGGAACAACTAAAAAGTATAGGACAATACAGGATAAAACCTATTGTACCATATTTGTTTTTCCGAATTAACTTAAGTATTGGACGACACTCCCTTTATAGTATTGATAATTCTCAAGATTTTTATCATTTTCATTTAGTGGTATAAAAATGCCGGGATGGGATAGGCACAATTGTTAAAATCACAATTCTATTTAAATCATTTTAGGAATTTTTTATTTTAGAGTTTTTTTTTTAGTTAACTTGAGTATAAAATCATTTTCATATAGACTCCTGGTATAATCATGAGTCTACACATAAAATGAGTAGAATCAAGCGTTTTTAACTAAGCTTACTAGTTTACCTATTTAAGTTAAATGGTTTAAAATATGAAAAATATAATTGGACTTCAACGTAATATGGATATCATTGGTACATTGTAAGACTTGCAATTAGAATATATGGATAATATTGATAGTGGTATCAATAATGATCTCGATGTTGGTGATGAAGATAATAGCAATGATGGTGATGGTGATGTGTCAGTTAGGAATAGTTTTGATAATGAAAAAAGATGATAATTTGTATTTGTTTTGTATTTTATCATAATAATGTATGTTGTAATTATAACATCTTAGAACTTAGGAAAAAAAAAGGTCTTAAAAGATATAAATAACACGAGCCCCATCTTCTATAGGTAAAAATAGTTTTCCAACACTACTAAAACTTCAAGTAACTCTTCTAATCTATTAATAATCATGCTAATAATAATACTTTATGCCATCTCCATCCTGTGCATAAGTCACTACATCCTTATCATATGCCGCATACTTATCTACACTTGCATCTAAAAAAGAAAGTCCCGAAAGGGTAAATAATGCCCAACACATGTAAACTAAAAACACCTACACATGGACAAGTATTTCACAAATCACATGCATCAATGTAAATAAGTATCCAAACAACCGATTCTTATCTCATTTAGGTCTTTCAAGCAATAAAGGGGTACTTTTGACCTCACCACACTTTTTACAATATATATTTATATATATATTACGATATTGGGAATTGTCACTATGGGCCCCAACATTTATAAGTCACCTAGATTTACTGAATCATTTCGATATGTAACTCCACTGAGTACATCGCCACATATCGATTAATGGGTGCCCCCTAAGGTTTTACTACCACAAGTCCTTATGTTGGGCCAAGTACAAACATCAACTAAGTTATTAATTTGATATACTTTAAGTTCATTTTTATCTCTAACTTAGCAATCACAAAGTAGCACATAAGGATAACATGTACTTAGAAGAGCAGTTTCAAACTCAATTTGTCAATAACTAGCAATTCTATTGGAATCTCTCAATATAATAGAGTAAATTAACCCTAGTACTATCCTAGAGTGTTGTCTAAAGTTATTTGATTTTGTTAACTAAAAGCTATTGGATTATTTCCCTCACTCTCATTGCGTTACTATAGATTTAAGATAGTTTAAAATTGATGGAAAAACAAGAAAAAGGAGATTAAAAGTGTTATAAGAAGGTTACAAGGAAGCACTACCGTATACATGGCCATGTAGAAGAACATGAGTAGGAACATAACTGTGTATACGTTTGTTTACCCTTTTATGTAAAATGGCATCACAACATACCTTAGTATATGGCATGTACTTAGCTTTATATTTCAACATAGGAAGGTATACGTTCATATACTTGGCTATTTACTCTTTGTCACACATCTTAACTCAGTATAGATAGGTATACGCTTGTTTACCCTTTGATTCCTTCATTTCTTCTCCTTAAATTCTCAAATTCGATCCTTCAACAACCCCAGTTCCAAATTTAATAACTCCATGCCTAAAATCACATAATTTAAAGCATCAAACTCTAATCTATGCCAATTTCTACTACTTACTTATTTAGATCATCCTAACGATCAAAGTTTTTCTTGAATCCTTTCAATGCTCAAAGTTGTTCTACACCATAGTCAATAGAATAAAAACTCCATCCCACTTGCAAGAAACAATGACGAAAAGAGAGGTTAATGTGTGAAATTATTACTAGAGTGTGGGGTTTAGTGAGTCTTTTCTTCAACTAGGGTTCCTTTTTAATTTGAGAGGCTGATATGTAGAAAGGGGAAAAGGGTTAGAATAACTCATAATTGGCTTTTCATAGTCTTCTTAGCAAAAGACCAAAATACCCTCTTTATTAAATCACTATTATTTTAGTGACCTTGACCCCTTTTATTCATTTTATTTTATTTTTTATTTTTTTTCTCAGGTTCTATATCATCCCCTTCTTATAAAACTTTTGTTATCGAAACTTACACAATTCTTGGAAAAGATCTAAATACTTCTTTTGCATTTCTTCCTCTAGCTCCCAAATAGCCTCTCTTTCTATTTGGTTTGTCTATTGTACCTTTACATAAGGAATAATTTATCTCTTTAATACTTGTTCTTTAGTATCCACCATCCTAATAGGTTATTTTATAGTGGTAAGATTAGGTTGTACTTCTAACAACTCTAATGTTGTTACTTCATTTAGGTTATGCACATACTTCCTTAACATAGACACATGAAAAACGTCATATACTCTAACTAGACTAGGTGGTAAAGCTAATCGGTATGCCACATTGCTAATCTTCTCCACAATCTCAAAAGGTCTCACATACTTGGGATTTAGTATCCTTCTTAATCTAAACCTAATTACTTTTTTAGTGGGTAATATTTTTAAAACTACTTGTTCACTTACTTAGAATTCCAAAGGATGTTGAATCATATTAGCATAACTCTTCTAGTGATTCTGAGCTGATTGCATCCTTTTTTCTTTTATTAAGTTTACCTTATCAGTGGCCTTTTGTACCAACTTACATCTTAACACTTGTCTTTCTCTTATCTCACCCCAATGCAATGAAGATATGCACTTCCTTCCATATAGGGCTTCATAAGGGGCTATCTGTATAATTGCCTGATAACTATTATTATAGGTGAACTCTACAGGGGGTAAGTGTTCATTCGAATTTCCACAAAAATCTAGAGCATAGGCCTTTAACATGTCTTCCAGGATCTGTATCATTCTTTTCGATTGTCCGTTTGTTTGAGGGTGAAAAGCATCACTGAAGTTCATCTTGGTCCCTAACACCCTATGTAAACTTGATAAGGGTTATAAAGTATTTATGATTTATAACAATTATAATAGCCTTTTATTTAATTCTTTTACATTTTAAATGAATATTGCACTTAATCACTCTTTATTTCGATTGTAAAGCCTTAAAATATAATTTATAATTTAATAGAAGGATTATATAAAAATTGAAAAAGTATTATCAAGTTTACAAGTTTGGAAGTTCAACATGGTGGAGGAGAACATAGACGTGTCTAACCACAAAGTAGCCGTGTCTAATGTTCCAATAAGAGTAAGACCAAGCTGTGCAAGGAGCGATATGGGGAGATGGACACACTTGTGCTTGTGGTGTGTTAGAGGTCAAAATCCAGACATATTGCAACACGGAAGAAGGCATGCTTGTGTTGAAGCCAAGTTGTGACCGTACTGAGCCAATTGTCTATATAAGGATGAGATAGAATAGAGATAATAGATTATTAGATTAGAGATTAGATTAGATGAGATATATTAGAAGATTATGAGATTATAGTATATTAGAGATTTTTAGATTTTATTTTTAATGCTTTTATTTATGCTTTCTTTTTACATTATTGCTTTTAGATTTAACATGTAACTTTCCCTTGTGCTCAGGTATGATGAACTTTAGAATGAATTTGAGAATTTTCTGATTTATTATTCAATAATTTATTAGTCATTCTTGTGATCCAATTATGTGTTCTTTATTGCTTTCAATTTAATATTGTTGAAATATTAGTTGGATTTTGATTTCTTATATAGAGATCATGAGATTCTATATTAGAATAGATCTAAAATGATTGGAAGGAGTTACATGCATCTTAGAGATAAGATAATGTAAATCTTTTGGATTAGGGTCAAACCTGAGAACGAAATTCATAGATCAAATGTAATGTAATTTAAGGGTTTTAATTAGGAAGAGGTTCCAATTAATCAATATAGAATTAGGAATTAGTATCACTTGAGAGAGCAATTAGTTTAATTTAGGAATTCTCATAGTCTAAAAATACAATAAGAAAATAGAGTAATAATTAGTTAATTATATTAGTAATTCTAAGGTGATTTAATATTCAGGAACACTTTTAATGATTATTATTTTCCTTAATTTATTAGTTGTTGATTTTATTCACACACTTAATTTTGTAGATTAGATAATAAGAAAAAAGGGTAATTACTAGTAATCGTAATCCTTGTAGGATCAACATTCAATATCTATATCCACTATACTATAGAATCAATAGGTGCACTTACTTACAAGTTTAAGATAGTAGGATAGATCGATATGAAGTTTCTGGCACTATTATCAGGGATTAGGATATTAGGAGTACCTATATCTACTTAGTCTAATCATTATTTCTTTTATTGCTTACTTTCCATTAGTCTTTATTTTCCATAGTTTTTGTTTTTTCTTCTATTGTTTATGCCTAGGTGATGCTGTAGAGTAAGTAAGAGATATCAGTTTTGGCTCAAGAATCGGACGACAACCAATCAATCAACATGACTGTAAACACCCCATTTTTGCCCCTAATGATCAATCATAATCAATTTTCAATTTTTCCATTTTTTTACAATTTTTCTTCTAATTTAGAAAAAAATATTCATAAAATAAAATAAATAGGAAAAATACATCAATTTTGGAAAATAATTGTAGAAATAATAATAAAAGGGGTTAAATAATTTTTACAAATTTTTGGAATTTCAAAATAATACAAAAATAATAAAAATCGCATTGCATATATGCAAATTGTGAAAATAAAAAAACTGAGAAGTGAGCTAGCCTAGCTGGTCCAGGCTGTGGTTCGATGTGTGCGGGGGGATGGCTCGTCACAGGTTCAAAACTCGGAGGGGGCATTTTCGTGTTTTGCCCGATTTTTATTTTTGCCTAGGACACGTGTCAGCTTCTAATTGGTTAACACAAACGCACGCGCTAGGCGCGTAATCTTCTTCCTCCTTCATCCGAGATCATTGCTAGCGGGAGAAAAATCTAATTTTGGCCGTTTTGATTCGATTTTTTTGCACAAATCTAATAGATCTTTAGTTAAAATAGGATAAACTGGATTTATACAAATTGGAGATGGGTTTTTTCATTGAAATCTGATTTGCCTCAATTGGAGGAAATTCGAGCTGGATATAAATAGAGAACGAAGGCAGGAAGCCAAAACACGGATCAAAAGTGAGAAAAAGAGAGAAAATAGGAGAAATCAAAGCCTTGCTAGAGTTCCTCAAGCCGCGATCGTCGACAGAGCTTCGAACTGCCACTAAGAGGCGTTTTTGGAGAAATCTACCACCACGGTTGAGTTTCCCACCCTCGAAAACCTAGGAAACGATTCCTCAACCTCCTCGAAAAGCCGTTGGAATGTCATCAATGAGCACTCCCAACCACTGTGATCATTCGACCTGACCCAATCTGACTCGCGGATCCAAGTAAGTCGGATTTTCAAATTTTTTTGTATTTTTTATTATTTATTTATTTATCTATTGTAGAAAAATATTAGAATTTAGATTAGTTTTTTTTAAGGTTTAGTTTAGGATAAATAATGGAAAATTATAAATAAAAAAATAAAAAAATGAAAATAATAATAAAATAAAAAATAATAAAATCATAAAATCATAAAAAAATAAATAAAAATAAAAGGATATATTAGGAAAAATGATAGAATTTAGATTTTTAGTAGATAAAATAATAAAAATAAATAATTATTAATTAATAATTTTTTTAAAAATAAATAAAAAATAAAAAACAAATAATAATATTAGAGGTAAGTTAAAAATAGGGAAATAATTTTTTTTTTGTCACTTAGAAAAAAGCTTTTCTTAAATAAATCCAAAATTGGTTTTTTCCTTAAAATTATCATTTTCAAAAAAATAAAATAATCAAGCTTAGGCTTAATTTTTCCAAAAAATACTAAAATGATAAAAACGTAAATCAGAAGTAATTTCATAATTAAAATTAACAAACATACTAAAGGTTTTCATGAAAAGCGAACTACGACTCGTTTGATCCTAAATAGTAAGCACGTAGGCACTCATTTGGGGTAACCCTAAAAAGAATTAAAAAATCATTTTTCCATAGCTAGAATGATTTATCTTTATCCAATAAACAAAAACACGACAAAAAAATAACAAAAAAAAATCAAAATAAATAACAACAAAAGACATTAGGCTAAGGTTTAGATTTCAAGAGAATAGGGTGGTAACTTTAAGGTTTTAATAGGTTAGCCTCTGAATTTAGAAACTCTGGTTTTCCATTTCCTCTTTCACAAAAACGAAAAGAGGAAATCTCGCTGACTAGTTGTCCAAATTAGAATTAATCTACTTAATTAGTCATAATTCAATCTTTCCGAACCACAGTTAGGTAGTGACTCCAAAAATAAAATGAAATTCCTAGTTCAAGTCGAGGATCTATATTAGATGAGCATAGGGTCTAGTATAAATCGGATTAGGAATGAAAAAGAAAAAAAATTAGACTTGACAATGACCAATGATTAAGAGGAGAGGATGTTGTTTAACTATGCGAGACCATCACTTATTAGGGCTAATTTAAGTGTTGTTAGGCTTGCAATTGCTACTAATAACTTTGAAATGAAACCTAATATTATTTAGATGGTCTAACAATTTGTTCAATTTGATGGGTTACAAGATGAAGATCCAAATAGACACATTGCCAACTTTATGGAAATTTGCAATATCGTCAAAATCAATGGGGCCATAGATGACACCATTAGGTTACAACTTTTTCCCCTTTTCATTAAGAAATAGATCTAAACAATGGTTGGATTCTCTTCTTAGGGGTTTCATCACTACATGGGAATAGATGATAGAAAAATTTTCTGGTTAAGTACTTTCCACTAGTAAAGATGGCGAAATTATAGAACGATATCTCTTCTTATGCTCAAATAGAGTTTAAGATGCTGTATGGTACATGGGAGAGATATAAGGATCTATTGAGGTGATCTTCTATTTTAGATGTAAATTTAGACTTTCTATAAAGGGCTAAATCAAACTATTAGGTAGATGATAGATGTAGTTGTTGGAGAGACTTTGAATAATAAAACTCTTGAAGAGGTCCAAAACTTAATAGAGAACACGACCATAAATAGCTATCAGTGGAATGAGATAAGAGCCGGACAATTAAGAGTGGCAAGAGTATATGATGTTGATGCCGTTACTGCTTTAGAAGCACAGGTTGAAGCACTAAGTAAGAAAATGGACAAAATCTCCATGGCATAGCAACTAAGTCCATCAGAGTTTGTTTTTAATTTAAATGAACAAGCTAATTTTGTAGGACTCCTGAATAGGCAGCCAAACAACCCCTAAGGTAACACTTATAATCCGAGTTAGAGAAACCATCCCAATTCTTCTTGGGGGAATCAATAAAAGAATGGTCTACTTGAATTCCAATAATCACATCGTCAATTGGAACAAAAGCCAAAATTGGAAGATTTTATGAGAAAGTTTATTCAGGCCATTGAAACACATTTCCAAGCTCAAGAAACGTTGTTAAGGAATCAAGAAGCTTTAATCTAGAATTTGGAAAATCAAGTTTGTCGAGTCTAATTTTTGATTTTTCCATTCCTAATTCGATCTATACTAGAGCCTATGTTCATCTAATGTAGATCATCGGCTTGAGTTAGAAATTTCATTTTGTTTTGGAGTCGCCACCCAACTGTTGTTGAGAAAGATTGAATTAGGAATAATTGAGCAGATTAGTCCTAATTTGGACCACTAGTCGTTGTGATTTCCTCTTCTCGTTTTTTTGTGAAAAGAGGAAAGGAGAAAACCAAAGTTTTTGAGTTTGGAGGCTAACCTATTAAAACCCTAAGGTTACCACCCTAATCTCCTAAAATCTACTCTATCTAGAATGTCTTTTATTTATTTATTTATTATCTTTTTATTTTGTTTTTGAATAATTTATTATGAGAAAATTATTTTTATTCCTTTTTAGGGTTGCCCCAAATGGGTGCCTACGTACCTACTATTCAGGATCAAATGTGCCGTAGTTCACTTTTCCTGAAAAAACTTTAGTGTGTTTGTGAATTTTAATTATGAGATTTCCTTTGATTTATGTTTTTACCATTTTAGTATTTTTCTAAAAAAATCTATGCCTAAGTTTGATAATTTGATTTTTTTTGAAAAAATATTATAATTTTAGGAAAAAACCAATTTTGGATTTATTTAAGAAAATGATTTTTCTAAGTGACAAAAAATTCATTTTTCTATTTTTCAACTTATTTCTACTATTATAAATTTTTATTAATTAACATAATTTTTTGTTATTTTTTATAATTTTTATTAAATTTTTATTGAAAAATTTTCTCCTAGATTTTTTATCTATCCCATTCTAAAATCTAAATTATTATTATTATTTTTCTAATATTTTTATAATTTTCTTTATATATTTTCACATTTTTATTATTTATTATTATAATTATTTATTCTTATTATTATTCATCCTAAAAAAAACTAATCTAAATTCCAATATTTTTTTTATTTTTGAATTAAATAACAAATAAATAACTAAAGAAATTCGAAAAAAAAAATAAAATAACTAAATAAATACATAAAAAATAAATAAAATAAATAAATAAAAAAAAAATCCGACTTACCTGGATCCAGGTTGGTGCGCGGGTCGGGTTGGGTCGATTGGGCACGGTGGTTGGGAGTGCTCGTTGACGGCGTTTTGACAGCCTTTTAAAGCTATTGAGGTGTCGGTTTCTAGGTTTTCGGGGGTGAGAAACTCAACTGTGGTGGTGGATTTCTCCAAAAATGCCTCCTGGTGGTGGCTCGATGCTTGATCGGTGATCGCGGCTTGGCAACTCCGGCGAGGCTTCGATTCTCTCTCTTTTCTCTCTTTTTCTCACTTTTGATCTGTACTTTTGCCTCCTCCCTTCATCATCTATTTATAGGCATAAGAAATCGAGCTGGATAAGCTCGGATTTCCACCGATTGAGGTAAATCAGATTTCGGTTTAAACCCATCTCCAATTTGTGCAAATCCTTTGATTTGTTGCGATTTGATTCCAATTGAATGATGTTTATCTTATTTCCGTTGAAGATTTGCTGGATTTGTGCAAAAAAATCGAATTAAAAAGGTCGAAATTCGATTTTTCCTCCTCATTGACGATCTCGGACGAAGGTTGAAGATGATCATGCGCCCGGCGCGTGCGTCCGCTCCAGTCAATCAGCTGCTGCCACGTGTCCCAAGCGATGAAAAAAATCGTAAAACGCGGATTTTGCCTCCCTCGCATTTCCAACTTGTGACCGAACCCCCTGCCCGCGTGCTTTAGGCCATGGTTGGAACTAGTTGGGCTAGCCCACTTACTCGATTTTTTTATTTTTGCAATTTGCATATATGCAATGCAATTTTTTTATTTTTTGTATTTTCTTGAAATTTCAAAAATTTGTAAAAATTATTTAATCCTTTTTATTGCTATTTCTGCAATTATTTTCCAAAATTGATGTATTTTTCCTATTTATTTTATTTTTTGAATTTTTTTCCTATTTTTGCTAAATTAGAAAAAAAAATGGAAAATTGTTTATTGTTGATTATTATTGATCATTAGGGCAAAAATGGGGTGTTTACAAAGTTGAATAGATTGTAAAGATGATTTCAGAAAGACCCTAGAGAACTCTGCTGGGAAACACAAAACCCAATCCTAGGAAACAAGTTAAGGTAATTGTCCTCATGAATAAAAGAGAAGTATAAACTGAAGGGGGAGTTAAAAAGCCCAAGAAAAAGGAGCAACCCCTAAAGATCAAAGAATATGTTCCAAAAATTCCTTAGCCAGCTTAACTAGAAAAAGAACACTAAGAGGAGTAATATAATAAGTTTTTGAACTTTTTAAACAACTTCATATAAATTTACCTTTTGTTGAGATTTTGTTGCAATTACCTAAGTATGCAAAGTTCTTGAAGGATGTACTTTCCAACAAGAAGAAATTGGAAGAAGTCTTAATAGTCATCCTCAATGAGGAATGCTTTGCTATCCTACGAAACACATTACCAAGGAAACTAAAAGATCCATGGAGTTTCACTTTACCTTGTTTCATTGGCAATTTATTAATAAATGATGCTCTAGCTGATTTAGGTGGTGGTAAAAGTTTGATGCCACATCATATATTTTGATGGGAAAATTTATGACACCGTCAACCTTTTCAGAACCCAATTTGGATGATGATCCAAATTGCTCATATTTTACCTTATGTCTTTATTTCTAATAAAAAATTGAGAATAATCTTATAGATACAATGATAACTCTCCATGGGATGCCCATACGTCCTGCAACTCATGTTGGACATAGAATGTTTTTCAGGATGACAATCAAAGACCCGTTGCGATTGTCTTCTATTCTAAGGCATTGGATCATGAAAACTTATGTTATTTTGTATTATGTAATTGTTTTATGAACTATTTTGGTTTTATTTTGGTTTTGGGACACTTTTATTTTCTTGTAATTTTCATTTAGGGTTAGCCACCTTAAAAGTGGCAAACTTGTAATTTTGAGCACTTTTTAACCCTAGGAGTAGCAAGTATAAATACTTGCTTAAGAGAGGGTTTGAGGAAGCTAATTTTTATAGATTTGAGAGTACATTTCATGTGAGGATTACGGTTTCCTAATTTTCATTAGACTCTTATCAATTTCAATCCCAAGAGTTGAAATTGTGGCGAGTGCAACACCTTGAAATTATGAGTAGTATCAATTTCATTTTGTTGTGATTTCTTTTTTTCTCTAGTGTGTCATATCTAGGGGTGAATTGAGATAGTTCTTGGACATATTTGCTTCCTATTATTTCAAATTCTTGTGCTTAATTGAGATCCTTTGCATTTTTTAAACACCCCATTTTTGCCCTAATGATTAATAATAATCAACAATAATTATTTTTCAAATTTTTTCAATTTTTTTCCTAATTTAGCAAAAATAGGAAAAATGTTCAAAAAATAAAAATAAATAGGAAAATACATCAATTTTGGAAAATAATTGCAGAATGGAAATAAAAAGGATTAAATAATTTTTACAAATTTTTGAAATTTCAAAAAATACAAAAAAAATAAAAAAATCACATTGCATATATGTAAATTGCAAAATAAATAAAATCGCGAAAGTGGGCTAACTCAGCTGGTCCGGACTAGGGTCAGGCATGCACGGGAGTGGGCTCGGTCAGCGGTTTGAAACGTGGGGGAAGCAGAATCCGCGTTTTGCGAAATTTTACTCCGCTTGGGACACGTGTCAGCATCCGATTGGTCGAGGTGAACATACGCGTCGGGCGCGTGATCGTCTTCAACCTCTGTCCGAGATTGCCGGTGAGGAGAAAAATCCGAATTTCGACCGTTTTGATTTGATTTTTTGCACAAATCCAACAGATATTCAATAGAAATAAGATAAACATCATCTAATTGGAATCAAATCGCAACAAATCGGAGATGGGTTTTTAACCGCAAATCCGATTTGCTTCAATCGGTGGAAATCCGAGCTTATCTAGCTCGATTTTAAATGCCTATAAATAGAGGATGAAGTGGAGAGGCAGAATCATGGATCAAAAGTGAGAAAAAGGAGAGAATCGAAGCATCGCCGGAGTTCTTCAAAACCGCGACCACCGATCAAGCGTCGAGCAGCCACCAGGAGGCGTTTTTGGAGCAAACCACCTATATAGATGGGTGTAAACACCCCATTTTTGCCCTAGGAATCAATAATAATCAATTTTTCCAATTTTACTCTAATTTACCATAAATAATAAAAATATTCAAAAAATAAAAATAAATAGGAAAACACATCAATTTTGAAAAATTATTTCAAAAATGGCAATAATAAATAATAAAAATTTTTTACAAATTTTTGAAATTTCAAAAAATTCAAAAAAATAAAAAATTTGCATTGCATATATGCAATTTGCGAAATTAGAAAAATCAGGAAAATGGGCTAGTCCAGCTGGTCCGGACCACGAGCTAAGGCGCGAGCAGGGGGGCTCGGTCGCAGGTTCGAATCGCGGGGGAAGCAGTTTCCGTGTTTTGCAATTTTTTCACTTATCCAGGACACGTGGCAGCATCCGATTGGCTGGAGGAAGCGCACGCGTCGGGCGCATGATCGTCTCCTACCTCGAGCCCGAGATTGCCAGCGGAAGGACAAATTTGAATTTCGGCCATTTCGATTCGATTTTTTGCACAAATCCAACAGATCTTCAATAGAAATAAGATAAACATCATCTAATTGGAATCAAATCGCAACAAATCAAAGGATTTACACAAATCGGAGTTGGTTTTTTAACCGAAAATCCGATTAGCTTCAATCGGAGGAAATCCGAGCTTATCCAGCTCGGTTTCAAGTGCCTATAAATAGGAATCGAAGGGAGGAAGCCAAAACACGAATCAGAATCGAGAGAAAGTGAGAAAAGAGTGCAAATCGGAGGAGACCTAAAATCGCGAGCACCGACTGGAGTTGAACCACCACCAGGAGGTGATTTGGGAGCAAACCACTGCCACCATTGGATTCAGCACCCTTGAGAAGCTAGGATTCGGCACCTCACCCGCAGCAAAAGGCCATTGGAACGCCGTGATCGAGCAACCCCCGTCGCCGTGTTCGACCGATCCGACCCGACCCAATTCGACCCGATCGACCCAATCCGCGCACCGACCCAGATTCACGTAAGTCGGATTTTTCGGATTTTTTTTTATTTTACTTATTTTGTTTATTTATTTATTCTGAATTTATTATTTGTTAGTTATTTATTTATTTGTTTATATTTTCAATAAATAGGAAAATGTAGAAATTAGGTTTTTAGGATTTAATAATGTAAAATATAAAATAATAAAATGTAGAAAAACAATAAAAAAATATTTGGAAAATAATAATAAAATTTTAGATGTCAAAATAGGATAGATAATAAATTTAGGATAAAATTTTCAACAAAAATTCCCAAAAATCACAAAAATCACAAAAGTCATAAAAATCATGAAAATTAATAAAAAATTCAAAAATTATAAATGAATCATAAAAAAATAATAAGTTTTAGCACTTAGAATTTTTTTTTCTTCAAATAAATCAAAAATTGGTGTTTTCCCCTAAAAAATCATTTTCAAAAATCAGATTAAAGTTTAGGCTTAGAAATTTTTAGAAAAATCCAAAAAATGATAAGAACATGAATCAAAAGAAATTTCAAAACTAAAATTCACAAACACACTTAAATTTTTCAGAAAAGCGAACTACGGCTTGTTTGATCCCGAGTAGCAGGTACGTAGGCACCCATTTGGGTCAACCCATAAAATGAATAGAAAATCATTTTTTTTTTCAAATAATTCATTCAAGAACATAATAAAAGTAACAAAAACACAACAAAAAACATTTATAAAGAGGAACAATTTTAGGAGATTAGGTGGTAACCGAAAGGTTTTAATAAGTTAGCCTCCGGACTTAGAAACTCTGGTTTTTCCTTTTTCTCTTTTTCACAAAAATGAGAAGAGGAAATAACAACGACTAGTAGTCCAAATTAAGACTAATCCGCTCCTTTAGTCTTAATTCAATTTTCCCAACAACAGTTGGGTGGCGACTCCAAAAATCAAATGAAATTCCTAACTCAAGTCGAGGATCTATATTAGATGAGCATAGGGTCTAGTCTAGATCGGATTAGGAATGGGAATTCAAAAATTAGACTTGACAGGATGGCGACTCCACTGGGGACCCATGCCAGTAGGCTAGCCACTTGAATCTCTCCGAATTGTTATCTTTAAGAAATGTGTTTCATTTATTACTCTGTTGCTAACCTTTCAGAGATTAGCTAAATTTTTTAATGTTTCTTTACTGTGGGGGCTTGCATGCATATATTTGTGTGAGTAGATGTGGTCAAACCCGGACCGTCTTAGAAACCTAAGACGGGGAGCCATTGTGTAGATTTTGGGCGAAGTGAGTTGATTCACCGTTCGGGACTGATTAGGCTACCCTACCCTCTGCTTCGATATGGCATGAGATCCATTTCTTCAAGAATGCGGGAGGCCATAGAGCTCGGGAACCAGCTAGAACCAACCTACTTGCATACATAACATCATAAGGGGTTGACAATTGAATGACAATGTAATGGTTTGTTATTTTGTCCTTGGAGTTCAGGACTATTTCCCTGTAATGTTTTCATAGTTCTATTTGTAACTAGGCTGTTTTCTATTGTATAGATGGCTAGCAGTGCAGTCGACCGCCTCCTCCGCAAAGAAATACTGGTGTACAAACCTTTGGACCCAAAATTGGTACTGGACCATTGGTTTACTTTGTACAACCCAGAGGAGCAGGCCTTCATCCAGCAAAAGATCGGCCCCATGCTCTCGTTGACAAAGATAGAGGTGAATTTGCCTTTAGTCCGGACCATGCTTCAATTCTAGGAAATCGAGCCCGCTGCTTTCTTTATCGGGCTGCATGAGATCACCCCTACCCTGGAGGAGTACACCCAGTTTCTACAGGCTCCAGCATTAACCGATCAGATCTATATGCTAGACCTTGAGGCCAGGCCAACCAGTACCTTCAGCAGATTACTAGGCATCCATAAAACAGCAGTCAACAAAGCCCTGGCAGATTGTAATGGATATTGCATACGGATGGATGATTTAGAAGCTTGGTTCATCGCCCAAGAGGACAATGGGGATAGGAAGGACATACTGTATGGGGACCCCAAGACCTACAAACAGAGAAGGACATACTACAGGGTTGTAGAGCTGGTGGCCCAATTCCTGGAGGGAAGATCTTACATCCCGGCTTTACTGGCTGAACAGATCCGAAATTTAAATTTCCTCAAGAAGAAAGGCCATGGGATCCTTCGCTCCAGCCTTAACCTTCCGCTAATATGGTTTGTAAGCCACCTCAAGTGCTTCGGGCTGAACATGGTCAGGAAAACCCTAACCCAATAGGTGGATCTAGTGGATTCTTGTATAGAAAAGGTAAAGCTACCTGACGACCTTACCAGCCACAGTTGGGTAGAGCTGCTTAGGAGCTTTAGTGCCGAAGATATTCTATGGACAGCCAGGTGGAGTTGCTGTGACAAAATCATCTTGACCTGCAGTAACTTCCAAGCCGTACCTTTGATCGGAATCAGTGGATGTATCGGATATCACCCCAACTTAGTGGTCCGCCAATTCGGTACTATCCAAGACATAGTTTATCGGCCCTCGCTCGAAGCAGTCACCTTTGAGTATCAAGATCCGAACCTGTTAGTAGCCGAGAAGTTTGCTAAGTTGGCAGAGGTCAAAGCACTTTGGGAAGCCAGAATTGAAAGCCCGAATGTAGACCTCGGAGAGTTAGATGGTGAAGTGGGAAAACATCGAGCCACCAAAGAGTTTGTAATCCGCCAGCTATACCAGACAGGGGAAAGAGCCTACCGGGTTCCAGACGTCACTCAACTAAGGCTAGACAAGATCAATCCAGAAACAGAAATCTACTTGGAGCAGGTCAAGTCCCGGATGGAAGTGTACTTCGAAGCTGCAGATTATAAGAAACACATTTGGAAGGGACGCTTCAAGGAATCCGACCAAAGGAATAAGGCCTTAGAAGCACAATTGGAGAAAACCCAAGCCAAAGTCAAGGAACTAGAAGCTGTCATCAGTGGGAAGTCTGAGCCTCCACAACGGAGGACTAAAAGAACTAGGAAGTAGATCATTATTTGTAATATTTTATTTTGAACTCCAGAATTTTTAATATTAATAAAAGTGAAGTTTCAATATTATATTGTCAATCAGTTGTCAACCCTTCTACTTTTAGCATCCGCGTGACACATGCATATCATACTTGCATTCATTACACTAAAAAGCAAAATGCGGATCCAGGTATCAAAATAGCTTCCAAGCAACCGAACCCTCTTAGAAGCCCAATTCATACCCGCTCAAAGACCAAAATGGCAAACAACGACAACTGTAACAACACTAGCACCGACTACGTTCTTACAGCTGAAGAAGAAGCATAAGTAAGGGGTGTCAAAGGTAGAATGAAGGAAAAGCCAATCAACACCCAGATGTGCATTCCACCTCTCCAACAATCTTTCCAAAAAGAAAATATCATTCAAGAGCCTTGGATAAACGAAGGTGACGTCAGCAATGGGAAACCAATCCCCCGCACATCCAATCAGCATCCGGCTCTAAACAATTGGTTTTGTTATCCTATCGATAGCTCTAGGTTAGCTCAAAAGTAGAGAAAAATTATTAAACAAATTTTATTGAGACTCTTTATCAAATTCAGTCACAGTTTTTTTTTTCTTATATATATGCTTTCATTTTTATGTTACTCAGATCTCCTACCATCGAACATCAGGGATATTTCGTGCAGGTAGAAAGTAAAAACGCTGATATCGTTTCCAACGCTGCTGGGTCAGTTATTGAAGGCAATATCTTAGACCACGAAATAATACAAGAAAATTTGCTAAAACATGAACAAAGAGGAATCTCGATCGACGAGCCGGTGGAGACAGTAAATCTAGGAAGCATGGAAAACCCTAAAAACCTCAAAATCAGGACCAGTTTGAGTGGCGAGCAAAAATATGAGATAATTGAGCTATTAACGGAATATGCGGATGTGTTTGCCTGGTCATATGGTGACATGCCAGGGCTAGACCAGTTAATAGTAGTTCACAGGCTTCCCACAAGGGAAGATGTCAAACCTAAAAAACAAAAACTGAGAAGATTTAGGCCTGACATCTTGCTAAAAATCAAAGAAGAAGTCAAGAAACTACTAGAAGTAGGATTCATTGAAGTGTCCGAATACCCAGAATGGGTAGCAAATATAGTCCCCGTGATGAAAAAGAACGGAAAAGTACACGTATGCGTAGACTTTCGGGACTTAAACCAAGCTATGCCAAAGGATAACTTCCCCCTACCTCATATTGACGTTCTAGTAGACAACACTGCGGGAAACCATCTTTTCTCATTCATGGATGGTTTTTCAGGATATAATCAAATAAAAATGGCTGAGGAAGATAAAACCAAAACGACCTTCATCACAACATGGGGAACTTTCTATTACAAAGTCATACCCTTCGATTTGAAAAACGCTGAGGCAACGTATCAGAGAGCCATGGTCGCAATACTTCACGACATGATGCATCGAGAGGTCGAAGTATATGTCGACGACATGATAGCCAAATCTAAAGAAGGAGAAAGCCATATAGATATCCTAAAGAAATTGTTTAAACGACTGAGAAAATTCCAGCTCAAGTTAAACCCAGAAAAATGTACTTTTAGGGTCACAACGGGAAAATTGTTAGGGTTTGTCATAAGCCAGGAAGACATTAAAATTGACCCTGACAAGGTAAAGTCTATATTAGAGTTACCTTCCCTACGCTCTGTTAAAGAAGTAAGAAGCTTGTTGGAAAGATTAAATTATATAGCTCGTTTTATCTCACAGCTCACCGACAAGTGCTGGCCACTATTCCGTCTGTTGAAGAAGAACGCCACAATAGAATGGGACGACGAATGCAAAGAGGCATTCGGAACAATCAAAGACTATCTTATAAAACCTCCAGTCTTGATAGTCCCGAAACAAGGAAAACCCTTATTCTTATACCTCACTATACTCCCTAAATCCATGGGATGTGTGCTGGGGCAAAAAGATGACGAGGGAAGAGAGCGTTCCATATATTATCTGAGCAAGAAGTTCACAGATGGGGAACAGAGGTACTCAGAGGTGGAGAAGACGTGTTGTGCTTTAATTTGGGTCATGCATCGACTAAGGCAATACACCCTTTACTACCATATTGAGCTGCTGACAAGACATGATCCCTTGAAATACTTGGCAGAGAAACCAGCTTTGATAGGGAGAATCTCTAAGTGGAAAATGCTCCTATCTGAGTTCGACATCACATACATAAATCAGAACTCGATGAAAGGGCAAGCCTTAGCCGACCAGTTGGCGGAACACCCTGTCGAGACAGATTCCCAAGAACTACAGGCCCAATTCCTGGATGAGAATATATTGACAGTGGAAGATATGCCGGTAGAAGACTTTGGGATAGAGCAGAACGCTAAATGGAGACTGTTTTTCGATGGAGTTGCCAATGTATTCGATTGTGGGGTTGGGGCAGTATTGATATCCCCAGACGGCACGCAATTCCCTGCAGCGACGAGACTTACATTTCCCTATACCAATAATATCGCAGAATATGAAGCGTGTATTCTTGGCCTCAAGATGGCCTATCAAATGGAAATCCGCGAGTTAGAAGTGTACGGGGATTCGTCGCTTATCATACTACAAACATGAGGGGAATACAAGACTAAAGACCCAAAACTGGTACCGTATCATCAACACTTGACAAAGCTAATTGAAGAATTCAAGGCAATCACTTTTACATACATCTCGAGAACTTAGAATCAGTTTGCAGATGCACTAGCCACACTAGCATCTATGATCCAGATAACAGGGGAAGCCGAAGTTTAACCGATGAAAATAGACATCGAAAGTTGGCCCGCTTACTGTTTAACCATTGAAAAGATACAAGATGACAAGCCTTAGTATCACGACACCAAGACCTTTCTCTAAGAAGGTAAATACCCCGAAATGGCTAGCAAGAATGACCAAAGAACACTCAGAAGGTTAGCAAGCCATTTCCTATTAAGTGGGTCTATTCTTTACAAAAGATCATCTGATACCACCTTGTTAAGATGTGTGGACAAAGATGAAGCATGCGAACTGATGAAGGAAGTACATGATGGAGTATGTGGACCTCATATGAATGGCTACATGTTGGCCCGAAAAATCATGAGGTTAGGATATTATTGGTTAACCATGGAATCGGATTGCATAAAGTATGTCAAGCATTGTCATTTGTGTCAAGTCTATGCGAACCGGATAAATGCTCCGCCCAACGAGCTACACCTGTTATCAGCACCATGACCTTTCTCCATGTGGGGAATCGACATAATAGGCCCTATCACTCCAACAGCGTCCAATGGTGACAGATTTATACTGGTAGCGATCGATTACTTCACCAAATGGGTAGAAGCTTCATCATATACCAATGTCACAAAAGGGGTAATAGTCCGCTTCTTAAAAAGGGACATAATAGCCCGATATGGAGTTCCTGAGTCTATCATCACCGACAACGGTACCAATCTCAACAACAAATCGATGATAGGTTTATGTCAACAATTTCACATAAACTACAGAAATTCAACTCCCTACCGACCTCAAATGAACGGGGTAGTAGAGGCAGCTAACAAAAATATCAAGATGATCATCGAGAAAATGACGACAACTTACAAAGATTGGCATGAAATGTTACCGTTTGCTCTCATGGCTTATAGAACTTCGATAAGAACATCTACAGGAGTTAGCCCCTACTCATTGGTATATGGTACAGAAGCAGTGCTACCAGTTGAAGTTGAGATGCCATCTTTCAGAATCCTTTCGGAAACTCAGTTAGCCGAATTAGATTGGGTAAAGAAGAGGCTTGATAAGCTGAATCTGATTGATGAAAGAAGACTTACCGCATTATGTCATGGCCAGTGTTATCAATAAAGAATGACCCGAGCATTTAACAAGAAGATGAGACCTCGGTATTTCAAAGAGGGGGATTTGGTACTAAGGAAGGTTCTCCCGAACGCCCAAGACTCCAGAGGAAAATTCACCCCAAACTATGAAGGCCCTTATATGGTAAAAAAGGTTCTATCAGGGGGTGCTCTGATATTAACTCAAATGGATGGTTCGGAGTTGAGAGACCCCATTAACACAGATGCTGTAAAGATGTACTATCCTTAGGCAAGGGAATTGAAATTTTGCCAATGTTTATGAAAGCCAATATTCGATATAAATTTTGTTGAGTCGAGTTTTTACTTTTTACAAGCAAAGTTAATATATCTGAATGATCAACAATCCCAATCAGATCTCATCACAATAAGTATTCCTAAACACATTACCCATCATTTCACTAATGAAAGATAAGTGCTAAAATGATAATGAATCTTAATATAGTTTGTGATATAATCCTATCTATTTTTGAGTGTTAAAACTGAGTGCATCATTAGGATAACATTATCGTCAAAAGAGCCTTGTGCATAAAGAAATGAAGCACATCAAAATTTTCAACCTCGTGTCAAGATAAGAAGAAATGAAGTAGAAGCAAACCAGCCCGAGGGTTCGGTTGTTTGGTTGCTATCCACGATAAAACTGGCAAGCACATTGAAAAATAATAACTATCATGAAAGACATCACATCATTTAGTTCAGGCTGTAGAAAGCATGTTCAAAAGAACATGATGAGTTAGCCCAAGATGGGCACCTTCCTAAACATCTGTTCTCAAGGTCAGCTCATCAGGGCACTTTTTGAGACAGTTTTATCATAGGTTAGTTAGCCCAAGATGGGCACTTTCCTAAACATCCTCTCTTAAGGTTAGCCCATAGGGGGCACCTTTTTGAGATGTCATTTTTTTATCTTAGGTTAGTCAGCCCATAGGAGGCACTTTCTTAAAACCTTGTCCTCATGGTTAGCCCATAGGGGGCACTTTTTGAGGCAAATTCAATCCTAGGTTAGTCAGCCTATAGGGGGCACTTTCCTAAAACCTTGTTCTCATGGTCAACCTATAGGGGGCACTTTTTGAGACAATTCCAATCTAGGTTAGTCAGCCCATAGGGGGCACTTTCCTAAAACCTTGTTCTCATAGTCAGCCCATAGGGGGGACTTTCCTAAAACTTTGTCCTCATGGTTAGCCCATAGGGGGCACTTTCCTAAAACCTTGTACTCATGGTTAGCCCATAGGGGGCACTTTTTGAGACGATTCAATTCTAGGTTAGTCAGCCCATAGGGGGCACTTTCCTAAAACCTTGTTCTCATGGTCAGCTTATAGGGAGCACTTTCCTAAAACCTTGTTTTCATGGTCAGCCCATAGGGGGCACTTTTTGAGACAAATTCAATTCCAGGTTAGTCAGCCCATAGGGGGCACTTTCCTAAAACCTTGTTCTCATGGTCAGTCCATAGGGGACACTTTTCGAGACAATTCCAATCTAGGTTAGTCAGCCCATAGGGGGCACTTTCCTAAAACTTTGTCCTCATGGTTAGCCCATAAGGGGCACTTTTTGAGGCATTTTATCAAAGGTTAGTCAGCCCATAGGGGGCACTTTCCTAAAACCTTGTACTCATGGTTAGCCCATAGGGGGCACCTTTTGAGGCAAATTCAATTCCAGGTTAGTCAGCCCATAGGGGGCACTTTCCTAAAAATCTACCTCAAGGTTAGCCCATAGGGGGCACTTTTTGAGGCATTTTATCAAAAGGTTAGTCGGCCCATGAGGGGCACTTTCCTAAACTCTCTCGATTAGTCAGCTCTCGGGGCACTTTTCGGAAATATTCTTTCAAACAGTTGCTAGTCTAACAAGACGCTTTTGTTGACAGGTAGCCAGCTCATAAGGGCGCTTCCTGAGTAAATAATCTTCTTTTCAAGGTTGCAAGTCTGATAAGACGCTTCCTGTCATCATTTCTCATACATTCCGACACAATGCTTGAGATGTGTCCTGTCGCCAATTAGTCAGCCCATAAAGCACTTTTTGGGAAGGAACATCATTCTAAATTGTTAGGACCATCTTAACTCGTGGGATTATTAGCTCATGGAGCATTTTCCTACCAAAAATCTATTCAAGAGGCCAAAAATGGCGTCTTTTCTTATCTTTATAGTTAAGTTTTCCAAACTTTACCACAAAGAGGGGCAGCTGTAAACACCCCATTTTTGCCCTAGGAATCAATAATAATCAATTTTTCAAAATTTTCCAATTTTTCTCTAATTTACCATAAATAATAAAAATATTCAAAAAATAAAAATAAATAGGAAAACACATCAATTTTGAAAAATTATTTCAGAAATGGCATTAATAAATAATAAACAATTTTTACAAATTTTTGAAATTTAAAAAAATACAAAAAAAATAAAAAATTCGCATTGCATATATGCAATTTGCGAAATTAGAAAAATCAGGAAAGTGGGCTAGCCCAGCTGGTCCAGACCACGGGCTAAGGTGCGCACAGGGGGGCTCGGTCGCAGGTTCGAATCGCGGGGGAAGCAGTTTCCGCTTTTTGAAAATTTTTCACTTATCCAGGACACGTGGCAGCATCCGATTAGCTGGAGGAAACGCACGCGCCAAGCGCGTGATCGTCTCCTACCTCGAGCCCAAGATCGCCGGCAAAAGGAAAAATTCGATTTCGGCCGTTTCGATTCGATTTTTTGCACAAATCCAATAGATCTTCAACAGAAATAAGATAAACATCATCTAATTGGAATCAAATCGCAACAAATCAAAGGATTTACACAAATCGGAGTTGGTTTTTTAACCGAAAATCCGATTAGCTTCAATCGGAGGAAATCCGAGCTTATCCAGCTCGGTTTCAAGTGCCTATAAATAGGAATCGAAGGGAGGAAGCCAAAACATGAATCGGAATTGAGAGAAAGAGTGCAAATCAGAGGAGACCCAAAATCGCGAGCACCGACCGGAGCTGAACCACCACCAGGAGGCGATTTGGGAGCAAACCACCGCCACCATTGGATTCAGCACCCTCGAGAAGCTAGGATTCGACACCTCACCCGCTGCAAAAGGCCACCGGAACGCCGTGATCGAGCAACCCCCGCCGCCGTGTCCGACCGATCCGACCCGACCCGCACACCGACCCGAATCCAGGTAAGTCGGATTTTCTGGATTTTTTATTTTATTTTATTTTACTTATTTTGTTTATTTATTTATTCTGAATTTATTATTTGTTATTATTTATTATTTGTTAGCTATTTATTTATTTGTTTATATTTTCAATAAATAGCAAAATGTAGAAATTAGGTTTTTAAGATTTAATAATGTAAAATATAAAATAATAAAATGTAGAAAAAAAATAAAAAAATATTAGGAAAAGAATAATAAAATTTTAGATGTCAAAATAGGATAGATAATAAACTTAGGATAAAATTTTCAACAAAAATTCCAAAAAATCATAAAAATCACAAAAGTCATAAAAACCATGAAAATTAATAAAAAATTCAAAAATTATAAATGAATCATAAAAAAATAATAAGTTTTAGCACTTAGAAATTTTTTTTTCTTCAAATAAATCCAAAATTGGTGTTTTTCCCTAAAAAATCAGATTAAAGTTTAGGCTTAGAAATTTTTAGAAAAATCCAAAAATTGATAAGAACATGAATCAAAAGAAATTTCAAAACTAAAATTCACAAACACACTTAAATTTTTCAGAAAAGCGAACTACGACTTGTTTAATCCTAAGTAGCAGGTATGTAAGCACCCATTTGGGTCAACCCATAAAATGAATCGAAAATCATTTTTTTTCAAATAATTCATTCAAGAACATAATAAAAGTCACAAAAACACAACAAAACACATTTCTAAAGAGGAACAATTTTAGGATATTAGGTGGTAACCGGAAGGTTTTAATAGGTTAGCCTCCGGACTTAGAAACTCTGGTTTTTCCTTTTTCTCTTTTTCACAAAAACGAGAAGAGGAAATAACAACGACTAGTAGTCAAATTAAGACTAATCCGCTCCTTTAGTCTTAATTCAATTTTCCCAACAACAGTTGGGTGGCGACTCCAAAAATCAAACGAAATTCCTAACTTAAGTCGATGATCTATATTAGATGAGCATAGGGTCTAGTCTAGATCGAATTAGGATTGGGAATTCAAAAATTAGACTCGACAGGATGGCGACTCCACTGGGGACCTATGCCAGTAGGCTAGCCACTTGAATCTCTCCGAATTGTTATCTTTAAGAAATGTGTTTCATTTATTACTCTATTGCTAACCTTTCAGAGATTAGCTAGATTTTTTAATGTTTCTTTACTGTGGGGGCTTGCATGCATATATTTGTGTGAGTAGATGCGGTCAAACTCGGACCGTCCTAGAAACCTAAGACGGGGAGCCATTGTGTAGGTTTCGGGCGAAGTGAGTTGATTCACCGTTCGGGACCGATTAGGCTACCCCACCCTATGCTTCGATATGACCTGAGATCCATTTCTTCGAGAATGCGGGAGGCCATAGAGCTCGGGAACCAGCTAGAACCAACCTACTTGCATACATAGCATCATAAGGGGTTGACAATTGAATGACAATGTAATGATTTGTTATTTTGTCCTTGGAGTTCAGGACTATTTCCCTGTAACGTTTTCATAGTTCTATTTGTAACTAGGCTGTTTTCTATTGTAATAGATGGCTAGCAGTGCAGTCGATCGCTTCCTCCGTAAAGAAATACGGGTATACAAACCTTTGGACCCAAAATTGGTACTGGACCATTGGTTTACTTTGTACAACCCAGAGGAGCAGGCCTTCATCCAGCAAAAGATCGACCCCATCCTCTCGTTGACAAAGATAGAGGTGAATTTGCCTTTAGTCCGGACCATGCTCTAATTATGGGAAATCGAGCCTGCTACTTTCTTTATCGGGCCACATGAGATCACCCCTACCCTGGAGGAGTACACCCAGTTGCTATAGGCTCCAACATTAACCGATCAGATTTATATGCCAGACCTCGAGGCTGGGCCAGCCGGTACCTTCAGCAGATTACTAGGCATCCGTAAAACAGCAGTCAACAAAGCCCTGGCAGATTGTAATGGATATTGCATACGGATGGATGATTTAGAAGCCTGGTTCATCGCCCGAGAGGACAATGGGGATAGGAAGGACATACTGTGTGGGGACTCCAAGACCTACAAACAGAGAAGGGTGAATGCTTTCATTTTAACAGCTTTTGCCACTATAGTGTTCCCTACCGGGACCTTTTATATTCACTACAGGGTTGCAGAGCTGGTGGCGCAATTCCTGGAGGGAAGATCTTACATCCCGGCTTTACTGGCTGAACGGATCCAGAATTTAAATTTCCTCAAGAAGAAAGGCCATGGGATCCTTCGCTCCAGCCTCAACCTTTCGCTAATATGGTTTATAAGCCACCTCAAGTGCTTCGAGCTGAACATGGTCAGGAAAACCCTAGCCCAACAGGTGGATCTGGTGGATTCATGTATAGAAGAGGTAAAGCTACTAGACGACCTTACCAGCCACAGTTGGATAGAGCTTTTTAGGAGCTTTAGACTCGATAATGGGTTTCTCACCCCCGAAAACCTAGGAATCGACACCTCAACCGCTTCGGAAGGCCACCAGAACGCCGTCAATGAGCATCCTTAGCCGCTGCGCCCGATCGACCTGACCTGACCCGCTTCGACCCGACCCACACACCGACCTGGATCTAGGTAAGTCGGATTTTTTTGATTTATTTATTTATTTTATTTATTTACTTATTTTTTATTTATAATTCAATAAATTGAAAAATATTAGAAATTAGATTTTTTTTAGGATTTAATTTAGGATGAATGATAAAAAAAAATAATAATTATAATAATAAATAATAAAAATGTAAATCAATTTATAAGGAAAATGATAAAAATATTAGAAAAAAAATAGTAATAAAAATTTAGATTTTAAAATAGGATAGATAAAAATCTAGGAAAAAAATTTTCAATAAAAATTAATAAAAAATTGTAAAAATTCATAAAAATTAATAAAAATCATTAAAAGTTTATAATAATAGAAATGAGTGGAAAAATAGAAAAATTGAATTTTTAATCATTTAGAAAAATCATTTTCTTAAATAAATCCAAAATTGGTTTTTCCTCAAAAATATCATTTTCAAAAATCAAATCATCAAGCTAGGCTTAGATTTCTAGAAAAATCTTAAAATGATAAAAACATAAACCAAAAGAAATTTCACAAACACATTAAAATTTTTCAGGAAAAGCGAACTACGGCTTGTTTGATCCTGAATAGCAGGTATGTAGGCAACCATTTGGGGCAACCCTTAAAAAGAATAAAAAAATCATTTTCTTAGAATTATTCACTCAAAAACAAAAAAAATAAATAAAAGGCATTTTTAGATAGAATAGATTTTAGGAGATTAGGTGGCCACCTTAGGGTTTTAATAGGTTAGCCTCCGAACTTAAAAACTCTGGTTTTCCCCTTTCCTCTTTTCACAAAAAACGAGAAGAGGAAATCATGATGACTAGTAGTTCAAATTAGGACTAATATACTCAATTAGTCTTAATTCAATCTTTTCTAACAACAGTTGGGTGGCGACTCCAAAACAAAACGAAATTCCTAACTTAAGTCGAGGATCTACATTAGATGAGCATAGGGTCTAGTATAGATCGGATTAGGAATGAGAAATAAAAAAATTAGACTTGATAGGATGGCGACTCCACTAGGGACTATATTCCAATAGGCTAGTCACATGAATCTCCTCAAATTGCTCCTTTTTAAGAAATGTCTTTTGATTATTGTTTTGTTGGTAACCTTTCAGGGATTTAGCTAAATTTATGATTCAGTTATTTTACTTTTGTTGTTGAGTCTGCATGCATATAATTGTGTGAATAGATACGGTCAAACCCAGGCCGTCTTAGGACCCTAAGACGGGGGGACATTGTGTAGGTTTCGGGCGAAGTGATGTGATCATTGTTGGGGACCGATTAGGCTACCCCACCTAATGCTTCGATATGGCTTGAGATCCTTTTCTCCGAGAATGCGAGAGGCCATAGAGCTTGGGGACCAGTTAGAACCTACCTATTTGCATACATAACGTCATAGGTTAACAATTGATGATGATGTAATATTTCTTGTTCATGAAGTTCAGATCTATTTCCCTGTAATGTTATCATAGTTCTGGTTGTAATTAGAAAATTCTGTTGTAATAGATGGCTAGTACCGCAGTTGACCGCCTCTTCCGCAAAGAAATCCGAGTGTGCAAACCTTTGGATTCGAAATTGGTATTGGACCATTGGTTCACCTTATGCAACCCAGAGTAGCAGGACTTCATCCAGTAGAAAATAGGGCCCATCCTCTCACCGATGAACTTGCCCTTGGTACGGGCCATGCTCCACTTATGGGAAATAGAGCCCGCGACTTTCTTCATCGGGTCACATGAGATCACCCCTACTCTGGAAGAGTACACTCAACTGCTACAGGCTTCAGCACTAACTAACTAAGTCTATGTACCAAATCTTGAGGCTAGGCCAGCCGGTATTTTTAGCAAATTCTTGAGTATTCACAAAACAACAGTCAATAAGGCCTTAGCAGACTGTAACAGATATTGCATATGGATGGATGAGTTGGAAGCCTGGTTCATCGCCTGAGAAGATAATGGGGACAGGAAGGACATATTGTGTGGGGACCCCAAAACTTATAGACAGAGAAGGGTGAATGCTTTCATCCTGATAGCTTTCGCCACCATATTATTCCTCACCAAAACTTTCTATGTCCATTACCGAGTTACAGAATTGGTGACCTAATTCCTAGAAGGAAGATCTTACATCCCGACTCTATTGGCTGAACAGATCTGGAACTTAAACTTTGTCAAGAAGAAAGGCCACGAGATCCTCCACTCAAATATCAACCTTATATTGATATGGCTTGTAAGCCACCTCAAGTGTTTCGGGCTGAACTTGGTCCGAAAAACCTTGGCTCAACAAGTAGATCTCATGGACTCATGCATAGAGAAGATAAAGCTGCCTGAAGACCTTACCAGCCACAGTTAGGTAGAAGTGCTTAGAAGTTTCAGTGACGATGACATTCTGTGGACAGCCAGATGGAGTTACTGCAACAAAATTATTTTAACCTGCAGTAACTTTCAAGCCGTACCTCTGATCGGAATCAGTGGATGTATTGGTTATCACCCCAACTCGGTGGTCCGCCAGTTCGGTACTATTCAAGACATAGTTTATCGGCCCTCGCTGGAGATAGTCACATTCGAGTACCAAGATTCGAACTTACTAGTAGCTGAAAAGTTTGCTAAGCTGGCAGAGGTCAAAGCACTTTGGGAAGCTAGAATCAAAAGCCCGAATGTAGACCTCAGGGAGCTAGATGGAGAAGTGGGAAAGCATCGAGCCACTAGGGAGTTTGTAATCCACCAGCTGTATTAGATAGGGGAAAGAGCATACCGGGTCCCAGATGTCACCCAACTAAGGCCAGATAAGGTAAATCCAGAGTTGGAAATCTACCTAGAACAGGTCAGGGCCAGGATGGAGGTATATTTTGAGGCTTTAAATTATAAAAAGGACATTTGAAAAGGTCGATTCAAGGAATCTGACCAAAGGAACAAAGCCTTAGAAGCTCAGCTAGAGAAGACCTAAGCCAAAGTAAAAGAATTAGAAGCTGTCATCAACGAGAAGCTTGAATCTCCACAACAGAAGACCAAGAAAGCTAGGAAATAGATTATCATTGTTCTCTTTTGATTGTTTTCTTTAAGTATCGAACTCCAAAGTTTCTAATATTAATAAAAATAAAATTTCAATATTACATCATCAATCAATTGTTGGGCCCTTTTTATTTTTAGCATCTGTGTGACGCATGCATCACATTTGCATACATTATACTAAAAAAGAAAAAATGCACGCCAGGTATCAAAATAGCTCCTAAACAACCGAATCCTCCCAGAAGCCCAATTTGCACACGTTCAAGAACAAAGATGGCAAACAGTGGTGACAATTGCAACAACGCAAGTGCTGATGCTGCTTCAGACTCTAGGATCCTATGTGTGGAACAAATGGTCCAACAGTTAGCTGCACAAGTCCACCTCTTGACTGAAAGCATCGGCCTCCTTCGCACCACCCAGCAGACCCAAGAAGAGCATTCAACGGCCAAAAAAGGGAAGACAGTGGAGGGGCAGCCTCCAGAATATGAAGAAATCAATTCCCACCTTAACCCGACCTTTGAATATGAGCCAAGGATCAACTAGGGTCCAACCTCTGATGACCTGAAAAAAGAGATGGAGGAGAGATAGAAAGAGATGGAGAAAAGACTCTTCCAATAGCTGGCTGATAAGATGAAGGCAATCGAGGGGCCTAATGGTTTTGAGCAAGCCGGAATCACCAGTCTGCCAGCATATGGGGAAGAGGTATACCCTGACAAATTCAAGACCCCAGAATTTGAGAAGTATGACGGTACTGGATGCCCAAAAATGCACACAAGGCTATACGCCCGCAAGATGAGCAAGTATGCTCAGTATGACCAACTGATGATCCAGAACTTCCAGGATAACCTTACGGGCCCTGCATTAGTTTGGTATGCCCACCCAGATTTCAATCAGGTCAATACTTGGGAAAGGCTTGCTCGGGTGTTTTATGACCAGTACAAGTTTAATATCGAAGTCGCCCCCTCGGTGATTGATTTAGGGAGTCTTCGAAAGAGACACGTTGAGCTTTTCAAAGAGTATGCTCGGCGTTGGAGAGCTTAAGCAACCAGGGTAGCAACCCCAATTTCTAAGAAAGAGTTGACATCTATATTTGTCAACACTCTAGACAAGACCTACTTCTTACATCTGGTGGGCTAGACATCATCCAGTTTCGTAGAAGTGGTAGCTGCAGGGCGCCGGATTGAAAGCGCTATCACCACGGGCAGATTCCAAGCAATGGATCCTCTTAGGTTTACACCATCATAAAGGCCCTTGGGAGGTAATAGAGCCAAGGAGTCTACCGTTAGCACAGTCAACTCCAGTAAAGCAGTCAAAGCTGGAACTCGTATGACATTCCAGACCACGAGTACCCCAGCCCAGCACTCCACGATAAGTCATACCCAGACTACTAAGGTCCTAAGACAGTTCACTCCAATTCTGATCCCGTTTAGCCAGGTGATGGTTGTCGAATCCAACAAAAATAAAAACCTACTCCTAGATAATTATATGATTTGCGTATAGTGGTGAGTAGGGTCGAATCCACAGGGATTGATTAAATATATTTCTATTCAAAGAGAATAAAGAGGAAAAGAAAAATGGGGGGGGGGGGGTGGTTTGTTTGTGAATCAAAATAATGTTGAAACAAGATAATAAAATCGAATATTGATAAAACCCTAGCCAAAGGAATCAAGATGGTTTAATTCTAGGAATTGATCATCGATGCAAATATTTTCTATTCTTATTTCTAGATAAACTGGTTATGGTTATTAACAAGCTCTAACAACCTATCTCTCCTTACTTCCTCGATAATCAAGACAAGCTCTTTGATTACTTCTCTTATCGATTAGACAACCCTAGACAAGCTCTTAGGATTTAATCTATCAATAGCATTAAAAATCTAGAGAGACCACCAATTCATGCCAATAAATTATAAGATAACCTATTTAAACATGATCATACACCTCCATAACATGAATTCGATCATCTATTTTATAACCAAACATGTTATTGTATCACTGAGACTAGAACAATCAAACAATTACGGATTTGACATGCTAGTTGACAATATATTAACTTGCTAATTGAGTAGAAGAGCTCTAATTCATACCAATCAACAAAGATAATAATGACAAAACGTTCAGAAGATATATGAATATCAAAAAACAAAGAATAGAATAAAGACAAATCAATTAGATCTCACAATTCGTGGAGAATTAAACATCTATGATCCTTTGACTAGAAAAGTAGCTTAGCTACACATGTTCATCAACAAAACGGAAATTAAAAGTGAAAACATTATGAAACTCAGTTTCGGTTTCCTGCTTTGCCTCTCCTTCTTCCTTCTCGTCTCCAAGAGCTTCAAGATGATCCAAAAACTCTTTTCTTTTCCCTCTAGGGTTGGTTTTATTTATATTGTTAAGGGAATGGCAGAGGATCTTTAGCTAGCAAGATACGAAAATATCTTTCCTTTTTTAAGTAAATCTCGAGAAGTGAATATTCGTGTGCCTGGTACGCCCTAGGACACGGCCGTGGGTCAAGCCGTACCTCCATCGGTTGATTCTTCTGGGCAGATACACGGCCGTATACTTCAACCGTGTATGTTTCTGTAGATTCTTCAAGACAGATACACGGCCGTGTACTTCAACCGTGTATGTTTCTGTGGATTCTTTAAGACAGATGCACGACTGTGTACTTCGACCGTGTACTTCAACTGTGTATGCTTCTGTGGATTCTTCATCCGTGTCCAGTGTGTGCCACGGCTTCAACCACGGCCGTGTCACAAGCCGTGTCTTCCTCTGGTCGATGTTCCACAATTTCTCCTCCTTGTTTCATCAAGCTTCCACCACTGTTTCAACCATGGCTGCCACCACGGCTTCCACCACGGTCGTGTCACAAGCCGTGTCTGCCACCATGGCTTCCACCACGGCCGTGTCACAAACCGTGCCTCCTTCTAGACAGATACATGCCCATGTGGTTTCCTCCGGTGGTGTAAATCCTTGTCTTTGATCCAAGTTGTAGATGACTTCTCTAATTTACTTGAATTAGCACCCTTAACTCCATTTAACCTGATTTATCACCATAATAGAATTAAGTACCATTTCCTTATGATTTCTATAAAATCAATAATAAATTAACACAATTCATACTATAAAGATTGAGTATAAAATGGCTCTATCAAATTCCCCCACACTTAAACTCTTGCTTGTCCTCAAGCAATTGAATTAAATCAATTGAGAAATCCGTCATAGATTATACAAAAATTTCTTTTCATCATTCCCAGTATCTATTCATTTGTAATTCATGACTTGTAATTTTAATGACTATTACTTCAACCAAACTGGTTTCTTGTGATCAAATTACCATGGACAAAATTTAATAGCTAATCTAAACAAAACAAACTTTAATCCTCATGTTTAGCAAAAGAATTTTTGTTCCAAAAGTAAATACTTAATCCACTAAGGAAAAACACCCAATTAAACTTCATTGGATATTAGCAAACATATAATCCTTACATCATAAAGTAAAAGCATATGGTATCAACTCTTTCCATAGATTTTCTCCCTTTTTATTATAAGTCTTGTTTCATTCAATGAATGTTTACATTCATGTCCTTTTGATTTAATCATGCATCTATTTTGACAGGTTTTTGCCCGCTTCTTTTCATGAACTTTCGCCTTTTTCGCCCTTATCGTTATAGTGATTTCATTAAGTCGGCACATCTCGAGCTCGTCACTCAAGTGACCGGGTTTTGAGATACCCCTACGGACTCTTCCTCACTCTAACATTCAAGTTTGAATACTCTTAACTCAATTAGTTGAATCATTGGAGTAATGGCTATGCTTGATTTTGATTTTTTTTTTTCATTAAGTGTTATAACAAACAACTTCAAAGAGTGTATAGTAGCTAATATAACCTAGAAGTAAACTTGTTTATTTTTCACTTAGGGACTCAACTTACTCTTAGACTTCCAATTCTAAAGCTAAATACAAGGTAAATTTGTTTCTTAAAGATTTCACTACTTAATTTTAACCAAGTATTCTAATCACAACAGTGGGTGAGTAAAGCATTTGAACAAGTCAATTTCACATTTTGTAGATGCTTATTACAACATTTAGTACAATCTCTAGATTTCATGATAATTTTGAAAATTTTTGCTTAAATTTACTTAAGGACAAACATTCAAAGTATAAGTCAGTTCTCTATTCTCTATATTTTATTATCCTCTCCCCCACACTTAGCTTGAACAGTGTCCTCACTGTTCCTAATTCAACACAATTAAAGAGGAATTAACAACTCAAGGAACATTAGAGAATAAGAGAAAGGAAATACTAGTACTTTCCTAGTATTGGAGTTCTCCCCTTAAGCATTAGAGAGTGTCATATGATGATATGTATCCTTGCTGCAGTTGATCCAAAGAAATCAAAACAACACTAAAATCAAAACAAAACTAAAACAAAACAAAACTAAAGAAAAACAAAACTAAAAGTTGATTTTTTTTTTTTTTTGACATGGGTTGCCTCCCATGAAGCGCCTTTCTTTAACGTCTTTGGCTAGATGTTCCTGGCTAGATGTTCGGGTAAGGGTTTTGATTCCAGCTTTGGTGCTTGTAGTGATGGGTCAATAACATCCGCAACAAAAGCAGGAGAGATATCGCTAGGATGTTTCATGGCATCATAAATGTTAGATTTAATCACTTCACCATCAAATTCCATAGTGAGGGTACCATCATTTACATCAATTTTTGTCTTGGATGTCTTAAGGAATGGTCGCCCTAATAATATCATTGATGAATTATGAGAATCATTATCCTCCATGTCAAGCACATAAAAATCAACAGGAAAAACCAACCAATTAACTTGAACTAAAACATCCTCTAGAACTCCCTCAGGATAAACATTGGAC
Organism: Laguncularia racemosa; assembly: GCA_037954665.1. NCBI lineage: Eukaryota > Viridiplantae > Streptophyta > Magnoliopsida > Myrtales > Combretaceae > Laguncularia > Laguncularia racemosa. The sequence goes on from JBBMOL010000011.1 coordinate 5,261,337, forward strand.
TTGTCAGCAAGTTGAACAATAATACTTGTTTCCTTCAAGGGACTAACATTCAAACGTTGATAAACAGACAAAGGCATGACATTGATTGAAGCTCCTAGATCACACATGGCTTTAGCGATTCTAAGATTACCTATTTTGCAAGGAATGATAAACATACCTGGATCCTTACATTTAGGAGGAAGCTTCTTCTAAATAATAGCTGAAACATTTTCACTCACACTAATCGTTTCATTACCTTTCAGCTTCCTTTTGTTAGTGCACAATTCTTTGAGAAATTTAGCATAACGAGGTACTTGTTTAATTGCATCCAGCAAAGGAATGTTTACCTCAACTTTGCGAAAAGTTTCAAGAATCTCTTTTTCTTCAGCTTTATTCTTGGATTTCGCTAATCTGGAAGGGAAAGGAGGTGTTGTTGTCATGACCTTTGGTGGTTCAACGAGAGGTCCTGTGATCTGATTGTTCTGCTGGTTTGGAGTTGAAATCTCTTTCTTTATCTCTTCCTCAAGATTAGACGGGTGTCCTTTCTTATTTGATCCCTGCAATTCTGTTCCATTTCTCAAGGTAATTGCATTAACGCTTTGCTTCGGGTTTGTGATAGTTTGAGAGGGTAACTTACCTTGAGTTTCTAACCTGTTTACAGCAGAAGCAAGTTGGCTTACCTGACTCTCCAAGTTTTAAATGCTCTGCTTTGTTTCCTCCTGAAATTGTTTTGTATTAATAGCAAGAGATTTAACAATTTCCTCCAGAGACATACCTGGAGTGGAAGGAGCTTGGGGTGCTTGGTTTGATGGCTTAGGCTGGAATTGTTGGAAATGTTGTGGGTTGTTGCCATATCGGAAGTTAAGATGATCCCTCCATCCAGGATTGTAAGTATTTGAGTAGGGATCATGCTTCCTCTGCGGTTGTCCTAGGAATCCTCCTATCGCATTGACATACTCATGATTGTCATCTTGCAATGTAGGGCACATGTCAGTAGGATGATTAGGGGCAGCACAAATTCCACAAGCTTTCACCTGCTGTGTTTTTCCAAGAGCTATCTATTGCACAAGGGAGGTTAGGTTAGAAATTTGATGTTCAAGGTTAGAAACACTTACCTCATTTACCTTTCTTGAAGATGTATCATGCCTATACCCAAATTGTTGCGAATTAGCAGCCATAATGGAGATCAATTCCCTAGCTTGACTAGGGGTTTTGTTTACTATGGCGCCTCCACTTGCAGCATCCATCATCTTCCTTTCCATTGGAAGCAGGCCTTCATAGAAGTATTGGATGAGAAGTTGTTTAGATATCCCATGTTGTGGACAGCTTGCATACAGTTGCTTGAACCTCTCCCAATACTCATGAAGAGTCTCGGTGTCCCTTTGTTTGATACCACAAATTTCTCTTCTTATACTAGCGGCTCTGGATGCGGGGAAGAATTTGTCTAAGAAGAGTCTCACCATATCTGTCCAAGTGGTTATAGAACCTGGAGGTAAATAAAACAACCAATCTTTAGCTTTAGTACTTAAAGAAAATGGAAAAGCACGTAACTTGATTTGATCGTCGGTTATTCCTTGCGGCCTCATACTAGAACACACTATATGAAACTCTTTCAAATGTTTATGAGGATCTTCATTCTCAAGACCATGAAAGGTGGGTAGTAGATGTATCAACCCAGATTTCAACTCGAATTCAACAGCTAGTTCGGGATAGTGAATGCAAAGTGGTTGTTGATTTACATCCGGTGCAGCCAATTCTCTTAATGTTGTCTCGAGATTCACCATATCGTCTTCTTTTTCAGAATCAATGGATGAATCAGACAAATCCGATGCCAAGTTCAGTCCAGGGGATGATCTAGCTTCTCTTCGCAACCTCTTAAGAGTCTTCTCAATCTCCGGATTATAATTGAATGCACCTGTATGAGAAGAACGAGTCATACAAGAATAGAAATAAATTTGACACCAATCCCAAGTAACTGCGCCAAAATTTTGATGGGTGTCGAATCCAACAAAAATAAAAACCTACTCCTAGACAATTATATGATTTGCATATAATGGTGAGTAGGGTCGAATCCATAGGGATTGATTAAATATATTTCTAATCAAAGAGAATAAAGAGGAAAAGAAAAATGGGGGGGTTTTGTTTGTGAATCAAAATAATGTTGAAACAAGATAATAAAATCAAATATTGATAAAAGCCTAGCCAAAGGAATCAAGATAGTTTAATTCTAGGAATTGATCATCGATGCAAATGTTTTCTATTCTTATTTCTAGATAAACTGGTTATGGTTATTAACAAGCTCTAACAACCTATCTCTCTTTACTTCCTCGATAATCAAGACAAGCTCTTTGATTACTTCTCTTATCGATTAGACAACCCTAGATAAGCTCTTATGATTTAATCTATCAATAGCATTAAAAATCTAGAGAGACCACCAATTCATGCCAGTAGATTATAAGATAACCTATTTAAACATGATCATACACCTCCATAACATGAATTCGATCATCTATTTTATAACCAAACATGTTATTGTATCACTGAGACTAGAACAATCAAATAATTACGGATTTGACGTGCTAGTTGACAATATATTAACTTGCTAATTGAGTAGAAGAGCTCTAATTCATACCAATCAACAAAGATAATAATGACAAAACGTTCAGAAGATATATGAATATCCAAAAACAAAGAATAGAATAAAGACAAATCAATTAGATCTCACAATTCGTGGAGAATTAAACATCTATGATCCTTTGACTACAAAAGTAGCTTAGCTACACATGTTCATCAACAAAACGGAAATTAAAAGTGAAAACATGATGAAACTCTGTTTCGGTTTCCTGCTCTGCCTCTCATTCTTCCTTCTCGTCTCCAAGAGCTTCAAGATGATAAAAAAACTCTTTTCTTTTCCCTCTAGGGTTGGTTCTATTTATATTGTTAAGGGAATGGCAGAGGATCTTTAGCTAGCAAGATACGAAAATATCTTTCCTTTTTTAAGTAAATCTCGAGAAGTGAATATTCGTGCGCTTGACACGCCTTACGACACGGCTGTGGGTCAAGTCGTGCCTCCGTTGGTTGATTCTTCTAGGCAGATACACGGCCGTGTACTTCAACCGTGTATGTTTATGTAGATTCTTCAAGACAGATACACGACCGTGTACTTCAACCGTATATGTTTATGTGGATTCTTCAAGACAGATACACGGTCGTGTACTTCAACCGTGTATGCTTCTGTGGATTCTTCATCCGTGTCCAGTGTGTGCCACGGCTTCAACCGCGGCCGTGTCACAAGCCGTGTCTTCCTCTGGTTGATGTTCTACAATTTCTCCTCCTTGTTTCATCAAGCTTCCACCACGGCTTCCACCATGGCCGTGTCACAAGCCGTGTCTACCACTATAGCTTCCACCACGGCCGTGTCACAAACTGTGCCTCCTTCTAGACAGATACATGCCCATGTGCTTTCCTCCAGCGGTGTAAATCCTTGTCTTTGATCCAAGTTGTAGATGACTTCTCTAATTTACTTGAATTAACACCCTTAACTCCATTTAACTTGATTTATCACCATAATAGAATTAAGTACCATTTCCTTATGATTTCTATAAAATCAATAATAAATTAACACAATTCATACTATAAAGATTGAGTATAAAATGGCTCTATCACCAGGTCTTTGCTCGGCTGTAGGCAGATAATTTGATCAGCTTCGAAATCCCAAACAACCGGTACAAGCCCAGAAACTTCAACTCAAACCTCAAATGTGACTATCATATGGGTTAAGAGGGGCGCTCTATAAACAGATGCTGGAGGCTCCGACACAAAATCCAGGATTTGATCGACGTCGGAATTGTACAGCTGGATTTTGTTAACACCTCAGCACCCAATGTCAGCACCAACCTACTACCCAATCATAAGCCCACCATCAACATGATCACATTCGAGGAGTTAGCTCCCAAAGAAGCCTCTAAGCAAAAGGCAAAGGACCAACAGAAAAGGCAGTCCCGTCAAGCTCTAGAGAAAACCCCTAAGTCACGTATCAAAAGGAGATGGTTAGCTGGAGACCCAACAGTTGGCACCTTGGGAGAATCACATGGGAGATTTGAGTACCTGGTGAACTACTCTTATACCCCGACTGTATATGGGCCACCTAGCGGATGGGGGCTCGAGTTTGAAAAAGAGGATAACCCGCCAAAGGAAGAGGAGAAATCTGTAAACATGATCAATTCAAATCAAAAGCCAAGAGTCATAAAATGCTATGAGGGATAGTCAACTGAGATACAGATCCCGAAGAAAAGATATGCGTTCAATGTCCTAATACCGGCAGAGAGGTATAAGGCCGCACTTTTTGACTATCAGACCCTCGAGCAAGAGTGACCTTCTATGGTGGGAGGAACCACCCGCTCTCGGAGAGTATATGACCTGAAATATAAAATCCCAACCGAAGAGCCTAACATGGGAAAAGGAGAGGAAGAGGAAGAGGGGCTTGTTGCATTTACATAAATGGTCAAAGCGAGTGAATACAAGATCATGGAACAACTAAATAAAGTTCCAGCTCAAATATCACTCATGGGCCTTCTTACAGCCTCTGAGCCCCATAGGGAAGCACTCTTCAAAGTGCTCAAACAGATTCAAGTCCTAGGAGGCATCGCTATAGACAAAATAAGTCATGTGGCGGATTCTATTTTCACAATGGACCAGATATCTTTCTCCCCGGAAGAGCTAGGAGAGGATGGAGACCAACATATAAAACCACCGTTCATAGTAGTAAGGTGCAACGACACGATTGTCTCCCGAGTACTTATTGACAACGGGTCGTCCCTTAATGTTTTCCCATTGGCTACCCTCGAATTATTGGGGGTCGATCCAAGCAATATTAAACCTAGCTCGATGGTGGTCAGGGCTTTCGACGGGTTGAAAAGAGACATAGTAGGGGAGATAAACCTACCGGTGGAGATTGACCTGCAAATGTTCCACATATCTTTCCAAGTCTTTGACATCTCAAGATCTTTCAACCTACTCTTGGGAAGGCCTTTGATACATACTATTGGAGCCATACCCTCTAGTCTCCATCAAAGGGTCAAATTTATTGTAAATGGGTAGATAGTCACTGTGTTGGGCGAGTAGGATTATGCCATATACAAGGAAACTACCATACCATACATTGGGGATGATGGTTCAGAAGACCTTAGTCTCTAAATATTTAATGAGGTGAATGTGGTGACTAGCAAGGAGGGCCATCGGTTTAAGGAGGGGCAGCAAGGGACTTTTGGACTAGGGTACGTTCCTACAGCTTAGGAAGAAGCACAAGCCAAAGGTGTCAAAGGCAGGATAAAAGAGAAGCCAAGCAACACCCTGATGCGCATTTCACCCCTCTAGCAATCTTTCAGAAAAGCAACTGTCATTTAAGAGCTACGGATAAGCGAAGATGATGTCAGCAATGGGAGCCTAACCCCTCGCACGTCCGATCAACATCCAACTCTCAATAATTGGTTCTATTATCCTATTGATAGCTCTAGGTCAGCTCAAGGATAGAGAACGATTGTTAAACAAATTTTTATTGAGACTTCTTTAAAATTTAATTATAGTTTGTCTTACTTATATATATGTGTCGAGTCTAATTTTTGAATCCCTATTCCTAATCCGATCTAGACTAGACCCTATGCTCATCTAATTTAGATCATCGACTTGAGTTAGGAATTTCGTTTGATTTTTGGAGTCGCCACCCAACTGTTGTTGGGAAAATTGAATTAAGACTAAAGGAGCGAATTAGTCTTAATTTGGACAACTAGTTGTCGTTATTTCCTCTTCTCGTTTTTGTGAAAAGAGGAAAAGGGAAAACCAGAGTTTCTAAGTCCGGAGGCTAACCTATTAAAACCTTTACGGTTACCACCTAATCTCCTAAAATTGTTCATCTTTAGAAATGTGTTTCATTGTGTTTCTGTTACTTTTTTATTATGTTTTGGAATTATTTTGAGAAAATGATTTTCTATGCATTTTATGGGTTGACCCGATGGGTGCCTACGTACCTGCTATTCAGGATCAAACAAGCCGTAGTTCGCTTTTTTGAAAATTTAAGTGGGTTTGTGAGTTTTAATTTTTGAAACCTCTTGTCATTTATGTTCTTAACAATTTTGGGATTTTTCTAAAAATTTTCTAAGCCTAAGCTTTGATTTTATTTTCGAAAATGATTTTAAGGGAAAACACCAATTTTGAATTTATTTGAAGAAAGAGATTTTTCTAAGTGCTAAAACTTATTTTTTGATGATTCTTTGAAATTTTTTTATTAATTTTCATGATTTTGATGATTTTTGCGATCATTTTGTGAATTTTTGTGATTTTTGTGACTTTTGGGAATTTTTGTGATTTTTAGGAATTTTTGTGATTTTGCGACTTTGGGGAATTTTTGTGATAGGTTTAATATCTATTCTATTTTGAACTCTAAAATTTTATTATTATCTTACTAAGATTTTTATTATTTTTCTGCATTTTATATTTTTTTATTTTTATTTATTTATTTATTATACATTTTTTATTCTAGAAAAATCTAATTTCTACATTTTTCTATTTATTGAAAATATAACAAAACTAAATAAATAAATAACCAAACAAATAATAATAGCAATTAATAAATTCAGAATAAATAAATTAACAAAATCAATTAATTAAAGAAAATAAGATAAAATAAAATACAAAAATAAGAAAATTTGGAAAAATCCGACTTACCTGGATCCCGGTCGGTGCGCGGGTCGGATCGGTCGGGTCGAATCGTGTCAAATCAAGTTGAGTCGGGTCGATCGGACACGGTGGCGGAGGCTGCTCGATCACAGCGTTCCAACGGTCTTTTACGGCGGGTGAGATGTCGAACCTTAGCTTCTCGAGGTGCTGAGTCCAACAGTAGCGGCGGTTTGATTCCAGAACCTCTCCTTGCGGTGGCTCAACTCCGATCGGTGGTCGTGATTTTTCGATCTCCTCCGATGCTCTCTGATCTACACTCATTCCTCACTTTCTCTCAATTCTGATCTCTGTTTTGGCTTCTCGATCTCCTCCTCTATTTATAGGCACTTCGAACTGAGCTGGATAAGCTCGGATTTCCTCCGATCGAAGCTAATCGGATCAACCGTTAAAAAAAACAACTTTGATTCGTGTAAATCCATCGGTTTGTTGTGATTTAATCCTAATTAGATAATGTTTATCTCATTTCCGTTGAAGATCTATTGGATTTGTGCAAAAAAAATCGAATCAAAACGGCTGAAATACGAATTTTTCCTTCGCCGACGATCTCGGCCTTGAGGTAGGAGACGATCACGTGCCTGGCGCGTGCACTTCCCCCAGCCAATCAAATGCTGCCACGTGTCCTGGGTAAATGAAAAATTCACAAAACGCGGAAACTGCTTCCCCTGCGTTTCGAACCTACAACCTCGCACCCGCACCGCGCGCCTTAGCCATGGTCCGGACCAGCTGAGCTAGCCCACTTTCCTGATTTTCTTTTATTCGCAAATTGCATATATGCAATGCGATTTTTCTATTTTTTGTATTTTTTGAATTTTCAAAAATTTATAAAAATTGTTTATTATTCATTATTGCTATTTTTGAAATCTTTTTTCAAAATTGAAGTGTTCCTATTTATTTTTATTTTTTTGAATATTTTTATTATTTTTGGTAAATTAGAGAAAAATTAGAAAAAAATTGGAAAAAATTGGAAAAAATTGAAAATTGATTATTAATGATGATTATTGATTCCTAGGGCAAAAATGGGGTGTTTACAATATGCTTTCATTTTACTTCACCCAAATCTCTTACCATCGAACATCAGGGACATTTCGCGCAAGTAGAAAATAAAAACGCCGATATCGTTTCCAACATTGCTGGGTTAGTTGTTGAAGGCGATATCGTTGATCACGAATTAATACAAGAAAATTGGCAAAAACATGAACAAAGCGGAATTTCAATTGACGAGCCGGTGGAGACAGTAAATCTAGGAAGCATGGAAAAACCTAAAAACCTCAAAATCGGAATCAGTTTAAGTGCCGAGAAAAAGTGTGAAATTACCGAGTGTCGAGTCTAATTTTTGAATTCTTATTCCTAATCCGATCTAGACTAGACTCTATGCTCATCTAATATAGATCCTCGACTTGAGTTAGGAATTTCGTTTGATTTTTGGAGTCGCCACTTAACTGTTGTTGGGAAAGATTGAATTAAGACTAAAGGAGCGGATTAGTCTTAATTGGTACCACTAGTCGTCGTGATTTCCTCTTCTCATTTTTGTGAAAAGAGGAAAAGGGAAAACCAGAGTTTCTAAGTCTGGAGGCTAACCTATTAAAACCTTCACGATTACCACCTAATCTCCTAAAATTGTTCCTCTTTAGAAATGTGTTTTATTGTGTTTCTATTACTTTTTATTATGTTTTTGAATTATTTCAAGAAAATGATTTTTCATTCATTTTATGGGTTGACCCGAATGGGTGCATACGTACCTGCTACTCAGGATCAAACAAGCCGTTGTTTGCTTTTCTAAAAACTTTAAGTGTGTTGGTGAATTTTAATTTTGAAATCTCTTTTAATTTATGTTCTTACCATTTTAGGGTTTTTTTTTGAAAAATCTAAGCTTAAGGTTTAATTTGATTTTTGAAAATGATTTTTTTGGGAAAAACATCAATTTTTGATTCATTTTTATAATTTTTTATAATTTTTGAATTTTTTTATTAATTTTCATGATTTTTATTTTTTATTTTTTGTAATTTTATGATTTTTATGATTTTCATGATTTTTCGTAATTTTATCCTAAGTTATCATATATCATATTTTGAAATTTAAAATTTTATTATTATTTTTCTAATATTTTTGATTATTTTCTACATTTTTATTATTATTTTCTTATTTTTCTTTTTTTTATTTACATTATTAAATCCTAAAAATCTAATTTCTATATTTTCCTATTTATTGAAAATAAAACATAAACCAATAAATAAATAACTAACTAAATAACAAATAATAAATAACCAATAATAAATCAATTCGGAATAAATAAATAAAAAAAATAAGTAAATTAAAAAAAATCCAGAAAATCCGACTTACCTGGATCCAAGTTGGTGCTCGGGTCGGTCGGGTCGAATCGGGTTGGGTCAGATCGGTCGGACACGGCGGCGGAGAGGGCTCGTTCACAGTGTTCCGATGATCTTTTGCAACAGGTGAGGTGTTGAATCCTAGCTTCTTGAGGGTGCTGAATCCAATGGTGGCGGTGGTTCACTCCTAGATCGCCTCCTGGTGGTAGTTTAACTTCAGTCAGTGGTCGCGATTTTGGTTCTCCTCCGGTGCTCTCCGATTTGCTCTCTTTTCTCACTTTCTATTAATTCTGATCCGTGTCTTGGCTTCCTCCACTCCTCCTCTATTTATAGGCACTTCGAATCGACTCCGGATAAGCTCAAATTTGGTGATTTAGATAAACCCATATTTTCCCGTTTTTTAGATTTGATTTTATCCAACCTATTTGATGCCGATTTGTTGTAATCTTGTGATTTATCTGGATAATTCGGTTTTAGATTTATTGAAATCCAAAAAGATTTGAAGAAATCCAGCAATTTCAACCTTATTAGACTTCTACCGGATTTTTCTCCGGTTGGGCTTGCGAAGAAGACGATCACGCGCGACACGCGTGACTTCCCTCGGCCAATCACAAGCTACCACGTGGTAGCTCCAGGCGAAAGACAAAAAAATTGCACAGAGTGCTCGGGGGAGGATTCGAACTCACGACCTCTGGCCTCCACACGCTTCCCATGCGCACACACGAGCCAGCTGAGTTGGCCCAATTTCCCGATTTTCTTTATATCGCAAATTGTACATATGTGATGCAATTTTTCTTTTTTTTTTGTATTTTTTGAAATTTCAAAAATTTGTAAAAATTGTTTATTATTTATTATTTCCATTTCTGAAATCATTTTTCAAAATTGATGTGTTTTCCTATTTATTTTTATTTTTTGAATATTTTTATTATTTATGGTAAATTAGAGAAAAATTAGAAAAAATTGGAAAAAATTGAAAATTGATTATTATTGATTCTTAGGGCAAAAATGGGGTGTTTACACCAAGCTATTGACTGAATATGCAAATGTGTTTGCCTGGTCATATAGTAACATGCTAGGACTAGACCAATCAATAGTGGTTCATAGGCTTCCCACAAGGGAAGATGTCAAACCTAAAAAATAGAAACTGAGAAGATTTAGGCCTGACATCTTACTAAAGATTAAGGAAGAAGTCAAGAAACTGCTAGAAGTAGGGTTCATCAAAGTGTCCGATTACCCAAAATGAGTAGCGAATATAGTCCCCATTATGAAAAAGAATGGAAAAGTACGCGTATGCGTGGACTTCCGGGACTTAAACCAAACTACGCCAAAGGATAACTTGCCCCTACCTCACATTGATGTTCTAGTGGACAACATTGTGGGAAACCATCTTTTCTCATTTATGAATGGTTTCTCAAGATATAATCAAATAAAAATAGCTGAAGAAGATAAAACCAAAACGACTTTCATCACAACATGGGGAACTTTCTGTTACAAAGTCATGTCCTTTGGTTTGAAAAACGCCGGGGCAACGTATTAGAGAGCCATGGTCACGATACTTCATGACATGATGCATCGAGAAGTGAAGTATACGTCGACGACATGATAGCCAAGTCTAAAGAAGAAAGCCATATAGATATCTTGAGAAAATTGTTTAAGTGATTGAGAGAATTCCAACTCAAGTTAAATATAGAGAAGTGCACTTTCGGGGTCACAACGGGTAAATTGTTAAGGTTTGTCATAAGCCGAGAAGGCATTAAAATCGAGCCTGACAAAGTAAAGTCTATATTAGAGCTACCATCCCCACGAACTGTCAAAGAAGTTAAAAGCTTGTTGGGAAGATTAAATTACATAGCTCGTTTTATCTCACAGCTCACAGATAAGTGCAGGCCACTATTCCGTCTATTGAAAAAGAATGCCCTAGTAGAATGGGACGATGAATGCGAAGAAGCATTCAAAACGATTAAAGACTATCTCATAAAACCTCCAGTCTTGATAGTCCCGAAGCAATAGAAGCCCTTATTCTTATATCTCACGATACTCCCTGAATCCATGGGATGCGTGTTGGGGTAGAAAGATCAAGAGGGAAGAGAGTGTTCCATATATTATCTGAGCAAGAAATTCACAGACGGGGAATAGAGGTATTCAGAGGTAGAGAGGACTTGCTGTACTCTGATTTGGGTCATGCACCAGTTAAGGCAATACACCCTTTACTATCATATTCAAGCTGCTGACAAGACATGATCTCCTGAAATACTTGGCGGAGAAACCAGCTTTAATAGGGAGAATCTCTAAATGGCAAATGCTCTTATCAGAGTTTGATATCACATACATAAATCAAACTTGATGAAAGGGCAAGCCTTGGCCGACCAATTGGCAGAATACCTTGTTGAGGCAGATTCCCAAGAACTACAAGCCTAATTCCCGGACGAAAATATATTAACAGTGGAAGGTATACCGGTAGAAGACCATAGAGCAAATACCTAAGTGGAAAATGTTCTTCGATGGAGCTACCAACGTATTCGGTTGTGGGATTGAGGTAGTGTTGATATCCCTAGACGGCACATAATTCCCTGCAGTGACGAGACTCACATTTCCATATACCAATAATATCGCGGAATATGAGGCGTGCATCCGCGGCCTCAAAATGGCTTGCCAAATGGAAATCTGCGAATTAGAAGTATACGGGGATTCATCACTTATCATACTACAGACAAGAGGGGAATATAAGACTAAAGACCCCAAACTGGTACCATATCATCAACATTTGACAAAGCTAATTGAAGAATTCGAGGCAATCACTTTCACATATGTCCCAACAACTTAGAATCAGTTTGCAGACGCACTTACCACACTAGCATCTATGATCCAGATAACAGGGGGAGCCGAAGTTCAACCGATGAAAATAGACATCGAAAATCGGCCCGCCTACTGTTTAGCAATTGAAAAAGCACAAGATGACAAGCCCTGGTATCACGACATTAGAACTTTTCTCCAAGAAAGCAAAACCCCGAAATGGCTAACAAGAATGACCAAAGAACACTCAGAAGGTTAGCAAGTCATTTCTTATTAAGTGGGTCTATACTCTACAAAAGATCGTCTGATACCACCTTGCTAAGATGTGTGGATAAAAACGAAGCATGAGAACTGATGAAAGAAGTACACGAAGGAGTATGTGCACCTCATATGAATGGCTACATGTTGGCCCGAAAAATCATGAGGTTGGGATACTATTGGCTAACCATGGAATCATATTGCATAAAGTATGTTAAGCATTGTCATTTGTGTCACGTGTATGCAAACCAGATAAATGTTCTACCCAATGAGTTGCACTTGTTGTCAGCACCATGGCCTTTCTCTATGTGGGGAATTGACATAATCGGCCCAATCACTCTGACAGCATCTAACGACCACAGGTTTATATTGGTGGCAATTGATTACTTCACTAAGTGGGTAGAAGCTTCATCATATACCAATGTCACAAAAGGGGTAATAGTCCGTTTCTTGAAAAGGGACATAATAGCTCGATATGGAGTTCCTGAGTCCATCACCACTGACAACGGTACCAATCTTAATAATAAGTCGATGACAGGTTTATGTCAACAATTCCACATAAACCATAGAAATTCAACTCCCTACCGACCTCAGATGAATGCGGCAGTAGAAGTAGCTAACAAGAATATCAAAAAGATCATCGAAAAAATAGCAACTACTTACAAAGATTGGCACGAGATGTTGCCGTTTGCTCTCATGGCTTATAGGACTTCAATAAGAACATCTATTGGAGCTACCCCATATTCATTGGTATATGGCACAGAAGCAGTGCTATCAGTCGAGGTTGAAATACCGTCATTCAGAATTCTGTCAGAAACTTAGTTAACTGATCAAACTAGGTAAAGAAGAGGCTTGATCAGCTGAATTTGATTGATGGAAAAAGACTCACTGCACTATGTCATGGCCAGTGTTACCAACAAAGGATGGCCCGAGCATTTAACAAGAAGATGAGGCCCTGATACTTCAAAGAGGGGGATCTGGTACTAAAGAAAGTTCTCCCGAATGCCCAAGACTCTAGAGGAAAATTTACCTTAAATTATGAGGGTCTATATGTGGTGAGGAAGGTTTTGTCAGGAGGCGCTTTGATATTAACTTAAATGGATGGTCCAGAATTGAGAGACCCCATCAATGCAGATGCTGTTAAGATGTACTATCTTTAGGCAAGGGAATTGAAATTTTGCCAATGTTCATGAAAGCCAATATTCAATACAAGTTTTGTTGAGTCTAGTTTTTATTTTTTTGACAAGCAAAGTTAATGTCTCTAAATGGTCAATAATCCCAACTAATTCTCATTACAACAAACATTCCTAAACACATTACCCATCACTTCACCAATGAAGGATAAACACTAAAATGATAATGAATCTCAATAAATTTTGTAATATAATTCTATCTACTTTTGAGCATTAAAACCTAGTGCATTAGTAGGATAACATTACCATCAAAAGAGCCATGCACACAAGAAAGGAAGGACATCAATATCTCCAACCCTGCATCAAAGTAAGAAGAAGTGAAGCAGAAGCAAACCAGCACGAAAGTTCAGTTGTTTGGGTTGCTATCTACGATAAATTGGCGAACATATTAAAATAAATGACTATCATTCACATATCATAAAAACATCAAATCATTTAGCTCAGTCAGTAGAATCATGTTCAAAAGCATAAGATTAGTCAGTTCGCAATAGGGCACTTGTCTAAACATCCCCTTGAAAAGGTTAGTCAGCCCACATAGGGGCACTTCCCTAAACATCCTCTCATAGGGTCAGCATATTAGGGCACCTTTCGAGACATGTATTCCTACCATAGTTTAGTCAGCTTACAGAGGGACACTCTCCTAAACTTCATCTCTCAGGGTTAGCCCATAGGGGTACCTTTAGAGACATTTTGTCATAGGTTAGTTAGTCCATATTGGGGCACTTCCCTAAACATTCTCTCTTAGGGTCAGCTTACAAGGGCACCTTTTTGAGACGTTTCTCTATGCCAGAGGTTAGTCAACCCATAATGGGGCACTTTCCTAAATATCTCGTCTCAAGGTCAGCATGTAGGGGCACCTTTCGAGACATTTTGTCATAGGTTAGTCGGCCCACAATGGGTCACTTTCCTAAATATCTCGTCTCAAGGTCAGCATGTAGGGGCACCTTTCGAGACATTTTGTCATAGGTTAGTTAGCCTACAATGGGGCACTTTCCTAAATATCTCGTCTTAAGGTCAGCATGTAGGGGCACCTTTCGAGACGTTTCTCCCCTAGTGTCGTGAGTCTAAGAAGACACTTTCCGCTATAGGTTAGTTAGCCCACAATGGGGCACTTTCCTAAACACACCTTCAGAAACGTTAGCCCATAGGGGCACCTTTTGAGGCATGTCCTCTCGCTATAAGTTAGTTAGCCCGCGAAGGGGCACTTTCCTAGACACCTTTCTTGAAGTTAGCTCAAATGAGCACTTTTCGAATCTATCAATAAGTTAGCTTAGAGGAGCACTTTTCGAATCTATCGATCAGTTAGCTCAGAGGAGCACTTTTCGAATCTATCGATCAGTTAGCTTAAGAAGAGCACTTTTCGAATCTATCGATTAGTTAACTTAGAAGAGCACTTTTTGAATCTATCGATAAGTTAGCTCAGAAGAGCACTTTTCGAATCTATCGATCAGTTAGGTTAGAGGAGCACTTTTCGAATCTATCGATCGGTTAGCTCAAAGGAGCACTTTTCGAATCTATCAATTAGTCAACTCATAAGAGCACTTTTCAAATTGCCGATAACCGATTAGTCAGCTCATAAGAGCACTCTTCGAAGGTATTTTTCCAAATAGTCACTAGTCTAGTTAAGACGTTTCTGTTGACAGGTGGCCAGCTCATAAGAGCGCTTCCTAAAGACAATATTCTCTTCAAGGTTGCTAGTTTGATAAGACACTTCCTATCATAAGATATTCCACTTACAATAACACACTCCTAAACAATTCTTGAGCTTGTTCCTATCGCCAATTAGTCAGCCTATGGAGCACTTTTTGGAATGATACATTATTCTAGATTGTTAAGTTGTTTCCTAAGCAATACCAACCATCACAAAACACTCGTGGGATTATTAGCTCATGGAGCATTTTCCTACTAGAGACTTAATTTCAGATAACAAGGCAAACCAAGGCGTTATCTATTTAATCAAGAGACTAAAAATGGCGTTTTTCTTGTCTTTATAGTTAAGTTTTTCAAACTTTACTACAAAGAGGGGAAGCTATAAACACGGCATTTTTGCCCTAATGATCAATAATAATTAACAATAATTAATTTTCAATTTTTTCCCCTAATTTAGCAAAAATAGGAAAATACATCAATTTTGGAAAATAATTGTAGAAATGGCAATAAAAAGGATTAAATAATTTTTACAAATTTTTAAAATTTCAAAAAATACAAAAAAATAAAAAAATCGCATTGCATTTATGCAAATTATGAAATAAATAAAATCGCGAAAGTGGGCTAGCTTAGTTGCTTCGGACTAGGGTCAGGAGCCCACGGGAGTGGGCTCAGTCAGGGGTTCGAAACGCGAGGGAAGCAGAATCCTCGTTTTGCAAAATTTTACTCTGCTTGGGACACGTGTCAGCATCCGATTGGTCGAGGCGAACACATGCGTTGGGTGCGTGATAGTCTTCAACCTCTGTTCGAGATCACCGGCGAGGAGAAAAATCCGAATTTCGGCCGTTTTGATTCGATTTTTTGCACAAATCCAACAGATATTCAACAGAAATAAGATAAACATCATCCAATTGGAATCAAATCGCAACAAATTGATGGATTTGCACAAATCGGAGATGGGTTTTTAACCGCAAATTCGATTTGCTTCAATCGGTGAAAATCCGAGCTTATCTAGCTCAATTTTGAACGCCTATAAATAGAGGATGAAGTGGAGAGGTAGAATTACAAATCAAAAGTGAGAAAAAGGAGAGAATCGAAGCCTCGCTAGAGTTCTTCAAAACCGCGACCACCGATCAAGTGTCGAGCAGCCACTAGGAGGCGTTTTTGGAGCAAACTACCGCTACAGTTAGGTTCCCCACCTTCGAAAACCTAGGAATCGACACCTCAACCGCTTTGGAAGGCCACCAGAAGGCTGTAAACGAGCATCCCTAGCCGTTGCGTTCGATCGACCCGACCCGACCCGCGCACTGACCTGGATCCGGGTAAGTCGGATTTTTCTGATTTATTTATTTATTTTACTTATTTAGTTATTTTATTTATTTCGAATTTATTTATTTACTTACTTGTTATTTATAATTCAATAAATAGAAAAATGTTAGAAATTAGATTTTTTTTTAGGATTTAATTTATGATGAATGATTAAAAAAAACATAATAATTATAAAAATAAGTAATAAAAATGTAAAAAAAATTAATAAGGAAAATGATAAAAATATTAGAAAAAAATAGTAATAAAAATTTAGATTTTAAAATAGGATAGATAACAATCTAGGAAAAAAAATTCAATAAAAATTAATAAAAAATTGTAAAAATTCATAAAAATTAATAAAAATCAATAAAAGTTTATAATAATAGAAATGAGTGGAGAAATAGAAAAATGGAATTTTTTATCATTTAGAAAAATCATTTTCTTAAATAAATCCAAAATTGGTTATTCCTTAAAAATATCATTTTCAAAAATCAAATTATCAAGCTAGGCTTAGATTTCTAGAAAAATCTTAAAATGATAAAAACATAAACCAAAAGAAATTTCACAAACACATTAAAATTTTTCAGAAAAAGCGAACTACGGCTTGTTTGATCTTGAATAGCAGGTACGTAGGCAACCATTTGGGGAAACCCTTAAAAAGAATAAAAAAAATCATTTTCTTAGAATTATTCACTCAAAAACACAAAAAAAAAAAACAATAAAAATAAATAAAAGACATTTCAAGATAGAGTAGATTTTAGGAGATTAGGTGGTAACTATAGGGTTTTAATAGGTTAGCCTTCGAACTTAGAAACTCTGGTTTTTCCTTTTCCTCTTTTCACAAAAAACGAGAAGAGGAAATCATGACGACTAGTGGTCCAAATTAGGACTGATCTGCTCAATTAGTCTTAATTCAATTTTTCCCAACAACAGTTGGGTGGCGACTCCAAAACAAAACAAAATTCCTAACTCAAGTCGAGGATCTACATTAGATGAGCATATGGTCTAGTATAGATCGAATTAGGAATGGGAAATCAAAAAATTAGACTCGACACATTTGAATTTGGTTCTTCCTTTAAGATTACTTCTTGAAACGTGATTATCACTTGTGGAAAGGGGTTCATAGAATTGAAGATTTATATTGAGATTGTGAATTATTCACGTGGGATTATATGTGATTAGTGCGATGTTAGAAGAGATTATTATTGTGGTTTCATAATTGCATCATTGAGTATTTGGATTTCATTGCACTTTTACAAGGGTTCATGCAATTTTGCCCTTTTTGGAACCGATTTTGTTGTTGACTTAAGTTTGTTTTTCTTGAGTCTTTTAATTGTGCTTCCAAGTGGATTTAGGCACATCATATTTAAAAGGTTAGGATTAAGGAAACTTAAACCAACACAAATGAGCATTCGATTAGCTTATAGGTCAATTAATTATCCCATCGATATTATCGAAGATGCTTTGGTTAAGGTAGGAACTTTTATCTTCCCAGTAGATTTCATAATTTTAAACACAAATGAGGATATTAAGGCACCATTGATTTTAGGATGTCCTTTCCTAGCTACCGCTAAAGTAGTTATAGATGTAAGCAATTGCACATTAACTTTGAAAATTGGGGATGAAAAACAAACTTTCAAAATGCCTGACATAATCCCACATCCTCCAAAAAGTAACAATTCTTGTTATTTTGTGAACACACCTAACTTGCTTAATTATACTTGTGTGTAGGATGGCATTCACGAAGATAAAATACAATGATATCCCATTTGTAGCAATCGACATGGTCTAGGAAAATTCAAGAAAATTGAATACCAAAAATTTAATTGTTGTCCCCCGATTCATAAATCAAAGTTACATCTTATTTAGACTTAGAATTTAGAAACTCTAGATTGGAAGGATATTACTAATCAAGAATTAGGAATTTGAGTTTTTAAACTTATTTTGATATATACCTATCTCTTAGAAGTCTATATGAGTACTATGATTTCAAATAATTAAATTAAAAAAATTTATCTTTTGAAGATTTTTCCTATAAAGTAAAAGTAAGGAAATAAATAAAATAAAGCTTAGTAGTGGGCTTTGTTGACTCGAGAAATTAAACTTGTGAGGTGCCTTTTAGGGGATAACACCTATTGACTTGAGTGACAAACTTGTGATCATTAGCCTAAAGCTCACTATATAGGTCAAGAGAAAAGTTTGAGAAAATTGAATTAATTAAAATAAGTAATAGAGTTAATGAAGGTTCGAAAGGGTATCTAAAAATCTAGTAGCCTAAGATCATTTGATCTAAGGCTTATTAACCAACAAAATTACTCTATACTACTGGGAAAAAAAATCTTCTAGTAATTATAGAATAAAATGAAGAAAGGAATTTCGAAGGATAGATGGAGAACAACTTTTGTTGGATGTCATAGTACTTAAGGGATTAAAAAGAGGAAGTATATACCTTAATTAAATGGACAAAATTTTGAAAATTTTCTTCTTGATTGAGTAATGTTTAGTACAATTTTGGGTTTGTAATTTTTTGTTTAAATAGCATGATAAATTTTAGTATTGCTTAGATTAACTCTTGAGCTCTAATATTTGTATGTACAATACATTAATTATGATTAAGTAAAAAGGATGTTAATGATAAACAACTTTATGATGAATGTAATTTGCTTAAATATGAATGTAGTGATTGATATTTAAGAAATTTGTCCTTGATCATTTAAGGTTTATTTTTGCTTAAGAATAAGTAAAGGTTTAAGTGTAAGGGAATTTGATAAGGATTATAAAGTACTTATTATTTGTAACAATTATAATAACCTTTTATTTAATTTTTTATATTTTATATAAATATTGCACTTAATTAATCTTTATTTTGATTGTAGAGCCTTAAAATATAATTTATAATTTAATAGAAGGATTATATAAAAATTGAACAAAAAAATTATCAAGTTTACAAGTTCGGAAGTTCAACACGATGGAGGAGAACACAGCTGTGTTTAACCACAAAGCAGTTGTGTCTAATGTTCCAACAAGACCAAGACCAAGTTTTATAAGGTGACGTGTGGATTAGTTGTGTAGGGAGTGACGCGAGGAGATGGATACGCCCATGCTTGTGGGCATGTCTGAGGCTAAAATCCGAATAGATTGCAACACAGAAGAAAGCATGCCTGTGTTGACGCCAAGTTGTGACTGTACTAAGCCACTTGTTTATATAAGGACGGGATAAAATAGAGATGATAGATTATTAGATTAGAGATTAGATTAGATGAAATGGATTAGAAGATTAGGAGACTAGAGTAGATTAGAGATTTTTAGATTTTATTTTTAATGCTTTTATTTATGCTTTCTTTTTTACATTATTGCTTTTAGATTTAACATGTTGCTAGATTAACTTTCCCTTGTGCTTAGGTATGATGAGTCTTAGAATAAATTTGAGAATTTTTTGATTTATTATTCAATAATTTATTAGTCATTCTTGTGATCCAATTATGTGTTCTTTATTGCTTTTAATTTAATATTGCTGACATATTAGTTGAATTATAATTTCTTATATAGAGATCGAGAAATTCATATTAAAATAGATTTAGCATGATTAAAAAGAATTGCACACAATCTTAGAGATAGAATGATGTAAATCTTTTAGATTAGGATCAAACCTAATAGTATAATTCGTAGATCAAATGTAATGCAATTCTAAGAGTTTTAATTATAAAGAAATTCTAACTAATTAACTTGGAATTAGGAATTAGGAATTAGTAAGACTTGAGAGAGCTATTAGTTCAATTTAGGAATTCCCACAGTTTAAGACTACAATAAAGAAATTGAATAATAATTAGTTAATTACATTCTTAATTTTAAGTGGATTCAATATCCGGGTACACTTTTAATGATTATTATTTTCCTTAGTTTATTAGTTATTGATTTTATTTGCTCACTTTATTTTGCAGATTAGATAATAAGAAAAAAAGATAATTGCTAGTAATCGTAATTCCTGTGGAATCGACACTCAATATTTATATCCACTATGCTATATAATTGATAAGGGCACTTGCCTATAGGTTTAAGATAGTAGGATGAACCGATATAAAAACTCTTACAGAATCTTCCTACAAACCTAATATCTCTATCAAACACAATGCTTAATGAAACTCCTTGTAGTCTTACAATTTCCTTTATATATAACAAAGTCAACTTGCCTAAGGTATAATTGATATTAATTGGTATAAAGTGAGCTAACTTGATTAATTTGTCAATTATTATCCATACATTATCATGTTTTTCTTTTGGTCTTAAGGAAGGCTATTACAAAGTCTATAATTATACACTCCCATTTCCACTATAATATAGGTAATTGTTGCAACTCACCTATTGGCCTTTGATCTTCTATCTTGATCTGTTGACATATTAGGCATCTGGAAATATATTCAGTTATCTCTGGTTTCATATTCCTTCACCGCTTATGACACTTTAAATCCTTATACATTTTGGTTAACTTGCGTAAGGTATAATTGATATTAATAGGTATAAAGTGAGCTAACTTGGTTGATCTGTCAACTATTATCTATACATTACCATGTTTTTCTTTTGGTCTTAAGGAGGGCTATTACAAAGTCCGTAATTATATGCTCTCATTTCCACTCTGATATAGTTAAAGGTTGCAACTTACTTGCTAGCCTTTGATCTTTTATTGTGATTTGGAAGCATATTTGGTTATCTCCCATTTCATATTCCTTCACAAATAGTGACACTTTAAATCCACATACATTTTGGTATCTCAAGGTGTATTGAATACGTAGAGTAAAAAGCCTTTTTTAAGATTCCCCTTTTCAATTTGGAATTCTTAGGTATACATAACCTTGTCCTATTCCTTAAAACTCAACTTGGGCCAATATTGAAGTCAAGAGGTTTACCTTAATCTAATATGTTCTTTATCTCTCGAATGCCAGCATCTTCAGTTTGAGCTTTCTTAATTCTATCCACTAGAGTTGGCTGCAGATATTATCTAACAACTTCCATTGTGAGCTAATTAAAGTAGCTAGATTACCTTATTTCTTCTTACTAAGAGCATCTTCCACCACATTGGCCTTTTTGGGTTAGTATTATATCTCAAGGTTTTAGTCCTTGATCAACTTCAACCACCTCATTCGCCTCATGTTTAGCTCATTCTACGTGAAAATGCATTTTAGAATTTTGTAATCAATAAAAACCTTACATTTCTCTTTATAGAGATAGTGTCTCCATAACTTTAGTACCAACACAATTGCCGTCAACTCCAAATCATGGGTAGGGTAGTTTCTTTCATATGGCTTCAATTGACGGATGCATACTAATCTCAAATGCTCTTTATGTTCCTCCTCACTCTTGGAATAAATCAAGATGTCATCAATGAAGACAATTGCAAATTTATGTAAGAAATCTCTAAACATCCGATTCATCAAGTTCATAAAGGCTACTAGAGTATTTGTTAATCTAAAGGGTATTAGTACATACTTATAGTGCCCATACTAGGTCCTAAAGATTGCCTTTAGGATGTCCTCTTTCTTAATCATTAGCTGGTGGTATCCTAATCTTAGATAAATTTTAGAGAGGACTTGAGCTCCCTGTAGTTAGTTAAACAAATCGTTTATTTTAGAGAGAGGATACTAGTTCTTAATAGTGGCATGGTTTAGTTCCCTATAATCTATGCATAGTCTCGTATTTCTGTCTTTTTTTTTTTTTTCTAACAAAAAGAATCGGAGCACCCCATGGAGACATACTCGGTCTTATGAACCCATTATCATGTAGATCTTGTAGCTGGTTCTTTAACTCTTCTAACTCATCTGGCATAATCTTATAAACTGACTTAGATATTGGTGCAGTACTTGGCACTAAGTTGATACTGAATTCAATTTCTCTAACTAGAGGTAAGTTAAGTAGATTTCTGAAAAGACATTAAGGAAGTCTTTCACCACTAGTACTTGCTCCAATTTTACTGACTCTATTACCTTAGTAGTTACAACTATTAACACACTCTTACCCCGAATTTCATAAGTAGGCAATCTTGCTGGTTTCTATGCTTCTAGTTTGAAATTGAAAGAATCTCCTCTAAGCATGTTAAAGTGTACCACCATATTATAACAATTAATGATAGCATGATACTTTGATAGCTAGTTAACTCCTACCATTATATCAAACTCCAATATCTTTATCACCAGTAGGTTTGTTGACATTACCCTACCTTCTATTTCTGCCTTAACATCTCTACAAATCCTTTCTAAAACCTTCCTAACTCTTAGGGGAGTACTAACACTTAAAGAATCATCTAAACATTCGGGAATCAAATCACATGCATGCATAAACGAGTCAAACACATAGGAATGAGTGGCATTAACATCAAATAGTACATAGGCACTGTAAGAGTGTATTAGAAGTGTACTTGTAACAGTGTTCGCACTAGTATTAAATAGCACATAGGTACTACAGGAGTGTACTAGAAGCTTACCTGCAATAGCATCCATTTTTGGAAGGTCCTAATGTGATGTGCTCAAAACCACTTTGAAGCACAATCAAATGACTCAAGAAACAAGTCTCAATTCTCAAACAAAACTGGTCCAAGTGACTAGGAAATCGTGTAACCTAATGGAACTTTGATACAATCCAATGGTTCAAAAGATTCAATTAACTTCCACTAATGGTCAATTTCACTAATCAACAATAAGAACAAGATAATTACACGTGAAATGGATGAAAAAGATAAGCTCAAAAACCGTGAACTCAAACCCTTCCAACCATGCCAATCACGCCAATGCACTAAAGAGCAATTCAATCTTAATGAACAATCAATCTTAAAAGATTGTTGTCCACAAAATACAACCACAAATATGTCCAAGAAAGATTCAAATCTACCCTAGATATGACTTACTAGAGAAGAAATGAACATACAACAAAGATGAATCGATATGACTCACAATTCTCCTTTGTCGCATTCGCCATAATTCCAATTCTTGGGTTGAAATTGATAAGAGATTTTTGGAATTAGGAAACCCTAAGCCCTCTCACGTTAAAGTGAAGTGTATAATTTGCAAAATGGCCTCCTCAAACCCTCTTCTAAGCAAGTATTTATAGTTGCTACTCCTAGGATTAGAAAGTGGTAAAAATTACAAGTTTGCTACTTTAAAGGTGGCTAATCCTAAATGAAAATTATAAGGAAATAAAAGTTTCCCAAAATGATTACAACATAAATAGTCCATGCAAATGAAAAATATATAAAAGAAATTGGTCTTCAAGATGCCGATCTTCTATAGGATTCATTGGCCCAGCTCATCGCCGGTTCAGGTCGATCCATGGATAACCTACAAGCTGAGTCTGAGGGAGTTTGTTCATTACCCTATAAAATATGATAAGTGTGCCTGTTGCAAAACACAATACAAGAATAATAGAAAAGAGGTTAATTTATAAATAATTCCGGGGTCGATCTGCTCAAAATGGGTCCTCATCGCCAAGATTTGAAATCCTTTAGTTTTTGCCCTAATGATAGGTCTTGTCGGATTTTTATTCCTATCATCTCCTCCGGCCTTAAACAGATTTGTCCTCAAATTTGGAAGATCAAATGCAATAGAGACTTTGTTTTCTCCTAGCAATCCATCTGAAGAAGTATCTCTGTAGAATCCCAATATCTGAAATACTACAGGTGGTGATTGTTTTCTCTCCTCCATTTCCAGGATGTATCTCATCTGCAACACAAATAATGACCCATTATCCACTGAGGTGCCCCCTATCTCAACCCATTTCACTGATATTGTTTCCTCCTTTTCTAACTCATCTATATGTCGTTGATCCTCATGGTCTTCTAATGGTTGGCCCAACTGCTCATTGCCCTCTGAGACCTTTGAAGGTGAA
This sequence comes from Laguncularia racemosa, assembly GCA_037954665.1. Lineage (NCBI taxonomy): Eukaryota > Viridiplantae > Streptophyta > Magnoliopsida > Myrtales > Combretaceae > Laguncularia > Laguncularia racemosa. Next base: position 5,285,449 of record JBBMOL010000011.1, read on the forward strand.
CACAACTATCTCTGGACAGTCTGTCTCTCTGATGATAGACTCATCTGGCTC